>CM024545.1:28444848-29044848 GCA_014182365.1 Eucalyptus tenuipes
ATCATTCTCCACTTTTCTCATTTCAAGTATGGGGTTAACTCTATCCATGAATCACAACATTTGCTCAAGAGGGTTCCGTTCTAACATCATGTGTAACTACTCAACTAGTTAGTTAAGTATTCCCAAGAACGATATAAAGAGTGATCATTCGAGATAGATGATTACTTGATAAGGTTTGTTCCATCGGAAGTGAAATCTTGGAACGATGAATGTATCGTTGCGAATAGCAACCGTAAACTCTTTAGCATAAACAATGCAATGATTATCCACTTTAGAGAGAGATCGAACAAATGCATAATCAAAGATACAAAAATCCTCATGATGGTAACATTAAGGAGGCATTTCATTTTTCCCACCAAGTTTCATCGTGGCTGATCGCATTCCGACTCATTAAAGCCAATTTTGTGCCATTTCCTTGGGACTTTGGATTTAGCCAAAATAAAAGATTCTGACTTTGTTATCATCTTCAATCATCTTCAACCCGCAGATCCCAAGAACGTCCGTGAGCCATTTGCAATAACTCCCACAGGGGCGACATCAAAGTCGCATTGACTTTTCTACTTCTGAGGCGACCGAAAAAAAAAAGAAGGAAGAAAAATTTAAAAGGAATAAAGAAAAGAGAAATGAGTAGGAAATGGAATGGGGGAAAACGACAAGGGGCGAATGAAAGATTCCTGGGCCATCGTGGGCTCCGCCGGCGTTGTTGAGGCGTCACAAGTCCGATCCATTGGGGAGGTGGCCACCAATCGGAGCCGGTTACGTAAGCACGTCGCTTTCCCCTCGACGTGGCGAGACCATTGATTTTGCCAACGCCCGCCCGCCGGGGCCCACCCGAACCCGGTCCCCACCTCTCGCCCTATTGTCAGCACTCGACGAAAGTATGAGCTGGTGGGCCCCCCCCCCCCCCCCCCCGGTAATGATTTTTTTTTTTTTTTTTTTCTCGGGGTTTTCCCACTGGAGAATTTTGTTGGCGCTCCCCAAATACAAATCTCTCCCCACCCGCCACATCAATTACTATTATTTTTTAATATTTTATTTCCTCGAGCGAATTTTTTTCCATGAATTTCATGAGAACTCTAATTGGTCAGTAAATATTTTCTGAGAAAATTTATATTATTAATACGCAATAATTGGTCTTATCAGAGGTTTAACGAATGATTAAATCCCACCATAGGCATGCTTAATTTTTTATTATAAAAAAATACGTAAAATAATGGAAAGCTGAGGTGAGCAACAATGATAGAGCGGGTGGGGGAGGAGGAGGCTGGGGCGGGTTGCAGTTGTGGCGCGCGCACTCGAAACGCGGCACCACTCCGGATCTAAAGTGCCAGATTATATCCACGGTGCACATAAAAAAAACACGTCCGTTCGATTCCGGAATCTCAATAATTAGCCGCCCGCCCGCCAATACAGGGTCGCCACGTGCGGCGCGGAGATTCCCCAGACCGATTCGCCGTAGAGGAGGTTCCGTTGGATGCTGCGCAGGGAAGTTGCACGGGCGGCTCGAGATGCGCCTCCCCCAGCTTCGCGTCCGAGGCTTCCCGGGGGCCCCACCCCGGCACGCGAAATGACCCGGCTGCCCCCGAGCGCCCCCGCCCCGGGCGGGCGCGGCGGGGGTACTCCCGACTTTTCGGAGGCTCGTCACTGTCGACGTGAAGTAGACGTAGGCGTAGGCGATGACCCGATTCTGATTTTCCTCTCCTGCCCTCGGGATATGATGGCGGCATTGGCTGGAGGGGGAGGGCGTTTCCGGCATTTCGCCCGGCGGGGGCTCGGGTGCTGCGGTCCGTCGGGGAAAGTTAGAGCCGTCCAGATCCATTATATCTATATATTTGTGCATTTATTATTAGCGCAAGCGATTTTCCTAATCTCGCTCTCTCCCTCTCTCTCTCTCTCTCCTCTCGAGTTTTCCACTCGGGTAACACATTTCATCTCGCAGTTTTCTTCTGTATGTCTGGGTCCGGTGGATTCCTGGGATGTCCCCGGTCGCTGCTTCTCAGATCCCCTGAGTCCCTCTTCAAGGTGCGCGCTTTTTCGCCGTCTTCTTTTTTTTCGCCTTCGGTTCTTCTAATCGATTCGCCTCGCGCGCCGGGCGGATGATGTGTGTGTGTTTCTTTCCTTTCTTTGGGCTGTTTTTCCGCCCGTCCATGGATGGTCCGTGGCCGACAGGCCGTTCGTGTCTGATGACGACACGGGTCCGGTTCCTCGGATTTCAAGCCGATTCCGTGGTCTCCATGTGTCGAGGGACTTGCGGCCTGTGTTTCTGCGCATGCGGCTTTCTTGTTTGCTGATGCCATCAAGTGTATTATGGATTTCGATTTCGATTGTTGAAGAATCGAGTCTGCTGCTTCTTCCTTTCCTTTTCTTTTCTTTTTCTTCCCCCCTTTTTTGCTGCTCCTGCCGGATATTACATACGCGAGGTGTCGTAAATCTGCTCGAGTCTTAGATGCGGAAAGCAGCTTCCATGCGATTTTCTGGTTTTTTTTTTTTTATTTGAATTTTTCGTTTTCTTGTGGCGACCTTGAGCTGTTTAACTTGCATGGGTTCTTCATTGAGTGTCAGTTTTCACTTTATCGGCTCTACCGACATGCTGCGACGGTGTGGTATCTTAAATCTGATTATGAGATTACTTGTTTCTAATCCGGGATTTACAGAAAAAACGGACTTTTCCTATGAATTTCGAATTTTGACTCATAGGCATCTGGCTTGGGATCTACTCTGCAATTCGGATTCCAATCCTGTGCTCCTTAGTATAGAGGCGCCTTGAAATCTAAAAGATAATTTTCTTAGTCTTGGATTGTACTGCGGAAAATGAATGATTTTGAATTTTTTTCCTTAAAAATGATTGCTTGTGTTGCTTAGAAAGATGAACGAATGAAAAATATTTTCGTTGTATATGGAAATGTTTAAATAAAAATTATTGTCGACATATTTTCAATTGACCAAATACTTCAAACGATTCAAGCGGTCATTTTTAAGAAAAACTTTTCTAAATCATTCAATTTCTACTTAACAAACGGAGCCTTAGCCGGCTTAATTTCAGACATTGATTTGACTTGGCTGGGAAATCAACTCCTGGTGATGAGAAATCCATGACCAAATGGATGTTGACATGGATCTACATACGCGGCGCCTGCTATCTAACCACTGCTATGTCCATTTTCTATCGATGAATACTGCAATTAATAACTAATACAGTTCAGAAATAGACTGCTGATTTTTTTTCTTATAGACAGCACATTGATCTGTGTACATCAAAGCTCTTTCTTCATTTCTTGAGTGTCTTTGCCCTAACCCGCAGTATAATGGCCAAACATGCATAACTAGATCTTTGAGAATGGACAGGAGTTCAAGATTGTGATTACTATACCTCTCTTATCCTTTTTCCATATGTGATTCACAAGATTCAATAGAGGCAGGAACCATATAATAAGTCTTGTGTAGTCGCCAATACCAGAATATTTATCAATTTCCTCCTGTCTGTTTACATCCGTACAGTTTTTTCCCCTTCCTGTCCTTTTCTTACTTCATGAGGTAAAGCTTGGCTCCATATATTTTTGGCACTTCAGTGGGCACGTCTGTCACAAATTAAAATTCAGCTCACCTAACGCTACACGAAAATAACATCCTAGCCTTTTCTCTTATTTTCTTTTGGAGAAGTGCCGAGATATGTACTTAGGAAATAGTTATTCCAGTTTTGCCCAGATTCATCATCTATTATCGCCTTCAGTGTTTTCCTGTATTAAAATAGAGTCGTTGCCTAAGGTTTGAAGTATAATTGTGCCAGAGATTAGGTAGTTTTGGTTTTCTGGTTCCCATTTTACTGAATCAGATTAGATGCCTCCACCTATTATTATGTCGCTACTGCTGACTACTCTCTGATTTGCAGGGTTAATGAAGCTGGACAATTACCTAGCAAGGAGCAGGAGACGCTCCCCCGATTTTTTAGACTCGATTTTGACCGGCCTTATCAAAGGCTTCTATCCTCGAAACGTGATAAGATATTCTAGAAAATAACCACTTCTTTTGGAAGATCAGCTCCCTGACATACATTATAAAATGGATAGGTCCGACACGTCGGGCTTTGTAAGCGGTGGGGCTACCTTCATCAGCGTTCCTCGTGCATGGAGTACTGCCTCTGCTGAAGTTCAGTAATGATATTTCTTCTTGGGCCTTCTCTTTGTTAGTGTTACAGCATAAGATGACTGCCATGGATCTTAACAAGAAGGGTGGTCTATTTTCACTTGAACTTGCTAAACCCGATCATTTTGGGGACACCACTCTACGGCTGAATTGCCTTGGTTACGGAGGAAGCAACGTGTCAAGATGCGGAAAAGTGCGGGCAATCTGGAGATCAACTTTACCAACCCTTTTGAAGATGGATGTCAATTGGTGCTCGGATTGGGCCCCACGTCCAGTGCCTATGGTGATAGCTACTGTAAAGCTAGCAAGGGCAAAGGATTAGCCGCTTTGCAATCACAAACTTTAGCTTCTGATTGCGATTCTACCTTAAAGCTTGGACTTTCTGAAGGCCAAAGCATGCTGGAGGGTTCAGTTTGTGGAGAAAATAATGTCAGTGCTACAGTTGCTGGCCGAGTGTCTGCTGAGGGCTGTAGAGTAGTGATTCCTGTTGTTGACGAGGGGTCTACATCAGCAAAGAAGTCTGGTGGTTACATGCCATCTCTTCTTTTGGCTCCTAGGATGGATAGGGCGAAATCCTTTCAGACACAGGAACTGTTGGAGCTCGGGACAAAATCGCATTGTCAACAGTCACAACTAAGCGGTGAGCTGTCAGCTACAACAGAAATGTCCATGGGCACCATTTCCGAGCAAACTACTGCAACAGCATCTTCAGACCACAGGACGAGCAATCCCAAGAAATGCAAGGCCCATGGCTGCTCGAAAGGAGCACGGGGAGCATCGGGCCTTTGTATTGGTCATGGGGGTGGTCAGAGATGCAAAAACCTGGGTGCAACAAAGGTGCTGAGAGCCGAACGGCATACTGTAAGGCTCATGGTGGAGGTAGGAGGTGTCAGCATCTGGGGTGCACTAAAAGTGCCGAGGGAAAGACTGATCATTGCATAGCCCATGGCGGGGGCAGACGGTGTGGTCACCCCGGAGGGTGCACCAAAGCCGCACGAGGCAAGTCGGGGCTCTGCATAAGACATGGTGGTGGAAAGAGATGTAAGATGGAGGGTTGCACCCGCAGTGCTGAAGGCCAGGCTGGCCTGTGCATATCTCATGGTGGTGGTCGGAGGTGCCAGCACCCGGTATGCAAAAAGGGGGCCCAAGGTAGCACCATGTATTGTAAAGCTCATGGTGGCGGGAAGAGGTGCATCTTTGCTGGGTGCACGAAAGGTGCCGAAGGGAGCACGCCACTGTGCAAGGGTCATGGTGGAGGGAAGCGTTGCCTTTTCGATGGTGGCGGGATATGCCCGAAAAGCGTACACGGAGGCACGAACTTTTGCGTCGCCCATGGTGGTGGGAAGAGGTGTGCCGTCCCGGGCTGCACAAAGAGTGCGCGTGGTCGCACCGACTGCTGTGTGAAGCATGGTGGAGGGAAGCGGTGCAAATTCGAAAATTGCGGGAAGAGTGCCCAGGGCAGTACTGATTACTGTAAGGCGCATGGTGGGGGGAAGCGGTGCACGTGGCCCGAAGGAAAATGTGAGAAATTCGCAAGGGGTAAGAGTGGTCTGTGTGCTGCGCACAGCAGCATGGTCCAGTTGCGGGAGAACAACGGAGGTTGCCTTATCGGGCCCGGGCTCTTCCACGGGCTCGTGTCTGTTGCTTCGACTGCCAGGAGCAGCTTGGATAATACTCTCTCATCCTCAGGAATCGGAGATTCCGTTGATTCGCTGGAGAGGCCAGCGAAAAGGCAACATCTCATACCACCGCAGGTTCTGGTTCCTCTGTCAATGAAGTCCTCATCATCCTGTTCACCTTTCGTGAGTGCTGAGAAGCCAGAAGCAGGAACCAGTGGTTACGGTGCCCGTGGTGCCCGTTTCGACGTCGGCAGTAGCAGTGGGGCCAGAAGGAGCCTGGATGCCATGATCCCAGAAGGTAGGGTTCATGGCGGCGGACTCATGTCGCTGCTCGGGGGTAATCTGAAGAACGCAATCGATGGAATCTGAGGATCGAGTTGGCCGTTCATCATCGTAGGATTTCCATGGGGTTTGATTAGGTGTCTCCAATCATTGAATTTGTGTATAGTGCTGTCCCACGGTCTGGTGAATTCTCAGATAGTTTGTGACGAAATGGGTTTCTGTATTGTGGGTTTGTCGTTGGAACCTCTTTCGATGTGTTGTTTTTTTGGGGTCAAATTTAAGTTCCCAACGGAAGACGAGTTGGGAACACCAATAAGGACAATTGGCTGCATTTATTGGGTTGTCAAGTCGCATGAGAAAGCTTTATCTTTGATGCTCCTTTGCATTGCCTTTCTCCCTCTGAATTCTCCTTTTGAGCTTAATTTGGCATGTCTTCTCCAATTTTCCAGAGTACCTGGCGAATATGGCAGGATTGCATAGAGAAACCACAAAACCTCCCACATTTTTTGGCAATGCAACGATTTTTCCTTTTCATAAATTTTAAATGACACTATCATATGCCCTGACGATACTGAAATTTTGTCTTTCGGCGGTTCTTCTCCAAACATGCTGGATCAAAAAAGGTCAAGACATTTCTCAAAGCATAAAAATACCATCCGAAACCAAATTAGAAAGATGCAGCGCGGGGCCCGCCGCCTCGCTTACGTATATATACGCGTGCGGGGAACGCTTCGCTCGCACTCCCCTCCTCCTCCTTCCTTCTCCCTCCTCTCTGGTTTGACTCGAATCGCCATGCTCGCGGGATTAGGTTTTGCTCTGTCCTTCTCGGTGCAGGTGATTCGTCTACTGCTACGTAGCTTCGTCGTTCGAGTTTCTTTCACGCTTTGAGATTGTCGAGCGATCACTGAATCTCTCCGTCCTCCTCTGTTTTCCAGTTGTTGCGGAGATAATCGAGTTCATGCGCGAGCGGGAGGTAATACCGACGTTCGCGGCCGAGAGCTTTCCAGGTAAAACTAGAAACGAGAATGGGAGTAGTAGCTTCGGAGGTTTTGATCGCTCTACCAGTGGGTGAAATAGGGGCATGCGGAAGCGATGGAGCACGAGGCTCGGGAGTTTTTTGGACGTTGACTGTTGAAGAGTTCAGTTATGCCGAGCTTCGTTTCCCCGTCGCCTGTTCATTTTCATGGATTCAAGTTCGTTCATTTCGCTATACTTCCATTTGGCGTCGATCACGATGCCTCTGAACTTTGTTTGTGTTTCCGGAGGCATGAAGCTAGGAGCTATTATACGAATCACCTAGCTTTATGAGTTTTTCTTGTCGAGCTCCGCAGTTGATGTTCACCGAAATTCGCCGTTTGGATTACGATTTGAGCTCGCTTGTCGGTCGTGTTTCATGTTTCATGGATCGCTTCTGGTTTGATTTCTGATTTTCTCTTCCTGGAGTCTCTCGTCAAAATTCGAACTTTGAGCGGTAAATTGGAGTAACAGAGACTTGGGAGTCAAAAGCAATAATGAAAACAAGAGCGGGTAGATGGATCAGTTTTATTCGCTTATTTAAGTGCATCATGACTGATAGTAAATCTTTTGAGTAACGCCATTGGGGCTTTTGATGTGTTCATAAAGAAGCCGCTTGAGTTGCTCGTACTCTCACCTATCGCCTTGGCTAAATTGATAGCAAAGTGACGGTTATTGTTTTGTCGAGATCCCCATCAATCGTTTTCTTCGTATTTAATTTCTTTGGCCTGTACTTTCTGGGTAATACAGGAAATAAATGCTACTTTAAATTTCTCCAAAATTCAAGCTTTCAGTTTCCTGGAAACGCAAGGATATTGATCATAAATTTGCCCGTCTTGAATTGATGATGGAAGTGGGTCGATCAGGCTTTTAATCGTTTTAGAGTCATGCATGTGGAGAGCCTTAGAGAAACCCCAATCTGGAAGAAAAGAATCAGAAACCTCTGGGTCTTTTGAAATAGAAAGTCTATTCGATTTAGTCAGGGCTCATCTCTCCAAGAAGATGTGCTAGATATGTAATCATTTAGAGGTTCTCCAAGTGAAATGACCTCTGAATGAAACATAGTTAAACTTACATCTTTGTTCTGTGGAAAGCAGGAGAAGAAGGCCTCATGGAAAACCTCTATGGCCACAACTCGAGACTTGCTAGGATGAGGGCATTACTTGGAAATTTTCCTGAGATCAACACACGCAGAATGGACAGTAATTTGCTGCAGGGGAGAGGCCGCCAAAGGCATTTCCAGATGAATCAAAAAATCGATACATATTCACCTATCGTCAAGTTTCTGTTATCCAAATCTCCATCATCAGCTGTGGAGAATAACGATTCCATCTCGCCGGTCATGGTTAATATGGAGGAAGATACACTGGTGGTGGATGGTGTCTTACTGAAATCGGATTCTGGGGGACCCTCTTCAGGGAATAGTCGCCACAAGAGGTCAACTTATCGAGCAGGAGAGGAGAATTGTCTCTTCTCTTATGGCTCAAAACGGCATGTGAGTTCTCCTCACATTTTCATACGGTGAAAAGAGTTCTTTTTTCTACCTTTCAAGTCCTTTCACGATGTGAAACTGTGCTGCAGTCACATATATTCTGATAATGTTGCCCGTGATAAATCATGCTTGCCACCAGCAGTCAATCCACAATCACAGCTCCAATTGTCCTATGTTTATATGTTTGGGAAATTTAACGGTTATGTCTTCACCCCATTTGCAGCATGTTCATGGAAAAGAAGAGCAGGCGCTGCGGTTCTCCCCTTTTGCCATGAAGGCCAACCCTGAGGTATGGAATGTTCTTTCTAACAAACAGCAGACGATAAAGTTACGTGTACGATGATTATATTGTTTTCAAGATAGTTTAGGCGACCTTCTCATGGACAATGGTTTGCAATACATCACGTAGCTTTTTAAGGGGTTCTCTGTTGATCAGGCGAGCAGAACAGTACTCACAAGAGTAGAAATGGCAACCAATGCAACCACTAGACCTGGACAAATCCACAACTCATCCAGCAGAACAATGTCCCCTCGCGACTGGTCACCCCACGATGATGGCATTCAGATCATTTTGCCTTCTCACCCTGGTGTATTGCCGTCAAGGGAAGATGTAGATACATACATTCAACATTTTCTGTATGGCCATACTAGAAAGAGGTTGCCGGTCTTCACTGAAATATGCAGCCCATAAAGCTCCACCTTGTGCCATCCTTCAGCACCTGTTTCTGAGCCTTTCAACATTCGGGCAAATGCCTTCCAGCTTCACTCAGCGCCCTCTTACAAAGCTCATACCTCTGACCTGGATACATACCCATATCTGATTCATGTTGATGCATATGCATAGCACATTGCCGTGGACTCCATTTTCTTAGTGTATACAAACTCCCTTGATCACACTGGTGGCTATAGCCACTGTTTAGATAACACTTCCTCTACCGCAGCAGTCTGCAGGATTTCAGAGCTCCACGTTTTTTTGTTCTTTTTTGGTCTTCTTCCCTACATATAAGTACATTATCCCTAGCTGAATAAGAGGATGCGAGTCATGTGTGGGTGGGAGCGAACAAAGAAAGCAAAGCGCCTCCTCATAAGCGAATAAGCATTATCGGTGCATATACAGTGCCAACTAATGAGATTGAACACCCCATATGGGCGAAAAAAGTTTTTCTGTTACACTTCTTGTAGATACTCATTGGCACCAAGAATTGTCTATGCAAAAAGTTGGCCTCAACATGCCAAGGTGGCAATATACCCTGATGTATGTCTCATTTTGTCTAGATTAGCACAAAATACCTCCTTTTTCTTTTGATTTAATTAGTATACCAATTGAACCAAACTTGGGAACATCTGATTCAAGTTGTGTTAGAGTAGTTGCAGTAGAAGAACCCAACCAAGCACCTCTATCTCCGGTCCATAGTAGAACCGTTGCATCCAAATACAAGGTAGAAACGCATGGTTAAGCCATTTGAGGGGGAACTTTAATCTGCTCATGCTGCTTCACCACCTCAGACTTACGTATAACAATTCCATTTTGTGCTATGAAACTTGGGATTAATAATTGAGGGACTGCATGGTGACACGACTAACCCGGAAACTCTTTAAGTTTTGTTGGGGTATGACCATCTGGAAATTGACCATAAAAAATGATGATGACAATAATAATAAAATATGGAAAATGAAAGAAAAGGGGGAAAGCAACTTGTGTTTGGTAGGAAAAATAATGGGTCATCAAGAAGGGCTACAAAAACTGTTTGGCCCATTTATGACGCCATTTTTTCTGGGTAGGAAGGAATACATGGGATAGCTACAGTGCTCCCAAGGATGCTCCTCATGCTCCATTGTATTCTCTTCACTTCATGGCTGACTGACCTGTCAATTGTATTTACTATTTGGTGACCTAACTTAAAAAAGGTTCAACCGAGCATTATAAGAAAAAGTTTGGCATAATGACAGGTGGAAAGTTGACGTTTGTGTGGGATCCGTTCATAAAATTTTTACAACTTGTTACCGTTCTTTAAGATGGCCCTTGATTTGAATTTGTTCTCTTCTTAAACAGAAAATCTCTGTGGCATTATTTATTAATTTTTTCTTTATTTTCTTGTACAAGTAGCGCCTATGTGGCACCAACCAAATAGGCGCCACATTAGGAAATACAAAAATAAATAAATAAAAAAGACTAAACTTCGAAATGAAAAAAAAAAAGAAAAGAAAAATGGACAAATTCCTCGTTTTCTTTCCGACGTGGCAACGACGTCTCCATCCGATCTGATCTGGTAAGCAATGGGGAATTGGGGATAAGCCCAATTCGAGAAGCTTTCAATCCATCTCTACGAGCAGAAACCACAGCCACACCTCATCATCTTTTCAAAGCCTGCGATCGCTCTTCTTCGCCATGGATTTGCTGGAATCGGAACTCCGTACGATTCCAAATGACACTCTCCCTCTTCTCCCCTCCCCACCTTCCCTCCTCCTCCTCCTCCTCCTCCTTCAGACCCCGCGCCGCTCCCGCCACCCGCCTCCACCCCACCTCCGGTGACCCTCCACCCCAATCCCCCTCCACCCAAGGTCATCGTCGTCGGCGCCGGCCTCGCCGGCCTCGCCGCCGCCGCCCGCCTCCGCTCCGACGGCGTCCCCTTCCTCCTCCTCGAGGCCTCCGACGCGGTCGGCGGCCGCGTGCGGACCGACGTCGTCGACGGCTTCCTCCTCGACCGCGGGTTCCAGATCTTCATCACGGGCTACCCCGAAGCCCGGAAGCTGCTCGACTACCGGGCCCTGGACCTCCGGAGGTTCTACTCGGGCGCCCTCGTTTACCACGACGGCCGGTTCCACACCGTGGCCGACCCCGTCAGGCACTTCTCCGACTCCGTCAAGACCCTCGCCAACCCGATCGGGTCGGTCCTGGATAAGCTGCTCATCGGGTTGACGAGGATTCGGGTCCTGAGCAGGTCGGACCGGGAAATCCTGACCGCCGACGAGGTACGGACGATTGACCTGTTGACGAAATTAGGATTCTCGGACTCGATTCTTGATCGGTTCTTCAGGCCCTTTTTCGGAGGGATCTTCTTCGACAAGGAGCTCGAGACCACCTCTAGGCTGTTCGATTTCGTGTTCAAGTGCCTCGCTCTCGGAGACAACACCCTCCCGGCGAAAGGGATCGCCGCCATTCCCGAGCAATTGGCGCTCAAATTGCCGCAAGAATCGATTTTGCTGAACACCAGAGCAGCGTCTATCGAATTCGACGACTCCGACTCGCCGGTTTTGAGACTGGAGAGCGGAGAAATCCTTCGAAGCGAGCTCGGAGTGATCGTTGCAGTCGAGGAACCCGAAGCTGCCAAGCTTTTGGCGGGAAAATACGAAGGAAGGAAGGCCGACAAAAAGCCTCCGCGGAGCACGGTTTGCCTGTATTTCGCGGCAGACCGGGACCGGATCCCTGTCAAAGACCCGGTTCTCTTCCTCAATGGATCGGGTAAGGGGATCGTGAACAACATGTTCTTCGCCACCAATGTGGCTCCGTCCTACGGCCCGCCCGACAAGGCCCTAGTGTCGGTGTCCTTGATCGGGCTGTTCGAGGGCGTGAGCGACGACGGCTTGACGGCTGAGGTGGTCCGGGAGCTCGCCGATTGGTTCGGGGAGTCCGTGGTGGGCTCATGGAGGCACCTGAGGACTTACAGGATCGGGTTTGCGCAGCCGAACCAGTGCCCGCCCACCGATCTGACGAAGGATCCGAGGGTCAGGCCGGGCGTGTACGTTTGCGGGGATTACGTGACATCGGCCACCTTCGACGGTGCTTTGGTTTCAGGGAGATTGGCAGCTGAAGCTTTACTCAGAGATAGGGCATTGATCCGAATTTAAAAGCGGAAGACGAGCTTTTTGTTAGTGAGGAGTGTCTGAGATCTACAATGCCACTAGAGTGATGTCTGCTTTTATACGAGAGTTCCGATCGAGGCAACACATTCAATTTTTCAATTTTCAGTCATGTCTTGATATTTTTGTTGATTTTTTTCTTAAAATAATCTTGTCCAATTAAATTGGATTAATTCATGTGAGACTGAATGTAAATTCTATATAAGATGGGTGAGTAATGCGAAAGAAAGAGGGATCGATAACCATGATCAATTTTAGTTATTGGACCAAAGTTTTTATCTTTTTGGTAGACAAATCATTGGACCGAAAGATTACAAGCAAACGACAAAGGAAAACATTACCATAGAATTGTTGAAGAATGACCATAGTGCCATTTTCCTGCATTGGAGAAATTTACAAGAACCAACTTCAACTTTATTTTCCAAATCAAGTAACATCTGTATGTTTCAAAACTTTCGATTATCATTCTTACTTTTCAAAGGGCATTTCGCATTTCATTTCCCAATTACATATAATTTATTAAATTGTCGTATTACTTTCTAAAGTACCCCACCTCAACAAAAAATCCATAACATGGGTTGTCATTACTCCTTCATAAGCCATGGCCAACCTCAGATACGAGGTTAATGATGGTGAGCATGCCAAAGAAGGTGATTTACATGAAATATCGTGATAAGTTCATCTTTGGTTAAAGATAAAATGAAGAAGCGCATTTTCACTGAGGAATAATTGCAACTTTCACTAAGGAGGTAATTCCTAATCTAATTTTTAAGCATTGTTGAAAAAAGACACAAATTTTCACTTGAATGATAAATTTGGCAACAACTTTCAAGCACTATTAAAAATGCAAATATGTCTATCCGAGAGATGATTCACAAGGTCCCGTCAAAACGCACACAAAGAAAGAGTTACCACATCTTTAATTCTTTGGCCAAAGAAAAAAGATTATTATATCGAACACAAAGAATATAAAGAAAATGTAAATTCAGCCGAGGTTCTTTCTTTAGCCAAAAATCGAGCCAACATACGGTCCATTTCTCCAGAAAGATCACAAAAGAAAATAATAAATAAATAAAATCAAGCGAAATATCCGGCCGCGGTCTCCTGCACCCGCCACTCAATCAGTCAGTCAGTCACTCCATCGTCCGTCGCGCAGTTCACACTAGCTACGACCGAAAGCGGAGAAGGAAGAAGCGGCGGCGGAATGGCGAGCTGCGGCGGCGCCGGCGAGGAAGCTCCGGACGAGTACGGCGGGCAGTCGAGCCTGTACGAGGCGTACAACGAGCTCCACGGGCTGGCCCAGGAGTTCGACACGCCCTTCGACGCCCCGGCGGTGCTGGTGGTGGGCCACCAGACGGACGGCAAGAGCGCCCTCGTGGAGGCCCTCATGGGCTTCCAGTTCAACCACGTCGGCGGCGGGACCAAGACCCGCCGCCCCATCACCCTCCACATGAGGTTCGACCCCTCCTGCGACGACCCCCTCTGCCACCTCGTCTCCGACGCCGACCCCGCCCTCTCCCGGCAGCTCTCCCTCCACGAGATTCAGGTGCGCCTTCGTCCGTGTTGGTTGCGGCAGTTGGCCGGGGATTCTTGTTTCTTCGAATTGTTCAGGAGGCTGAACTCCTTGCAATGTGTGTCAGTTATCACCTGTTCGTGAAGAGTTCGTAAATAATGGCTGATCCTTTTGGTTGGATCTTTGGAAATTTGTGAGTTAGCGCTTTGATTTTCGATTCTGGTGGCATTTTGGTTGGTAATTACGCTATCGGTTCGCCTTTCAGTGTCATTTCCACATTGCAAAAGAGGTGTCTTTGATCAATGCAGGCATTACTTGTTCCACCTGCCGATTTTTTGCGCTCTATCTGCTTTTCAGCTTCATTTTGATAGTATGTCTCCTGTTTTACTCCATGTTAAATCTTCAATCTGCAAAATGGAATATATTATCATACCAATAGACGATTTTGGTAGTCAGTGTGATCTTGACTCCTGTCTCCAAAATCAGGGGTTCTGTTCGATTAGATTAGCTTTATTTTGTTACATTCGCTTGTCGTGCGGAACTGCGTAAACTTGCAGACAAATTGCACTTCGTTCATAAAAGTTGCCATTTTCCATTGTCATCGTTTATTGTTACTCGTAGGCTTACATCGAAGCTGAGAACATGAGGTTGGAGCGTGAACCTTGTCAGTTTTCCTCCAAGGAAATCATCATCAAAGTAGAGTATAAGTATTGCCCAAATCTGACGATAATAGATACTCCAGGGCTCATTGCTCCTGCTCCAGGTCGGAAGAATCGAGCATTACAGGTAATGTACGGGAAAGGGGACAATTGACTAGTGAAAGAGACTCTTTATGATTTTGTTTTTAAAATTCCTTGCCTTGGTAATTTTTGCTCCTGAAGATAACCGTGATTTGTGTTTTCCTTCTGAAGGGGCAAGCTCGCGCAGTTGAGTCACTAGTGCGGGCCAAAATGCAGCATAAGGAGTTCATTATACTGTGCCTTGAAGACTGCAGTGACTGGAGCAATGCTACCACAAGGAGAGTGGTTATGCAAGTATAATACTGACATTATACTTCACATTCAAAATTCATTTTTACTTCAATATCCTTAATGTCGAGATCCTTAGCTAGAGTTGTCCTAAGTTGAAGGCTCAACCTTTTCCCTGAGGATGGGAAATGATCCAGGCAAAAGAAAAACAAAGATTGATTTTATTTATTAGTCAATGAAGGTTATTTTCAAAATCAAAATAACACTTTTAGCTTTGCTTGACATATTCGGATTTCAATCTTGTTGTTGTTCCAAATATTTTAAAGTGCGCAGACATCATAGAGTTTTGGTGTATAAGCAGAATGTGATTGTCATCTCTATTTCTGGTGACAATAAAGTGTACATTTTGCCTAATTGGTGTAGCAACATGTTAGGAACTGGACAAACATCACTTGATATAAATTACAGAAACTTCAACATTTTGTTCTTTACATAAATACATTTGGTCATTACAGGTTGATCCTGAGCTTTCAAGAACAATAATTGTCTCAACCAAGCTGGACACAAAGATACCACAGTTTGCGCGATCTTCAGATGTTGAAGTTTTTCTTTCACCGCCAGCCTGTACACTCGATGGCTTCCTCTTGGGTGACTCCCCATTTTTCACCTCTGTCCCTTCTGGAAGAGTTGGCCCTGGACATGAATCAGTTTACAGATCAAATGATGAGTTCAAAAAGGTGTTTATTTGTCTAGTGAAGTTTCCTTCTTGGACTGGATCTTTTAGGGTACTGACCTGGTGGATGTTTACTAGAATATTGATGTGGCTCTTCCTTGAACCTTTAGTGTGAATCTGTGCGGTTAACCCAAAGAATAGAATTCTGGTGTTTCTGCCATTTAATTTCTCGAACAGTTAAGACTCCATTGGTTCTCGCATTATGCACCTTCATCTGCTTGATCTTAGATGAAGGAAAATGTTTTGTGTGCCAGTTAGTAGTTCCATTAGTATTTCACTAGAACTATCAGTTTTGTGATGTGCATGAATAATATTGAACTTTGAGTCCTTTTTGTGTTAGAAATGTGGTTTGGTAAATCTCAAAAGAGTTACTTGGTTTTGTATCTTGATACAGGCCATATCTTTGAGAGAGACTGAAGATGTCATGTCTTTGGAGGAGAAGGTGGGGCGATCTCTGTCCAACCAAGAACGAAGTCACATCGGTGTGAGCAAACTGAGGTTATTCTTAGAAGAGTTGCTTCAGAAAAGGTATGTTTTGATTCAAATTACCCTTTTTGGTGGTCAAACTATGTTTCTTGAGCTTATAATTTGGAAAATATATGCTATTTCAGGTACATGGACAATGTCCCACTGATAATTCCACTTCTTGAAAAGGAGCATCGCTCTGCAACGAGAAAGCTAAATGAAATCAATCAGGAACTGAGGTTAGACATCAAGATCCTGTTATTGCTTCGAGAGTACTATGCTACTGTGGTAGTGATCACAGTGTTTTGATCGGTTTAATTGTCACAAATTTTTTTAACAGACACTCGTGATTCACTGCCATTGAGGTTGGCAGGAAGGTGTTGTTTGGAAATTGATTTTTATGCCAGTTTGGATTCGGTGCAATATTATTCTTGTTTTCATTTGCAGCACTTTGGATGAAGCAAAACTGAAAGAGAAGGGAAGAACTTTTCATGATCTCTTTTTGACCAAGGTTTGAGTCCATTTTACACTTTCATCAATCTTTACTGTGTCATCATCTCATGGAAAGGCTGGAATTGAGGACATGAAAATTCATAACTCTTTATGTTGATTTTTGAAAACCATTTATTTGTGGATGTGCAAGGGTAGCATACTGCGACTCTCAGTGATTCATTTTCTGTGCTCTTGTGACACTTTTATCTTCTCTATCTGAAGTGTTCTTAATAAAATTAATGTTCAGCTGTCATTGCTACTCAAAGGAACTGTGGTTGCACCTCCTGACAAATTTGGTAATAACTCACTATTACTTGGATGGCTCTGCATTTTGATATGTGATGATTCTAATTCATTCCTCCCCTCTATATGCTTTCTTGATTTCCACTATGAATTGGTATATTTGTGCATGAGTCACCAGTCCTGATGCATTATGAACCCATCAAGTTCCATAAACAATGATTCTAGACTCTTCTTTTTGTCAAATGGTAAAAGTGAATCAACAAAAGGCTACGAGGGGATGCCGACCCATGTATAAAATCATGTGCAGGAGAAGTAAACGGTCAATGATAGCACATCGTGACTTGTGCTATGCATGATCCGGAACTTAAGTAAAGAGCCAAGAATCCAAATTTTTAACAAAATGGCTCTTGACATTCTCCCTATAAATCAGCCGAAAAGTTGCAAGAGGGATTGAGCAAATCATCTTTCTCCTCTCTTTGCTAGAATGGATCCCCAATCAAGCTCTTAGCTCTTTCTCCACTGACTGTGCTCACCCACTGAAAGCCCAAAACTAACATGACCAGATTCCAAAGATTTCTAGACCAACAACAATATTGTAGGTATAATCAACAGATTCCACTGCCTGTTTACAAAGGCAACATCAATTTCACCAACACTTCACCTTGCTTTGCAAATTGTCCATAGTTAGGAGCTTCCTGCAGAAGCATTTCAAGCGCCCCCCCCCAAAAAAAAAAAAAAAAACCCAAAAAAAGAAACATTTGTTGGTACACAGATTTCCAGAATTCCAAATCACTTTCAAGGGAACTCATCCTTACCTTTTTCCTCCATCACGGTGCACAGATACTTGTACCTTGACGGAGGAAAAAGGTAAAAGTAAGGCTTCTAGACACTAATGTTTTTCATCCTGAAGTCACATGAACTCATTTTTCTTTACAACAGTAATCAGTGTGCTAAGCAGAATCATGTGACTATAATGAAAACTTGTCTAAAATCCATTTATGGTGGCCTTTTGTTCTATTGCAGGTGAAACTCTACAGGATGAAAGGACTAATGGTGGGGCTTTTATTGGTACTGATGGTCTGCAGTTTCCACACAAGTTTATACCCGTAAGCTTCTAAGTTGAGTTGCATGATGTACTTATCCTACATGGTTTTTGAGTATCTAAAAATAGCTGCTAAAAGCACAAAACTGAGTAAATTCTAGAACCAATGGTGCTTTTTCCCATATTTTTTTTGCTTTGTGAAATTCGTGTTGTGGGGTTTCCACCAACCCAATCCTGATTCCCCTCCCCCCAAAAAATTAATGGGCCAATCCTATGTGTTTCGCTTTGTTTCCCCTTTGTTGAAGGTAAGGAAGTACATCTATTATGGAGGCAACTGATGCCAAGATGTTAGATTATTTTGCTTTTGAAAATACTTTAATCTTTCCAATAGTTTTTTTTCTTAATATAAAACAAAAAGATTGCAACTTGTTCCTGTTTTGGTTCTCAAGTAATTGATTTGCAGAAACTTCTGAAGAATGCTTCTGGATAGCCAATTTCTTTATAATGGCATGAAGAATGTTTGGGAGACCAGTTGTAACAGAATTTCTTGTCTGCCTTTTGTTCTTAAATTTCCTCTGAACTAATTTTGGGAAAGTTAGAAGAAAGAAAGCCTGGTCTGGTCTTAAAATATGCTTTGACTGAAAATATTAGCGCAATGAATGTTGTTGCATGAGTTATGTGCTGGACTTCTTTTGAAGAACAACCAAGGCTTGAGAATATAGCACTTTAAATGGACAAAATGTTCTGTCTTTGTTTAGAATGCTGGAATGCGTCTTTATGGTGGTGCTCAATATCATCGCGCAATGGCTGAATTCCGCTTTGTTGTTGGAGGAACAAAATGCCCACCAATTACTCGCGAGGAAATTGTCAATGCATGTGGAGTAGAAGATATCCATGATGGAACTAACTATTCTAGGTAATAGTTGTCTGTCTGGCCCGATAAGTATCCTTTATGTTTCTAGACCATGTTTTCCAGTTTCCGTTGTCACATATATATATTTTTTTTGGATTAATTTAGGACTGCTTGTGTGATAGCTGTTGCGAAGGCTCGTGATACATTTGAACCTTTTCTTCATCAGGTAAATTTGCGAAATGACTGCATATAGGATATGTGATTATGTTTTCAACTTGTTCACCAAAAGTAGAGTTTTTGTTATCAGCCAATGGTTCCAAATTTTCTCATTGCCAAAAAAACTGATGGCTGCCTTCAATTTCTTATTGTGTTACATAGTTATTTTTATGCATGGGTTCACACTGGTTGCTGTCTTGATATGTTTACTAATACTTGCCAATGGAGATGCTTAACTAGTGGATACTTGAGGCTTCTTGTTTGTCACCTTCATTATCCCATGGCAAAGGTCGAGTTTGTAACTTTCTCTTTGCCTTCTCATCTCTCTTAATATGGTACTCAGTGGTCTTGGGATGCACTGTTGGCTATGTTCTCATGGCAAGTAATGTAGAGGCTTCTTGGTTTGAATTGCTTATTTGTCCATTTGTCTGTCCATTTCCAACCTATGACTCCTTCTACAGGTCCCTTACCTTGTTCTTTTGGTCATGGGTAACACCAAATTTGAATGAACCTGCTGAAGTACAAAATAAGATGGCATAGTTTCAATTCAGAATGTATGCCATGCTAAGTGTTCTCTGTTAATGTTGCAGTTAGGTGCCCGACTATTGCACATTCTTAAGAGATTGCTTCCCATCTCTGTTTATCTTCTTCAGGTACAACTTACAAAGTTCAATATCCATTTTTGGTACTCTATATCTAAAGCACTCTTACATCTTTTCTCTGGTTGATGAAGCCATTTATTCTACTTAATGTTTATGTCAATTCATCAACTCTTCATTTGGACAGAAAGATGGCGAGTACCTTAGTGGACATGAGGTTTTTCTGAGGCGTGTTGCTGCTGCCTACAACAACTTTGCAGAGACCACTGAAAGAGCTTGTCATGAGAAGTAAACTACGTTTTTTGCTTATGCTTAGTTACATCTGAGTTACTTACAACGCAAGACAAATTCTGTGTTAGTGTGTGAACATAGGATTAGCGGATTAGACAATATTTTCGCTTAGGTACATTGGTTTAATTGTCCAAAAGTAGCGACTAGGTTCTTAGATTGTGATTTTTGCACAAGATTGTAGATAACATCTGATATTGCACTTGAAGGCCAGATCTTCTCCTTCTTTGACTAGGTTTTGCTAAAATTTATTTGGATGTAGTTCTGTCCTACACGCTATGTTAACAAAGGACAATGAAAATGAATACGAGGATTACAACTCTGGACTTGTGCTCTGATATCATGTCAAGAGACCATTTTCCTAAAACTTTAAACTGATAAGAAATGTGGTTGAAATGTTTATCAAGCACATATTATTAGTTAAAAAAGCAGCATTTCAGTTGCCAGCAAAAGTTTGAATGATATCACATGAAATGACATGCTGGATCCTTGTTTGTGTTTCATGCTTCTTATGACAGCCTTCACCTTTTGAGTTGTCATTGTTCTTTCAAATTTTGCCGGTGTTTTACACTATTATGTACTAATATTATTGAATGTGTGATATTGTAGATGTATGGAGGATTTAGTCAGCACCACACGCTATGTTACCTGGTCCCTTCATAACAAGGTAAAGAAATCCTGCTGCATTGTTGTTCATTTGATTAGTTTGCAGTGTTACAATGAGGAAATTTGCAGGCGCGTTATAGTTATAAAAAGTCCAATTATATTATTTCCTATTCTCCTTTTCCCTAGCAACTTGAACATGGGAATTCAAATGCACTACGTTAGTTCTTTTTCTATTGCCAAAAGTGATCTTACTTTCTATCAAAGAAACATGTCCTGCTGGTGGGAGAATGCGCAAATAGGTATGCTTAGATAATTCTTTTCTTGTCCTCATGTACCGTGAAAACAAGTCCCTCTTAAAGATACTGGATTAATGACAAGTGATCTGTATTGACTTCTGTGACATATGGAATCTAGGTTTTTTGATCCCATAGTTGGAATAGTTAACAGATAATCAATGAAATCTGCTCTGCTCATTGAATTCTGTAAATGATTGCAGAATCGTGCTGGGTTACGCCAATTCCTAGACTCATTTGGTGGAACAGAGCAGCCTGCTGCAGGCAATTTTTCCCAGGAAACAACAGTAGGGCTAATTTCGGATGAGAAACCAGAAACAAAGCATAGATCAGATGTCAAATTGAGTCATTTGGCTTCAGGAAATGACTTAGGCACCTGTGTTCAGACAACAGAAACAAGGCTAGCTGACCTTCTAGATAGTACTCTTTGGAACCGGAGGCTTGCTCCATCTTCTGAAAGACTTGTATATGCTCTTGTGCAGCAGATATTCCATGGCATAAGAGAATACTTTTTGGCTTCTGCAGAGCTGAAGGTATGACAACTTCACTTTTCTACACTCAGCATCTATGAAGATTCTTCATGACCAAGATTATATTAAAAAAAAAAAGAGAGAGCTGGTTTTCAAGGAATTCTTAGCTACAATGTCTTTTAACTTTACGTTTACTTCATTGTCACTTATTTATTGCCAGTATTAGCAGTGTGATTGAAATCTAATGAGCTCAAGTCCCACTTGAAATTTTAGTTAGTTGTTTTAGGCAACAATAACTTATGTCTCTCTCTCTGTTATTCAATTATTTGCATCTGCATGTTGCAGTTTAACTGCTTTCTGCTGATGCCCGTCATAGACAAGCTTCCTGCACTGCTTCGTGAGGACCTAGAATCTGCATTTGAAGATGACCTAGATAATGTCTTTGATATTACAAACCTACGGCACTCACTGGGGCAAAGGAAGCGTGATGTGGAGATAGAGTTGAAAAGGGTTTGCTAATGTTCCCTTTTGTTTTGGCCTAACAAAGCATCATATTTTGTATTTCCTCTTGTTCAAATTGCTAGTGATTTTGCAGATCAAGAGGCTGAAAGAGAAATTTAGGCGGATACATGAGCAGCTTAGTACACGTCAGATGATTGCAAACCCGGCCTGAGCATCCTGCTGGAAATGTTCAGGGGCTAATCCTCCAAGAGCTCAAGATGAGGTATACTCTCAGGGTACATCTCCTACCGCATACTTGGTCATCTTAAATGAAGTTTCCAATAGAGAGATCTTATTATCTATAATTTCATATCCTATTGTTATTCATTTGTGTGCTAGTTGACTTTTTGCTTAAGAAGATCAGGGACTGTCTCTAGATATTTCAAGAACTTTCTATCAGGCCAAGACGAAAACCAAGCGGGAGCAAACTTGAGAAAATGTAAAAAATGGGCATTGATTTGCTACCTATTGGTGTAAAAAGTTGTAGCCACGCTTTTCCCTTCCTTATCGTAATTGCTGCGGTTGTCATTCTCTTGAGCTGATAGGTCAGCGGTATCACTTCCATCACGCCGCGAAAAATATTAAAAAATAAAATAAAATAAAATCAATTAATCTTTTGCTGCCACTTTGGAAAAGTCTTTTGAGTCATTATCTTGTCAATCTTATTTTAGAAGTGGGAGAGCCTAACTTTGTTCCTTCTTTCTTTCAACAAAAACGACAAAATTCGGAGAAACCCTAGGCCTTCCTTCGGAAGGTCTAATCGGATATAATGTTTTGGTTGATTGACGTTTCTATTTTTATTGTTATTTGTGGGATTTATCTTTTGGTGCATTTTGATCAATATGTCATGCCGACGGACTAAATGGGAACACAGCATTATAATAAGTCCAAACACGCCAAGCAGCCTCCATAGGTCATGCTGCCATCTTCCCCTTGGGCGGTCGAAAGCAGCATGCTTTCTCCGTCTTATTAGTTCCTGTTCAGTTCTTTATCACATGAGGACCTGGAATTTGTTTTCTATCATTGGACTTCAAAGGTGATTATGGGTTGCTTTTCTTAAACTAGAAGAAGATGAACAACAACCAGAAAATTAGTGTTTACATGTGGTTAGGTAAAAAGTGGATGGGATATAGTTAGAGCAGATAAATATGGAGTTTCTCGAGTCAAATGGCATGAAAAGTAGGCCTCCACAATCCACATCGGGTGAGAGAGAGCAGCCAACACTCACTTTTCTGGGTCCCCGTCCTAACCCACCTCGACTCTGATATATCTTCTATCACGTTTGGATATGTTTCAAGATGCTCTAGTTCATGTATGTAATCTGATGTTATGGTGTTTGATCAACGTACGTCACATCTCCTTGAGCTTGACCCGCTATTCAGAGAATTACAATTATTGCTTGCTTCACATATTTAAGAAGTGGTAATTATTGCATAGTTCAACTTGTTCCGTTTGTTCACACTAACAAGCACTTTTTTCAATAAAAAAAAAACTTATTATATACATGGAAAATGTTTAAAATAATCTCTTGCAACCTCCCATCTTCCTATTTGCCTCCACTTTCCTTGGACACCAGGAAAGGGCAGAACTGGGTCTATTCCTGCTGCGTATGCAATTGGTGGGAGTTTCAGTAGTTTCTCACCCGTTTGAAATGACCCATATGATTGTGGAATGTGGAGTAACAATGACATAAAGAGCAGCATCATCTAAGGATACTTTTTTTCCTTTTTTTCTTTTTTAAAATTTCTTGGAGGCCTGCTGCACTCTAAGTGTAATAGGAGATCACTTTCAAATGGCTCCTTATATCATGCTATTCAGTCTCTGTCAGTACTCCTGCATCCCCGGCTTTTTCATTGCATCTCCACCATTGGCACCTATTGGAAGAGTTACCTTCGCTTCTAAAACTCTAATAGGCTTTAGACATAATCGTGAAAAGCTCTCGAAGTGCTGTTAGTGCCGCAATTCAGTTCAACTTCCAAGATCCGTGTTCAAGGATGATACAACGTAGGGTCAGATTTTAAGTATTGTTTCTTTCAATTGCCTATGGTTTTTGTCTTCATCCACTACTTGCTCCCGCCTTTGCACACGAGCTTGGGTACGCCCTCTAGCGAATGGTAGCACGAGGTGAACTAGACTCGCTTTCAGCGCCGCGAAGTTTGGCTGAAATTCGTGATCATTGTCTTGGATCAGACATTGACCTTGAAATAGCTTGAAAGTGGCAATGTGTGGTTTTGAGAAGATGAGCAATCTGGGAACACCCAATGAAGAGAAGGAAACGCTTAGTAAAAATATCTCATCCCACTTATGTTACAACCCCCCTGCAGGCCCCTCCAAAATTTTTATCATCTTCTAACATTCTATTATGTATGCTGAGAGTCCCGCTCATCCGCTCGTAGACAACCGCAGTGCTTGTCTCAATCCCATTTACCATTGAGGGAATAATACTTAATACGGACATTTGACGACGACACCACAATAAAACCATCGGCAACAATCGATATAGGTTTTAACAGCAGAAAGGATTTCCAAATCAAATTGCAATTTGGAACGATGGATGGTGTGTATGTCCCCGCTACCTTCAAGCTGTCTCTTTCCCTTTTCGTCTTCTTGTTGGAGCGACATAGCTGAGGAATTGCTTCTTCATAGTGACCCGGGACATAGACACGCAAACGACCTGTATAAGTAGTACGATCATATGCTAAAGCTCCTACTGAAAGAGAAGGTTTTCTCTTGGCTAGTCCCAGAATCCCAAGTTCATCTTGGTTAACTAAATTGACCCCTTTTTCTTTTTCTGCCGATATCGAGATTGGGCTCTAGCGGTGCTACCGTCGAAGGGCGTTCGGTGTCGGGGCATCAAATTCCGGTGGATCCGCCCGGATCATCGTTTTGAAGAAAGCCACGGAATTCTCGGGGGGAGAGAGAGATGGGGATGTACTATGAATGGGTTCAAGGTGTCCTTCCTAGCGTGTCGATGTAGTATAATGGCGGGGGCAGATGGACAAAGATTCAAGTACATCATGTAAAAGAAAGAAAGGAAGATGTAATAAGTGAATACAATGATGGGTATTGCTATTGGTGTTTAGGCACACTCCCAAGAGGGGCGGGCCACCACCAAGTTGGGGAATCATGTTGGTCCACGACCAAACTCACCCTCCCCTCAAACCCAAATTTTCATGCTTGCCACGTGGATGACAGCATGTGTATGATATAAGCATGAAGTATGAAAGTATGGCGTTCTTTAGTGTGTTCATTATTCTCCGCAATCCCACCATCTCTTTTGTTGACAACTTAGGATTTTGCTAAAGATCTTGTTCACTTCTTTTTCCCTTCGATGCAAGGCACACCTTTCATGGTTCCAAAGATGACACCCTATATACTTCCTCTTTCAAGTCAAAGATACGATCGATTAGTTGCAAACACCCTCGCCGCTAGTGAGGCGGCGCTGCGTTCGGGCTAACCTAAAAACCGAGATCGATGCCGTCCTGTATACTGGACGTTCTGTTTTGTACTTTCATAGGTGTCATCGGGTCGATACAGGATCGAGATGTGGGGTTAAGTCGATTTTGGGAATAGAGGAGAGGCGGCTTTTCGGATTGAGACGATTAGGTAAAATAGAGGGAGTCTTAATCACATAACAAAAATAAAGCATGTGAATGCATAATTATGAAATAAGCAAGATATCTGTGGGGAGAGAGAGAGAGAGAGAGAAGTAAAATCTGAATCTGCAAGCTCCCTCAGATGCAAACAGATCCCGTTAATTGGAAGCATCTAAGAAGCGTTACCAGCCGCCTCCCCATTCATTCATAACCAACTGATGATCGCCAACTCTCCAAAAAACTAAGTAAAAATTAAAAAGAAATTAAAAAAAAAAAAAAGAGTATAGAAATGAAGACACTCATCACAAAGATAGATATATAGATGGATAGATAGAGAGATAGAGATCACCTGTGTCCTTCTCAAATTGCATATGATGTGATCAACACCCACCTTCAACCTCACGTCAGTCTCTCTTTCCCTCTCCCTCTCCCTCTCCCTCTCCCTCTTATAAATCTATACGACCTTCTTCTCCACCACCACTCCCACCTCCATTCCCTCATCCTTATACTTCATATTTCGCCATAAAACCTATATTGTTCATCCCCTCTTCGTCACCAGTTCTTGTTTCGGTGACCTGTGCCTCTTGTTTTGTCTCTAGTTTGATACATATATGCCTAGCTATCTATAGACGAGATCGACAACGCCAAGATTGGAAGCGATGGGAGATAACAATGTGAACTTGCCACCCGGTTTTCGATTCTACCCGACCGATGAAGAACTCGTCGTCCATTTCCTTCAACGGAAAGCCGCCCTCTTGCCGTGTCATCCCGACGTCATCCCCGATCTCGAACTTTATCCCTATGATCCGTGGGAGCTTGAAGGTACTAGCATAAACAAGTACTTAACTCATGATGGTTATCTGAAAAGCCTCCCAAAGATTTATGCACATTCTAAGCGACACATTACATACTTGTCGACCTAAATTTATACATACAGCAAGTATTTTTGAGTAGAGATGAACACATGCATGTCTTATCGTCAGCCTCACTAAAATTTTCAGTACTGATGAAAGTCTATACATTAAGTAGAAGAAAGGAAATATTTAGGGCTACTCTCTCCTTAATATATTTGGCTTCACAGTGGTGGCGGTAATATCACACTTGTTCCTTATTTGTTCTTCAGGGAAGGCCCTGTCCGAGGGCAACAAATGGTACTTCTTCAGCAGGAAGACGCCGGACCGGATCACGGGCAACGGGTACTGGAAGCCTATGGGTGACGAACCCGTTTTCACAAGCTCGAGCAAGAGAGTCGGAATGAAACAGTCGTTGGTGTATTACTTAGGAGAAGCTCCAGGTGGGACGCGAACTAATTGGATAATGCATGAGTATCGTCTCTCCAATGGTACTAATTCTGGTAGCAGCAGCAGCAGGTCGTCCAAAAGAAAAGGATATCCTAAGATTGTATGTTTATCTTCTCCCATATATTATTATACAGTTGGCTTAGACACCTTGCCAGAGAATCAAATTACCAATCCTTTTGTTTTTCAGGACTATAGCAAATGGGTGGTGTGCCGAGTTTATGAGCACGGTGACGACGACAACGATGACAACGGAGCGGAGCTTTCATGCTTGGACGAGGTGTTCTTGTCATTGGACGATCTTGATGAAATAAGCACGCCAAACTAAATAGAGAAGATAGAGAACCATAAGTACGTGGTCAGATTAGGGGACTCACTAAAGAGGTTCAAATCAAATTGTAGAGTTCTATTGCTGTTGGGTGGGCGGGTTAATCATTGTGGCAAAAACCAAATAGCACTTGTAACTTTCCCTTTATCTTTTTATTGGAAAATGCTCTCTAGGGTTTACTTATGGTGCAAGCAAAATGTCGGCATCCTTTTATAACTAATTGAAAGAATGCCCATAAAGTCATTGGGAAGCTCACTTTTCTTGCTTGTGTTGTGTGAAACCTCTTGACATTTTATTGGTTTTGAGGGATTTGGAGTGCAACTTTTTTCTCTATTCAATTCGAGGGATGGTCACGTGCTTGAATAATAGCTGGAGTAAGTATGTATGGGGGGAACCAACACTGAGGAAGAGGTGGAGCCCAAAGAAGAATGGAAAGGCTTTTGCCGAGAGGCATGAGCATGCCTTTTTGGCTTTTGTCCCTACTTTTCTTCTATAGTATACAATTGAGGAGAGAGTAGGAGCTTGTTGTTTCTGGGTCGATACTTGAGATGTAATCAATGTAACTTTAGGGATACACAGTGGGTTGTGTGGGTGACTGCTTAGGGAAGCATTGAGTCATGTATGATGCCATCTTTCACTCACCCACAGCGCCCTATAGCTCACTACATATGGCAACCCAACCCCACCCACAATTTATATCAGTTTCAGTCCCCACACAAGAGTACCAAAAGAGGGGAAAAAGGGAAAAGATTTAACATCTGATTGAGCTGGACTCCTTTAAGGGTCAGGCAAATAGTAGTCCCGACGGAGGCCCATCCTAAGCCTAAGAAAAACGGTTTTTACATCCGAGTCTATTGGGCAAAGCATGCTAGATGGGCGTGCGAAGTAGAATGTGCAAAAGACACTTGCATGAACATGACTGAATTCCTTTCATACTATACACTATAACAACTCCGTAAATGCATTATGCAATTAGCATGTCTACAGTCAAAACAAAGTGTTAAATCGCTAAATGCAGTTACGAGTTAATGTAAGATTAAAAAGGGAATACAGTCAGGATTTTCTGTTAAGTAGTCGTGCATTATGATAGGAACTCCCAAATCTCTGGCAAGAGATTGAAACAATGCTGCATAAACAGGGTAAATTTCCAAGCCGAAGCCATTTAAAAGTATTAACCAACCTGAGCATCGATCAAACAAACTCGACTAACTAGTTTCTGCAAAATGAAAATCGAAATCAGCTTCACCCCTTCAAAAGCACCAAATTGTGGAGTCGTTGGGAGCTGATGTTTCAGTAGTTTCTTGTGTAACCTCCCGTGTTGTATGGATAGTTAGCCTGTACATTTGTGACTCCAACCTGCCCTTGCCTCCCATTGTTTGCGTATTGCTGCCACATCATCTGCTCCTCCATCAGAAGCTTCTGTTTCTTCTCCATCTCTGACATCTGCACGTATGGTGGCGGTGCCACCGCGAGGGACGCCGTGAAAGGATCCGACCCGGTAGGCATATTACTCCCCTCTGATGTCGGCGGCGCTGGCAAAGCTAGCATTGCGGGCCTCCCTGCTGACCCAAGTGCGACACTACTAGCGCTTCCGCTGCTTCCGTTACCAGCAGCCCCACCCACCCCAGCCACCATCGTTCCTCGGTGATACATGCCCTCGAGTAACAGCATGTCGAAGCCACCGCCTAGTGCCTTCTTCTGATTAGTCAAGTTGCTTGCTGATTCAACTAGCGCTGCCTCCCAATCTGGAGTGTTGTCGGAGAAAGCTTCCCACGGGGAAGCCGTCGTGGTAGCCACCGATGTAGGGGTGCCGCCATCAAACAAGGCCAAGGCCAGCTTGTCCCCGTGCTCTTCACGCGTGACCGCATCATCCCCCAAATTCAACAAATCGCCCTCTAGTTGCACATTCGCTTTTTTCTCCTCTTGCTTCGGCTCCAAGCTTTCCGCATCCTGATCTCCAGTTGAAGCTTCCATGAGGTTTTCAGGTGCAGGTAGAGCCTTGACAGCATTTGGATCTTCCTCTTCTTCATTTGCTTCTTTGGATGTTTCTTGAACAGAAGTTTCATTCTTCTGCTCCACAGATCCTTCTCTCTTACCACGTGCCAGTGCAGATTTATCCTTGATGAATTCATCCATGAGATCGAGTTTCTTTTGGGTTACTTTCTCAACTTCTGGATAATCGGCAGAGCGGGCCACTCCGACATTCTTGGACCAGCCATAGAAGATATCGAGCTCTTCGAACTGCTTCCCTGTCCGAGAGAAGATCTCGTACACCTTCACGCAGTCGGGAATCTCTAGCTCCATAAAACGATCGATCAGGATTCCCATTATCTCTGTCATCTCATAGTAGATTTGAAAGCTTTCCTTAACTATCGGATAGAGCGCAACGAACACAACTCTGTTATCTTTAGCTCCACCTGCTCAAACCCAACAATTTTAGGGCAATTATTATTGTGATCTCATTTATTGCTAAAGAAATAAGCTAACCGTCACATTCACGTCATAGGTACCAACCCGTTGGCTTGCATGCCAAGAAGCGTTCAAGAAGCTGTTGCAGATGGTGCATCTTGGAGAAGATCTGCTCGATTTTCATCTCCCTCACTGGCGTGGCCTTAACAGCAGCCGGAACAGCGCCTGCATTGTCTTCACCTTCTTCATCGTCCACTCCATATGCGCTCCGCTTCCCTCGCCTGCCTTGCATTCTGTACTCGAGCCTTTCATCAAGGTAGAGCGCATACGTCCGCACGAACGCGGAATAGTCCCATGAATTCGACCTCGAGGTGTCACGGAAATCTGACAAGTTAAGGAGCCGAGTGCCCCTCCTAGTGGCGAAAAAAATCTCCTGCTCATATGCCGGATCGCCCTCCGCAAGCAGCCGTTGGATCAGCATCAATGTCTTTAGAGCCACTGTCCAGTTCCGAGTCTTGTTGAGGCGCCTCGCGAGGGTGCTAACACATGAGCTGATGTGGGCACGTGAGTAGCACGTCAAGCTCAAGATTTCCCGGATGTGCTTCTCATCCGCAGGGGAATTCTTCGTGCCGGGTCGCCTTGACGATGGCGACGTCGAGGTCGGAGAGAGAGCTGCTGCTTCCAACTTTCGCAAGGCCGATGCTTGTCTGGTCCTTGACCGCCCCCAGGGCTCTTCTGATTTTGCTTGGAGCCATGGAGCTTAACCAGATCAAATGAATGAGCGGTCAATTCAAATTTCACAAGCAACTACCATATGATATAACAATTGATCTACATTTCCATATTTAAACAGAATCCGGGGATTCAACGCAATGGACTTTCCACAGCGTTGTTGAGGCCGCGGTATTTAGAGGACTGCTCAGGGTTTGGCAATCAAGAAAGAAAGCAGATTGATGAAGAACTGGTTGATGCAGTGACGATTTGGTTCGGAAAAGACGGTATTTTTGCCTGTCTAAAGGAAAAGAAAGAGAGAATAAGATCAGAATTGAGGAAATAGTAATTTTAGTGGTAGAAATTATTTTGTTTTTTGTTTGTTTTCCTTTCTCTGCGTCTATTTCTTTTGGTTTGTCTCAGCCAGACATCTTGTGCTTCCCTCCAAAACCGTAGCCTGAAAAATCGTTGAAGGTCCGTGCGACATGAGAGATCAAACAGCGGACGGGGAGGCAAACCAACTTTAACTGTCGGACCCATTTGACCTTTTCAACTGCCAATTCGTTTACCCATTTTTGGCCAAAAGCATCTGAAATATCTGGCCTTAAAGAAGACCCTTTGAGCGTCTTATGACCCTTTCATAAAACACTTACGAGAGCATTTTATGCTCATAAACCATCCTCGTTGTTGTTAAAAGAATTCGAGGGTAATGACAAATGCCATCGTTTCTGCACTTTGGAATTTAAGAAAATGGTGTTCTCTTTTCCACACGAGCGTCTGCCGTGTTACTCGTACATAAATGAAAAACGTATAGGAGAGACCAAGGAAAGACATTAAATTGCGAAATGATGTCAAAATCAAATATCTAGAGGTAACAAAATGAAAAAAAACGTTAAAGGATGTCAGATAAAAAGGTATGAGTAAACTATATGTTATCTTATTTCTGAATCCCCTTCATTTTAAAGCGTATCAAAAAAGCCGCGGCATTTTTGAATTTTGTAAATACTCGTGTTTAGCTAAAAAAATTTTGCTACGTGCATATCATGCATCCTCAACATACAAATATGTTGTTCCACCTACATTGAAGACACGTAATTTTTCTTTTTCCCCCCAAAATTAAGCTGAAAGGACGGGTTTTCATCCATATTCCAATCCGGGTTTTCATCCATATTCCAATCCGAGAAGGATCTTTCACAACATTTCAGAAGTCGCAGAATGATGAAAAAAGGTTGGCCTTTTGCCAAGTGGGTGAATTTTTTCCAGAAAAAGGTATTGAAAGGAGGAGTTCATGTAATGATTTAACCTGACAATCCACATTTCCTTATGCTCTCCATACCCTATATGATGCAGTAGAACTTTTACTGCCCTACCTGCTAAATGCGAATATCATTATCAAACTACCAAAAAAAGCCTAGCAGCCGATAGAAAATGAACTGTAAGCAATGCCCACCCAGAGGAAAGTACAGACTTTTGACGAAATTTCCAGGAGGTATACGTCAAATTAACCCCTGGTATGCTGCCAAGGAACAAAATCCTCGACCAATATCTGAGAAGGTTCTCAATATAATTAATTGATACAACGTCACTTTTATCTTTCGCTCCACATTAAGGTAAGACATGAAAAAGGCAACAACAGAGACCAGTTATGGCCAGAAACTAGACATGAACTGAGCTCCCGTCTCTGAAGACCACATGCACCCACAGAGACAAGATGAGCAACCATTCTATCCATATAATACAAGTTCATCCAAAGAACAAAGAGAATATACTCAATAAGCAATTAATAATAATATTTCTCATTGATAGTACAGTTAATGTACACATTGACTCTATCCCATAAACCAAAAAGCCGCATGATAGATCAGCCAAATCTATCATTCTCCACAATTACGACAAAATGAACACACTAATGATTACCTCAGATCCAGCAGTTAGTGTGTATCACAAAACCTCTACGAATACGACAGTGATTCACCAAGCTAAGCCATCACAATCCCCTCATCAACAGCTAATGTACAAAAAGCTTGCTGAAATACAAAATCTTACCAACTACGTTTATTGGCATGCGGAATTTCATATTGTTATCATCGTCAGGATAAATGCATGGACCTGCGAGATAGAAATGAAGTGTGGCCAAGTAAGAAACTTCTCAGTCCTAAGTTCGTTCAAATGACAATAAAACAATAATCAAACGGAATTTAGGAAATTAATCCTGTGAAAACCATATCATAAACAGCTTTTAACCAATGCCTTTGGCATAGTAAATGGTTTCATCCTGGGAATTAACAGATAGCTTATACCATGCTATAGGTTTTCGACACGACCCATCAACAAGATTTGAAGCAAAGAAGAAAGACAACTTTTCTGGACACTTGTCGTCATGATATTATTTTTCATTATATTCATTTTGATGTGGTGGATTGGTAATCATAATTATACTGATCTCACTAAACAGACTGCTGAGCAACCATTACTGTGTACAACCTAATTATGTAACCATGTAGGCACTTTCAACCTTAAGAGATGCATCACTTCTTTTAGGTTTTTATGCTGAAAACACTAAAACAATCGTAGCACTGACCAACCCAAGGCCTCTTTTGCATTTTGCATCTTCTGCAGTACCGACATATTACCATCTCAATGCAAGCATGACAGAACAAACATCTAACTGGCCAATTCTAAATATGCCAACGTACTAAAAGAAACTGATCAATTAATCCACTGCCATGAAACTCATCACGAGCTCACATTAATGATCATTAAGAAACAAGGGATGAAATGTGATAACAATATGGCAAACAAACTACCTCGAAACTAATAACGATCTTCAGATGAGTCAATTGTACAGGAAGAGGCTTCTATAGAAACCTCAGAAGGTTGGACTGAAGCACCAGAGCACGTTCTCGACATCATTCTGACAGTGACGCAGGTTGCAGAGCACATAATGCACGCAGGTTATTTCTAACATAAACGAACTGAAATTTCTTTTCTGGAGCTCTGTCTAAGGTTAAGCTCCTCTTCCTATACTTTATCATATAACGGTCAAAGTTTACATCACTTCCTTTGTTTTCTGGTTCGGTGAACTTATTGTGCTCACAACAAAACTGACCTTCAGATCCCATAAAGTTGGAAAAGCTACCCTCTTGCTCCTCCAACGGCAGTTCTGTGTTTTCACCATCTCCATCGGACTTAACCACACACTCTTCAAGCTTTTCACTAGACCTCACATCAACCGCCTTTGCCATAGTCAAATTTATCGTACTATCATCATGCATCCGTGCTGGGGAAGGAGATTCTGGAGCGACGACCTCACAAAACTTCTCATTCATGCCAAACTGAAGCTTCCCATTAGTGTTTGCATTCCCTGATCTCAATTCCTTAGCAGATGCCCTCCTAACGTATGTCCACATCAGTCGAACATCTGTACAGCTCTTATTCGTAGAGTGCCAGTTATCTGATATCCTCAAAGAGCTATTCATGGTTGCATTACCTGGTCCCGATGCCCCAGCCTTTGCCCTCCTAACGTAGGTCCACATCCTCGGAACATCAGCACAGCTCTTATTCACAGAGCAACAGTTCTTTGATATCCTCGGCGAGCTATTCATTGAGCGGTGCAACTGAAAAGCCAATTCCTCATCGTCAACAACTTTATCATCACAATCGCCACCTCCTTCTTCACACGCCAAGAGACTACTCTCGTCCGTGTTGGCAACCATATTGAGAGCCTCGCTCGCCAATTCCACTGCCCTTTTTGCCACAACCGCCTTCTTCTGCACCTTCTCCTTAGCCTTGCACGCAGCCGCATTCTTCAACTCCACCACGCAACTCGCATCCTTCACAACATCTTCCAAACACTTCATCACACAGTAATCCCCATCCTCCAAAAGTCTAGAATGTCCTAATCCACACACAGCCCTCCCCTCACTCTTGCCACCGCTTCTCCTCCTCTTCAACGCCCCATTCAATTTCGCCATCGACCTCGGGAGCCAACAATCGACACAAACAGAAAACTCCGAACCCAAGCCCGAACACGAGTACGACCACGGGGCCGCATTCTTATACGCCAAGAAGCAATTTTTATGCACCCGGCGCTTACACGCGCAACAGCGGAAACACTCATCCGAAGTCTCCGAGAAACAGTAGGAGCAAATAACTGAGGACTCGACCCGGATGAGGCATTTCTTGCACAGCAGCACGATGCGCCATTCGCTGTACAGGGGTTGCAGCCTGTTCTTACCGTCGACCAAGTCGATGCGGGATCCGCAGGCGTGGCATTGCGACAGATTCGGGAGATCCCTCGTCTTCTTCGGCACGGAAGGACCCGGAAGCCTCACGTTCCCGGACGATCTGGGGTCGGGGCAACCGAATTGGCGAGGCCTGCGCGCGTATTGAAGGACCACCGCAGGTTTTTGCGCTGATCGAGGTTGGAGAAGGTCCGGTTGATCCATTGCAGAGGTATTGCAGATGATGAAAAGAAATTAGGGTTTTCAGAGGTTCGATTTGGGGGCGGTTGAATTGAAGGGAGAGAAACTATATTCTTTCTTTTTTTACCTCTTTTTCGAAACGAGGACGGCCATTCCAGGAACATCCGGTTCAACCTGGTCAATCAACTCCATGACGTCATAATAACAGAAGAATATGCTAATGTATGAAAAATATATATAAAAAATACTGAACACAAAGAAAAATGAGAAATTGATATCTAAGTGATAAAAAAAAATTCTAAAAAACGTGAAATCAGTTTCCCAAATAGAAAAAAAATATATAATGTTATAACTTGAGAGTGTGCGAAAAAATTCTTCAAATGGGCTCCTTTGAGTAGCAAAACGCCTAATAAGGCAATTTACATCTTAAGAAAACTCTAACAAAGGCCTCATTGAAGAGAGGACGCACTCTCTTTTATATCTTTAACTACCATTTCAGGTACACCCGGTTTAGCCCGGTCAATGATGTCATTATCATAAAAAAAAAAAAAAACAAAGATATGGAAAAATATTTAAAAAATCCTAAATACAAAAACGGGTTTTACAAATAGAACAAATATAATGTCGTCACTTGGGAATGTATAAGAAATTCTTCAATGGGGGCTACTTTGAATAGTAAAATGCCTAATGAGACAATTTACATTATATGGAAAGTTTAACTAGGGGTGAGCATTGGTGTAGGGTCAACCTTGAATCGACCCCGCCAACCCTACTGGTCCTAGTTCGATTCCTAGAGAGATTAGGTTGGTTCTTGGTCTTGGGGCCTCTAGACTCTGCATTATGTCGGTTCCCAATCTTAGGAGTTTAGGATTGATCCAATCAAAATCAACCCTGTACTTAATATATTATATATATAATACATTATACATTTTTTATTTTTGTCCACTCTAAATTTTAGCGCTTCCTCATATGTTCTCTTCGTAATTTAGTTTATCGTGTGAGTTAGAAAAAAAAAACAATCCTAATTCAACCCAATAAAAAAAAAGAAGAAGAAATCCTCTTCACTCACCTCAGCCTCGCTCGCTTGCTCGTCATGTTGCTTGCCTTTGTTCACATGCCTTGTCGCTTGCTCTGTTCACTCACTTTGCATGTTCTTTTTTATGATTTGTTGCTTTTAGCAAGTGCAAATTTCTATTGTTACTTTATAATATATTTATATTTGATATGTACTGATTGTCGGATTGTTCATGAATATATAATTTCAAATAATATGTTTGTCCTTTTAAGGAATAAAAAAAATGAAACAAAAAAATAATCATTTGGTCCCGGGTTGATTCTAGAATCGGACCAAACTCATAGGGTTGATTTAGTCTTCGGTCCTAGGCTCAATAGGGTGGGTTTTTGGTTCCAAAAATTGAAAACCAATACTGTGCGAGTCGATCCTTGAATTAGGTGCTGAATTGGTCCACTCTAGACCATGCTTACCTCTAAATCTAACAAAGGCCTCATGGAAGAGAGGAGGCACTCTCTTTTGTTTCTTTCTCACGAAAAGAGCTAACGCAACCCTTCGTTTCTCTTTGCACAGATAAGAGGGTCTTGAATCATGGTACTGAGATGTGGTTTTTACTCTTCTAGACTTGTAGTAAATAATGGGCTGAAGATTTGGCGGGGAGTTGAAACCCATTCGGACCCAAAAATCAAGCTTTCTACTAAAATCGTGGTTCCAAAAATTCGGGTCTGTCTGGGTCGTCCGGACTTCGACTAATTAAAATGGGTCCAGGGTTCAACCGGATCGGTTCCTGGTTTAATTAGTTGAAGCAGCCGGCTCGGTCCAGTCCCAATTCAAAGACGATGCAACTATGCTTCATTGTGTCCCTGTTAGTTGGTTTCATCTGGAAATGAAAGGGTAAAACATGACAGGCCCGGCATGAAATGAAAAGGTTTGGGCCAAGATACTGTTGGCGCAAAAGTACACCGTTTGGATTTCTTTCAAGTTCATCCTTTAGGCAACGGTCTGTGCTTCTATTTGTTTGAATAATTATGAAATGGGCCTATGGACAGGTGGACTTAGATAACTATCATTTTCTATTAGGTTTTCGAGACAAAATTGATTTGTATCAAGTGCAAGATGATAAATGCGATCAACATGGCGTTGATTAAGATTAAGGGTCATATCTAATATAATAGTATCATCACCTAGTAATCAAGAATTATCATCACTGAGGCAAATTTATTCACTTTTGGAATGTAATTGTTAGTGCAAGTAAATTAACTATATTGTATTGGCAAGACTGAACTATGAAGTCTGATTTTGATGGTAATCTCCTTATGCATGTTAGTTAGTTTAAGGTGATTTGTGGAAAGGTTGCTTTGGAAGTATTTATCGAGTTACATGTAATAAGACAAGAGTGTTTAAGTAATTATTATGTTATTTCAATGGTGCCTCTCATCCCCAACCTCCTCTCCTCGACGATTGTGGCCGCGAGCTCTATCGGAGAGAAAAGAGGGTGGGCCATTGAGATGAGGGGCTCAATAGCATCGCGAGACAATGGCAACAGTGGCGAGGGGAGAAGAGAGAGGAAGAGTCTACTGTTTGTGCGTGCGACTGACTGCGAAAGAGGGTGGAGCAAGAGATGGGTATTAGGAGTAAGTTTTGGTCCCAGTTCCTACTAGATTGGTCCAAATCGAAACAATCAGTTTTAGGTAGTTCACGATTCTGCAAATTTAGAATTGGCAATAATTGGTTTGGTTTCTGATTCCTTGTGTGGAATCGGACTAGATTGATTGCACTAGCTCGGTTTGCCTTGTTTTTATTTATTTATTTGTTTGTTGTTTCCTCTTCTATTAATAAGTGAACGACTTAGAGGCAAACGGTACTCTTGATCTGTCAAAGTTGAATGGTAGCTAGTACTTGGTGGGACTCATGAAGAAGTTGTGGACCTTGAAATAAGGTTAGTGGACTTTTTACACATTAACTTTGGTTTGAAAATATCCACCCGTGGGCAGAGCAGTTAGTTAAGATCAACTCCTTCCAGTGCATGGAAGTTGAGAGTTCGAAACCCTGCGTTACTAGCGATTTAAGTAAGGGCCCTGGTGGTGGATTGCTGGGCTAGCTTCCCCCGAGGTATAATTGTTGTAGGTCATCCACCACGGACGGATCCTCGGTCACCAAAAAAAAAAAGAAAACTTTGGTTTGAAAATTTCCTTTCCTGTAAGCAAATAGTAGATTCTACCTTATGAAAGGTAGTATTATTAATTGCCTTCATTAGTCCCTGATCTTTGCCCACAAATACCAACGTTTGAGTCATTAAGGTGGATTGGAATTATTTGGAAAAAAGTATTAGAATAGTCCTAAACCTTTTGTATTTGTGCTAATTTAATCATAAACTTTTTATTAGTGTCAATTAGTCTTCAACCTTTGGTTTTTTGGTCCTAAACCTTTTGACTTGGACCTAAACCTTTCATTTGTGCCATTTTAGTCCTAATGCCTTTTACTTAGTGTTAATTCAGTCTTAAATTTTTTTATTTAGTGTCAATTCAGTCATTCCAGCTAATTTTGATCAAATATTGTTAATATAGATGCCGGTCGGCTAACATAGCATGGCCGATATTGATGTTGACAACTTTTAATAATATTTTAATATTTTTCCAAATTATTTATTTATTTTTCCTTTTTTTCCCCTCCTCCTCCTTCCTCCAACAGGTCGCCAACTGGGCGACCAGCCTAAGGGGAGGGCTGACGAGGCTCGAGCCCTCACCAACAGCTCCAAGGGCGATGCAGCTTCTCTCATATTCCCCTAATATTCCTGCGGCCATGCCTGGAAATGTCTCGCACGGTAATGGAATAGCGTACACCATCAACTTTGGCCTCTTGTTTTCAACCCCTTTGTGGTCCGATTATAGATTAAATCGTAGCACAATATAAGACGTGAAAAGGCAAGAAGCAGGACTCGTTTATCATAAACGCATTTGTGAACCCAAAAAAAAAAAAAAAAAGGTCTCGACAATCAAAGGAATTAGTAGGGGTAGCGAGGAAGAGAATAAGAAGAAAATCGAAGTTGGTCTTTAGCATATGAATCTGCAGCAGTGCACGATAGAGATGGGCCGATCCAAAACGAACTTGAGCTCTTACGACTCAGAGATGAAATATACGAGACATCTCAATGCTACAGAAAAATGAAACAAAGGAAAAGAAAAGGAAAAGGGAAGTTGGTCGTGGATGCCTTATCATATGCCCTAGCTAGAATGAAGTTTCTTCGAGCAAAGCTAGCGAGAGGACTACATCAATTACGACCTAAGAAGATACAGCAGGGCAAGCCGACAGCTTCAAACCAGCCACGTTAATCAGCGTGGTCAAACCAAAGGTGATCCCCATGGCCAACCACCCTCCAACCAGCACCCTAGAAACCGACTTCGCCACCGGCGCTTTCCCCAGCACTGCGCTCAACCAGCCGAACCCGATCAATGCCATGCTCACCGCTGCTATCACCACTGCCAGTCTCACCTTGTATACCTTTACGAACGCCGCTGCCAGGAGCGGTACCAGCGCTCCCACCGCAAAGGCCAGTGCCGATGCCCCCGCCGCCTGCCATGGGCTCGGAAGCATCTCCTTCCTCGCATCCATTTCTTCGGCTCCTAGGGCTCCATTCCTGTCCTCTCTCTTGATTTGGGCCACCTCGATGTCGTACTGCGAGTACACAGATACGAGCTCCCCGATGGCCATGCTACAGGCCCCGCCGATCAGCCCCGCCACCCCGCTAAGCACCATAGACTTGGTGTCCTTGCGGACAGCACCAACACCCATCATGAGCGATGCCGTTGAAAGCAAGCCGTCATTTGCGCCCAACACGGCGGCACGGAGCCACTGAGCTCGCTTTGAGAAGTCGACGATGGTTTGTCCCTCGAGGTCAAGGGGAGGAGGAGGAGGCAGTTGTTGGTGGTCTTGTGGTTGAGTTGATGGTGCCGTTGCCATGGATGGATGGACAGAGATGAGTTGATTTGAGGAAGCTTCAGAAATGAGCGGAATACTAGAGAGGAAGACAAGTGGGGCGTGTGGAGGGCACACTCCCTGACAGAAGCTATTTATAGAAAAATGTGTGCGTTATAGGATAGACAGGTGGGTTATGGTGGAATGGAATCTAAGGTGTTCACACCTGAGTAGGATTATATTTATGAGTAGAATGAAAAATCCTCAGCTAGTGACGAAATGCAAGCTACTTTATGTTCATGTTTTTTTACGGAATGCAAGCCATTTAGAAGCTAAATAAGTGAACAAATTAATCGAAGGACGATCTATCCACGTAAAATGAGTTATCTTTCGGGCATTTTCGGATAATGGAATCTGATGAGTTCGCATTCCCTAAATTGCAAGGTAGGCGCCTCCATAAGCATGCTGACTGCTCTTATAATGTTTATGAGATCTCATTACAAGTCCTCCAGAAATGGCAGGACAACGTGTACCATTGTTTTCGTTTATTTCTAGGAGTTCTTAAAGCATTCAACTAGTTCTCGTCGAGCGCCATTGTCTCTCCTTCCCACACACACTCAAAGATTACTAGATTACTGGAGATGACTTAGGTTTGCGCTCCTAAGGGTGGCCCCCACACACTGCACAATCATGATGATACAAATCCAAGTCTTGAGTGAGGAAGATGAATATGCTTACCATTTGAACAATATTTTTGGTTTAAGTAATAACATACTTACTCATCTTGAATGCATACAATACAAAATCCTTATAAAACCGAGAATCCTAAATGATAATTATATTCGGGGAAAATTTCAAATAAGGACTAAAAATGCTCTCATTTTATCAAATAAGAGCATGAAGTGGCCATCACTCCTAAAGAAGGGTATGAAATGATTATTCCTATTTTAAATAGGGCCTAACTTTCCTGGCTTGTTGGCCGATAAAATATTCTAGTCGATTAGGGATATTTTCGTCCAAAGACAAGTTCAATTTAAATTAAAGTAGATTATTATTTTTTAAATGAAACTTAAAAAAAGGGAAAAACATAGGCTGGAGGGGTGGCGACAAAGGCCGGCGGGGTTGCCGATGCCTGGACAAGGGTTGGCAACCCTCATTGACCAAAGTTGAGGGCTAGCCAGCCCTCGCTAAAAGTGGATTTGGGTGAGGTAACGAGTGTCGCTTGACCTCGCCCAGCGCTTATGGACCTTGCCCTAGGTCTAAGGGCTCTGGGCGAAGGTCATCAGCTTTTGCCAACACCCCACCGGCAGTGGGGCGATGGCCTTGTGTTTTCCTTTTGTGAAGTTTTTAATGAAAAGAAAAAAAAAAACATAAAAATGAAGGAAAAAAATTAAAAATTAAAAAGTCGAAATTGCCCTTCACAGTCAGTGAGTTCAATGCCTTCTTTGAGACCGATATGGGTACTTTAAGTCCTTATTTGAAAAAATTGGGACACTCATACCCTTATTTGAGAAAAGGTAGATGCTCACTAGCAAGACGTGCGAAGCACACATCACTTTATTAACACATTCTACTGAATTTATTCTTTGAGCTTATATTGCATATATAGAGAAATGAATAGCCTGAACAATATGAACACCTAAAGTTATCATACAACTTCCATATCTCGAAAAGTTTACCAATTCCGCAAGGTCCCCAAAAACTATAGAGTTTAGATGTTATACCACACGCCCATCATTCGACGTTATTACCTGAAAATAATACATGAGGACAAGAAATTATGCACGTCTTCTTCATGATACATTCCTCTCTTTCTTCTGGCCCAACTTCACGATACATTCTAAAGCCAGTTCAATTCAGTACTTTCGTATGTTGCAACACGTTTGATTTGACTTTAGCTGATGAGTACATGACTGGAAATTTTATAGAAAGTAAGCATCACGAACTTCTTGAAAATAAAAAACCAAAAATCTTCAAAACTAGGGCGGAGATGCGTTGCGTCCTTCTGAAGGAGGGATGTTATCTTTACGTGGGTTGCAAGGGAAGGCACGGTCGTGTTTGGTGTAGGCCCGAACGTGGCTTTTTTTAACGAGGCTTAACTGAATAGTCATTGCTCAAAACACTTTGTCCAGCAGGATTTGTATAAGTTGCACCTGTCACTCTGCTTTTTATATGCATTTAGGTAATGTATGCAGCGAATATAGTTACAAATGCTGTGATCATCATTCATATTAAAGCTAGCACCAATGGATGCGCACATTGATCAACATAGAGATCTTGCGACTTGCAAAGAATTAAGATCTATCTTCCAAGATTATTTAAATCACTGAATACCAGTGGAAGTTGCCATTGCCAATTAATATGTGCATTATGCTTTTTTATCATATGAAGACGGTCTGCTATGCTAAACTTGCTCTGACATCTTGCGAAATTCCCGTTGTTGTCATATAATACCAAAGCGTAAGATGTAGAGGTACATGAGGATTATGCATCAATCTTTTAACCTTGAGCGTTGCTTGGGCATCATGTAGGGGTTAGTGGTTCTAGGTTCCATGTGTTCCAAGTTTTGTACAAGCTCCACCTGCAACTTGAAACCTATCCATTGAAACATGTTTATCATTTTTTGGAACCTAGAACCTATTCTATATACCCGGAAACCTAAAACCTACCCTATCATAGGTTTTAGGGTTTATATTAGTTCCACCTATATTATTAATTGAACGGCCATAATGAATCATCACCTTTAATTATCACCACTTGTTTTTGTAATCCACTGACCACAACTTATATTTAGACATGAGAAGGATATGAAATATTAACAAAGTAAAAGTCTTCATCATAAAACAGAAACTTAGACTAATGATTCCAGATTGTACGTTCATCGTCGGACGCCATAAAATACTACAAGATCGCACGAAGACATAAAACAAGAAAAAAAACAAAACTTATTCCAGGTTTCAGATTTCACCTATCTAGAACCTAGAACCCACTCGTTGAAAATAATTCTCCAATTTTTGGAACCTAAAACATACTATGCATACCTTGGAACCTGCAACCGAATAGGTTCCCACCGAATGTTCAGTTCCAAATTCCACCGGTCTAAATCTTCAGTTCCAGATTCCACTGGTCCAAATATCCAGTTCCAAATTTTACCTTGGAACCACGCTCATCCCTAGCATCATGGGCGTCATGCTTAGTAGCTAGTTTTTTCAATCTTTTAAAGAAAAAGACCCCCAGCGAGATTCGTAGTACCTTCTTGGAAAAGAAGACCTAAAGTCGACTGACTCATGCCTGATAGGCTTGCGCATCATCAACGCCGGAAGTCCGTCACACACTGGGCATTAAATAAACCAAATTGCAGAGAGGGTGAGAAGAGCAAGGCAACTATACTATTACAATAAACAACATCCTGAAGCGAAGTTGTACATGTAAGGAGGGAGGATCAGATTACAGCCCGAGGTGTCGCTTTCTTTTCTCGTGGGAGAGTCGGGATTTGCGGGTCTCGACCCCCAAGGGATAAAGTCAATGAACTTAGCGAATGGAACACATGAAATCATGTAATAAATCATCGACATTATTCGGGCAATGCACATCTGAGACGGTCTGAATTCCCCAGGACCGCTTTCGAGGACTATCGTTAATAATGAGTGGGGTTACGCGTGGAGGCCATGCGCCTTTGGGATTGGGCATTAGTTTAAGTGATCAAACCTGATGTGGGATGCGGCTCGGCTATCCCCTTAAGTTTTCAATTATTCTGACGTGAAGAAAAAGATGGAAAGCGGCGTGAAACCGCACAGATGCTGCCACAGAAGGCGGGCAAAGAGAAGTCGAACATATAAAATGGAGGAAGAAAGGTATAGATGGAATAATATTAAGCACCAACTGAGGTGTTGGATTCCATCGGAACGTGCAGCACTTAACACAGATTGGAACTTAATCAGGGTGCATCTGCTTCTCTCTCTTTTTCCCCCATGATTTGACTTGTTGTTCTCTTATATCGCTTGAATCTTCTAGCTCTTCAAAGCAAGCTATTAAGGAGCATTGACAAATTAATCCTAAATTAATTTTTTGACAATCGAAAACTCCAAATCGATATATCATAAATTTACTTCAAACTAATTTTTTGTGATTTGTATATCAATTTGGAGTTATTCGTGGTATTAAGCTTTTTAGTAAATGTGCTGAAAAGGGGAAAACAAAAGGGAGATATTTTGAATATAATTAAGAAAGAAAAGCATGACTTGAGACGATCGACCGGTCTCCGTCTATGGATTTGTACCGCGTAGAAAGAGAACGAAGAGGAAAAGGCAAAGCATGACGCGTGGGATGTGATGGAGTGTGGAGGGCACACGCGTGAAGGAGTGTGGAGGACACACGCCCGCCCCCACTGCGCACGCCATGACGAGGGCATCGTTCGGACAATGAAAAATGGGAAAGGTCGAAAACCAGATGCAGATGCTGTCGTCAGGTGACGAGTAATCAGAAGCATGTCGGAAGCCGATAGGCATGGGAATTAGGATCTGTAGCGTTCACACCTTAAGGATCGCATTCAATAGCATCATCCTGGGGGCATAACTTGCTCGGGGGGCAAAAACAATATGCGGATCTCGTCTCGTTTTCTTCCCTTTTCAAGGGACCAGCATCATCTCCCTTTACTTGGCTACGAAACTTGACATCAATTACACAGCACAATCACATATATAACCGGATCTCAAACAATTCCATCTCAATGTCATTTACGCCTTTGCCACTAGGCAACTCGTTAAGAATTAGCCGCCAAATCGCGACATTGGAAAGTGAAACTTTTTTTACGCACGAAGAATTTCCAATTCAATGCATATAATATGATGGCTTAGCCCCCAAGCACGTGTGCTTACGGAGTTAACCAAATAAGCAAAGCCCCATAACGTTTTCATCTATATTCATAATCTGATCCACTACTTATCGATATAGTTTCTAAGACAACCCATATCAAGCATCTTTTCCAGTTACTGGTACAAAATCGGAGGATGGGATGCATTCATCCCGCTTGAACAAATCACAAAAGAAGTTCGACTTATAAATTTTGCCTCTCTTCGTTACTTCAGCTTTTCAAACAATTTCGTAGCCACCTGCAATGCACCAGAATATTTTTCAGCAGAGGGACATCTGTAATCCACAGTGGCATCATTTACTCGAGGGAAGGAGTACTTACGCAGTTGTCAATGCAGTGCCAATAATCGAAGTATTGTCCCGTGCAGTGCTTGTGCCCGCTCTCGTCGCCCTCTACTCTCTTGACACATGCCTGAACCAATAGAAAACAAAAGCCATCTCATTCGCTTGAGAGGTCTAGGAGGCTACACAATGAAACCTTGGCTTCATCGGAAAAGAGACCCTACGCTAAGAAAACCAAAAAACTTGAGATTCTGAGGGTTAGAATCACAATATCGGTCTATCCCAAACGAGCAAACCTTGCTTTCGCCTATGATAACATCATGCTTCAGTTTGCGCCACATAATGCCTACTCTTTTAACAACGGTAAAAGAACAACATGTAGAATTGAGTAAATGATAATACAGTAACACCTTGACACTAAAAAGTTCTTCAAAAGTAGTACACTGTTCAAACAAAGCTATAATCACCATCACCATCCTCAAAATTGCTTTATATAAGTAAAGAAGACCGCTTTAGTGTACCTTATATTCAAGAAAGGGTTTCACACATTTTGGCTTGCACAACCCTTCGAGATACTTCTTCATGTCAACAAGTTCCTCGTCTGCCCTAGACATAACACAGCTTTTTAGGGGAATACAATTGATATAAAGGCATGGTACAGCATACTTGCTTGAAGATGAAACATATCGGAAAGATTTTGAAAGAACTTGCATACAAAATAGATAAATTTATCGAGGGTCCTACAAAACCTATTTTCTTTAATGAACTCAAAATGCCTTTTCAGAGATTCATAAGATAAATCATTACATAAAAGTCATATCAGAAAATTAAATCAACTTAACAATAACAAAAAATGTTACATAGCAACAATTAAACAACGATTTGCTGCCATCATATTGAGAGCACTTTTCACGAGCCAAGCGATATCACAGTGTTGCTTCCCCATTGAGCAATGTCATATAAAACAATCCTGAATACAAAGATAAGAAATCGATATCCAAATAATAAACATTCTAAAAACATGAAATCGGGTTGATAAATAGAAAAAAATATAATGTCATATGACTTGAGACTCTGCAAAGAAATTCTACGATTGGGCTACTTTAAGTAGCAAGTTGCCCAACAGGACAATTTACATCCTTAAAAAAAGTCTAATAAAGGGCTTATGGAAGAGATTAGGCGCTCTCTTTTGTTTCTTCTCACGAAAGAGCTAATGCGACCCATCGTTTCTCTTTGCACAGAGAAGAGCGTTTTTAATCATGGCATGGAAATATGGTTTTTACTTTTCTAGACTTGTGGCGGATAATGGGCTGAAGATTTGGAGTGGATTTGAAACACATTCGGACCCCAAAAATCAAGTTTCTACTAAAATCATGGTTCAACCGTCCGAATTCGGGTCTGTCCGGGTCGTATGGACTTCGACTAATTAAAATGGGTCTAGTGTCCAACCGGACTGGTTTCTGGTTTAATTAGTTGAAATGGCAGGGTGCTTCTGGAACGGATTTAAAGACATTGTAACTATGTTTCATTGTGTCATTGTTCAGTTGGTTTCATGTGGAAATTAAGCGGTACAATATGACGGGCCTGGCATGAAATGAAAAGCTTTGGGCCAAGATACTGTTGGCGCAAAAGTACACAGATTTCTTTCAAGCTCATCCTCTAGGCAATGGTCAGTACTTCTATTTGTTTCAATAATTATGAAATGGACCTATGCATAGGTGGACTTAGATAACTATCATCTTCTATTAGGTTTTCAAGACAAAATTGATTTGTGTCAAGTGCAAGATGATAAATGCGATCGACATGAAATTGATGAAGATTAAGGGTCATATATTATATAATAGTATCATCACCTATCAATCGAAAATAATCATCACAAAAACAAACTTAATCGCTTTTGGAATGTAATAGTGCCAGTAAATTAACTAGATTTTATTCGCAAGACTGAACTATGAAGTCTGATTTTGTTGGGAATGTCCTTAAGCATATTAGTTAGTTTATGGGGATTTTTGGAAAGATTGCTTCAGAAGTACTTATCAAGTTACACGTAATAAGATAGGAATGTCTAAGTAATAATTAAGTTATTTCGATGGTGCCTCTCAGCCGCCGACCTCCTCGCCCTGGTGACCGTGGCCGCGAGTTCCGTTGGAGAGAGGAGAAAGGGTGGGCCATCGAGGCGAGTGGCTCAACAGCATAGCAAGATGGTGGCAGCATCGGCGAGGGGAGGAGAGAGGAGAAGAGTCTGCTATGTGTGCGCACAGTTGAGTGCGAAATTGGGTGGACGAAAAAATGGGTATTAGGAGTGAGCATTTCTTGCGGCTCCTGCTAGACCAAAGTGATCAGTTCTGGGTAGTTCCCGATCTACAAATTTAGAACCAGCAATAATCAGTCTGGTTCCCGATTCCTCATGCAGAACTGGACCGATCGGACGAGATTGACGAAGCCGGCCTGATTTGCCTTGTCCTTTTCCTCTCCTCTATTAATAAGTGAACCACTTAGAGGCAATTATTAATCTTAATCTGTCAAAGTTGAATGGTAAGTCATTACCTGGTAGCACTCATGACGAAGTTGTGGACCTTAAAATTAAGGTTAGTGGACTCTTCACACATTAATTTTGGTTTGAAAATTCTTTTCGTGCAACCAAATAGCAGATCCTACCTGAAGAACGGTAGTATTACTAAATGCCTGTATAAATCCCTGGTCTTCGCGCACAAATACCAAGCTTTGAGTCATTAAGCTGCATCGGAATTATCTGAATTCGCATAATGCAGGTATTATATGAAAGCAACAAAAAAGAAAGGAAAAAAAGAAAGAAAGAAAAAAAGAAAGAAAGAACACCACCTGCTCCAGTTGGACCCGATCAATTTCCGGTTTTAGGTTTTAAGGTGGGAACCAACGCACCCTAAAATTGATCATCCCTCGTAGGTACAAGTTTTGAGGATGAATGTTTTTCTTTTCTTTTAAGAAAGTTGATAATCTAATGTTTTCTGTTGAGTTGATGATTTTTCTCTATATGTTCATATAAACTTGAATATGTTTATTTTTTCTCACATGATCTCTAATAGATTTGCCTGATTTTTTATACAGCGATCATGCCTATGATTTTAATTACACTTACCGTGTACCAAAGACATTCCGAGTCAACCGCAACAAGCCCATGAGATTTGAAACCTGATTTCGTGATCCATCGTGACAGAATCGATGCATCCTCTCCCATCTTCCTCTAATATTCCTGCGGCCATACCTAGAAATGTCTCGCGCGGTGATGGAATAGCACACACCATCAACTTTGGCCTCTTGTTTTCAACCCTTGTGGTCCGATTACAGATAAATCGTAGTAAAACATAAGACATGAAAAGGCAAGGAGCAGGACTCATTAAACGCATTCGTGAACAAAAAGATAAGAGAGAAATTAAGGGAAGGGTAGCGAGGAAGAGAACAAGAAGAAAATCGAGGGTAATTATCACACATAACATTGCTTAGACTTCTGTCTTTAGCTTATAGATCTACAGCAGTGCATTTTCAAGATGGACAGATCCAAAAACGAACTTGAGCTCTCACAACTCAGAAATGAAATATACGAGACATCTTGATGCTACAGAAAAATAAAAGAAAGGAAAAGAAAAGGAAAAGGGAAGTTGGTCGTGGATGCCTTATAATGTGCCCTAGCTAGAATCAAGTTTTCTTCAAGCAAAGCAAGCGAGGGACTACATCCATTACGACCTAAGAAGATAGAGCATGTTAATGTTATTGCTGGTTATTAATACCCATCAAGGAAAAACTAAATACGATGCTCACAACTCCTATACACCAGCAGAGCCAATCAGCTTGGTCAACCCAAAGGTGACGCCCATGGCCAACCACCCTCCAACCAACACCCTAGAAGCCGACTTCGCCACTGGTGCTTTCCCCAGCACTGCACTCAGCCAGCCAAACCCGATCAAGGCCAGGCTCACCGCCGCTATCATTACCGCCAGTCTCACCTTGTACTCCTTTACAAACGCCGCCGCTAGGAGAGGCACAAGTGCCCCCACCGCGAAAGCCAGTGCCGATGCCCCCGCCGCCTGCCATGGGCTCGGAAGCTTCTCCTTCCTTGCGTCTATTTCTTCAGCTCCTAGTGCTCCGTTTCTGTCCTCTCTCTTGATCTGGGCGACCTCGATGTCGTACTGCGAGTACACGGATACGAGCTCCCCGATGGCCATGCTGCAGGCTCCGCCAATCAGCCCTGCCACCCCGGTTATCACCATAGTCTTGGGGTCTTTGCGGACAGCACCGACACCCATCATGAGTGACGCCGTGGAAAGCAGGCCATCATTCGCACCCAGCACGGCGGCACGGAGCCACTGAGCTCGCTTTGAGAAGTCGACGACCTCAACCTCTTGCTCGGGGGCTTGTTTGGTTTGTCCCTCGAGGTCAACTTTGAGGGGAGGAGAAGGAGGAGGCGATTGTTGGTGGTCTTGTGGTTGAGTTGATAGTGCCGTTGCCATAGATGGATGGAGAGAGATGAGTTAATTTGAGGAAACTCCAGAAATGAAAGGAATATTAGAGAGGAAGATAAGAGGGCGTGTGGAGGGCACACTTCCTGAGAGAAGCTATTTATAGAGAAATGCGTATGTTATAGAATAATATACAAGTGGGTTATGGTGGAAAATGGGACACGGTCTTCTATAGTTGGTGGAATCTAAGGTGTTCACACCTGAGTAGGATTATATTTTTCAGTAGAATGAAAAAACCTTGGCTAGTGATGAAATGCAAGCTACTTCATTTTCATGTTTTTTTATGGAAAACAAACCATTTTCAGAAGCTAAATAAGAGAACAGATTAATCGAGGGACAAGCTATCCACATAAAATGAGAGCTATCTTCGGGGCATTTCCGGATAATGGAATCAGATGAGTTCACATTCCATAATTTGCGGATAGGTGCCCCATATGCATGTTGACTGATCTTATAATGTAATATGAGGTCTCATTACACTTCCTCCAGAAATAATAGGACAACTTGTACCATTGTTTTCGTTTATTTCTAATGGAACAACCGGAGTTCTTAAAGCATTCAACTAATCCTCGTCGAGCGCGACAATCTCTGCATCCCACACACACTCGAAAATTATAGGACATGACTTAGGTTTGCACTCCTAAGGGTGGCCCTAAGACAATGGACAATCATGATGATTCGAATCCAAGCCTTGAGTGAGGAAGACAAATATGCTTACCACTTGAGCAATCTTTTCGGAATGAGTAATAACGTACTTACTCATCTTGAGTGCAGACAAAACAAAATCCTTACAAAACTGAGAATCCTGAATGATAGTTTTATTCGATATGGATAGTGTTAAAAGTAGATGCTCACTCGTAAGATATGCGCAAAGCACACGCCATTTTATCAACACATTCCACTAAATTTTTTCTTTGAGCTTATATTGTATATATAGAGAAATGAATAGCCTGAACTATATGAAAAGCTAAAATCATCATACAACTTCCATATTTGACAAAGTTTACCAATTTCGCAAGATCCCCAAATACTATAGACTTTAGATGTTATACCACACGCCCATCATTCGACGTTATAACCTGAAAATAATACATGAGGGCAAGAATTTATGCACGTCTTCTTCATAATACATTCCTCCTTTTCTTCTGGCGCAACCTCACAATACATTATCAAACCAGTTCAGTTTAGTACTTTTGTATGTTGCCATACGTTTGATTTGAGTTTAGGTGATGAGTATCTGAATCGAAATCTTGCAGAAAGTAAGCATCACGAACTTCGTAAAAATAAAAAAACAAAGATCTTCAAAACTAGGGCAAAGATGCGTTGCGTCCTTCCGAAGGATGTTACCTTTACGAGGGTTGCAAGGGAAGGCACGGTCGTGTTTGGTGTAGGCCCAAACGTGGCTTTCTTTAACGAGGCTTAACTGAATTGTCATTTCTATCAGACACTTTGTCCAACAGGATTTGTATAAGTTGCACCCGTAACTCTGCTTTTTACATGCATTTAGGTAATGTATGTAGCGTATATAGTTACTAATACCATGATCATCATTCATATTGAAGCTAGCACCAGCGAATGCGCACATCCATCTGCATAAAGATCTTGCAACTCGCATAGAATGTAGATCTATCTTCCAAGATTCTTTAAATTGCTAATTACCAGTGGACGTTGCTGTTGCCAATTCGTATGTGCATTATGCATTTTTATCATGTGAAGATGGTCTGCTATGCTAAACTTGCTTGGGCATCTCCCTAAAATGCCGTTGTTTCATATAATACTGAAGCATAAGATGTAGAGGTACATGAGGACTATGCATTATTCTTTTAACCTCGAACTTTGTCTGGCATCATGGTCATGGACATCATACTTAGTAGCTAGTTTTTTTCACTCTTTTAAAGGAAAAGATCTACTGTGGCATTTATAGTTCCTTCTTGGAAAAGAAGACCTAAAGTCGACCGACCTCATACCTCATATGCTTGCGCATCATCGACACCCGAAATCCGTTGAACACTGTACATTAAAATAAACCAAATTGCAGAGAGGGCGAGAAGAGCAAGGCAACTATCCTATTACAATAGACAGCGTCCTGAAGCGAAGCTGTCCATGTAAGGGGGGAGGATCGTCAGATTACGGCGGAAGGTGTCGCTTCCTTTTCGCTTGGGAGAGTTGGGACTTGCGGGCCTCGACCGCCAAGAGAGAAAGTCAATGAACTTAGCGAATCAAATACATGAAATCATGTCATGAATCATCGAAATTATTCGGGCAATGCACATCTGAGACAGTCTGAATTCCCCAGGGGACCCCTTTAGAGGATTATCGTTAATAAATAATGGGATTTCGTGTGGAGGCCATACGCCTGAGGGATATGGCATTAGTTTAAGTGATGAAACCTGACCCCGGATGCCACTCGGTTATCCCCTTTACTTGATTTTTCAATGATTCTGACATAAAGAAAAAGATGGAAAGTGGCATGCAACCGCATAGATGCTGCCACCGAAGGCGGGCAAAGAACCGACCAAAAAAAAAAAAAAAAAAAAAAAAAAGGCGGGCAAAGAGAGGTTGAACATATAAAATGGGGGAAGAAAGGTATAAATGGAATAAAATTAAGCACTTGGATTCAATCGGAACGTGCAGCACTTAACACAGATTGAAACTTAATCAGGGTGCTTCTGCTTCTCTCTCTCTCCCTTCGATTTGACTTGTTGTTCTCTAGTTTTGCTCGAATCTTCTGACTCTTTAAAAAAGGCAATTATGAAGCATCGACTCATTTTGTAAATGGTTGATATCACGAAAAATAATAAATTAATATATTTGTAACAAATGAACCCCAAGCTAATTATTTTACTACCAAAAATTCTAAACTGATACACCTGTAACAAATTTATTTCAAACTAATTTTTTGACCATAAAAACCCCATAAATTGGTATATTTGTGATAAAATTACATTTCGTTATTAATTCACGAAAAATCACAAACTAATAAATTTGTGACAAACAAAAAACAAAAACTCCAAACTAGTACATCTATCAATTGTCATGTAATATTCACCTCAACAATTTGACGATAAAATTTAATGAAAATTAACGGAAGGTAAATTTGTCACAAATGTACTTATTTGAAGTTTTTGACCGTTAAAAGATTAATTTTGGATAAATTTATTGTAAAAATTTTAATTTGAAGTTTTTTGTGATTTTTTGTAATTGTGCAGAATATAGAATATCAAAGCGAAGGGGTAAAAAGGGGAGATACTTGGAATATAATTAAGAAAGAAAAAACATGACCCAAGGCGATCCACCGGTCTCTATCTATGGATTTGTATCGCGTAGAAAGAGAACAAAGAGGAAAGGAAAAGCATGACGCGTCGGAAGTGAAGGAGTGTGGAGGACACACGCCCACCCCCACCTCGCATGCCATGATGGGGCATCGTTCGGACAATGAAAAGTGGGAAAAGTCGAAAACCAGATGCAGATGCTGTTGTCTTGTAAGGTGACGAGTAATCAGCAGTATGTCGGAAGGTAATGGGCATGGGAATCAGGATCTGTAGCGTTCACACTTCAAGGATCGCATTCAATAGCATCATCTTGGGGCATAACTTGCTCGAGGGGCAAAAACAATATGCGGATCTCGTCTCGTTTGCTTCCCCTTTCAAGGGACCAGCACCATCTCCCTTTACTTGGCAGCCAAACTTGGCAACCAATTACATAGCACAATCACATATATAACTGGAACTCAAACAATTCTATCTCAATGTCATTTTCGTCTGTGCTGCTGGGCAACTCTTTTAGCATTTACTTGCCAAATCACGACATAGGAAAGTGAATATATCGATTGCCTTACATTTCCAAAGCACATTAGACGTCGACTAGAACTTGTATTACGCACATAGAATTTCCAATTCAATGCATATAATATAATGGTTTAGCACCCAAGCACATGCGCTTATCGAGTTTATCAAAATAAACTTTACCTCACAACATTTTCATCTTTATTCATAATCCGATCCACTCCTTATCGCTATAGTTTCTGAAACAACCCATATCAAGCATCTTTTCCAGTTACTGGTACAAAATCGGAGGATGGGATGCATTCACCCCGCTGGAACAAATCACAAAGTTCGACTGATAAATTGCCTCTCTTCGTTACTCCAGCTTTTCAAACAATTTCGGAGCCCCCTGCAATGCACCAGAATATATTTCAGCAGAGGGACAACTGTAATCCACAGTGGCATCAATTACTCGAGGGAAGGACTACTCACGCATTCGTCAATGCGGTGCCAATAATCAACGTATTGTCCTGTGCAGTGCTTGTGCCCGCTCTCGTCGCCGTCTATTCTCTTGACACATGCCTGAACCCATAGAAAAACAAAAGCCATCTCATTTGCCTGAGAGGTATAGGAGGCTACACAATAAAACCTTGGCATCGTTGGAAAAGAGACTCAAAGCTAAGAAAACCAAAAAACTTGAGATTCTGAGGGTGAGAATCACAATATTGTTTTATCCCAAACAAAAAACCTTACTTTCACCTACGATAACATCATGCTTCAATTTGCGCTACAGACTGCCTATTCTTTTAACAACAATAAAAGATCAACCTGTAGTATTGAGTAAATGATAATATAGTAACACCCGCGACGCTAAAAAGTTCTCAAAAGTAGGTACACTGTTCAAACGAAGCTTTAATCACCATCATCGTCCTCAAAATTGCTTTATATAAGTAAAGGAGACCGCTTTAGTGTACCTTATATTCAAGCAAGGGTTTCACGCATTTTGGCTTGCACAACTCTTCAGGATACTTCTTTGGATCAATAGGTTCCTCGTCTGCCCTAGATATAACACAGATTTTTAGGGGAATACAATTGATAGAAAGGCATGGTATAGCATACTTACTTGCTAGAAGATGGAACGTACCAGAAACATTCTAAAAGAACTTGCATAGAATAAATAGATAAATTTATCGAGGGTCCTACAAAGCCTATTCTCTTTAATGAACTCAAAATGCCTTTTCAGAGATTCATAAGATAAATCATTACATAAAAGTCATATCGAAAAATTAATAAACAACTTAACAATAACAAAAAGGGTTAATACCCTGAAAAATTCTAAACCGATACATCCGTGACAAATTTACCCCAAACTATTATTTTAATAATGAAAAATCCCAAACTGGTATACCTGTGACAAATTTACCCCGATTGACCATAAAAAACCCTAAACTTGTACATTTATAACAAATTTACCCCAAACTAATTTATTCGTTCTTAAAAAACCCAAACCTGGTAAATTTGTAACAAATATACCCTCCGTAAACTGGATTAATACCACACAAAAAATCACAAAAATTGTAAACTATGACAAACGGAGTGTAAAATCCCAAATTGATATACCAATCAACTGTCACGTGTCATTTAACTTAATAATTTGATTGTAAAATTTAACAAAAACTAACATAGGGTAAATTTATCACAAGTATACCAGTTTGGGGTAAATTTGTCAAAGGTATACTAGTTTGGGGTTTTTTGTGGTCAAAAAAATAGTTTGGAGTAAATTTGTCACAATTGTACCAGTTTGGGGTTTTGTAGAGTATTAACCCTAACAAAAAATGTACACAACAGCAATTAAACAATGATTTGCTTCCATCATACTGAGAGAACTTTTCAAGAGCCAAGCGATATCAGAATGTTTCTTCCCCATTGAGCAATGTCATATAAAAAAAATCCCGGATGCAAAGATAGATGAGAAATCGATATCTAAATAATAAACATTATAAAAACAAGAAATAGGGTTCATAAATAGAAAAAATATAATGTCATATAACTTGAGACTCTGCGAAGAAATTATTCGATGGGGCTAAGGACAATTTACGTCCTTAAAAATAAAGTCTAATAAAGGCCTCATGGAAGAGATTAGGCACTCTCTTTTGTTTCTTTCTGACGAAAGAGCTAAAGCGACCCATCGTTTCTCTTTGCACAGAGGAGAGGGTTTTCAATCATGGCATGGAAATGCGTTTTTTACTTTTCTTGACTAGTGGTGGATAATGGGCTGAAGATTTGGAGTGGATTTGAAACCCATTCGGACCCAAAAATCAAGCTTTCTACTAAAATCGCGGTTCAACCGTCCGGGTCTGTCCGGATCGTCCGAATAATTGAAATAGGTCTAGTGTTCAACCGGACCGGTTTCTGCTTTAATTAGTTAAGCCGATAGGGTGGTTCCAATCTGGATTTAAAGACATTGTATCTATGTTTCTATTGAAGTAGTTAAGTTTCAGTTTTCAAGTGTCTTCAATAATGTAATAGTGGAGTCCTGTTCAATAGGAAGTGGCTTGGTTTTAGGAGTTTGTTTCTGCACATGTTGTGGTTAGTGGGGTATGTCGGTGAGTTTTTGTTGTTGTTTTTCTGTAGCAATTTTCTTGCTAAGTGGTTTAAATGTTCTGCCTATTTAATAGGCTTATGATATGATGAATAAAGTAATTAAGGCCCTGTTTGGTAAAAAAAAAAATTATGTTCCCCGAAACAATTATTTCTGTTCTTTTGTTCCAGGGAACGAAAAAAGAATAGAAGCTTGTTTGGTAAAATTTTTATTTCCGGGAAAAAAAAATCCATTTTTTTATTCTCGGGAATAGATTTGGAATAGAAACAAAAAGTAGAAAAAAATAACTTCTTGTTCTTGGGAATAATTCCTAAAAATCAAAAGAACAAAAACAAAGAATTTATGTTTTTCTTCTCTTCTCTCTTCATCTCTTTTCTTCTTCTCTTTCCTTTTCTTCTTATTCCTTTTGGTCGATTGCCAACCTTAGCCATGGCCGGCGCCAGCGACCGGCCAAATGAGGGTCGGCGACCTCGCCGGAGTGTTGCCGGCCCCCAACAACATTGAGCCACGGCGAGGCTCGTCGACCCGAGCATCGCCTTGGCTGGGCAAGGTCGACCTCACCCAACCATCGGCGAGGCTCGGCCTCTTAGCCGCGCGAGGCTTAGCCTCACCAGGCCAAGGCAAGACTGACCTCGTGCCGCCTAGGCGAGGTCGAGGCTCATCGATGGCCTAGTGAGGCTCGCCATGGCGAGGAGAGCTCGCTGGATCTCACCTTGGCCTGGCAAGGCTCCAGCGAGCTTGTCGGACCGGCCAAAGAGAAAAAGAAAAAAAAAAAAAAGAGAAAAATAATAAAAGTATTAAAAATTTTAAAGAAATAAAAAAATTAAGAATTCTACCAAACACATTTCTATCCCGAGAATAAAAATTTTATGGAGTTACTAAACGCGTTCTTCTGCTCAAAAATTGTTCCCGAGAACGAAATCAGAAAAAACAATTTTTGATAAAAAATTGTTCCCCGAAACAGAAGCGTTACCAAACGCACCCTAAGCAGCAATTCTCTTGAGTTTCTTCTTCTCTAGGTCTATTTGATTAAATTTCATTAGTGGCATCAGAGTTACAATAGAGGAGAAAAATAAATGTTCAAAAAGAGAGTCTTGAGTGATCAAACATGAGAACAGCAGTGGTTCTTCTTTGCAGCAACAATGATGGCCACAGAGAACTTTGTACAACCTACTATACCTTGCTTTGATGTTCATTATGAGCATTAGAGTATGTTGATGGAGAATTTCCTCAAGTCTAAGGAGTAGTGGGACGTTGTTACTTCTGGTATTGCCGAACTAGAAGAAGGAGCTCAGTTGATAGAAGCACAACAAACAGCTCTGGAAAGCGGCAAAATTGAAGGATCTTAAAGCCAAGAACGATCTGTTTCAAGCTATTGACAAATCCATCTTGGAGATAATTCTTTGCAAGGACACCTCCAAGCATATATGGGATTCCATGAAAAAGAAATATCGAGGCTTGGCAAGGGAAAAAGGCAACAACTCCAAATGCTTTGTGGGGAGTTTGAATTGCTAAGAATAAAATCGGGAGAAACTATCACATATTTCTTTTCACGAACAATGGCAATTGTCAATAAGATGCAAACCCATGGAGATAAGACAGAAGACATCACAATAGTCAAGAAGGTTCTTCGATCCTTGACACAAAAATCTAACTTTGTTGTATGCTCTATTCAAGAAACTAAGGACGTTAAAGAACTCTCAATTGATGAGTTGCAAGGACTGTTGTTGGTTCATGAAAAAAAATTCCTACGGCAAGATTCGGAAGAGAAGGCATTGAAGGCCACAACTGCAGATCACTTTTCATAAGCAACAAGAACGAATAGTGGCAGAAGTAGAGGAAGGGGAACCAATGATTGCCGCAATTTCAATCAGAAATCTAATGGCTATTTTTCTCTTGGTTCTCAAGGCAGAGGACAAGGATGTGGAGGTTGACACTCAACTGATTTCAGACCAAAGTCAGTAGAAAAATCCAAAGTGGAGTGCTCTAGATGCCATAGGTACGTGCATTACAAATCTGAATGTCAAACCAATTTAAATACACAAAGTATGGAAAGGACTAACTTTGTAGTAGAAAAGGAAGAAGCAAAAACTCTCCTATTGTTGTGTTAGGAAAAGGAAAAAACTTTTTCAAACTTGTGGTATCTCGACACTGGCTGCAGCAACCACATGTGTGGAGACAAGAAAGCATTTTCTTCACTAGACGAGTCATTTCGCACCACAATAAATTTGAAGACAACTTACTGTGTTGGTCATGGGGAAAGGGATGGTTGCAATTGTTCCTAAAGAGACTTTAGTACATGCCATCAAAGAAGTGTTTTATGTTCTAGAATTAAAGACCGGCCTCCTAAGTATTTGCCAATAACAAGAGAAGGGCTATGAAATTATATTGAAAGGAGGTGTTTGTAGAATCCATGATGCAAAATGGGGTCCGTTTGCTCAAGTTACAATGATTGCCAATCGGATGTTCCTACTACATCTTCATAGCACTCTCCACTCATGCTTCACTGCAAGATTAAAAGAGGAAGCTTGGGTATGGCATTTCAGATATGGACATCTCAGCTTTGGTGGACTGCGGACATTACATCAAAGGAAGATGGTGGAGGGATTGCCTCAATCACCGCTCTGTCCGAAATATGTGAAGACCGTGTTGTTAGCAAACAACACCGTACTCAATTTCCACAAGGAAAAGCATGGAGAGAAAAGAAACCGTTGGCGCTTGTCCATTCAGATATTTACGAGCCAATATTTCAAGTTATAATGGAGAAAAACGATAAATTGTCACCTTCATTGATGATTACAGTTAGAAGATTTGTGTTTATTTTTTGTAGGAAAAATTTAAAACTTTTGAAGCATTCAAGAGCCTCAAAACACTTGCTGAAAAAGATAGTGGAAATCCAATCAAAGTCTTTGGCACAGATCGTGGTGGCGAACATAACTCGGGTGCATTTGCATATTTCTATGCAAAGCATGGCATTAAGAGACAACTCACTACAACTTATTCACCACAACAGAATGGCATCTGCAAACAAAATAACTGCACTATTCTGAATATGGTGCGAAGTCTATTGACGGCAAGTGGAGTTCCAAAGAGCTTCTGGCCCGAAGCAGTTAATTGGAGTATTCATCTTTTGAATAAAAGCCCCACTATTGCTATTCTCACTATGACACCCAAAGCACGTTGGAGCAAACAAAGACTGGCAGTAGATTATTTCAGAATTTTTGGGTGTATAGCCTGTGCCCATGTTCCAGACCAAAAGGAAAAAAGTTCGTTGACAAGGGAGTCAAATGTGTTTTTATTGGCATTAGTGATCAATCAAAAGCCTACAAGCTTTATGATCCTATAACCAAGAAAATCAGCATCAGTCGTGATGTGATCTTTGATGAAGAACAATTTTGGCCATGGAATGAGGAAGGTGTTGAAAGACAAATTCCAATAAATTTGAAGATGATGAAGAGCCCACAACTAGCCGAAGCATCATAGAAGGTTCACAAAGTCAAAACACAACTGAAGAGAATAGAGAACGGACATAAATTGAAGAATGGCCACATCGGGTTCAAAGAAGACCCGCTTGGATGAGTGACTGTGAAGTCACATGGGTTGACCAATTTGAAGATCCACTTACCTATTTTGCTTTGTTTTCAAATTGTGATCCAACAACCTATGATGAAGCTGTACATAAAGAAAATTGGAGAATTTCCATGGATGCAAAAATCGCAGCCATTGAGAAGAATAATACTTGGAAATTGACAGATGTTCTAAGAGGACACAAACCAATCGGGGTCAAGTGGGTGTACAAGACAAAGTTGAATAAAGATGGCAAAGTTGACAAGTACAAGGTGCGCTTGGTCGCCAAGGGTTACAAGCAAGAATTTGAAGTGAATTACAAAGAGGTGGTTGCTCTTATGGCAAAACTTAACACAATCAGCTTGGTGATTGCATTAGCAGCACGGAATTCATGGCCTATCTTCCAATTGGATATAAAGTCAGCATTCTTGCATGGTGACCTCCAAGAAAAGGTATTGTTGATCAACTTTCTGGTTATATGAAGCTTGGTAGTGAACATAAAGTTTATAGATTGAAAAAGACATTGTTAAAACAAGCTCTCCAAGCTTGGTATAGTCGCATTGATGCCTATTTTTTGAAGAAATGATTTAGAAAATGTCCATATGAGCATACAATATTTATTAAATTAATGATGGTGGAAAATTGCTTCTGGTATGTTTGTATGTGGATGATCTTATCTTCACATGGAATAATAGTGTCTTGATTGACCCATTTAAGAAGTCTACGATGGATGAATTTGAGATGATTGATTTTGGATTGATGCATTATTTTATGGGCATAGAAGTAATTCAATCTGCAACTGGAATTTTTATTTCCCAAAAGATATGTGTTCAAGAGATTTTAGATAGATTTCAAATGAAGAATTGCAATGACCACACCAATTGAGGTTGGATTGAAGCTATTGAAAGATTTTAATGGAAAAAAGGTGAATAGCACATTTTACAAGCAAATTGTTGGAAGTCTAATGTATGTGACAGCAACGAGGCCAGATATCATGTGTGGTGTAAGCCTCATAAGCACGTACATGGAACGCCCAGCAAAAATACACTTGCAAGCTACAAAGAGAATTTTCTGCTACTCGCAAGAGACTGCTACTTTTGGACTGTTTTACAAAAAAGGAGAAAAATCATATTTTTTAGCTTCACTAACAACGATTTTGCTCGCGATATGGATGATCGAAAAAGCACTTCTGATTATGTGTTTATGCTTCATTCTGGGGCTGTCTCATGATCTTGAAAGAAGCAGCCAATCGTTACTCTATCGAGAACTAAAGCTAAGTCTATAGCTGCCACCTCAAGTGCTTGTCAAGCCATTTGGTTAAGGAAGATTCTTGAAGAACTTCAATTTAAACAACAACAAGCAACAACAATCTATTGTGGCAACAACTCGGTCATTAAACTTTCAAAGTATCCAATTTTGCATGGGAGGAGCAAACATATAGATGTGACATATCATTTCTTGAGAGATCTCACAAAAGATAAAGGTGATAGATCTTGTTTTCTGCAAGAGTGAAGATCGATTTATTTACCAAGCCTCTCAAATTGTCTACATTTTAGAAGCTGAGAAAGCATCTTAGTGTTCGTTCGTTGGATGCTCTAGATTAAGGGAGGGTTTGTTTTTATTCCTTTAAACTGATTGTCTACAACATCAGTTTAAGGAGGGTGTTGAAGTAGTTAAGTTTCAGTTTTTACGTGTCTTCAATATTGAAATAGTGGAATCCTAGTGAATAGGAAGTGGCTTGTTTTTAGGAGTTTGTTTCTGCACATGTTCTGGTTAGTGGGGTATGTTAGCAAGTATTTGTTGTTGCTATTTTAGAGCTATTTTCTTGCTTAGTGGTTTGGATATTTTGCCTATTTAATAGGCTTAGGGCGCGTTTGGTAACAATTACTTTCTCCTTAACAAATTTTGATCAGAAATGATTATTTTTTATTCTGTTCCCTGAAATCGATTCCTGTAAAAGAACATATTTGATAACCTGTACAAAATTTCGATTCTGGAATAGAATTGCATTTGGTACGTGTTCATTGATTCTGTTCCAAATCAATTTATTTTAATTTTTAAATAATTTTTTATAATTTTTTCCTTTTTTTTTTTTTTTTTTTCTTTTTTCCTTTTTTCTTTTATTTTTTTTTTTATTTTTATTTTTATTTTTTTTTTTTTTTTTTTTTTTTTTTCTTTTATTTTTTATTTTTTTTTTTTTTTATTTTCTTTTTTATTTTTATTTTTTCCTTTTTCCTTTTTCTTTTTTTCTTTTCTTTTATTTCTTTTATTTCTTTTTTCTTTTTTCTCCTATTCTTCTTTTTTCTTTTTATTCTTTTTATTCTTTTTTTCTTCTTCTCCTATTCTTCTCCTTCTTTTTTTTTTTTTTTTTTTCTCCTATTCTTTTTTTTCTTTTTTTCTTTTTTTTCTTTTTTTTTTTTTCGGGCCGGACGAGAGCCTCCGGCGAGCTCGCCGGACCAATTGCTGGCGACCGGTGGCGGCGGTGAGCGGCAAGCGGGCTGTCGCGGGATGGCGGTCAATGAAGAAGAAGAAAAGAAAAGAAGAAGACTTTTGATTCTCAATTTTGTTTCCCTAATAAGAATCAATTTTTTTTTATTCTTGATTCTCTTCCCAATCTGTTCCTGGAAACAAATTTGGTCCCGGGAACAAAAATTTTACCAAACGCGATTCTCGTCCCAAACTATTCTTTAACAAAAATCGAATCGACACTATTTGGATGGTTACCTAACAGGCCCTTATGATCTGATGAATAAAGTAACGAGAGTTACAGTAGCAATTCTCTTGAGTGTCTTCTTCTCCGGGTCTATTTGATTAAATTTCATGAGTTTCATTGTGTCATTGTCAGTAGGTTTCGTGCGAAAATGAAGTGGCACAGTATGATGGGCCTGGCATGACCAAGATACTGCTGGCGCAAAAGTACAGAGTTTGTATTCCTTTCAAGATCATCCTTTAGGCAATGGTCGGTACTTCTATTTGTTTGAATAATCAGGTGGACTTGGATAACTCCCATCTTTTATTAGGTCTTCGAGACAAAATTGATTTGTATACAGTGCAAGATGATAAATGCGATCAACATTGCGTTGATCAAGATTAGGGGTCATTTATCATAATAGTACCATCATTATCAATCGAGAATTGTCATCACAGAAGCAAACTTATTGGCTTTTGGAATGCTATTGTTAGTGCCAGTAAACTAACTATATTGTATTGGCAAGACTGAACTATAAAGTCTGATTTTGATGTTAATTTTCTCGTGCTTATTAGTTAATTCATGGGGATTTTCGGAAGGGTCTTTTTAGGAATGTTTTAAGTAATAATTATGTCATTTCGACAGTGCCTCTCACCCTGATCTCCTCTCCCCCGCGACCATGGCCGCGAGTTCTATTGGAGAAGAGGGTGGGCCATCGAGGTGAGGGGCTCCACAGCATCGCAAGATGGTGGCAGCAGCAGCAAGGGATGGAGAGAGGAAGAGTCTGCTATGTCCGCACATCTGAGTGCGAAAGAGGATGGATGGGCGAAAGAGGATGGATGAAGAGATGGGTGTTAGGAGTGAGCATTAATTCTGGTTCCTACTAGACTGAAACGATCTGGATAGTTCCCGATTCTACAAATTTAAAAATAGTAATTACTGGTCAAGTTCTCGATTCCTCGTGTGGAACCGGACCGACCAAACTAGATTGATGAAGCCAGCCCAGTCTACCTTTTTCTTTCCCCATCTTCTATTTATAAGTGAACCACTTGGAAACAATCAGTACCCTTGATCTGTCAAAGTTGAATGGTAAGTCAGTACCTGGCAGCACTCATGACGTAGTTGTGGACCTAAAAATAAGGTTCGTGGAGTCTTCACACATTAATTTTGGTTTGCAAATTTCCTTTCGTGCAAGCAAACAGCAGATCCTACCTGATGAACGGTAGTATTACTAATTGCCTATATAAATCCCTGGTCATTGCCCACAGATACCAAGCTTTGAGTCATTAAGCTGCATCGGAATTATCTGGCGTTAGTATTAGACTTCAATAGGTTTATAGTCCGATAGCTGTTTGGGAGTAGTAACAGCTCCAATTGGACACAATCAATGTCCAATTTTAGGTTTTAAGGTGAGAACCGATGCACGCTAAAACTGATCACCCTTCATGAGTACGATGTTTGGGGATAAACGTGTTTTTTTAAGGAGGTTGATAATCTAATGTTTTGCATCAAGGTGATGATTTTTCTCTATATGTTCATATAAACTTGAATATGTTTATTTTTTCTTACGATGATCTCTAATAGATTTGCCTGATTTTGTATACTGCGATCATGCCTATGGTTTTGATTACACTTACCACGTGCCAAAGACATTCTGAGTCAACCGCAACAAACCCATAAGATTTATAACCTCATTTCTGATCCATCGTGACAGAATCGATGCATCCTCTCCCATCTTCCCCTAATATTCCTGCGGCCATACCTAGGTATGTCTCGCGCGGTAATGGAATAGCACACACCATCAACTTTGGCCTCTTGTTTTCAACCCTTTTGTGGTCCGATTTTAGATAAATCGTAGCAAAACATAAGACGTGAAAGGCAAGAAGCAGGACTCATTTATCATAAACGCATTCGTGAACAAAAAGGTGAGAGAGAAATTAAGGGGAAGGGTGGCGAGGAAGAGAATAAGAAGAAAATCGAGGGTAATATCACCATAACATTGCTTAGACTTCGGTCTTTAGCTTATAGATCTACAGCAGTGCATTTTCAAGATGGGCAGATCCAAAAACGAACTTGAGCTCTCACAACTCAGCAATGAAATATACGAGACATCTCGAAGCTACAGAAAAATAAAAGAAAGGAAAAGAAAAGGAAAAGAGAACTTGGTTGTGGATGCCTCATGACGTGCCGTAGCTAGAATGAAGTTTTCTCCAAGCAAAGCAAACGAGAGGAAAAACTACATACGATGCTCACAACTCCTATACGCCAGCAGAGCCAATCAGCTTGGTCAAACCAAAGGTGATGCCCATGGCCAACCACCCTCCAACCAGCACCCTAGAAGCCGACTTCGCCGCCGGCACTTTCCCTAGCACTGCGCTCAGCCAGCCGAACCCGATCAACGCCATGCTCACCGCCGCTATCACCACCACCAGCCTCACCTTGTACTCCTTTACAAACGCTGCCGCTAGGAGCGGCACCAGCGCTCCCACTGCAAAGGCCAGTGCCGATGCCCCCGCCGCCTGCCATGGGCTTGGAAGCTTCTCCTTCCTCGCGTCTATTTCTTCGGCTCCTAGGGCTCCGTTCCTGTCCTCTCTCTTTATCTGGGCGACCTCGATGTCGTACTGTGAGTACACGGATACGAGCTCCCCGATGGCCATGCTGCAGGCTCCACCGATCAACCCCGCCACCCCGGTAATCACCATAGTCTTGGGGTCCTTGCGGACAGCACCGACGCCCACCATGAGTGAGGCCGTTGAAAGCAGGCCGTCATTTGCGCCCAGCACGGCGGCACGGAGCCACTGAGCTCGCTTTGAGAAGTTGACGACCTCAACCTCTTGCTCGGGGGCTTGTTTGGTTTGTCCCTCGAGGTCAACTTTGAGGAGGGGAGGAGGAAGAGGAGGAGGCGATTGTTGTTGGTCTTGTGGTCGAGTTGATAGTGCCGTTGCCATGGATGGATGGAGAGGGATGAGTTAATTTGAGGAAGCTCCAGAAATGAAAGGAATATTAGAGAGGAAGATAAGAGGGCGTGTGGAGGGCACACTCCCTGAGGGAAGCTATTTATAGAGAAATGTGTATTTTATAGAATAATATAAAAGTGGGGTATGGTGGGATATGGGACATGGTCTTCTATAGTTGGTGGAATCTAAGGTGTTCACACCTGAGTAGGATTATATTTTTTAGTAGAATGAAAAAACCTTGGCTAGTGATGAAATGCAAGCCACTTCATTTTCATGTTTTTTTATGGAATGCAAACCATTTTCAGAAGCTAAATAAGAGAACAGATTAATCGAGGGACAAGGTATCCACGTAAAATGAGTTATTTTTAGGGCATTTCCGGATAATGGAATCGGATGAGTTCACATTCCCTAATATGCAAGAGAGGTGTGTCCATAAGCATGCTGACTGCTCTTATAATGTTAAATGAGATCTCGTTACACTTCCTCCAGAAATGATAGGACAACGTGTACCATTGTTTTCTATTGGAATAACCGGAGTTCTTAAAGCATTCAACTAGTCTCATTGAGCGCAATAGTCGCCCCACCCCACACACACTCGAAAATTACTGAAGATTAACATAGGTCTGCACTTCTGAAGGTGGCTCTAAGAGAATGCGCAACCACAATGATTTGAATCCAAGCCTTGAGCAAGGAAGACATATATGCTTATTACTTGAACAACCCCTAATAATAATTTACTAACTAATCTTGAGTGCATACAAAATAATGTGCTAGTAAAAGTGAGAATCCAAATGATAGTTATATTCCATATAAATAGTGTTAAAGGTAGATGCTCACTAGTAAGACGTGCGCAAAGCAAACACCACTTTATCTACAGATTCCGCAGAATTTATTCTTTGAGCTTATATTGCATATATAGAGAAATGAATAGCCTGAACTATATAAAAAACTAAAATCATCATATAACTTCCATATCCGGAAAAGTATACCAATTCCGTAAGGTCCCCAAAAACTATAGAGTTTAAATGTTATACCACACGCCCATCATTCGACGTTATTACCTGAAAATAATGCATGAGGACAATAACTAATGCACATATTCTTCATGATACATTCCTCTTTTTCTTCTGGCCCAACTTCACGATACATTCTCAAGCCAATTCAGTTTAGTACTTTTTCTATGTTGTGATACGTTTGATTTGAGTTTAACTGATGAGTACATGAATCGAAATCTTGCAGAAAGTAAGCATCACGAACTTCTTGAAAATAAAAAGCAAAAGATCTTCAAAACTAGGGCAGAGATGCATTGCGTCATCCTGAAGGAGGGATGTTACCTTTACGAGGGTTGCAAGGGAAGGCACGGTCGTGTTTGGTGTAGGCCCGAGCGTGGCTTTCTTTAACGAGGCTTAACTGAAGAGTCATTGCTATCAGACACTTTGTCCAGCAGGATTTGTATAAGTTGCACCTCTAACTTTGCTTTTGATATGCATTTAGGTAATGTATGCAACGTATATAGTTACAAATACTGTGATCATCATTCAAATAAAAGCTAGCACCAGCAAATGCGCCAACCGATCCACATCAAGATCTTTTGATCTTCCAACTCGCAAGGCATGTAGATCTATCTTCCAAGATTCTTTAAATCGCTAAATACCAGTGAGAGTTGCCGTTGCCAATTAATATGTGCATTATGCATTTTTGTCATGTGAAGACGGTCTGCTATGCTGAACTTGCTTGGACATATTGCTAAAACGTCGTCATTGTCATTTAATACCGAAGCATAAGATGTAGAGGTACACAAGGATTATGCATTATTCATGTAACCTTGAGCGTTTCATGGGCATCATGGTCATGGACATCTTACTTAGTCGCCAGGTTTTTTCAATCTTTTAAAGGAAAAGACCGACAGTGACATTTGTGGTTCCTTCTTGGAATAGAAGACCTAAAGTCAACTGACCTCATGCCTGATAGGCTTGCGCATCATCAACGCCGAAAATCCGTTACACACTGGGCATTAGATAAACCAAATTGCCGAGAGGGTGAGAAGAGCAAGGCAACTATACTATTACAATAAACAACATCCTGAAGCGAAGTTGTACATGTGAGGAGGGAGGATCAGATTACAGCCAAAGGTATCGCTTTCTTTTGCGTGGGAGAGTCGGGATTTGCGGGCCTCGACCCCAAGAGAGAAAGTCCATGAACTCAGCGAATTAAATACATGAAATCCCGTGATGAATCATCGAAATTATTCGGGCAATGCACATCTAAGAGGGTCCGAATTCCCCAGGGGACCGCTTTTGAGGATTATCGTTAATAAAGAATGGGGTTTCGTGTGGAGGCCATGCGCCTGAGGGATTTGGCATTAGTTTGAGTGACAAACCTGAAGTGGGACGGCGCTCGACTAATCCCCTTTACTTAATTTTTCGCTGATTCTGACATAAAGAAAAAGATGGAAAGTGAAACACCGCATAGATGCTGCCACAGAAGGCGAGCAAAGAGAGGTCGAACATAAAAAATGGAGGAAGAAAGGTATAAATGGAATAAAATTAAGCGCCAAATGAGGTGTTGGATTCAATCGGAACGTGCAGCACTTAACACAGATTGAAACTTAATCAGGGTGCTTCTGCCTCTCTCTATCTCTCTCTCTTTCCCTTTGATTTGACTTATTGTTCTCCGATTCGCTCAAATCTTCTAGCTTTTCTAAGAAAGCCATTTAGGAGCATCGACTCAATTTGTAAAGATACAACGAAAAACAGAAAGTAAAATCTCAACACGGTATACTTTATCTAACTCAAAAATTTAATGGTGAAATTTAATGAAAATTAATGAAAAGTAAATTAATCACAAGTATATTACTTAGAAATTTTTTATGATCAAAAAATTAATTTTTGATAAATTTTTTATAAGTATATTAATTTGTGATTTTTTGTTATATTAACCCTTATTAAATGCGCAGAATATTGAAGCAAAGGGGAAAACAATGAAGAGATGCTTGGAATATAAATATGAAAGAAAAGCATGACCCGAGACGATGGACCGGTCTCCATCCATGGATTTGTCTCGCGTAGAAAGAGAACAAAGAGGAAAGGAAAAGCATGACGCGTCGGATGGGAGGAGTGTGGAGGCCACACGCCCGCCCCCACTGCACACGCCATGACGGTGGCATCGTTCGGACAGAAAAGTGGGAACAGTCGAAAACCAGATGCAAATGCTGTTGTCTTGTCAGGTGACAAGTAATCAGAAGCATGTCGGAAGGCGACGGGCAGGGGAATCAGGATCTGTAGTGTTCACACCTCAAGGATCTGTAGCGTTCACACCTCAAGGATCGCATTCAATAGCATCTTTGAGGGCATAACTTGCTCGAGGGGCAAAAACAATATGCGGATCTCGTCTCGTTTTCTTCCCCTTTCAAGGGACCAGCATCATCTGTCCCTTTAGTTGGCAACCAATTACATAGTACATCACATACATAACCAGAACTCTAAAACAATTCCTCTCAATGTCATTTACGCCTTCGCCGCTGGGCAACTCGTTAAGCATTTACCTGCCAAATCGCGACATTGAAAAGTGAAGATATCGGTTGCCTTACATTTCCAAAGCACGCCAGATGTCGACTAGAACTTGTATTACGCATGGAGAATTTCCAATTCAATGTATATGAGATGATGTTTTAGCCCCCAAGCACATGGGTTTATCAAGTAAACCAAAATAAGCAAAACCCCACAATGTTTTCATCTTTATTCATAATCTGATCCACTCCTTATCGCTATAGTTTCTGAACAACCCATATCAAGCATCTTTTTCAGTTACTGGTACAAAATCTGACGATGGGATGCATTCATCCCGCTTGAACAAATCACAAAAGAAGTTCGCCTGATAAATTGCCTCTCTTTGTTACTTCAGCTTTTCAAACAATTTCGGAGCCACCTGCAATGCACCAGAATATATTTCAGCAGAGGGACAACTGTAATCTACAGTGGCATCATTTACTTGAGGGAAGGACTACTCACGCATTTGTCAATGCAGTGCCAATAATCGAAGTATTGTCCCGTGCAGTGCTTGTGCCCGCTCTCGTCGCCCTCTATCCTCTTGACACATGCCTGAACCAATAGAAAAACAAAAGCCACCTCATTTGTCTGAGAGGTCTAGGAGGCCACCAGTGAAATCTTGGAATCATTGGAAAAGAGGCTCTAAGCTATAAAAACCCAAAAACTTGAGATTCTGAGGGTGAGAATCACAATATTGTTCTATCCCAAACAAGAAAACCTTACTTTCATCAATGATAACATCTTGCTTCAGTTTGAGCTACAGACGGCCTACTCTTTTAACAACAGTAAAAGATCAACATGTAGTATCAAGTAGATGATAATACAATAACACCTATGACACTAAAAAGTTCTCAAAAGCTGTGTTATGTCTAGGGCGGAGCTTTAATCGCCATCGCCATCCTCAAGATTGCTTTATATAATTAAAGGAGACCGCTTTAGCATACCTTATATTCAAGCAAAGGTTTCACGCATTTTGGCTTGCACAACTCTTCAAGATACTTCTTCTGATCAACAGGTTCCTCGTCCGCCCTAGATATAACACAGCTTTTTAGGGGAATACAATTGATAGAAAGGTATGGTATAGCATACTTACTTGCTGGAAGATGGAACATATATGAAAAACTCTGAAAGAACTTGCATAGAATAAATAGATAAATTAATCGAGTGTCCTACAAAATGCCTTTTCAAAAATTCATAAGATTAATCATCACATATGTCATATCAGTTAAAAAAAAAAAATCAACTTAACAGGTTCCTCGTAGCCTATTCTCTTAACAAGTTCCTCATAAGACAAATTATAACATAAAAGTCATATCAGAAAATTAAAAATTAACAGGTTCCTCATCCGCCCTAGACATAACACAGCTTTTTAGGGGAATATAATTGAGATAAAGGCATGGTACGGCATACTTATTTGCTAGAAGATGGAACATATTAGAAAGATTCTGAAAGAACTTGCATACAATAAATAGATAAATTTGTCGAGAGTCCTACAAAGCCTGTTCTCTTTAATGAACTCAAAATGCCTTTTCAGAGATTCATAAGATAAATCATAACTTAAAATTCATATCGAAAAATTAAAAATCAACTTAACAGTAACAAAAAATGTACACGGCATCACAGAACCAATTAAAAACATCAACACGAGGCAAGTGATATCACAATGTTTCGTCCCCATTTAGCGATGTCAAACGTTTCATCCACATTATAAGTGTACATCTCTTTTTTTCTTTTTCTTTTTTAAATATGGAGTTATAGAGTCGACAAGAGCACAGAACGTTGCCCATAGGTAAAAATCAGAATCCGCTAGGATTGTCCACCATTTGTCTGCAGGTTGACAAACCAATTTATTAAATTCAACTTCCAACCAACACTACATTTATTAAGACCCAATTTAAGTCCATCAACACTGCATTCGCATTGACTGAATGCAAGCCACAACTTAGCACCGTTATAACCAGGAAAGTTGAACTTATGGAAGACAATTTACTAGACCATAGAAACTTTTTCAAATTCAACTTGGGTGTCTCCATTGCCAGCTCTTCCAGGGCAAACTCCATAAGTTCTAAGAGATCATCAGCCTCAGTATTAACAAGTCTCAGGCAGTAATAACCCACTTCATCGCATTTTTATATAAACATTATTAAGCGGCGGTTCTCGCATTAGAAAGCTGATTCCATTAGGCATTTTTCTTAGTCCTTACTGAGATACGAAACTATCCTCTGTTCTATGATGATGAAATCCCACTAATAATGTTTCTTTATTGGACCCCAGTAAAACTATAATTGATTCATTGAAGAAACATAGATAGGATGCTTACCACAGGCATTAGCTCATCAAACACAGACACGTGCAGGTTCCAACAGGGGAAAAGCAAAGTAATGAGGATAGAAACTACCAACAATCAGGACAGAAATGTCTGAAATTTGTCTTCAACCAATTGACTCCAAGTCCAACCACAAACAAAAGTTTCAATTTTCACATTTAAGCAGAGCAAGCAGGGAACTCGCTAAGGGCAAACAAGATGAAATTAATAGGAATTGTCCCACAAATCCTTTGCGCATACACTTGCAAGTGCGCGCACACAAGCTCATATAAACACTCACAATACGGGCTGAAATCCAAGACTCACATGTAAAAGATGAATGGTCGAACAACTCAGCCTGGAGGAGCTCACGCAGCCGCCTGCACAATTGCTTCACAATGACAAAGCAAGCCATCTCAGCACCAGGTCAAGTATCAGGAAAACAAGTCACAATCACATGAAAATCTTGTGAATGGCAAACAAATGCTAACAAGAATCGCATAAGCACCACTAGAGCAAACGAGATGGAGCACTCATACAAAGATGACAATGCGCTTCGGGTATCATGGGGTACGAAAATTTAACCGAGCTGCAACTCCTAGCACGCAGATGCATTCGGGAACCAGCTCTTCCCAGGACCGGATAACAAAACTAAAACCACACGAGGTCAATCAGCAACCCAAGATGCTGTCTTGCTTCCTGCATCCTCATCATCTCCAATTAATCAAGTCAGTTTGCTCAGGAACCGACAGTAAACCTCAAACTCGGACAACGTCCCACGAAAGGGATAAGCACGCTCCCAAGAAATCAAGAAATCAAACACCCACGATCCCAAATCAAGAAATCGACACATCAAACGCGACCCAATGTTCAATTACAGACGGATCTGATCTGTACGGAGCAAGGAACAGGGAGAAGTGATTACCTTGAAGCCTCCAAAGATCGGATGCAGCAGATGCCACGAAGAGAACAGGAATCGGCTTTTTGGGAGCTTTGAGCGCTTCTAGGTCTTTCCAAGAGTCCACGGCCGCGCACGGCTCGCTGGACTGCGCCCAGTGCGAACTGCGCACGCGGGTGAATCTGAAGCCGTGGTGGGCTTCGTCGTGCACCGAGCTGGCCCAGATTCATTCGTGGATTAACGAGAGACCCCGGCCCGGCCCAATACGATGTCTCCATCCCCGATGTCCCCTCGATTTGATGCATTTTGTACTGTAAACTCAGCAATCTTTTTCTGGTGGTGGGGCCGAAATGCTTTCCAAGTCAGGGGCGGCTATGGCCGTACGGCCCCACCGCCACCGCCACCGCCCCGCCCGCCACCGCCGCCCCATGCTGAGGTGGAAAGTAGGGTCGGTCCACCAATTCCCAGTCGGCCAAAAAGGAAAAACTGCTCAGGTCGATGCGTTTTTCGCACTTGATATTCATTATATAAGCAGAGCCGGAGGAGAAACAGGTGGCACCTGCTCGTCTTCAGTCTTCGACACGCAGTCACAGACGTCATCTCGTACCCAAGGTATCTCCCATTGCGTGCACATCTTTCTCTGCATCGAATTCCTTTTCCTCATTCATTTTGCTGCCGCTCTGTGTCCTCATAGTCTCTTCTCTTCGCTGATACTTGGGCTATATCTAGTATTTGTTTTGGACAGATTGGATCTGATGGCTGAGGCCGAGGACATTCAACCTCTTGTCTGCGACAATGGCACGGGAATGGTCAAGGTTGGTCTCTTTGTTCTTCAGATGGGATGGTGTCTTCTTGTTTTGGGAGGGCAAAACTCAACATGCCTCGAATGACCATCAAGAAAATGATGGAATAAGTGTCTGTTTGTTTTGCAGGCTGGTTTTGCGGGTGATGATGCTCCCAGAGCAGTATTTCCGAGCATCGTCGGCCGACCTCGGCACACCGGGGTCATGGTCGGTATGGGCCAGAAGGATGCTTACGTCGGAGACGAAGCCCAGTCGAAGAGAGGCATCCTCACCTTGAAATACCCGATTGAGCATGGGATAGTCAGCAACTGGGATGATATGGAGAAGATTTGGCACCACACTTTCTACAACGAGCTCCGGGTTGCTCCCGAAGATCACCCGGTACTCCTTACGGAGGCGCCGCTCAACCCCAAGGCCAATAGGGAGAAGATGACCCAGATAATGTTCGAGACGTTCGATGTGCCCGCGATGTATGTAGCCATTCAGGCAGTGCTATCTCTCTACGCCAGCGGCCGTACCACAGGTAACGGTTATAAGCTGTCATATTTACTGGTCTTGGTATTACCCGAAGATGTGCGACGGGCAGAGATGCCGGGGATTATAGTCTAAAAAGTGTAGACAGATAAATGCTATGCTCTGAAAGACTTCGGTGAATGTTTTACTTGTGATATTGTATTGGATTGTTACTCACTTCCACTGAGGTGTGGCCAGAGTGAAAACCTTCTAATCTACATTCTTGACTTGAAATTATACTTTGCACTTGAATAGGCATCGTCCTAGATTCCGGGGATGGCGTTACCCACACGGTACCAATTTATGAAGGATACGCGCTTCCGCATGCTATTCTTCGGTTGGACCTCGCCGGTCGGGACCTGACTGATGCTTTGATGAAGATCCTCACAGAGAGAGGATACTCTTTCACCACGTCCGCAGAACGGGAAATTGTCCGTGACATGAAGGAGAAACTTGCATATGTTGCCCTCGATTTTGATCAGGAGATGGAGACTGCCAAGAGCAGCTCAGTTGTCGAGAAAAGTTACGAGTTGCCTGATGGGCAAGTCATCACAATCGGATCCGAGAGGTTCCGATGCCCAGAAGTGCTGTTCCAGCCATCTATGGTTGGAATGGAAGCCCCCGGAATTCACGAAACCACTTACAATTCGATCATGAAATGCGACGTTGATATAAGGAAGGATCTTTATGGTAACATTGTGCTTAGTGGAGGGTCGACAATGTTTCCTGGAATTGCTGATCGAATGAGCAAGGAAATCACTGCCCTGGCACCCAGCAGCATGAAAATAAAGGTCGTTGCACCTCCTGAGAGAAAGTACAGCGTCTGGATTGGAGGGTCGATTTTAGCGTCCCTTAGCACCTTCCAGCAGGTAAATTCTAGAGCAAATTTTCTGTTTCACTTTACTGTCGGATTGTTTTTCATTATGTTTGTGATTCGTCTGAAAGTAGATCTCTTGATTCATCATCTGTATTTGCTTATACTTGGATATTACTTGCAGATGTGGATAACAAAAGGCGAATACGATGAATCTGGCCCTTCAATTGTTCACAGAAAATGTTTTTGAGTCAGTTGAAGAGACTGTCGATGGGTCAACCTCTTTTCACTTGGTTCGTGTATACCCCATGAGTTCAGTTTGGTTTGCTCTTACAAGTTTTGGAAATTTCAGAATATAGATTTTGGATTGCCAGCATGCAAGTCGCAATATGTCAAGTTCTTAGTATGTCTTAGAAGCCAATATTAATATCGGCAACTATTTAAGAGTACTCAAATAGGTGGGTGTGGCATTGTGTCTTTCAGTTTGATTCTTCTTCCTTGTTTATCCAGGCATGTTCTAGGTGGCTAGGTGCTTTACAATAGTAGAGACCGAAAGAGTCGGCAGTCGATCAGTGTCCATTATTGGCACTGAACCTTGTACAAGTCGAAATAAAGTGATGGTTTCAAATGCTGTATGATGGCACATTTTCGGTCAAACTGAGTTGTAAGAATTGCCATTGATGGACATCTTAGAACTTTTTGTTTGCTTACGAGATTTCTTAGCTGGTTTTCTTGCCGACGATGGTGAATTTTTATCATATGTCCTATGCAAATTTCCAGTAAGATAACAGTACCTGTACCTGGTCATTATGGCATCTCTAATGGCAAATTCCGGAACTCGTGTATTTATTTTGACTAGCTGGTTTTACAAGATGTTCTCCGCGTTGCAGGAGCGGGTGACGATCCTGCAGATGAAATTTTTGGGATTCAGCTACCCTTTTTGCCTCCGGACACTCAACTCGTGATCTGATTATATCCAATTTCTTGTTGCTTACGTTAGCGAAAGGCATAGACATTTACTCTGATGATTTTGGCAATTTTCGATACCGTGTGATTTTCTTGGGCGATGTACATGGCAACTTCTTTATCGTCCTAGTTTGACCCTTGATGGAACAGCCACACCAGACAAACGCAACAGTGTTCATCAGCAACCCCGCAATGTCATATCGAAATGAGTTCATACAATATGCCAGAAATAGAGAAGAATTTAATGAATGAATTCAATGAGGAACAGATCAAAAGGGTCTTCGGGTGGTGTTTCCTCCGTGCGGATTGTTAATCTCATTCAATGTCAGGAGTTCATCACATTCGGTCGGTTCCAGATTTTGTGCAACCACCATTCCAGAAGAACGATCATGCACGTGATAGAAAAATGAAACGTTGCGCGAGATTGGCATCCAGAATATGTGTTCTGTCAACCTAATTAAAGAGACAGAGTGAAATTAAGTTTGACATTGGATGCTAAATTTAAGGCACAGCTGTGAATTGGCGATCATACACACACGGGAGATTCCTATACTGATTGCCTTTTTTTGGGTAACGTTACCTGGCGCCAACGTTGTCCTCCTGAAATTCTTCCGAGCCAAGCATGAATTCGGATCGAGAACCACCGAATTTGGAATGTCGCGGTCTTATTTAAAGGAAGATAATCTCTCGATTCATGCGTCCCTCAAGAAATATTAATAGCCTTGCAAGTAACCCTCTCTTCCTCTCTTCTTCTTTTTCACATCATTCTCTCTCTCCCCATTGACTTAGGAGAGAGACATTAATAACAAAATCGAAATCTTCTTCCTAAATCAACTGAAAAAGAGGGATCATGGGTGGATGTGCTAGCGTGCCCATCAAGTTCAAGAAGGCTGAGGCCGGCGGAGCCCCCCGGAGCCCACGGTGGAGGAATCGATCCCCGCCCCAGCCCCTGCCGCCGCCCCAGCAGCGGAAGCCGCCACCGAAGCCGCCCCTGCCCCTGTTGAGGAGCAGAAGACGGCAGAGGAGGTGAAGACCGAGGTTGAGGCAACCAAGGTTGAGGCAACTAAGGTCGAGGCAACTGAGGTCGAGGCGACCAAGGAGCAAGATAATGCCGAGACTGAGAAGAAGGCAGAAGACGAGAAGGATGCTCCCTCTCTAGGAACCTTGCTCGATAAGGTACAATCGCACGACTCGATTTGATACGCTCACAGGCACATCGAATTTGTTCTAACAAACCATGAAGGCGATATTCTAAAGTATATTCACGTCAAATTCGTCCATCGCCTTCGAAGGGGTGCTATTAGCTATGTCAATGAGGGGGGCACTGATGTTTTATACGATGATTTTCGCCTTGTTCAGGATGAAGAAAAGAAAGAGAAGAAGAGCGAGGGAGAGGCTGCTAAGGCAGGCGAGCCCACGAAGGAAGAGGTGACAAAGGAAGTGAAGGCTGAGGCGGCCAAGAAAGAGTAGAAGGACAAAAGAAGCGAAAGGAAGCCTAGGCCAAGACAAGACTATTGAGTCAAAAATTATGTTTGAGAAGAAAGGGCTTTCTATTGATGCTGACTATTCTTGAATGAACCCTGAATTTAAGCAGCGATTTCCTAAAGGGTCTCTCTCTAATCAAGAGATTGGATCAATCATCAAGCGTGTGAGCCATACCCATTCTTTCTGGCGTATCGAATCAATGTCTTTTTTTTTTCTTTTTCTTTTTGAATCTTTCTTTGTCATGTTAGAGGGCGTGTTAATTGTTACGAAAATCATCTAAGTGTTTTTTAATTGTTTTCCCGGAAATAAAAGTCCCTTTTGTATTCTTTAGCTGTGCACGGTTCTTGTTCCAATCTGTCCCCATTGTTCAACCTAAGCTATTAAATTTGATGACCTCTTTACTCTATTGTGTAGATGACACAATTGTCTAACTTGCACGGCCAGAATAGAGAATTACAGGAAAAAACAGTAACTTCTCTCTGATGAAATGAAATGAAAATTGAATGCATGTAACGAAGAAGAGTTTCGCATCACTTAGCAAAAACATGTGGCCTTGAAATAGGGATTAAGTGGACCAAAATGGTAGAGTCGGGAGCACGCCTCTTTCTTCCGACGCAACAATGGGCTATCGTTGAAATAGGAAAGAATTAAAATATTTATGTCAAACTACTATGTGTGGATGATATGAATTGCCTAAACAAGAATCTAATGAGCGCCCATCATCAATGAGACTAGTATACTACCGGCAAGAAATATATAAAGAATTGGTGTGGCGCTAGCCAAAATTCATAGTTTTTCAAGAACTCGTTTAAAAGATATTGGGGGAATTTAAGTTTCTACGCTTATGTTGCTAAATGAGGTCATCCTATCTCTCTAGATTAAGAAAATCGTGAAATTTTGAGTATTGTATGCTTTCTTCTTTTTATGTAACATTTTCGGAAGGCAACCTTTTTTTTGGAAGGACAGATCAGAGAATAGGCGTTGAATAAGGAGTAACCATTAAGTGCTATGGTGGAGAACTCAATGAAGCCGGTTATAGTGATCATGTTACTAGAAAAAGATACGATGGACACGCCCAATTAGGTGAAAAATATTTTATTTAAATCGTGCTATTTTGGAAGGTGATGGTGCTTTTGGCAAGTAGTCCAATAGGTTGGTTTATCCTCCGATTGACTCTATCAGTCAAGTAATGTAAACTTTTTTCAGATTGATGTGCTTCAAAAGAGTTCCTCTTAGTGCGCTTCCCTTTTGCTATGATTGGCGCAGCCGCTGCCTTTGCTATGAATGCTAGCAATAGTTTCTCGGGCAGGTAAGACCCGTCTGAAGAAGCCAGAATCAAATTGTCCTGAACCTGCTTTACCACCTTTCAACTCCAAGAGGCATTATTGCCTGAGAAATACATAGAATGTCCAATTTTAATTCATCCAAACCAGATTAACCCAAGTCCCAGTTCACAATTTCACCTCTTTGACTCATCTTAATTTGCTCGTTGAAAGAAAATGTGACTCATCTAAGTGCATTTGTTTCACTGGAAATTTCATGATAAATAAATAATTTTTTCATGAAAATCATTGTTTAAAAAAATGATTAGTTTTTATTTATTTAGTCGTTTAGGAAAAGTGATCTCCTTCCTGCCAGAAAAATAAAGTTGTTTTCACCCAATCTAAGTTTATTGTTTTCAACCCATGCAAAACATTTTCTGTAGATCAATTAATTTTTTGTCGTCCAAACATTGAAATGTAGGAAAATAATTTCTCGGAAACAGTTTTCCTTCAAATCAACTTACCCTGAGATTAGAATAAGAAAAATCAAATGTTGGAAAGTACATGAAAAAAGAGGAGGAAAGCGAAAAAGCAAACATACAAGTGGTCCATGAGGTCGAAATCATCCCTTGTGTGTTTAGGAACTTTTTTAATTTAGGGAAAATGTCACAAATGGTCCCTATACTTTTACTTAATGTGTGATTTCGTCCCTGAACTTTCAATTTGCTCAATTTAGTCCATGAACTATTGATAAATGTCCGATCTAGTCCCTGAACTTTCAATCTACTCAATTTGGTCCATGAACTATTGATAAATGTCCGATTTAATCCTTTGTTATTGTTTTTCCTTTTTTTTTTTTTTTGCTTCTTCTCTTTCCCTCCGTCGGCTCCGACAGAGAGAGCCGGCATCCGGCGAGGGTCGCCCTCGCCGGCCGGGCCGCCCGCCGAACGCAGCAAGGGCGGCCCTTGCCGGCGTCGAGCAAGGGAGCCCCTCGCCGGCGTCCGGCGAGGAGCGGGCCCGCGCCGGCCGGCGGAGTCACCGGCCCCCGCCGTGGCCCGCAACCCCGGGCAACGTTCCCTCGCCCGACGCCGGTGAGGACGGCCCTCGCCTAACGCCGGCGAGGGTGACCCTCCCCAAACGCCGACTTCCCTCCGCCGAAGCCGGCGGAGGGAAGAGAGAAGAATAAAAAAAAAAAAAAGGAAAAATAGTAACGAATGACTAAATCCGACATTTATCAATAGTTCATTGACCAAATTGAACAGATCGAAAGTTCAGGGACTAGATCGGATATTTATCAATAGTTCAAGGACCAAATTGAGCAGATCGAAAGTTCAAGGACTAGATCGGACATTTATCAATAGTTCAGGACCATTTGTAACATTTTCCCTTTAATTTATGTTTATTGCTATTGTATCGTCAATATTAATCACATGCGACGTCTACTTACGCGAGAAACTTTTGAGATACGACGGTCACTAAAGTTGGCAACACTTGGTCGGACTAATACGTACAGCTCGAGGCAAACACACAAAATTTAGAGAGAAAACCGAATAATGAGACACAAGACGAGCTCCGAGCACATCAAGACCTAACGTTTGTGCTCCGTTCCCTTTTATTTCGATTATCCACGTGCTTCACGGGATTACAAATGCCGTGATTATCTTAACATCGTTATCGGTCCACATTTATTCGAAATTCTCTCAAGTTTTGACACTTCACTAGTGTAGAGAGTTCAACTTAGAGTGGACTTGATTTTGATAGCTGAATCAACTTTGATTTGTGAGACTTTTGTATTGACAATTCACATTCATACGCCCTTGTTAGTTATTAATGCTACCATATGTATTAGCACAAGTTGCAAATACATGTGCAACACATTGATATACGGCATATTTGGTTCAGCATTTGCAAAACCCTTTTCGGTAAATGTAAATGCCATTTGGCAAGATTTATGAGTTGCTTTGAGGAGATGCAAATTACATCTCTAAAACTCTGTAAAAACCTTTAGCCTAAGGCAAGTCCAAGCATATTTTGAAATGTTGCATTTTCGAAATGCAAATAAACTTTTTTTTTCCAATTTTGCCCTCGCTCAACTTCATAATTTCCAAAATATCTTTGAAAACCTTAATTTTGCCTTAACCACCGACAAGTGACCGGCATGCCACCGACAAGCGACAGGTAGGGGTGTCAACGGTTCGGTTCGGTTCGATTTTTTTGAAAAACCGAACCGAACCGAACCGTTAAAAAAAACTTCCGAACCGAACCGAACCGAATGAGACCCGAATCGAATACGAACCGAGCCGAAATTTCGGTTTGGCTCGGTTCGGTTTTTCGGTATTTTGTTTTTAGCTTTTGATTTTCGGTTTTTCAATTACGCCGTTTGTCAACGAACCGTACGACACCTTCTTGGCGACGCCCGTAGGTAAGCTCGCCCGCTCTTGCCCTGTTTTGGGGCGCCGGGCCGGAGCTCCCGGCTGTCCGGCTCCCGCGAGCTCTGGCCGGCGTTGCCCCGTGTTTTGTTTCGATGTCTTGTTCGTCGCGTGTCGAGAGTCCCAGTGCGGGTCGAGCTTCGATTGACCCAAAAATCCCTCGTTATAGTAGCGCGCCCCAATTGTATGATATAATGCCTGAACTGGATCTGAAAGTTTGTGTGGGGAATATTTGTTCTCGTCGTGTCGTTTCGTCTGTGGCCGTCGTTGCCCCTTTCTTTGATCGAGCAGACGGAGGCAAGTATTGCCGAGGCGTGGTTTTCGGACGGTAGGGGTGTGTCGAAACCTTAGATTGGGTCTCGGTTTGGCCGTTCGGGGCAAAGTTTGGCTTCCACCGAGAGGAGGCCAGCGAGGGCAAGGGGGTTCCGGCGACGACCGAGGTTGTCGGCCGTGACTCGCCGAGCACCAAGTGTGGTCGGATGTGGAGGTCGGGGCGCCTATAATGCTTCTTGGCTGCTCTAGGCGGTGGGGCTTGGTGGAGGCTCGGGCGTGGAAGAGAAGCTGTTGTTCACTGTTCAGGAGATGAGTCCATCGTGGACTCAAGGCCGGTGAGGGGCTCGTCGTAGCGGTGGCGATGGTTTGGGCAGGAGGGCTGCAGGTGAGTGTTCGGTGAAGAGAGGGGAATCGTCGAGGAAGAAGGAAGAACCGAACCGAAATAAGGTTTTAGGTTAATGGTTCGTGTCGTGACCCGTGGGGACTGGAGAGAATTTTATCGGTTTATCGGTTTCGGCTTGGTTCGGTTAACCGAAAAAAACCGAACCGACAAAAAAATTTCGATTTTTAATGAGAACTGAACCGAACCGAAAACCGAACAGAAAAAACCGAATTTTTCGGTTTGATTTTCGATTCGGTTCGGTTTTCGGGTCGGTTTTTAACACCACTAGCGACAGGTGTGTCACTAGCGTGCGACCAACAAGCCACTGCTATCCTCACCTAAGGTCACTCGTAGGCATCATGTAGCGCAACACCTGTTGTATCCTCTTAGAGACTACTCCAATCTTCTGTGGCCAAACATTGTAATTTCGCGCTTTTCCATAAGCACCCGACCAGGTTGTAATGGCACTCGAGGCATCGTTCGGCACACGTTTCTATTTACGTCCCAGCCTTATTGTCAAAATCCTCCTGCTTTTTCCAGCAAAGAGTTCCTCATGACACTCCTCTTTGGAAATTTCCCCATTATTTTTGTCAACAAAAGCAAGATGGGCATCACGTAGAACCCTTCTATCATGGGGAAAAACAATGAACCTGTAACATTCTACGCAAAAGGTTGCAATTGATGGATCGTGCAAAGGTTATCAAAGGAGGAATTGTCCACAGCCATCACCCCTTTTTTGGCTTTTGCATGGTCGCTCGCTTTAAGGAGGCCTTGCTTTTGCTGCCCTAGGGCCCCTGCAGATGCTTTTCTTTATATGTGTAATAAAAGTTGCCATTTATTGTCTAGATGGTCATTAGATCATATGAAAATCCATCGTGAGTGGGTTGGTCGGAAGTACCTCAATGTGTGTGGACCACACTACAAAAGCAATTGATCAAACATTCGCTTTTGTTCGCCAATATAATATCGAAGAAACAAAATACTTAATAGTAAAATATTTCAGTTATTTGGCATGTATATTTATATAATCTCAAGGATTGAGTTATTGACGATAAGATGCATATCCCCATGTGCTTTAGGGATCGCATATGTTATTAGGATATTTTTCCATGTCGCCAAATGTGAAAATTTTTATGTATTCAACTAGAATTAATTCATCAAGGTTTGGATGCATCCCAAACGAATTAGGTTCATACAAGTGTTTCCTCTAAGAAGAAAGAGCTTGATTATTTAGATATTAAGTCACGTCTAATCTAATCCACGATAACACGTCACAATTTCAAGAGTATTGGTTTTCCTTGTTATAAAAATAATTCAAAGGAGCACCGCCCGCTCTATAATAACTCGCTTCATCCCTTGGGCGCAATCAATGTTAGGGACATCCCAGATCTGAGCGCAAAATGAAAAGAGCGGTTTGGGGAGTTCGTAATTTGCACTTGCATGCATGGCAAGCTTCCTCTAGGAGACCAATGAGGACCTTCTCGAGCCTCACACGTGCATTGGCAATACCATGAAAAGCGACATGCAAGTGTCACGGGTCGATAATTTCCTTAGCCCCAGATCAACCCATGCGGCGCCTGGTGAGCGGAACTCACTAAGCCAACCTTCATTCTATAGTTGTTCCAGAGAACAATATGGCAAATAACCCTTTTATGCGAGATCATACCACGCTCAGCTTTGCTGAGACGTCTAGTTCATGGAGCGAGACAGCAGCTCTCGTTAGGCTCAACAACTGGTTTCGGCCTGCCCTGGCCTCATCAGGAGAGCGGCATCAGCTCTTGACCAGTTTGTGCACGGGAGGCCAACCTCGCCTTTAGAGCTCCTAAGTGATATAATCATTCTATCCTAGAACTCCTAGCACCAACCATCCCGACGCCACTCTCACGGACCAGTTGTGTTCGTCCCCTCTACCCCTCACTCTTCACTCGATAACCCCAATCTTTCACTCCTAAGGGTATACGAGTACAGGAGGATTCACGGACCGTGACATTATCCCCCACTCAATTCCGCAACACCCTCGTTGCGGGCTATTCTGTCGCTTCGCTGCGTTTCCCTAACCATCAAGGCCACTCCCTAGGACTTACATGGATGGCCACGCTCGCCCAACAGAACAGTCTCACCACTCCATTGCTTGCTTCCCCCGATCAAAGCTGTTCACGAATCTCCAGTCACTTGTGCTCCCCGACAAGTGTGGCACCCCTGGCCAACTGCACCTATGGCAGCACCTTCTTTCACCTACTAAGCTCCTCTTGATCTCAGCAAGCCAACAGAGGGTCCCCTTGGTGGAAACGTGATCACAAACCTCTTCTTAAAATTCGCCCATTGATCTAGAAACGTTATCCCCATTCAGCGAGCAATTCGGTTCCTTCCTATGCCCCCATTGCCATCCCAGAAGCTAGACAAGAGCCGCACATTGTCTGAGCCCGTTTGGCCTCGGCGATCACTCTCCGCCCTCATAGGACCGAGAAGACCACTGGCTTTTCCCCGAATCACCCACCTACTGAAGAGATCCCCGCTCTGATACCATTTGTCACAGGTCGATAATTTCCTTGGCCCCGGATCAACCCATGCGGCGCCTAGCGAGGCGAGCGGAACTCGCTAGGGCAGCCTTCATTCTATAGTTGTTCTAGTAAACAATATGGCGAATAACCCTTTATACGAGATCATACCACGCTTAGCTTTGCTCGGGCGTCTAGTCCATCGAGCGAGATAGCAGCTCTCGTTTGGCTCAACAATTGGTTTCGGCCTACCCTGGCCTCATCAGGAGAGTGGCATCAGCTACCGACCAGTTTGTGCACGGGAGGCAAACCGCGCCTTCAAAGCTCCTAAGTGATATAATCTTTCTATCCTAGACCTCCTAGCACCAACCGTCCTGACGCCACTCCCACAGATCAATTGTGTTTGTCTCATCTACCTCTTACTCTTCACTCGATAACCCCAAGCTTCACTCCCAAGGGTACATGGGTACGGGAGGATTCACGGACCGTGACATAAGAGAGAGATGTAGGAGAGCATAGATATGGCGCTTGATACATGTGAGTTCACTCTAGTCGGCGGAGGCCGTCGGGTTGGAAATACAACTATGACACATTGAGATAGGATGTGTTTGGTTCGGTATTTGCAAAGACCTTTTCGACAAATGCAAATGCCGTTCGGCAAATTTTATAGTTTGTTCGGAGGAGATGCAAATTGCCTCTCCAAAACTCTCTAAAAGCCTTTAACCTAGAGCAAGTACAGACATATTCTCAAATGTAGCATTTTCGGAATGCAAATAAACTATTTTCCTTCCAACTTTTTTTTTTTTTGGTAAGGTAAGATATGTATTGACTTTTAACCAAAAGAGCTATACAGCAAGTAAGTCTCGGCACCAACATTTTTCTTCCAACTTTGTCCCCACTCAACTCCATAATTTCATGAGTGTCTTTGAAAACCTTAATTTTGCCTCAGCCACCAACTAGAACCGGCAAGTAAGTAATCGGCGTGCAGGCGTGCCACTAGTGTACGAACAACGAGCCAACACCATGCTCACCTGAGGTCGCTCGTGGGCATCATACACTCAATACATGTAAGTTCACTATATCTTAATCATCAAATCATATGTGCTTTATATGGAATTCGTACAATTCAATGATCAAGATGAAACAGGCTCACCTGCGCTCCAGATGCACATAAGAATTTTTCTACGCTGTGCATTCTCTAGATCTGAGGTGACATTTTACAGCGCTCCGCAATCCGATCCCCATTCACTGCATTAACCTCTTCTTGATTTCTCTCTCCACAAAAAGATGGAAGGCAACAACACCTGTTGCGTCACCCAGTGACAAGAGTCAGAGAGAGGGAGTGTTTCCATTTGTCACGTTCTCTTAATTTCTCTCGACCCACTTTCTCTCCCGGCGCTTCTATATAAACCCCCGTTCCATCCTTCCCTCTCTCCACGCTCGAAAAGAGACCAAGATCGATCCACTCTCATTTCAAGAAGAGCGAAGGGAAAACGATGATGGACGAGAGATCCGTAAAGAAGTGGATGCATGGAGTAAAGCCGGCGATACTGATGGTGACGGTGCAGGCGTCGTTCGCCGGAGTGAACGTGGTGTACAAGCTGGCCGCCAACGACGGCATGAACCTGAGGCTCGTCGTCGCCTACCGCCTTCTCTTCGCCACCGCCTTCATCTCTCCTCTCGCCCTCTTCTTTGAAAGGTGATGGCAACAGCAAATGCAACCGCTCCTCTTGTCAACACCTTTAGTTTTTTCCTCTATATTTAAAAGTTTCTCTGCATGCCTGACGCATGGTATGGCAAAATAGGACCGCCCATTAATGACCATCTTTTTTTTTTCCCTCACCCGTCACCGATTGCGAACGTCTTCTTGGTTATTCCCTCCACGGTCTAAGCATAGGATATATGTGTACAAAGATTTCACAGACGGATCTTGATTACTCAGCATGCTTGCTTATCATTCCTATCTTGACGAATAATTATTATTTTCTCTTTTGTGACAGGAAGAAGAGGCCTAAGTTAACAGGGATGGTGTTGTTCCAAGCATTCTGCTGTGGTTTTTTTGGGTAAGTCGTGCTATATCCATGCTGCCATTCCTATTCAGCAGATAGCACATCCTTCTTCTTTTTTTGGGTTTTGCTACTTCTGAGACAACGGTAAAAATATGATCACTAAATGGCTCATTTTCTTGGTCCCTTGATTAGCTTGTCTTTATCCCTCTTTTAGAAAATGAATTTAGTAGGTTCAAAAATCAGTAAAAATGAATAAATAAGCTTGTATTAAAAGGACTGCTATAAATACTTGCATTTGTCACAAATTCATGTCAATCTATGGAATTAGTTATATGCAGAGTTAGCGCGATAGATTGTAGATTCTTGTCGGCACACAGATTTTGCATAGGATTTAGTGCATCTTGACAACACCAACCATTAGCTTTTAGTCTGAAATCATCCATTCAAGATAATGGAAGTCCGTGTTCATTTCCTCTTAAAGACAATGATTATTAAGGGGGTGCTTCAATTTCAATCAAGTAGTGTTGCCAATAGAGAGTGTGCTTTCAAAATAGCGATGGAATGACAAGTGGTACTTGTCTTTTCAGCGAACGCGACGTCAATACCTTCACCTTGCTAGCTAGTGAGCTTGCTAGTAACTCCCGTAGAGATTAAATTAATACCTTCGACAACCAAGCGGGGGATTTTGCATCACAGTCCATGAACTGAGATCTTTCTATGGGCCAAACGAGACTCGAATGGAAACAAAAGGAAACAGAACAAAGAAAAGCCTACGCCACCTGCCTTCTTGTGCGTTCGGTGGTTGACTTCATCTTCCTGCCTGAGCTGTTTGTGATGCTTTGGATCTTCTAGATTTTATGACATTTGCAAATATGACCATGCACCTCCATAATTAGGGTGTGTTTGGTTCAGTCTTTGCATCAGCCAACGGCGAGCAGCCGATGTGTGGCAGGCGTGCCATTGGCATGCAACCAGCATGCCATGATTTTTGGCCAAACACTACTTGCATTTTGTAAAACTCTTTTAGCCCAAAGATCTTTGCTTTTTCCCAAAGACATTCCCAAAATCCAAACCGAACACACAGTATTTCAACTAGAGAATGGCAAGTTGTGAATAAGATTGAAGAAGATTACTGTGTCCAAAAGTAGGGCAAATTTCTCTAGGGGTCGTGTACCTACTTTCAAAAACTTGTACTCGATAATCTTCTTTCATGACAAATTGATATGGAAAGGCTCAATCGGTTTCAGGGGATCGTTGACACACAACTTATACTTAGAAAGCTTAGCCCTCACCTCAGCAACTTATGCTGCAGCCATGCTCAACCTTGCACCTGCCATCACATATATCATGGCCGTTTCCTTTGGGTGATTATATTCTAAACTCTCTCTTCCCACTAAATCAATCCATTGTGCTTTGTATGTAATGTTACTGCATTTTCTTCACTTTAGACTAATCTCATCTTGGCTATGTGTAAATTTTCCACTTTGCTGGGCATTAATTTAGGTTGGAAAGGGTGGTAATTGGAAGGATTGAAGGGAAGGCCAAAGTGTTGGGGACGTTGATAGGAATTGGTGGAGCGATGGTCCTCACTTTCTACAAAGGCTTTGAGATCCGAATGTGGTCGACCCATGTTGATCTCTTGCATCACCACAGTCACCAACCACTACCGGACAACCACCATCCGGCCTTCTCAAACCGCGCCAAACATGGGGCTCATGTGCTGGGCTCTATGTTGGCCGTCGGCAGTTGTGTATCCTACTCTTTGTGGTTGATAATTCAGGTGCTTTTCCAACCGACAAGGTCCTGCTTCAAACTTTGGTGCAAGATATTTATCACAATTCCTAAATGGACTTGCACCTGTAATACATCTTTCAAGAGGAACTGCATGAAGGCTCTTTCTGCACTACAAGTTACAGAGATTATTATAAGTTCTAGCTTAACGATGAAAGTTCGAGGGCTTTCGGATGAAAATATGTGGCTCTTTTTCTTTTGACTTTTTGACCAGTATGGAGTCAATTCAAGGTGAATACTGCAATAGATTAGAGATTGGTGAGCTATAAGACTAGAAAGTATATATGAGATGCACTCACATGGCATAAACATTGACTGTGATTTATTTTCATCATTACATTTCTAACAACTTGAAGCCACTCATGTTGTTAATGGCTCTAGTTAGTTTAGATGATAATGTCTAATTGATGACTTGCCATGCAACAGACAAAGATGGCCAAGAGGTACCCATGCCATTACTCAAGCACAGCACTGACCTCCCTCTTCGGGTCGATTCAAGCAGTGGGTTTTGCTCTGTGCACGGAGAGAGATTGGTCTGAGTGGAAGTTGGGCTGGAACATCAGGCTCCTAACTGTGGCTTACACGGTACGCAGTCATTCAAATCCACAGTAACAATGGACTGCTAGCCGGGGAACTCAGGTTCGTTTGGAACATGTCACTGAAAGGTACTACAACTGTTGCAGGGACTTGTTGCTTCAGGAATATGCGTGAGTCTGATAGGTTGGTGTGTGCACAAAAGAGGACCCTTGTTCGCTTCGGTCTTTAGCCCTCTGATGCTGGTCCTCGTGGCCTTAGCCGGGTCATTCCTATTGGACGAGAAGCTTCACCTCGGAAGGTGTGGGGTCCCCTTACCTTACCTCTTCTATTCGGAAATTTCTGCATATATACGACACCGTCGTCACATATGCATCTGTATTCGAGATTGGTGATTGGCACGTGCACGCATATAATTCGTGAAAATGAACTACACTTGATTGTTAGTGAGACTAATATGGTTGAAGCATTGGTTCGTGTGGCAGCGTACTGGGAGCAGGACTGATAGTGTGTGGGCTATATGTGGTGCTATGGGGAAAGAGCAAAGAGATGAAAAGGATGGACCAACTACTAATTGTGCCCTCCAAAAGCAATCCAGAGACCGACTCTTCCATTCAGATCGTTACCACCACTTCCCGTTCCATTAACGCCAGTAACGACACCGAAAGCAACAGTCATCACGCAGCAGCTGATGCCGACAACAATGCGAATCGAGCATCGTCCATGGTAAAGGACGGAGTCACCCAGGAGCTGCCCAATAATCGAGGAGGATGAAGGGAAGAAAAAGACAAAGGCATTCATCAGTAGGAAAACATAGTAAGTACCACAATGTCCAGTGTTCCATCCAACACTTCGTACATCCTCTTGACTACAATCTTGGGGATTTCGTTATCATATGTAACTATTATAAATCGTGTAGGCAATTCTTTCTTTCTGGACTCGACCCATTACTAATGGGAGATTACTAGCAGGACTATAGCTTCAAAATAGACAATTCAGGATGGTGAAATATATTATTAAACTTGCAATGCGATGCTTTTTTCTCACTGTTTTACAAGAAAAAATTCAGTGGTCCGAAACCACCAGGTCATCAGCCTACATGGCATGCGTGATTCACTCAAGATGCAACACGTGGCCTATGATAAGGACATGAATAGAAAATAAAAAAGCATTCTCAAGGGCGAGTGCAGATAGACTGAAGAAATGGTCAAGTGGGTTAGGCCCATCAATGGGCCCAAATGTGGGATCCTAATTTTTTTTGTTATCCCGTCTCCATCTCAACTCAAAGGCGGTGCAGAAAAGTCTCCTAATTTGAAACGCACGCCAACGGCGTATCAAAAGAATTATAATACCGAGTCGGCGATATGCCGGACACGCTTCCCCCCATCAGTTCCACGTTGCTTCTTGTGCTCTCTAACCTTGTTATATATATAAAAGATATCTCTAACATTGTTATATATATAGAGAGCGAACATACAGGTCGTCTTCTTCTCTCATATCAGGAATTAGTAAAGACTTCGATGGCCAAACAATCGACGTCGTGTTGTGGTGAAGAAGGAAGAACCCTGGAGGGGGGGAAGAAGAAGAAAGCTGCTTTCTCAGAGACGGAGCTCGATGCCGCTCTGCAGCTCATGCAACTCAGTGGAAACTCGGACGAGAGGGACGGCAGCGTGAAGAAAGAGAAGGAGGAGGAGGACGGAACCGAAGCCTCCTCGGCCTTTCAAGACGTAGCGTTGTTGTTCGGAGAGAATGGAGATGATCATTTAATGCGGCGGAACAGAAGGTACCGGTCGATCCAGCATATCTACAGGTCGACCAAGCCTATCGGCGATGCTGTCCATGCCAAGAAGATGAGATGTAATTGAATTGTATATGGAACTCCATCTCTGACATGGCCAATCTGCTTTTCCTATCTCTTTGGTTTTGTACATAACATCACGCGGTTGGCGTGAAGTTCCAACATTTGACTTGCTCGATCTGCTTTTGCCCATCTCTCCTTGAATGGCATTAATTTTGGTTTCTCTTTAATGGCGTGCATAACGTGATTAAGGAGGTATCTTTGGCCTCGTCAAAGTCGAGTATCTTCATTGCTTGCGCGCGTGCATCGGGATGAAGTGATATTATGTTTCTTGATCAATCGAAACTTCCAAAAACCAATGTTTTCGAGAGGAAAAGAAAATCCCATGCACAACGTTGTTGATTAAATCCTCTCGGAGGATTTTCAAATTGAAAGCTGAAACTGAAGGCTCGTGGATCGATCCGAATGCATCGATGGAGAACGTCTGAGAGTGTCAACCCCTTGCGAAAACCTCTGCAAGTGTTATTGACTTGTTTTTCCCTTTCTGGACTATCCATGGCTACAAGTTTTATTGTACAGCAATGATTTGCATGGCATTGTTTTGGAGGCATCATTCACCAAAAAGAGATCTCGTCTTCAGTCCGACAAGTCGGTTCTCACTCGTTTTCGCACCTTGTAGGCTATCAGTATCTTCTCCTCGTGCAATGCTTATCTCTGCATCAGGAGGAATTACCGCCATTGCTAATTTGCTACAACAATCTATTTTTGTACGCAAGTTGATGCCCAAGCGTGTTTCATTCATGTCAAATTTACGCTATAGCCGTTCATTGTCTCGTACGTAACCGTTCTTCTACCATCGAGAATATTTTCACTTCTGTCCTGCCTTCTAATATACCAGAAAGCGCTGGATATATCGAGGAAAATACATTTGACGGGACAGGAAAGTCCTGGATATTCCTCGGCTACTGGAAAGTTCTCATGACTCTTAACCAAGGGACAAAAGGTTGTAAATATGAGGTGCGAGATCCCTTTATACTCGAAAGTTTCCCTGCTACCAGAAAAACTGAAGGCCTATACCCTGGAATTTGTAGCTCACAGAGACGAACCCATCATTCAATCACACATGAGTAAAGCCTTTAGCTGACCACATGCGGCTAGAAGGCACTTTTAACACAAAAATCAATAGTCTACATGGATGACTTCAGTGAAACATAAGAATTATATCAGTGATTGCACTCAAGGGATCTGGGGAGAAGTAGGGCCCTTCATGTCTAGATTCAAAATCTCCTCTTGATGAGTCTATTCTCTGCACAAGTCTATTTACCATCTGAAGCCCAACACTATTCCTAAAAGAGACCCAGCTAATGCTCGAGTTGGAATACATATTCAGTCAAACGCTGCAGTTTACTGGGATCCAGCTTTTGATCCGTCACCGCCTGCTGCTGCTTCACTGTAAGCATTCTTGAAGTGGGGTCGACGTCCCAACCTTGCTGGAGCACATCTGCAAGTACCAACAAAAACTTGACTAATGATGGTGCTAGAAATGCATGTCACAAAAGGTTTAAAAAAAAAAAACAAAAACCAAACAAGGAAATGGAAAAGGCAGTAATGAGGTAAGAGACAAATTAATGACTGGGCAAATGCACCAATAGGTTAAAGACAGAAGGAAAGCATTATCGATCTAACTGGCCAGACTCTATCTAAACCAAAGGGCATTTGATTTTTCTAAGCTCCCTCCACAAGATCCAAAAGCCTATGTCTTATGTCAATGGACTAGTTGATGTGATGTAAAGTAAGGGGCTTCAAGAATGTTTGCATGAATTTCAAAAACCTATTCCAACTTCCTTTTCAACAAGTGTAGAAGCTTACAGTTTGCTGCATCATCCTCGCTCATTCCCAGAAATAGGGCTGCATCTTGGAGGCTTATTGTTGAATAGGCAGATGACAGTAGCCGGAACATCCTCTTGGTGTATTGCTCTGCCACAACAATCAGGATGTCATGAAAATGCTACGTGCCAATGTCAATAAATCATAAAGAAAGAGGCAACTGAATGGAACAAAAGGTTGAAACTTAAGAAAGCATCATAACTGAAGCAAGTCTAGAACTTAGTGGAGAGCAAAAGAGTCAAAATTCATGTAATTTCTACATAATGACTCCACACTTTTAGGTCATTGCCTCTATTCATCTTTACCTTTTGTAGCATCTAGTAAAATAAGTATAGTGTCCCATGATTTGTTAAACTACTTCTCTTCCATTCTAGTTTAATCTTTTCAAACCTAAGCTATGAAAAATGTCTCTGTGCTTAACTCATTAGTTTATGATACATTATAATACAAAACATCCTTCACAAGGGGTGTGCAAGCAGCAAACTTCCTACAACCAAACATGCATGAAAAAGAAGAAGGAAAAGGAAATCAAAAATATCTAAGAAACGCACGATCAACGACAGAATGATGCTAGAAGTTCAACAGGAAAACCGTCTTAAATATCAACTCAAAGCAATGGTATCAACAACATATGGACATATCTATTTGCAACTAAATTTCCCATATCTACCATCATCTAATAACAGAATTGTCATCATTGAACTAAACACCCAGCCACAACCAGCAATTGCCATTTAGCTTCAGCAAGAATGAAGAATGCACAACGATGAGAACCTAAGAGGCTATGCACATGGCAAGCAGAATGCACATCATGACATAATCAGTCTTTCATCTAACTCTTCATTGCTCAGATTTGCTACCAATAAAAGCACTACCATATAACAGCTCAACTATGACGCCAGAGAGATGCTAGCAAACACAACTAACCAATTCCCATCCCACTACAAGCCAAGGGAAACATAAACTCTGAAGAAACTTTATAAAAAACAAACACTCAATTGAACATTGATTGACTTCTGGCAAGAAATTATACAAGAGGAAGCACAAAAAACTCATATAAGCATATCAATTTATGGCTTTTGAAAAGCATGCGCTGGAACCAGACAAAGTATTAAATTGCTTGACGTTACTTAAAGGTCTTCCAACGTGACCATAAAAAATTGTTTCTTACATATATTCCCATTTAAGATACCATTGTAATGCATCGATTATTAATCACAAAGAATACATCTTGAAAGAGCAAACTTGCCTGCAAATGAAGCTACAAGACCCCTAACTTCCTGACTCCAATCAAACCCATGAATAGCCTCATGGACAGCTGCATAGTCCCGAGTCCACAGGTGCTGACCAATTTTCCAGGCAGCAACAACTTCTGGTTGGCTCTCTTTGATGGAAGAAGGTATTGATTTCCAGAGGAACCGAGCACTGTTACTGCTAACCAAAGCTCAAGTGAGGGCTGACATCTAATATTGTAGGACCACACGATATAGCACAACAAAATACAGAACAAAGATCCAAGTCCACGATCCTAAATCTCCCACGAAGCAAGAGTTCTGGTATCGCAAGCATAGCCAGCAATAAGACGCAACCCAAATTCAGTTCAAAATCTGATCCAAGAGAGACAAGAATGCCCAAGGAAAATAGATCAATCCTTACAACACCAGCCAACTTTTAGCAGATATCTCTTTCAATCAAGAATTATCCTTTGAAACTTCTCATTCCTCTCCCCCCAACCCCCACTCCGAAAAAACAAAAAATTGTTCAGTTGGTATTATGCCACCAATCAGAACCAGTCAAACGACGGAAAGAAAAGAAGCTTACGTATCATCGGCATAAATGTGGCCGAGAAGATGAATAGCGTAGGGCCATTCTTCCTGGAAAGCTACGCCTTCTGTTGCCACCTGCGTGCGTCATTTTTGGCTAACTCAGGTCGACGACTGCAAACCCAACATTCTATGCACACGAATCAAACCTGAAACACACGCACACAGAAAAGGACTCGAGAAGAGCAAATCAGAAGTACCTGAAGCATCAGATGATCACAGATATCAGCGATTTGGCCGTAGGATTGGGAGGCCAGGGCCTCCTTCAAGTCACCGAAATCCATTACTTCCGTCGCCCTCCTTCTCCTGCGTTCCACTGATTGTCAGCGTGCTCGAGGTTGGGGTTCAGGGAGATGCTGGGAGTTTGCGGTTTTGAATTTGGATGATCCGAATCACGGCGGGTTTGGGTCAGACCGCTATGTTGCGGGGCTTGGATCACCCGGTCCAGTAAATGGGCCTCAAGGTTCAGGGCCCAAATGAAGATTCTCAGCCTTGGGCTTTATGAGGCCTCAGCTGCGCATCGTTTATCTGGGCAAGGCATTGACTGACGTCAAAAAGCTTCCTTTGTCCTTCCTTTTTTTTTGGCCTTTTCAAAAGGGGTCATCATCCCCTTTAACGACCAAAAGCCTTTTTAAGTCAAGCCCCCGTAAAAAGCACGCTGATGTTACGATTCAAGCAAGACACAAAGTCGAAATTCGGACAAAAGAGCCTAGATAAGAAATTTTTTACCTTTGATGGTAAGCAAAAAGTTGCGTTTTGCGTACATCTAACGCGACTAAAATGGTTATATAGTTGCAACTACCATTCTTTTCAGGAAAATTACACACAAAAAAAAAATTAAATATATTGCATTCGTGTCAATTCAGTTTTAAACATTTTGACTCGACCAATTTAATATATCCTTTTGACACATTTAGCCAATTTAGTTAAAAATCATCGATATAGATAGTTTTTGCAATTTACATTTTTTATTTTTAAAAAATTATGATTTTTTTATCTCCATATCAAGGTTGGAAAAAATGGGGATAAAATAAATAAATTGATAAATTGATAAAAAAAAAATTAAAAATTGCACAAATTATCAACATCAATATCTGGTACTAACTAGATCGTCACATTGGCAATTGTTGATCAATATTGACTGGAATGACTAAATTGATAAATCATCAGAAGGTGTAAAACTAAGTTGATAAATCATGAAAATGTTTACAGTTAAATTGACAAATTGTTAAAAGATTTAAACTAAATTAACCAATTTGAAAGGTTTAAGATTAAATTGGCTCAAGTATAATAAATTTAGAATTTTTTTGATAATTTCTCTCATTCTTTTTCCCTATATGAATCTAATGAATGATGATCGCCCTTATATATATATAAATATATATAAAAAGCCCTGATATTGTTATTTAGAAAATCCGACAAACCTAATACTAATAATTTATGCACAAACACATAATGCACCTAGTCTCGTATGGCTAGATCATGCGATAGCATAGGACCATAAGACTTTATCACCATTTAATTCTGCGCACTTGTCTGACGTTAGAGCACTTTCCACTCATGTCTTGGAATCTGATAATTTCACGCTCTGCCTAGATCTGTAGATGCAAGATCGAACCCAAAGCTACATAAAAGTGTTGTTCGTCTGCGGGATTCGTTAATTAATTCCTTTGTGGCCAAATTACGCGTTAATTAATATGAGAAGGGAACAGCACATCTTGATCATTAGGTTCTAAAGACATCAGCCACGTAATGATCCTCCTCCTCTTCTTCAGAGAGAGAGAGAGAGAGAGAGAGAAGGAGATTCAAAGAAGCATATCTGAAATTGGAGTAGCAAATCTTCAGCATCCACTTTACAATGCGGTCATATGTATGTTCCGTCAAAGCGAAGGAACCGGTGTTTTGAAATTTAAAAAAAGAAAGAAAAAGGAAGAGAAAAACTAAAAGAATACCAAAGAAAGAAAGAAAGAAGTTAATTAAATTGAAGAAAAACTTTTTGAGGTGGGTGGGGAAAAGAATAGTATAGTCTTCAATTACAGCTCCGGAATTTTCTCCCAGCATCTCAACTCCTTTGCTTTTTGACATATGCTCCCATGTGGGAGCGGGAGAGGCCTGGCAGCTTCCGGCCGTGTTTCCACCTCTTTTTTACTTTCCACTTTTCTCCCCCATCACCTTTATCTGTCTCTCCAAATCCAATTGGATTTGAGGAGAGATGCAAAGTTGAGACCAAAAACAATCGGGGCGGTGATGGGAGTGTCAGATCTTGAAACTTTACACGCGCAATCCGTCGAATCCGCACTGCTTGTACGTGAGGGACTGCTTGCTTGGACTGATCACCACTGCACAATTCACCGATACCTGCCCACCACCACCAGCAGATAATCAGACACAAATTCACGTAAATACAAAGGGCGAAACGAGCGCAAATGGAGGTAATCGCCTCGAGCTCGAGACTGGTGTGTCGGGAAGAAAACTACTGCCGACCCGAGCCCAACAGACTTAGTCAAAAAACCCAGAGGGAGACAAAAGTCCCCAACCGGGGGAAGAGCAGGTAACAAAAATGACGCGACCCCCTCTTGAAGAAATCGATATATGTCAGGCATGATTGGGAAAGTGGAGAGGTCGCCGGGGCCCACGACCATTCACTTCAACCAGGAAATTACAACGAAAGGAAAGAGTCTTTGATTCCCCCCTAACGCAATGATACATTCGCGTCCCGATTTTTTTTCCAATGTTGACATCCACCGAGAACCGTGGATGGGACCCATGAAGGACGGGATCACATGGCCGACACTGTACACAACCCCCAGTTCCCCCCTCTCGACTCTTCCTTGCACGATAAGCGTCAATTCCACTATAATGGCGAAGACGTTTTTGTCAAACCATTTGGCCGCACTCGGCAGTCCATTAAAAAGGACCGAGAATAAAGCGGAGCCGAGATTGTTGGTTGCTCGGACCCGAATGAAAACCATTCATTGGTCAGAGTCCCAGAGGGTAAAAATGTGCTAAGTGCTGATGACGGAATTCGGGAATTATGCAGGAATTTCAAGACAGCATTTCATTTCGTGGGTCACGCATATTCACAAGCATCGGAATCTAAGCAAGTTGTAGTTGATACCAAGACGGTTGTTCCCCTTAGCAGCGCAGGCAATGTCCTAACTCCAACAGTTTACACAGACGAGATGCACCCGAAAACATGAAAAGGCGATTTCCCACATCGCATTCTCCGTAACGGGGCCAAGACATCAGGGTACTATGTTCACATGGCCTAATTACAAAACCTAAAGATGCAACCGACGAGAAAGTACGATGTGCTCCGCGTCTGTCGGGTTCTGGAAGTTGAACAGCAATGTGAACGAGAACCCCAACTTTCATTTTTGGAAGCAATCCCGCATTACCCTCTATCTACTCGTCTCGAGCTAACAAAACTATTATGCTGCTCCCCCTTTCAAACCTCGCAATCTCATTTCATTTCCTTGGGACTGTATTCTTCAGGACTAGACCCAGAAACGACTCCTGATTCTCGAAGCTATTACCAAACACACCACGAGGCTGTGCCAAAATTAAAGCAGATATTCAGTAAGACGAGTGTGCGTCGGCGGGCACTCCGTTAATGCCCGTATAGATAACTTAATGTACAAAAAAAGAATGAGGAAAAAATAGCATATTCCTTCCAGACAAAGACCCGCTGTCATCAAAGGGAGCGTTATCGAGGTAGCGGTAGCTTTTGTCAACTTTAAAAAGAAAATCGTTGAAGAAAAGAAAAGGAAAGAACAAATCACTGACTTCGCCTAGCCTAGTCCCTTCCCTTCATCATCAGGACAGTAATCATCGACCAGCGCGCAGTTACCAGACAACGTACGAACCCCAACCCCCTCGGCCCCCAACGGCGGCTCTCCGCCGCACACCTCCCAAACATTAATCCACCTAAATCATCGGCATAACCGAAATGTTAAGAAAATTCAGAGGACCGTACGCCCAGAATAAGCTAATCGCACAAGCCGCGCGCACTGATTAATGTGGACATAATTGTGAACTAAGCTACGAGAAGAGTTTGACAGGAATTTCCGAACTGACCTGAACGCCAGGAGAGTCGATGTTTAGGACCCGGATCTTGGCCCCGACGTCGCCCAGCACCCGGAGCTCCACCCGGTCGTTCAGCGACGCGTCCCTTATCAAGTCCGACGCATCCGCCTGCATCAGATTGAACCGGTCGACGGCGATGGTGGCCACCACCTGCCGCTCGCTGTGGGCCTCCTGGTAGAACCCCGGCACGGAGGCCTTCCCCAGCGGAATCCCCTTGTACATCACCGTGAACCTCGACTCGCCGTACCTGATCCCGACCTTGTTCGGGTTCACCGCCAGGAAGAGCATCCTTATGCTGAGGGTCAGCGACGCGCTGGCCGGGCTGGATCCCCCGCCGGCGGTGGCGGCGGCGGCTGCGGCGGCAGCGGTGGCCGGGTCGGTGGGGGAGATGCCCATGTACTGGACGCCGACCTGCTGGAGGTCGAACTGGGGCTTCTTGGGCTTGACGGCGAGGACGATGACGAGGACGACGGCGAGGACGAGGAGGGCGAGGAAGGAGAAGAGCAGGAAGAGGCAGCAGCAGCAGCCCTTGAGGGAGGCCGAGGAGGAGGAGGAGGAGGAGGAGTAGTAGTACTGGTGGCGGTCGTGGGAGGACGTCGCGGGGCGTGCGCGGTGGTCGCCGTTGGCCCGGGTTGTCATTCTTTGCTTTTCCGGGCGCTAACTTCTCTCTCCTGCCTCCACTTCTCTCTCTCTCTCTTGTTGTCCTCTTCTCTGCTTTTTTTTTTTTTCCTTTTGTGCCTCGCTCGGCTTTAGAGAGAGAGAGAGAGAGGGAGGAAGTGGAAGACAAGGAGTGAGAACGGAGAAATGAGTTTACTTAGCGAGGACATAAATGAAAAGGTCCCCACTCCATCCTCCTCGAATTCTCAATTTCCACTATTGAGCCCCCTGCCGTGCACATCAAAAGTTTCCTATCATTGCGATCCAAGAAATATATAAATAATAAAAAATTAAATTTAGATCCCATTCATTTAACAAAAAATAACTTTTAGGAAATGTTTTTCAATTTTTTCGATGTTTATTTCATCGAAATTGAATTAGTCGAAGAAAATATAAAGTCTTGTAAGATAGGAGAAAATATTTTTCGCTTTTGAGAAAGATGAAAACATTTTTTTCACTTGCTTTCTCTTATCGCACTTCCATATTAATCTTTTTATCTTTCTTTTCCTTTTTTCCTTTTTTTTTTTTTTTTAAATCATTTTTAATTCTTTTTCTTTTTTTCTTTTTAGTTTGTCTTGACCAATGGTCAACCATGACAACTGCCAAAGACCAACCACAAGTGAGCCTTGAGCTTGCTGCTTGTTGAATTGGCAACAAGCTTGAGCCCTAGGATCAGGTGGCAAGATAGGACTCCAAGCTCTCCGATCTAGCTCACTACTTGTCAGGCTCAAGCTTGAGCTTACCGTTCGCCAAATCAACAAACCAAGCGAGCGGCAAGCTTGGACCTCACTAGATCAGTGAGCAATGAGCTCAAACTTGCCTTTGGTTGGTCTCTAGACATCTCTGCGCCCTGGCTGAAGAAGAAGACAAAAGCAAAGAAAATAAAATATAAAAATAAAATAATAACAATCGATTTTTTAAAATATAAAAATTTATTTAAAATTATATTTAAAAGATAAAAATATATATATTGAAAAAGAGTGCATGAAAGCAAAAAAAATTCTTATAAAATAGGGAAGAATATTTTCCACTTCTTTTCAGGTTTTAGCCGAATATTAGAAAATAATTATGTTTTCTTATAAAATGGCTTTCTAATTTTTTTTTTCCAAAAACGCCACTTTTTTCGCGAAACAAATTGATCCTTATAAAGTAAATATTTGTTATTTCAATTAAACCTCTTTGGAAACATTTCAAGATTTTTATCTTACAAATGTGATATTCCTTTTATCATGTAAACATGCTCTCTCGAAATTGATATGTTGTTTTCCTTTTAAAAAATAATCAGGACGTGGTTGATTGAGATGGTTTTTTTTTTTTTTTTTTCATATATGAATGAATCTTATAGGTCAAATTGTAGGAGGAAAAAGAATATATTCCTAAAATATAAACGATCACTTATATTACTTACAAAAGTAAATGAACAAATCCATCGTACGCAGAGATATTTAAACATAAATTGTTATCGATAATGAAAATTTTTTTTATTGATTAATCATTTTAAGCAACTTCAGTCATCGTTTTCAGGAAATTTGTTTAAAATTATTTATTTTTCTTTAAATAAACGAATCTCGTTAACGGGGTCAATCAGTCCAAGTGGACATTAACTGGCGTTCATTTCCTTACCGTTTAAATCCAAACCGATTTTGATCGGGCTTGAAACCGACGTGTTCTCCAGCGTCCAAGTGTTATCTTGGGCTGGCAAGACAATAGGCATTGGGGAGGATCCAATAAAAGCCCGTTTAGGGAGTAGTGATATTGGGCCGAGCCCGGTATAAATGAGGGCTGGGTTGGGCTGGACCGGTTTGGTCGTTTCTAGGGAAAAGGGTGGGAGCGCGTGGCGAACACCTTCGTCCCGGGCGCGTCGATGCGTTGTCAGTGTCCTGCTTTCCTCACCGAATCACGTCACGTGGGCACGTTCCTTGGACTGACGGTTGCTTCGCGGGCGGCGTGGGGGCATGGAGTGGTCCCACCAGCTTTTCCGTTCCGGCGAATCCTGACCGTGGCACCAGTCACTTCGTCCGCCGGCGGCATCAGGGAAAACGGAACGTGAAGGCCTTCCAACCCAAGAATTTTCGTCCTCAGCAGAAAATGGATTTTCTCCGAACAGGCAATTTGAATTTAAAAAGGAAAAAAACTACGATTCGGATTTTCTTCCTTCCTTGCTTTCTTTTTTTCGAGCTATACTTCTCGATCTTTTGAAATGATGTAAAAATGACGAAACATGAAATAAATAAAAATATTACATCTAAATTTCACCATTGATTCGAAATATAGTAGCCAGTATGGAATGGTAAATAGATCAAAATTCACTAATGATAAATAGGAGTACTCGATATGATTGTTGGACTGTGTTATATCATAACACGTCTTGGCATCGAATCATGTCATTACATGCTTAAGTATTTCTCCTTCAATCGGTATGGTTCTAAGGTGTCTAACGTTATATGACACCTCTATGCCACGCACATAACGTGTTTACATATACTTATTGAGAATAATTATTCATAATAACTCATTAAATATATCCCTATAATCATATAAAATATCTCGAAAATTTTCTCAATCTACAAATTTAACATATACAAACGTACTTTTTTTAAGATCTTTGCCACTTGCATTTTAAAGACAACATTTCCTATTTTTCATATGGCTTAATCTTTCTATAGAATCACATACACGACATTATTTATAAATAACTCATTAATTCACGAGTCACGTGCAAAAAAAAAATACTAATTGCCTTGTAAATAATGATTCAGACTTTGCGTGTTATCTCATTAACAGCAAGCAAAAGAGAAATAGTAGATTTAGATGTTCCCATATTCATCCATGAAATCAACACAGTCAATGATGCGACAAGACTGCGAAGGCCAACGGTTTCGGCGTAAATGAAAGTTGGGCAGGCCATCCAAGACCCGAGCCTTCACGAATCAACGAGAGAACAACAACCTCGTTTTGCTTTGGAGCGTCGATTCTCATCCGGGTCAAACGACGGATCGCTCAAGGGCGATGATTTTCCATGTACCTGAGCGGAAGAATCCACAAGGCATACCAGATAGCAACACGATGACCACATCTCACAAGTTTCCTCGACATTCTTATTTTATTTTATTTCGCAGAGTTTCCCGTCCCTCATTGGTCGAAATTCTCTTTAAAAGAAAAAAAGAGAAAAAAGGGGCAATAAAGGCCACCAAACCCCCGGCGAATGGGATCGAAGTGCTTCTCTCGCAATCTCTCTCCGTCTCGTCTCTACCGTATTTATACGTGCGCGGATAATTTTATACCGGCGGCGAGGCGATTAAAAGAGAGAGAGGAGCGAGCGAGTTGCGTGCGTTCTGGTTCTGCGCGCTGCCCCGCTCGTAACACTCCCCGGCCTCGGTCCCATCAATTTCGAATTCGCGCTCAAACGGAAGCCCTAACTTCCCTCGCTCCCTCCGTCGTCTCCGATTCCTCCGAGAGCGCTCTCATTCCCGGCGGAAAACCCTCCGGTAACGTCTCCGTCCCCTCTCATTATCATCCGTCGTCTGAGATTTTTCTCCGTTTCTCCCCCGCGGCGTCAAATTGCGTCGGGAGTTTCGAGGCGGAAAATCTGATTATTTTTTCCTCCTCCGTAAATCGAACTCTTCCGGTGGGGGCGTTGCCTAGATAGCTTCAGGACGACGCACTCTTCTTCCTCCTCCTCCCTTTTTTAAGTTAAAGTTTTGGTTTTTTTTTTTTTTTTTTATTTGAATTTTTTCTTTCGGGCGATAAGATAGCGGACGAGTGGATTTGAGATGGTTTCAATTTCAAGGGACGATTCAGTTGAGATTCCTAACTTGCGGGCTGGGGCTGGTCCAATTGGTTTTTGGCTATATTTAATTCCGTGCCCGCCTGCGAGATCCCTGAGGGCGGGGATCGTGTAACCTCAAGTCTCTCACCCATAGCTGTTTTCTTCCCGTATTTTATATAGTTAATTGGTTGTCATTGCCCGTGATTTTTGATAGATCACGTTACTCCGTTTCCCCCCTCACATCTATATACATTTCCTGACCTTGCCCACTTCTTCTCTGCGGTTTTTTCTCGCTTGTTTGATCAGAGAAAGGCAACCCATTTCGGGCTTCGCGAAGTGATCGTGCGTGCTCTCTGGATTTGGATTTTGCTCGAGGCAAGCGGCAGGTGAGACCCCCCCTTTCAAATCTTCCTCGTTATTGGCTTTGAATTGGGTAACAAGGGCTCTTGTTTTGGCATTTTAAGATGAGTTTCCGTTAGTAGTCGAGCCGTGGTGCTGTGCCGGCCCGATTTTGTGCTTTTTGGGTTTTTTCTGAAGAGGGTGTCGGATGCTTTACTAGACTTCATCCACGGCGGTGGCATTGAGATTCTCAAAGGAATTGAGAATGCGTATTGTGTTCCCTTTTTTTTTTCCTGAACTCATATATATTTATTTAGTGAGTCGAAATGTGGATTCCTTCTCCCAATCCTCGATAGCATTCATTTGCTGTTGGCATTGGCAAACTGAAATTAGCAGTGATTTGTTGAACCATGACATGATTTGTCAGGCATGTGGATAACAACCTCGTGAACATCGGTTGGTCATGAATAATTCAGCGTACTTTCATCCTCTTTTATGGGACAGTCAAGATCTTGTCTGTTGTTTTGCTATCTGATATGTAACAGCTTTTATGCTTTGTCTTAGAGTTTCCATCCATGTTTTTCTCGAGTTACTCCTGCTTATCTTCTACCTTCTCTCGAGATCAACTCAATGCTTAAGTTGGTATGTCTTCTTGTACTCGTGAATCATCAATTGATCTAGATAATGCCATCCCCACCTCACCCCTTCTGGGACTGATACCATGTGCTACAAGTAATTTATTCCACGACATCTTAATGTTTTTTGGCTAATCTGGTTTGGTGTTCTGATCTTGGTCACTGTGTCCATTTTAGACTTGCTCTCTTCCGAACTATTGAATGTTTAGGTTACACATCAGACAGCTATCACAAAAAGCGCGCTGTGGTATTTTTGTATGATCCTAGCTACTCTGTCAAGATTTGATCATTCAATATCATTGCTGGTGTTCGGAAGACATTTCTTGGTCGTCCCAACTTCCTGTTCTTCCTTGTCCTTCTCATCCCCCCATATCTTGCCAGTTGTGGAGCACATCTGGATTTCGTTTTTGTTTTGCATAACCCGGAGTTCTATTCTTTTTATTTGCCAACTCTAATGCTTAAGAAGCTTACGTCTAATGCTAGGTTATTCCTGCCTTCCTTTAGGGAGTGCCAATCCAACTGCCAAGTCGGCACTATTTATTTACAGATAATGGCGAATCCAGGGATGGCTGTTTTTATTCTATCATGTCCAACAGAGCACATTCTTCAATGCGCATGTGACCTTGATCACCATAGCTACTGTAATATTCCTTCTTATTTGATAGTGAAGATTCTGCTTTAACCACGGCTTCTCTATAATTTTGCCTGAAGTGGTCAAAAAAGTTGCTGGAGGTTTTAAGTGCAGCACTTAGTTCTTTCCTTTTCACTCTAAATTGTCTTTGTTGACAGAATTTTTTACTCACTGTTGACAGTTTTTCTCGTCCTCCACAATGCATCTTCCATAGGAGGATAAGGACGTAAATAAATTTTGTTTAGTAGAAATGCAGTTTTCTTTAACTGACATTCATCACTTTTGTCATTATTGATGTTCACCTGGCCTATAAATGATGAATGTTGAAGTGGCCTTGTCAGAACTCTCACATGTCAATCTTAGGGGCCATCATATTAAAGGTTATGGCAGTTGCGAAGTGGAGCCATACTAGGATGTCGTTTCCTATTAGATCATTTGCCGCACAATGTGCGAACATTAGGGCCCTTTGGTGAGGTTCATATGTATGTGGATTTTTAGTTAGCCGTGGGAATGACCATGTTTCTATGAACTGCTAAATGATGGTCCAGGGCATTCTTGTGGATGAGTATGTGATGGTGTACGCTCTGGAAAATTTGTTCAACATAGGAGAAAGTTCAATTTAGCAATTGTCTTGTCGATCATTTTCTTTACCTGATTAATATGTTGTGCTGTCAGACAGGAAGTGTTCATCCTTTTTGTGTCCTATTGATGGTTGTTTAACTTGTTGGTTTTTCACGTCTTCATCAACTTTCCTGTTGGAATACATTTTTTCACGTTATTGTCCTTCAGCAAATATGATCTCATAACCTCACCATTTTTTTTTTCTTGATAATTAGACTTAGTCTGAAAATGGCAAAGGGTAGCAGAGGGCGGCGTAGGGTTGCTTCCCAACAGTACAGATCAACTCCATATGGCTTGGCATCTTGTCATCGTAAAATCTTGGAGAACACGTGTGCCAAAAAATCTGACAAGGCATTGAATAAGGACTGGGAAGATGCTATATGCTCTGTGTGTATGGAGTACCCTCACAATGCTGTTCTTCTTCTCTGTTCCTCCTATGAAAAGGGTTGCAGACCCTACATGTGTGGTACTAGCTGCCGCTACTCAAATTGCCTTGACCAATACAAGAAGGCCTATACCAAAGTTTCCTCACTTAATGCTCAGTCCTTGCAGAACTCAGCTGACAACCCAGTGATATCACCTGAGTTAAATCAGCCCAATGAGAAGAGTGAAGTGATGGAGCTTGCGTGCCCTCTTTGCAGGGGCCAGGTGAAAGGGTGGACTGTGGTGGAACCTGCACGAGAGTACTTAAATGCGAAAAAGAGGAACTGCATGCAGGATAACTGCACATATCTTGGAACTTACAAGGAGCTAAGAAAGCATGTGAAGACAGAACACCCCTCTGCACGGCCTCGTGACGTGGACCCATCACGAGAACAGACATGGAGGCGGATCGAACAAGATCGTGAAAGGGCGGATGTGATCAGTACAATAAGGGCGACAATGCCAGGAGCCATGGTATTTGGGGACTATGTGATAGAGGGAAACCATTATGGATTAGATGTAGATGAGAGCAGCCTTGGTACAGATCGCTCAGAGAGGAACAGTGGTTTGGATACGGGCTTCGATAGTAACCTATTTAATGTCTTTATGCTTCTCCATGCATTTGGCCAATCTGGGAATGTTGATCTGAGAAGAAGATTAAGGCACCAAGAGAGGGCCTTGCAGCGAGCATCGGACAGGAGTGCTCTTGCAGGCCAGCACACCACCACCCCCATTGGTGGCTCAGATGTTTCTGATCTAGAGAACGGAGATGACAGTAATGACGATAATGATGCCCATGATGGTAATGCGTCGCTAGTGAGCCGCCTTCGTCGTCATGGCAGAGTGCTACTGGGACGGTCCGCTAGGAGGAGGAGGCGCAGAGAAGGCAATGGAAATCAAGATAGATGACTTGTTCCCTCAAGAAGGGAGATCTTCAGAACGTTTTATCCATGTTTAGTACTAGATGCTAGGATGGGAAAATAATAGAACACATGAATGATTTGTCTGGAAAGGGCAGTTGACTTGCCTTTCAAAAATGCATGCATTTCTTTTGCATTTCGTGGTCCGTTCCACAGATTTGCTTGGAACGGACATCAAGAAGAATGGCCTTTATTCCTGTAGTCATGTGACATATGCGAAGATTACCGGATGTACACATGTATTTTCTTTGACATCCTTTTGCAATTTGTCAGCTGTTGTATTGAAAACCTTTATTCAGTCATGTGTACATGTCCTTGAACATCCTCATTCAAAATGGTTCCCAATTGTGGATTGGGAGGAAAGGGAAGCAGTGTCATTTGTTTTATTTCTGTGATGGACATGGAGGCAGTCCTTCCCGTTATGATCAGGAACACTGCTGGATATGCCTTAGTGCACTTGAACGTGTTTATATCATATACTCTCTCTCTCCTACGACTGAACAAATGTTATCATTCTCACGCAACCTTTATCCTGCGCTCCCCCACCCCCTCCCTCCCTCCCCCACCCCGGGGCCACCGGTGCATTTTTGCTGGTTCCATTTGAGCGGGTGCTCTGTGTTGTGCTGCTTCTCATGGCTAAGCCATAGTTTTCTTATGGCTTGAAAGATTTCTTGTCTAAAATTATGCGTCTTCTTCTGAAACTGGACCTGCTGAAACCTACTTGCCAAAGATTCTCTTTGGTCCAGCTAACCGCAGCACGGTTCGGTCAAAACTGCATTAAGGAATCGCTTTGGTAGGCAGGTTCAAGGGGGCAGACGAGAGGCTTCTGATCTCCTTTTCCCTAAGGACAGATGTTCACCTCGTCATCGGGCCAAAAACTCTCTGTGGGGGCCTTTAAGTCAAGACATGGAAAAAAGAAAAAGAAAAAAAGGTCAGTTTGAGAAGGTTACATGTCTTTTTCTTAAAGAGACTGTCGAGGTTTTACGTTGAGGCGGCTCACGGTCTGGGTTTCTGTCGTACAACAGAAGAAGCTAAAGAAAAAAAGGTAAGATTATGATTGGGGGGCATTCCGAGAATCGAACTCGGGACCTCTCGCACCCAAAGCGAGAATCATACCACTAGACCAAATGCCCTGTTCCTGTCACTGGATCATGTTAAGTAATATTGAATCAAGGAATTTCAAGAATAGCCAGACTTTTGAACGTTTACAGACTTTGGTTAGGTGGCGTGGTTTAGCTAAGTAATCGTGAGCGCGAGCTCCTTCCACGAAACCTTTATAATGTCCAAAATCTAATTAACCATAGCTTCTTTAACCATAGATCCACACTCGTAGGCCTTATTTCGAAAATTAATAATCTATAAAATATTTTCCTAAAAATTATCATATATATTACTTATGAAAATGAATGAATGAAGAATATATTTTTTATTAATTAATTATTTCAAATGATATAAATAAATAATTTTTAAAAATTATTTCAAATCATTTATTTTCTTGCGAAATATATGAAATCCTTTGCTTTTTTTTTTTTTTTATTGCTATTAAAAGGAAAGTCGAGTACAGATTATAATTAATATCCACCTCACTTATTTGACTTCGTTCACATCATATCCTACTCCTTCGAATTTGCCTTGGGTTCGCACCCCCCACCCACCATCACAGCTTGCGCCCGCCCGCACCCGAACAAATCCCCTCTAAGCCCTAAAACCCTCGCTTCTTCTTACACCTCACAACTTACAACGGCCTCCCTGCGCTCCGCCCCCTCTCTCTCTCTCTCTCTCTCTCTCTCTCTCCCCTGCGCTCACGCCGACGCTCGAGCTCTGGTGCTGCTTTGCTTCGCAGGTATTCTCTCTCCCTCGGAACCTCTCTCTCTTTGCAGCCATGGGAAGGCCCTCGTATGTCTTCGCATCTCGTCTGCTATGCTGTGTCGTCTCTGCTTTCGATTCTTCCTCTGTGTGCTAGAAGCAATTCGGATTTCATCACCTGGCGCCGTCGGTCCTCCGATCGGAGTTCATCTCCGAGATTCTGTTTTGCTCCGTGAACGGCCTATCTAGTTCGCTCCTGTCGCCTCGCCTGTTCGTTTCTCACTTCGATTTCACCAGTTCGTCGTTTTTTTTTTTTTTTTTTGAGGTTTTTCTCCGTCATGTTAAGTTCGCTCGCTGGAGTTTGAAGTCATCAGGCGTTTCGGTTCGGGGCGCTATGCCTGATTTTGTTACGGATTCTGTGCGTTGTTAAGTTCCTTTCGTGTTGACGGGCTCTCATGCGGTGCTGCTTTCTGTTTTTGCCCCCACCGAATGCCAGAAATAAAGCAGGAAGTGAAGTTGGTTTTTGAGGTTTTCGAGATAACGCCTCCAGCGACCGAACGGTTATATTGAGGCAACCAGCGGGGCTACTGGTGGGGCAACAGAATGCCGAAGTCTAAACGGAACAGAGCAGGTATCTTTATCTCTGATTTTGCGTTTCTTTGGTGATTAGGGTGTCGGTTGATTCGGTTATACCTAGAATTGGGACGTAGATATTTTGGGAGGAGGTAGAGAGATCTTTCTGCGGCGGTATTCTTATTTATATTCAACGTGTTGGTTCAAAAAAATGGACTTACCAGCTGCACCACACCCATATAATACATGAAGTAGGCGAGGGTTGACTGTTTTCTTTTCCCCCCTTTTAAATGCAGTTACACTGTCAAAGGCAAAGAAGAAGGGAAAGGAGCAGAAGCAATCGCTTGTAGATGCTATCAGGGAAGCTGTGGAGCACTACAGCTCAATATATGTTTTTTCCTTTGAGAACATGAGGAATCTGAAGTTTAAAGAGTTCAGGGAGCAACTCAAATCTTCAAGCAGGTTACCTCATGAGTCTTTGAGTAGTTGTGTTATTCAGTTTAAATAGGAACGCTAACCGATCGCCTTCTTTGGACTTGGTTATGATCTACTATCGCATTTTAGAAAGTGGTGAAGAGTGTCTTTCTTGCCATGGTTTTTGAGAGGTGTAACCCATATGGGACTTTAGTATTTTTGGACACTAAATGAAGTTTGACAGCAAAAGTTGTTGATACTAGGCCTGTAATATCTGGTTGCTTGCTATTTGCTGGCGCTACCGTTTATTCATTGTTTTAAAGTGGTTCATAAGGGTGAGTAGTAGCTTGGTAGTTGATGATATGTGAATTGGCTTTGGGAAGTGTTCTAGGTTATCATTGAGGATAAGTCTTATAAGTTATTTATTTTATTTTTTTCTGGGGTGGGGGTGGAGCCAGGAGTTTGAGGTTGTATTGTTTATGCAGGTTAGTTGCTACTTATGCCTCACACTGCTTGACATACGCATACACAATACAGGAGGAGGAACACTTCTGGGTGTTCCATCTAAGCTTTGGCCTTCATCCATTTTCTACTTTTGATCAGAGAGCCTCAAGTTTCTACTTGATACAAATAAGCCTCAACCTATAAGAGATTTATTGGTTGCAATGCTTTTCTCAGATTTTTTCTTGGTTCAAACAAAGTCATGCAAGTTGCTTTGGGTAGATCAGTTGGAGATGAGTTGAGACCAGGCATCCGCAAAGTCTCCAAGGTAAATTGATAACTGCCTGGTGATCTCTTAGTTAATTTTTAATTAGAAGTTCCACTATTTACATTTTCTTTTAATGCCTTTCTCAGGCCTTGCGTGGAAATACTGGGCTTTTTCTCACTAATTTGCCGAAAGAAGAGGTTTTGAGGTAATTTTTTTAATTTGTATTGCCGCAGAACCTTTTATCCTAGGAGAGCATCATTTAAGGCACTGCTTAAGCCATTGAATGAAATTTGGGTAGCCTATCAGCAAGCATGCACGTCTGAATGCCTACCCTCTATTCAGTCAAACCCTTGAAAATTGAAACCAAAAATGGACCCTCCTCTTTCTCTTCCCCTACTGCTCCTTTAAACCTTGAAGTATTTCGATTTAAATTGCTTTCCTTGGATGTAAGGGCATGTTTGTTTAAAGCTATAGAAAGTATGGATCGGGAATCAGAGTGTAAAGTGTCTCTTTTTAATTGTAGGGTGTTTATAACTATTAAATGTCTTCTCAAAAGGCAATTATGTCGCAATTGGTAACTCGCTCTCGCTCGCACACATTTTTCGTTTTGCAATCATCATTTCACCTGACGGTGGAATGTGTCAAAGCTTTTATATTTTTTTCTTCATTGCTTTGGAAGTGAGGAAAAGGGCCTGCAGACATGTCATAAATTGTTTATTCGATTTTCAGGACCTATCGTGCTTGCCTGTTTGATATTTTTCTGAAGTAGATAGGTCTAATCTCCTTTGCTTGAATTAAAGTTTTTGTGGATAACTTTCTCTATATAATTACTGTCAATTTATAAACTAATGCAAATTCTTCATGCTTGTTATGAATAAAGTTTTATGTGTTTGTGTTGATCATAAGATATAATTATCACGTTGTCAGAGGAGCACAGAAGTTTATATATTTTACAATATAGTTGTGACATTGACTACATTGTCGTGATTTCCTAAAGTTGAAACATCCAATAGAGAAAATATCATTCCAAAAGCATTGCTCAGCAATCATTTGGTTTCTTTACTTTTACATCCAAAACTCAGGAATGGGATGACACGGTCATTTTGGTTCCTTAATGTTCATTCACATTCAGGATCTTCCATTCTGGTTAGCAAGTTTTGACAACCACACGAGGCCTATTTGATGTACATAAAGATTGTCTCAATATTTGATGGTTTCCAAAGATTGTGTTTGAAGTCCTTTAAGTCTTAACATGATAGAACTCAATATTTGTATTTATTTGTGCCTTTTAATTGTTAGTTATAACGACTGGGGACATTACAAGTTGGTCTATTAGTAGTTTGGGGATTCTTCTTCTCTCCCAAGTCTCAACGTATGTGTTATTAGTAATCTTTAAGCATCTTTTGCAGATTATTCAATGAATTCGAAGAATATGATTTTGCGAGGACAGGAAGCAATGCAGTGGAGAAGGTAAAGAGAAATTTCTGTGTCTTTGCTGCTTTATGTAGAAACTAGGTTTGAAAGTGAAATGGCTTGATGTGTGCAATAGGTCTTGGTCAATTGCTTATTGCATAATGAAAGCCCTACCAAGCCAATTGTATGAGCCGTATGAACCATAGTTTTTCTTCAATTGAAAATTGATTTTGGTGAACTGCTAATTTGTGCAATTGATCTTGGATTCCTATTTGAGGCTTTAAACAATGCATCCGAGCTCTTAATTCTTGGTTCTTTAGCAGCAAAGTTTTACCCTATGCTGGTTTTATTACTAGTGATTTGATTTTGACATGATTTATTTATAAACATACTGGTACCACCACGAAGTTTTTTGCTTAGCTTGGCCATTCGATTATTTCTTGAAGTTTTAGGTTGTGCTGCCTAATATTTTGTAACCCCTTTACTGTATAATTGAGAATCATTGGCTTATTCTTTCGTCACATTGTAGGTGGAGCTCAAGGAAGGTCCTCTGGTAGAGTTCACCCATGAGATGGAGCCCTTCCTACGCAAGCAAGGGATGCCTGTCCGGTTGAACAAAGGTGTTTGTCCTTACTATTGTCCATCTATTGCTTGCGCGCTGGTACTAACGTTAAAGCATGCTTATATGCAAAATTAGTTGGGGGAGCATACTCACCTAACATGCTCTCTAATGCAGGTGTGGTGGAGATTGTTTCAGACTTTGTTGTTTGTGAAGAGGGAAAGCCGTTGTCACCCGAGTCAGCTCGGATACTGGTAGCCTCTCAATTATTCTTTGCAATATTTCACTTACTGGATAATTCTCTTTGCAAGGCTAGCTACCTTGAGATGCATTTGTTCTTTGTTTAATGTATTTTCTTGGTTGTGATTTTTTGCCATTTATGGTATCATTATGAAATCATAGAAGTAACATTTTGACACATTCAACTGAAAACGGTGAATCTTCTGTGCACTTCGCGGTTGGGATTGATGGTAAAAGCTGTCCAAGTGAGATGGAATGCATGATGTAGATTATCTAGATATGCAGTCACTCTAGAATGCATTTATTATTTTCAGGTATATTTTTCCCATTTAGATTAGGAGATCATTACCCTTCGTGCATGAGTGACAAACCAATCGAACTCTTTGGGCAAAAAACAAATTAAGCTTTGATTTCACAAAATGATGAGGTGGGGAGTTCTATAAACTTTAATGGCCAAGACGGTATGTGATTTAGTTTGGATTCTACATTTTCCTCCTCCCTCCATCTTAATGGTTGGTACGACGTCTTGACCATGAAATTCTGTATTTGTGTTTTTCTCTTTTGCAGCGTCTGTTGGGGATCAAGATGGCTACCTTCCGGCTTCATTTGATATGCAGATGGAGTCCTGAGGATTTTGAACTCTATGCAGAAGGAGTGGATGATTCTGATGTTGAATCTTCCTAGAGGATTTGCTATAGATGCGGTTTTGTTTTGCTTTTGCTTTTGGCGGCCGACCGGTACTCCAATTATATCTAAGGTTCATGTAATTCCATTGCTATCAAGCATGCGAGGTTTTGTCTGTAGTTGTTTTTGGCCCAGGGGTGTCCTCGTTGTATCTTTAGCTATTGATATTTTGACTTTGTTAAGCCTATGAGTAGTCCATTAAAGGCTTATTATAGTGCAGTGGGCCTTAACTGGGTTCCATTTGATTTTGCAATTAGTGGATGCAATCATAGATTAGGCCTAATAGTCCCGTGCGCTGATGCAACAGATGTGTCGGGCCCAGTAAAGGCCCGAACGCAAAAGGTATGATTGGTTAAGTAGAAGTGACCTTAGCGGCTCAACAAGGTCCTAGTCTGGGCTAAACCCACGGAGGCCTGGCCCATGCTTATAGCCCGCAAATGGGGCAGCAATACGGACGAACTAGGGATTAGTTAGGCCATAGTACACTTTTCTTAATGGGCCATGGCCCATGCTTATTTATATTGGGCTCAAGAATCCCATAAGTTGGCCCATATGAAGTGGGCCTATGTCCCTTTATTTTGGGCTTAATTGGGCCGATCAGAATGGGACTGATTTGGGCCCACGAATCCTAAAAAAGGGCCAGATGAATAGGGCCCGCTCTTTGAAAGCCCGTTACTAATTCCCTCATCTCCCCTGTTGGGCCAAAGTCCGTGGGCCCTGTTCATTTCTAAGGCTTAGTAAGCGAACGCCCATTGTTGAGGCCCACTGCCGGTTATTTTGGACCGTAATTGGGCCCACAAATATCATCTTGAAGCCCATGGGCCTGATAGTTTGGGTCGTTTGGCCCAATGTTAGTGGGCCTTATGAGATAGGCCCATTATTAAGACCAACGTTGACCTTATTGCGTCAAAGCCCATGGGCCATATTCAGAGGCCTACGGCCCATGGCCGGTTTGGGCAGTAATTGGGCCCATAAAGCCGAATGGTGAAGCCCATGGGCCCCATGGCTTGGGTCTTGTCTGGCACAATACTAGCGGCCCTTTGTGGGATAGGCCCGTTGTCATGGCCCCTCTTTTGGGCCTAAAGTGGGCCCCAAAGCCCAAAAGTGCCAATTTGCAATGGACGCAGAGAGCTTCAAAATGTGTCCCATGAGCGGGGGCATTTAGCCTAAACGGCCGGAGGCCCATGGGCCTGTCCCGGATTAGACCTGCGGGCCAAATTAGACCAAAATTTCGCCTGCCCCGATGCAGCCCATCGTGCCCCAAAAGTGGCCTCTTGGCCAGGCAACGGTTGTCCGGCCTTAATGGGCCACCATGGCTTTGTCCCTGCGGCCCCGAAGACCGAATATAAAAGTGACCGAGCCTTAATGGGCTGGGGCTCTCCAATTAGGCGTTCTGGCTTTGCTCAGTTGTGGCCCAATCCAAGCGAATGGCCCTGCAAGGCCCGACTCGTTAGTGGCTTTTACCATTTCCCTTTCGGTAGTTCCTTTTTCCACCTTTGATGTCGGCGCCCCCTGCGAGTGACGCTGTATCCCGACATAACTAGTGGGAAACTAGGGGAAACCATTTCGATAGTTTCTGAGTGCGCTGTGTCGCAATGCATATTCATCCTACGGCCTCTCGTGAGAGGCATGACTTGACATCTAAATTAGCAATAAATTCAAGGACCAACGTATGAAAAAAGGAAAAATTAAAAAAAAAAATTCATGAGAAAATCAAATTTGACATCAGATATGGAGAGGCCCATCATCATCACCCCTGCCAACTTAGAAGATTTTGAAGTACACCTGCTCTTCCTCATGGGGAGTCTCTCTCTCTCCCCACCTTAGCTTTGCTTGGACAATGTAACTGCACAGTTCTCTCATGCCAAATACAAGAATAAATTCATGACGTCACCAATTCAGCCTTCTTATCCTCAAGGAGCTTTAGCTCCTGCCGCCAAGCTTCTACCTTTGTCAATTTCTCCGATTGCTCTGGCTTCAAATCTTTCTGTGGGGTTTTCTGATTTTGAGCTTCTGCTAATCGAATCTGCAGAAAAACGAAACACAAGGATCTACTTAAAGAGTCCACAGGCACAAAAGTAATAAGGTAATTCCCTCTTTCTTGCTTCCTGCTACTCTAGCATATGGCACATGTGCCTCGGAAAAATCATTTCCAATTTGCCAAGCAGAAGGGAAAATCTGCCGAAAAGTGAAGCAACATAAACCTTGTAATGAGAATGAAAGCACTTTTCCTAAAGGAACATACATGCTGTCGAGGACTCTACCCATCATTTCTGATTAAAACAACTCAACTTCCGACTACAAGTCCTTTCAAGCAAAGAAAATTCAAGAGAAAATCGTGCTTTTTCATTAGGGCTTTGACATTGGTTAGCACCAACGATCGACATTTAATAAAGACCCAAGCTAGGATGAAATTTACTTATCCGTCTCATGGCATCACAAGAAGTTGCTTCTTACAGAAAAAAATATCAACAGCATAAAGGGGGTGCCCGACAGCAAATAAATTAAGAAAGTAATCACGTTCCAAACATCTGACAGCTGAACCAGAAACAAGATGTATCCATCCGTCTCTCATTGCTCTTATGTCCTCTTCTAATGAAAGGATACACCTTCCAGTCTACTAGCAAAAGATGAAAAGGCATAATGGAGCAAAGGCATTCCTTTTTTGTTCTCCATGATCAGACAAAAACTCCATGCCGAGAGTGCTAAAAATATATTGGTGGGGGAAGATCTTAAGCTGATGCTCACAGCAAAGGACATGCGAACACCGATGAGTTGTCCATACCTAAATATATACTCACCATCTTGACCTAACCTAGATAGGGACAACATAATGTTACCCCAAATGACGACATTAGACAGATGAAACAAATGGATGGACCTAAGTAATTATATGACACATACCTAGAAGAGTCAAAGTTTCTAAACCAAAACGGGGCAACCAAACCTATGCAATAGAGACTGGCGGATTAATTTTCAAACAGCACAGAAGACCTCACCATCTTGACATAACTTGGACAGAGACAACAAAATATTACCCCAAATGACAACATTAGATGGATGAAACAAGATGACCCTATGTAATTATATGACACACACCTAGAAGAGTCAAAAGTTTCTAAACCAAAACGGGGCAATCAAACCTATGCAATTGAGACTGGCAGGCAGATTAATTTTCAAACAGCACAGAAGACCTCACCATCTTGATGTAACTTGGACAGAGCAAACATAATATTACCCCAAATGACAACATTAGACAGATGAAACAAGATGAACCTATGTAACTATGTGACACATACCTAGAAGAGTCAAAGTTTCTAAACCAAAACGGGGCAATCAAACCTATGCAATAGAGACTGGCAGATTAATTTTCAAACAGCACATAAGATCTCACCATCTTGACGTAACTTGGACAGAGACAACATAATATTACTCCAAATGACGACATTAAACGGATGAAACAAAAGAATGAACCTACATAATTATACCACACATACCTAGAAAAGTCAAAGTTTCTAAACCAAAACAGGGCAATCAAATCTATGCAATAGAGACTGGCAGATAAATTAGCCCAATCATAGCATCTCACTAAGCAGAAAAGTTAAGCCATGGCTCAATGCTGTTAGGCTTGAATAAAAACCTTCAAACACGTGATTAAACAGTCTAGACACCGCTGTAGAAAATAACATGCTAAGATGCACGTGAGACCTACCAAGAAACAAGTGACATTTGGTGCAGATCAATTAAGTTTAGCAAGATTTGCCTTGTCACTGATCGAAAAGTATCTTATTCACAAAGTTTTACCTTCTTCTTAAGTGCTCGAATTCTTTTATCAATTTCTTGACTTGGGCAGCTGACATTAGTTCCCTCCTGTGCATCCGAGGAAGAGATGGTTCCGGCAGAATTTGCAGATACAGTGAGCTCATTCATCTGAGTTGTCAGCGGTTTAACAGATTCTTGTCCATGACTGGAGACTTCATTAGGCTGTCTTTCCTCTTCATCAATGCTCCCAGCTACATCTGCTTCTACATTTTTACCTTTTTCAAGAGCAGCCTGCAATAATAGGAGAATTAGCTCACTTCTGCTACTAATTGAGGATGGGTTGATTTGGTTTCTCTACATATCTGCACTAGAATATGTTATAAAATTCAACCATAATGCTCATGTATACCTATAGAGTATGATGTTAAATTAGCATAAAATCAAATTTAAGCCCTTTAAGACTCTATGCTAACGATAACCAATCTTGTATCTATGAGACAAAATATCATCTGAGTACTTTCTGCCGTAGTAAGCACTAACTTACTAGATGTATGAATCACTTCCAGAACTTCCAGAACTTTCATATTCACTTTCTTCGACTGAACTCAATACAGCAAATGTACTGGGCATATTGTATCGAAAAAAAATCAGACGTCACCTCGTATTCTTTCATCTAAGCATGAAATCGCCAAAAAAGCAACAAATCCTTGAGTCATTCAGCAAGAGAATGGAATTAAGACGACTTAATTTATTGCAGAAGGTGAATAAAATTTACAGAGCATTTAAACAATGTCTAGGCCAGGAGTCACAAAGAAACAAAGAAGGGATAGGAAAGGACATCCCAGCAATAAAAAAAATAGTGGGTTAGGCCTTATATTACTTGATTCTGAAAATAAGAGAACAATCCTTTAATACTTTTCTTTTCTCTCCAATAAAAAATGGGACCAGGTTTCAGTAGACATGATCTGTTATTTCGGTATAAAGCCTGATAAGGAACAATTAGTGCATCGCGTTTTGGCAAAAAATGAAACCTAGATTTTAGTTGTAAGAAACAAGAAAACAATGGATGAAATGGCTTATGCATACACGTTTTCAGAAAGCATTTGCAGCAAGATCAGTTAAAACTATTTATTGCATTGGAATATTTTTTTCAGAGAGGAGGACATCCTTTAAAAAGAAAAGAGGAATAAATGTAACATGATCCGAATATTTGCTTTCTTCGTTTATATCGGAGTTTCCTAAATACCAATAAAATGCATTAAATAATACTCCATTGGAATAAGAAAAGTGATTGCAGATCAAATACTTTTACGGTGTAGGTGAACTACATGGATAATCAATAGCTTCAAGGTTGTCCTAATGGAAGGATTGAAAAAAAAAATACTTAAAGACTTATAGATGGAAGATTAAAAAAGGAGATTTATATGGTTCTATTTGTAGAAAGAGAGATACACACCACCAGCATTGTACAAACTGAAATATCTGGATAAACTAAGAGGTGCTTATGGTCTATGCGTATCTGGACTATCATAGATGAATAGACGATACAGACCCTTATTTCAAAATGAGTCACTTCATCCTGACACTCATTGTTGTGTGTTTTCATATCATCATGGTCAGTTGTTGATTACAATGCAATAAATTAATTAAACAATGAAAAAAATACTCAAGAAAAATTCTAAGTTGGAACAGTCATTATATACCATCACCTTTAGGAAACAAATTGAAGAATCTTAGTTAATAGAGAAAATAAAAGCTAAAAGTCTCTTCTTGCTAATAAAGTATACAGCCTTTCCGGAAACACGACAATATCCACAAGAGGTACACTTGCAATAAATACTGGCCTGATCCTTATACCTGTAGCCGCTTTTCCTTTTTTCTCTCGTTCCTCTTTGCAGCCTTTGTTTTAGGCTTTGAATCCAATGATGAGTCATAGCCTGGAGGCCCCTCCTGTGAAGCGATCTCCTTCTTCCACTGCATCACATGAAGAAGCCAAAAGAAATGAAAACGTCACTCCATGCTTTTAAGAACAACCAGTTGACATTAGCTAACGCAGCTAAACTTACATTACTTAAGGGGTTTATTTTCAACAAGTTAGCAATCGCAACATGAATAGCCATCAAAATAAAATAAAAGGAAATATTAGCTAGTATTGAGCCCCCTCCCTCCCTATCATCTGATAAAGGAAACTACCATTTGTTGATCCACTTCACACCAACGGCTAAGTGTTAACATCATCAGTCATGGTGTCTCTTCTTCAAGTTAAAGAGAATAATTTAATTAGTCCTAATAATTCTGAATATAGAGATGTACAAATTCAATTTACTTCACTAAAGCATGCAACTCATGCATCATAGACAAGAACATGCTATTGTCGGACACCATGGAACTCCGGTTCTTTGATACTTACACGAAAGATCCCGGGTTACCCACTCCTTATCTCTTTCCCGACTCAACAGACCTTGATTTCTCAATGCCACCTTCGTGCATTCAAAAACGAATAAGCACTATATACTCCATTACTAAAGTAAATCACTAAAAAAGCTAATTCCAACAATTACAAAAACAAAATGCCTACGAACCGTCGGTTCTTTCAATCAATCTCTCAGGAAATCATCCACCGCAATCTAAAACATGATATATACATATTCCCATGACGATATGCCCCCAGTCAGACCATCTTCTGATGTAAAATTGGAACAAGAAAGGCGGGAGACACGAGTGGAAGTAAGTAATTTTCAGATAAAAGAGTGGACGAAGTCGCACGATCGCGTAGGAGTCGGTTTCAGTTACAGAAGAGAAAAAACGTAGTCACAGCAATTATCCATCAGATTGATGTACGCGGAATCGATACTACTGTCGCCTGATCCTCCGCCCGTGACGCACGATACGAACGTTATATCTCCCGGTCGGTCTAATTCTCCAGATTTCACACGCGACGGTTCAACCAAAAGGAACAGCAGCATCGCCACTCGATCGAAACTCGCCGACCACAACCAGACATGAGATCAGACGTGAACCGTCGACAAGCACAACAGGAGGACGCGCAATTCGGAAGCTTCCGGAACGGACAGAGGGCGGAGAGGGAGCGAGAGAGAAGCGATCGGGCGTACCAGAGCACCTCTGGATTGGTAAATGGCGACTTCCTCTTGGGGGACGTAGCCGGCGCGGATGCGGATGGGCTTCCGGTAGGTGCCGTCGGGGCGCCGGCTAGGGGCGAGGAGTCGCTCGCCTTCCTTTAGGGTTTTGCTCAGCTCCGCCATCTCGTTCGACTGATCTTCCCCTCTACTGCTACTTCCCATCGCTCGCTCGCTCGCCTAAACCTGACTACATGGGCATTTTTGTCAGGGGAAGTGATATCCCCCCCGTTAAAAAATCGTCTTCCACTATCTTTTTCAAATTCTATATTTAGTTTGACCAATTTGCCCTTAACAACGCATCGATGATCTCTGCGAATATTCTTCAGAATTGTAGAAATAAGCATACCCTGTAACAAAATCGGACAAACAATTTCTGAACCAACTTTTTTATCGTTCTTACCAAAAAACCTTAGCTCCGCCTTCTTCTTCTTCTTCTTTTATTTTTTCTCCTGATGAAATTTTCATCTACTTTTGTTTTACTTTCGTGATTTTGTACTTATTCAACAATAGCGTTCGATTGATTACCCATATTCAAACATTTTTCTCTAATTGAATCTGAAATTTAAGATGTATATTAGACAGAAATATCTTCAAAAATATTCTTACCCCGTAAATAGATAGTGTAGATTAATTTGAAAATAATCTATAATTAAATTGAAATGTGAAGTAAAATATGATAAGCAATCCATCCTATCAGTAGATTTTTTACAATTTGAATTGAGGGTTTTCTTTTGTAAAGTAAAATATGATAATCTGAAATTAGAAATCCGTCATTTTTTACAGTTTAAATTGAGGGTTTTCTTTTGTAAAGTAAAATATGATAATCTGAAATTAGAAATCCGTCATTTTCTGCACTTCCATTTAGTCAATTCAATATGACAATATGCATTTGAAAAATTTACACCAAACTTTGCTTCAAGTTCTCCTGGCACACTTTTATTCAATAAATACATCTAAAACGTCTAACTTCGATTGATAAAGTTTATATGATATCGACATATAATATTCTCAACTATTATTGGAATTTTCCTATTTTTATAACTTCCAGCGTGCAATCTAGTGAACTTGCAATTTCAAGACTTGGACCCATCTTGTAACCCAAAAAAAAAAAAATCAGTAAAAAGAAGAAAATATGGCACCTTAAGACATAGAAATGATGATTAATGGCACAACTATGAAATTCACATGGCCAAAAAGATGACCCGAAAAATCAGACAAACTTCCAGCGCAATGCAACCCACGGTAATAACGCTCTTCTGCATCGCAAGTGTTTGCATTGCAACCTCCGTTCCAGGAAAACAGAAGACACCAACTTCCCAGGACTGCAATTGAGTTACACCTCCTTCCACGCCCACTTGCTGCTCTTTTCTTTGTCTGTTTCTGGAAGGGACCCGAAGGAGATTGACCTCACTGACCATATTCCTAATTCAGATATCCACGAGCTTGTGTTCTAGAAAATTTCGTGCAGCTAGAATCAGAGTCCTTACTAACAGTGGCCCATACGGTCATTCCCTCTTACCCTCTTCCGATTCATCTTCAGGATCAAAAGTACCATTACTTTCGTCATCCTTCTCTCTTTTCTCCAGCTTTACTAAGCTGAGATCTCCCTCAGGCTTTCCCCTGGTAAGCGACACAGCTTCTTCATCATCTGATTCGTCTCCAGCTCGGTCTGAGTAGGCGTACCTGCAAGTGGTTTATGACTCTGGTCACTCGTCAGCAGAAAAGACATCAGTGGGCCTTGTTGTATTTGCACCACAACAGAGGCTTTGGCCAATTTGAAACCAGCAAATCTCATGCAAGCAGGACTCTAAAACGCATATGGAGGTACAATTATATGCACGTACACTATCTCCATGATAATTGACTTGCAACTATTACAAAACAGACGTGAATAGATCATTTTTGAAGAATAAAATTAATATTCTACTGTAAAGTAATGTTATGCAACAACATCCAACTTATTCCTGTTTTGAGTGACTCTCTCCTAATATATTTGCCATAAGATTCGACTTTTATTTAGTGTGGAGCAAGTAAGCGCCTTGAATTACAGCTTTTTAATAGATCATCCCAATTTATTATTAGATACATACAGTTTAAAAGTCATTAAAAAAACAAGCCAAATAATTTTTAATTAAAATAACAAGCTTTTAAGTTTTGGCAGAAAGTCAATAAATTTTTGCTTAGAACAAGCCAAATGAAACAGGTCCCTCCTAATATATTTGCCATAAGATTCGTTTTATTTAGCAATGTCCCCCTTTTTAATAGATCATCCCAATTTATTATTGGATACATACAGTTTAAAAGTCATTAAAAAAATTTTCATAATTTTTCGAATTAAAATAACCTTTTAAGTTTTGGCAGAAAGTCAATAAATTTTTGCTTAGAACAAGCCAAATGAAACAGGTCCCCGTAGGTCCCACACTTTCCTCTAGCAATTTTATAATTATATCCATCTTTCTATTATATGCCATTTTAGATTCAAAGTTAAACATTCCAATCAACCACCAAATTCATCCATCATCACAGTCATATACAAATATTTCACTTAATAATGGCAATGCAGATTTCGTTTCATGACTCAGCCACCATATCTAGCAAATGAAGAAGATCACTGGGGTCCTCTTGTACCAAATCAAAGAATCAACCCTTGGAAAAAAACCTCAAACGAAAGCATACCGCTGGGAGCTCTGGGATGGGGCCCAGAGATAGCAGATGACACAGAGCAGCGCAAATGCAAGAATGTCCCAGAAAGCAGTGATGATCCAAGCACTTCGCCATCGCTCATTAAATGGATCTGTTGCTTTGAAGTAAACCTAGCAGCACAATGAAAAATGAAAATAGAGAAAAGTCAGCCAGAGAAATCAACAATCATCTATCACCAGAAAATCTCATTGATATCTCAGATTCAAAAATTTAAAGAGAAAAAATCTAAGCACAGAAGCAATCAAACTGCATACTGCAGGGTGGATCAAGGGAAAAAAGAAGGCAACACATTCATAACTGTAGCCTCAAAGTAGGACGGAAGGATTTAGAGCATTAGAGTAGGACTAGAGGATTTAGAACCTTCGAAATATTTAAAATGCCAAAAATAATGCTTCATCACAAGATTGTGCAGTTGCTATTCATAGACATTGCGCCAAACATATCTACAGTGGTACCTAAGCATAGAACCAGCGCCTACTGTTTTAGAAGATTGAAAGACTACGGTGATTTAATTCTCAGGTAATTAAGCTTGCTGTTCTTTGAATCGGACGATTTTTCAATCACAGCAGCCTTGTCATTAACACAAAGCACATGTAAGAACTAAGACCAGGATTATGTGCATCCAAGAAACTATGCAACCCATCCTATTTTCTCCTCTTCCAAATTGGGAAAATAGATCCCATTCTTGCAACAAGCGAAAAAACAGAAACAAAACACTTGGTACAGACAAATAAGAGAGAAAAGAAGATCAAATCAAAAATTGGCACTGATGGTTTTTACCACTTAATAGGGATATGACAATTTGCGAGCATTCATCTGTATCAGCCCCAGACCTAATAGTTCATCTAACAACTTTAATACTGATTTTCATTATAGCAACAAAACAGTCTTCATGTTTTATTTATGAATTTGACCAGCTTCAAGAAAGTTACAAATGCTCACCTACGAGCCTCAGAGAAGTTGTATGAATTTACTGCAGGCACAAACTACTTTTGACAAAATTTAAAATGAGACTAACATGTCATGTTATTAGAATGATAAGCACAGAAATTATAAGGCTATAAGGTACCATCAAATGTTATCATGAACATTGAAGACAAATGCTCTCCTGCAATCCGATTTCTTGCAACTATCGTTGACTTCCCACTAGGAGGTATATCTCAATAATAAATATTCAAATCAATAGCCACATGTGTGACACATACCTCATACCCTATCCAAGCAACCGAAGCAAACACTGCCACTGCCAAAGCATTGGAAAACTTCCTATATATATCCAACTTAACAGAACTCCTCTTGGCCTGGGACAAAAATAAATCTAATTACCTTGTAGGAACTTTAGAAGCATAACAAATGCAACAGTGATGGGGAAATATTATCAAGTGGAAAGCTTTAAAACTGATACCTGCAACTGCTCTAATGTTCTCGAAAGAGAAGTGAATATCCATAAGATTAAGAATGAGTCCAGAAAAGCATCAGGTAGGACTAGAAACAGTCTCGCTCTCCCAGAAATGTCATTAATAGTACCCACATACTCGGTGATATCCAGCAATTCAGACGCCAAAAAATAAGTTATACCAAGAAGTAGCACCTTTGAGGTAAGACCACCAAGCGTAGGACGCACAACACCATACCCCATTGAAACACAAAGAATAAGAAGGCGAGAAATCGTTGTTTTTAGAGCTCCAATCGTCACGACCCAAGTTGTGAGTGTGACTGGCCTCATCCCTGTATTGTTGAAATTTGCATAGTCGAAGTACCAAAAAATCATCTGGAACAATCCAAGAATGATGACGCTGGCAATACAATGCTGAAGTTGCAATACATCATTCCAGAACCTTGCGTATTGAGAGAACCAAATGAGACTGAGCATTGCATATGCAACCGACATATACACGTAGAACTTCAAATATGGGGCCATCCTACCGGGTAAATAACCATCAGGGTTTTTCCATAAGGTTGTCCCACTCATCACAAGGTCCTTAAGTTTAGGATCACATGTTATGAAGAATAAATTATACATTCCCGTCTTGCTGATCTGAACTTCATCATCAGGCATAATTGCAGATAGTGAGCTCCCTTTGAACTCCACCTTTAGGACGATAGGCCATTTGGCATCCGTAGCAGAAGGTATCCTGATAATTTCACCCTGCTTGCACCCTTCCAACTTGGCAAGATCAGGGGTGCAACAAATAGACCTCTGCCCACCATATGCAGAACCACCAATATTGTTACGATCTGCCGCCTCAAAAATAATGACTTGTACAAGTCCTGTAGTCTGCTCATCATCTGAATTCTCACCAACAGCATCCTCAGTTCTCCAGAGAGTGATATTCTTAAACCTGTCGTAATTTCACAATTGGAACAAAAACATCTTAGCCATTAACGGTAGATTCATTCCTAGTAAAAACATACCTCAAGATACTCAGAGCATGAAATTTGGATAAGTTACATCTACCGATACATTAATAACATCTATCACCTCTTCATTAACTAATCGATCAGATTTAGAAGGGAAGGATTTTCTAGTTGCTCCGGACTAATAAGAGACTCAACAAAAGAAATATCGTGTCTAATTCTACCGGCAACATACCATTCGAGAAAGAGGGGGGTAGACACTGATCCAACATATTAGCAGAGTCTAGAAATTGACTGATACACCATTTTTCCTTTAAAGATTTGCTGAATTACTTGATTATTACTGAAAACATCTTTATATAGTTGAAACAAACAGCATAACAATGCTAATGCAGAGAACACCACAACTCCGCACAGATATTCCGGATAAGAAACCGGCACAATCAAAGAGGCAACTCTGATTTAGCTGCCTCTAGCTCATTCGTAGAGCATCACCGCGAGACGTCGAACGGCAGTTTACAGCCACTTCCCAAACAATGCGCGACCAGATCTAGCTCAACGACAACCATTGAGACCTCAATGCGCAACACAAATCACAAAGTTCAACCGCAAAAGCGAGCCTAACAACCGCGAGAAGAGAACGGCGGGGAACACACAGAACCGAAGCGGAAGATACCTGATGAAGGAGCGGCCATCGCGCACGGAGGCGGCCGCGTCGGAGGCGGCGGCGGCGCCGGAGAGGGAAGCGACGATGCCTTCGCTGCCGCCGGAGAGAAGGTAAGAATTGCCGACCTCTTTGAAGGCCTGCCGATCGTAGACGTGGATCGAAGCGTCCGCGCTCCGCAACGGGAGGATCAAGAAGAGCAATGAGCAGAGCGCAGCGAGGCGGCTCGGGAAGTAAGCGAAATCCATGGGCGGAAACGACCGCAGATCGGGAGGGATATCGGGGTAGATCCGCGAATGCGAAGGAGAAGGGGGTAGCGGGATCGAGTGACGGGGAAGAAGTAAGCGAGAGACTCGCTGTCGGTGAAGTGTCGGCTTCGGACACGCGCCAACGCCGGAGCGAAGCGCGCGTGAGGTGAGGAGCTAAAATGCGAGGTCCCTCCCACCGGATTTTGCTTGTCTCATAAGCGAGCGATTTGTCCGATCAGCCACATCGACAATACAATCCATCGTACCAAATCAGGCGGGTATAAGGCACAACAATCGGAAAATTTCGAAAAAGAGATCTAAATATCCTCTTTTTTTTTTTTTTTTTTTTTTTTTTTCAAAATAAAAATTTAAAATAAATCTTATTTTAAATAAAGATCTAAAGTAGGTCTTCTTTCAAATAAGAATATGAGGTGATTATATTTATTTCAAATAAAAGTCTAACTTTTTAGTGATTAATGATACTTTTGTTATTTACCATTTTTTTTTTTAATTCTTCTTCTTTCTCTTCACCAGTGGTTAGCCAGCCATCGACAATGTCCACGGAGGATTGGCCGAGGGTCGCCCTTGCCTGATTCAATGAGGGCCACCCACGCTGGTTGTAGGCAAAGCCAATCCTTGCCAAATTTGGCAAGGGTAGCCTTGCTTGCTGTTAGCGAGTGTTTGCAAGCCCTCGATAGCCCTTCCTAATGGCCGGCGAGAGTCGCCGACTAAAACGCCCTTAACTGGTCGGAAAATATGGTCAATCAATGACCGGTTATGCCTTTATTTGAAATAATTATGGCTACTTCAAACTTTTATTTAAAACGACCAAGGTCACTTAATGCCTTATTTGAAATAAGGTTAATTTTGGAACCTTTATTTGAGAAAATAAGAGCACTTTGAGCCTTTTTTTTTTGAAAGTTTCCTGCAGAACAATCGAGACAAATGCCAAGCAAGACAGGAAATGACATGCACCGGCAGGTAACATTCTCAACAAGAAAAGCTGTTTCCAGCGCTCAAGTCATGACTAATGTGATGAACACTGGCATATCGGTGGGTGTTGCTCATTTGCAAAGAAAACAATATGAGTAGCTCTTATGCTTGTTATTAATGGTGCTAATTCCCCACTTTTTTAAGGTAGCTGCAGACCTTCTCATTCCTATATTGTGTAGAACCAATATCCTCGTGTGAACAGAACAAAAAAAAAAGAAAGATATTATATAAATCTTTTGCTTTCCCAGGCAGCTTAGAATTTCAAATCGGACACAAAGCGAAAGAAACTAGAACAATAGAACCGGGGCAATTTCTACTGTCCCAATAAATGGTTTTAGGGAACCGGTTCCACATTCAGCAGGGACCTTTGGACCCAAAAGAAAAGGCACGGTCCGTCCGATGTGTTTCGCACAAAATAGACTTTCGTCTTTACTTGTTGATGTTAATGAAAAATTAGGAACGCAAAAATGAACTTAAAGTTGATTAAGTAAGGTTACAATGGATAAGGAAATTTATGTAAAGGATAGTTATAATCAATAAGATATTTTCTTAACAACACAAAATAAATTAACTACTAATTTAGATAAACTACTATTTCTATGAAAAATTATGAAACATAGAATCCGGAAAACTTACGAGCACCCAAGATAAAATTACGCCCTCTAAGAAAAACTTACAAAATTACTGATGATGATTGCGTACACCAAAGAAAAATCACGACCCATTAGGTAATTTATCAATAATGGAATAAGGAATTAACTATTAACTTAGACAGAATACTATGTTTTAGGGAAATATAACAAATCTTGAGACCGACATAACTTACGAATACAAAAGAAAAAGTTACGTCAAGCAAAGAAAAGCCACGACATGATATATAACAGGTAAATGGTTATTATCGAGAAAATTACGGATGTCCAAGAAAAGCCACCATCAATAAGGCAGGATTCAACCCTGTCTCTCTTACGGGATACCAATGACAATATCTTAATCTTCGAAAGTCACATCCAGCAACTTACATTATAAAGCTGGAAAAGGGAGGGGGTAAAGAAAGAGAGGCATGTGCCATCATGCATTCAACGAGACACTACCTACAATATAAAAACTGGGTTTCAAGTTGCACTTGATGGGAGAAACATAAGCTGGGCCAGGTAACAATCCCAAAATATAAGAAGCTTCAATGGAAATGGGCGCCAATTCCAGAGAACTATCATTAGTTAAATGGCCTGGATGGGCTGCATCAGCATACGCAAGCCATTTTATCCTTCAATGGCATGGACTCTTTCCCAATTTCAGTACAGCTGACATCACCATCGATTGAGGAAGAGCCAGGTGCTGGTTTGCCAATTGATTCCTTATCCTCGGTCTTCCGCCGCCGACGGCCTGAGAAACATACGATAAAGTTAAACTTCTTGTCTGCCCAAAAAATTGTTTTAACTTCTTGTATTAGCAGGGAATCACAAGCCAGATGTTAACATGCTGTAATCAGTTATCGCAAAAAATAAAAAATAAATAAAAGAAAAGCTGTAATCAATATTCCAATTCAGGCCATGGAGTAAGATAAATCCTAGACCCGTCCAAGAAGCAATTAGCCACATATATGCAATTTGGTATTTCAATTACCTTAAGACGATGCTAATAGTCTAATTTTCTTATCTTTGCCCGGTGTTAAGCCAAATTTCAGGCCATCTTAAATAAAATACAGTTTCTATCGAATTCAATAAACCTTTTTTCATCTGTAAAAACAAAATCTCATTCGAGGGACTGACCCCTATACAAAGATCATCTACCGGACAATGTTACTAAGATGCCAAGCTCAACAAAGGATATTTGATCCTCAAATACCCTGTTGTCCCTTTCCCTCGACACTAACCAAAGTCCTGTAAGAGGGATCATCCGAAGTCACTTTTGCTTGGCTCTGATGATCCGATCAAACTCAAGTTCACTGTATTCCCATATGAATAACCACTAGACCTACATCAGATGTTGAAAAACGAAAACAGATCTTTTACATGCATTATCCTAAAAATGACATCCTGCAACTGTAAAGGAAAGGTGAAACACTTAAAACCAATGAAATTCATTCCACGTCATTCAGCACATTTATCTGTATGAATCAGGTTCGTGCTGTCAGTTTAGCAATGTCAGGAATTTTGCTTTGGGAAAACAATAACAATTTAAGAATGGTTACACGGAGTTAGTTGCTAGGTTCATGCATATGTCTTCATCTAATATAAATTAGTTTCCAACAGATATTGACAAAAGACTTTATACCAGCTGTACGGACACGTTGTGGCAAGTCTCCTCCAAGCGCAAAAGGTGAACGGAGTAGAGATACTTCCCCAACAGATTTATACCTCTCCTGAGATGTAAACTGGAATAAGTGGATATCAGGACATTAAAGCATCTACAATTACAGTCAAAGATGAAATTCCATCAAACACTGATCAATCAAATTGGCAACCATATTTTTTTTTTCCTAATGCTGGTCCAACATGCTTAAGTAATTATAACATTTCCATGGAGGTCACACATACTGATTTTCTCATTAGCACGCATTGGAAAGGTTTTAACTCTATCTACAAAAAAACTCCTTCTGAACCATATATGCCTCTAGCTTGTACCTCATCATTGCAATCACCAAGGTCACAACCCTATTAATAGGTTCAAAGCCAGGTTACTAGAATACAATAACTTGCAAGCGATCCGCATATTGGACTAATTTCCTTTTATGGTTCACCACCAATTTGAAACACCAAGATAAACATTCCACGCATTCCAAACTATAACATTCCATTTTACCTTCTCTCAACGCGTTAAAATATTTCTAATCCTAGTTCTTTGGATATATTTCCATGACAAATTTATAATTTTAGCATAATGAAGGTCTTCTAATTTTAGCTATGCATAGACTTAATACCATCCTGAAAAACTAAAATACAAGGATTTTATCTCAGCTATATGAGCGGAAGAAAAATACTCATATTGTGCCACAAAGAATATCCCCGTTATCATACCACTGTGATCCAAACTCTGGCGACCTAGGTTCAAGACCTAGGTTCAGAGGCTAAGAAAAGGCTCGGAGGTAAAGCAAAAAGTTTCTTTACATCAGTCAACCGACAAGAATTCCTCAGACAAAACTTACCCCGCATATCCTAGGCATACCAATTACAGCAAAATACTAAAGAGAATTGCTCATCCTATGTAATTGAATAAACCATGTACCAGGATCATGAAGTAAGAGCCATGACCCAGCATCACTAAATGCCCACATCACTGACAATCTTTTGCATCTATCAACGTAATCTAAGTTTAAAGATATCTAGCCAAAGGTTTCAGAGGACAGAAGATATTTCAAGCTTTTCCAGTATCTCCGTAAATGTTTTGCTGGTGTTTCTCTGTATCCAGTATATGGATTCTGTCAAATTAAACAGATCAGATAAGGACCAAAAAAAAAAAAGAAGAAGCAAATTTTAGGATAGAAAAGAGAACCTTTGAGGAGGGATCTTATGCATAACGGAATTATAATCTTATCTAACAAGTGCGAATATACAAGCATGGACAGAGGAAGGAACCAGTATCTCATGTGTGGCCGAAAGAAGAGAGACTGAACCTAGATTAAGAAGAGAGACGGAACACAATGGATTGGACTTTATAAAGAAATAGTTTCCGGCGATATACGCATGATATGCATATGCATATATGTCGTGTAACCCTTTACTTCCAACCAAAGAAATAACTGGAAAGATTAGAATGTAAACAACTGAAAAACCATGAGATAAGTCAGTAATATAACAAGTTAAAAACGATTTGCAAAATTGACTTCTCTTCATATATGCAAACATGGCTTTTGCAATCATGAGAAAAGAATTTTCAGTCGCATTTCCTTGGGAGACTATAATCACGAAATCGTGTTCAAAATTCAAGTAAAACCGATAGAAAAAGCAAATCTAACCTTTGGATCTGCTGGTGCTTGTGGAGTAGCAACACCCTGACTGCTATCTATGCTGTCCAATCTGAATCACGATTGTATTATAGATACAAATTTTACAATCTTAAATTTCAGTAAGAAACTATCAATAATTTGCTTAAAATTTATTAACAGAAGTTCTAAAGGAAGTGCTCAAAAGGATTAACAGGGACAATTCACCATCAACATATCACTTACTTTAAGAAGACTTCTCCTTTGGCTTCAGCAGGTAAGGCTAAAACATTCTTTTTCCACAAAAAAGGAGATGATCCAGATTTTTCCACCTTGGCAACTATTGGTGTGTTAAGCATCACAACTCCTAACCCTATCTCATTTTCAAGTTTTAGGCTGCGATTAAGATTATCATAGATGAGCTCTGAAGCTGCAACGGTGGAAGCACGTTGTTGATCAATATACATTTCATAAAGTTCCTTTTGAAGACTTTCGATGTGTGCGAAGCTGCTCTTTACTGGCGGAACTTGATTGACGTCTAGCATGTCTGCAAATAACCGGCATCCAAGATAAGAAAATATCAAGAATCTTGTTTATAAGTTGTGTTAGAAAGCATAAAGATATACTTTTGTGTAGGAGAAAGCAGTTACAAAGGACAAGTATTATCTTTTCCTCTAGTTAGTCAGGCAATAACAAAGTACATCAAAACTGTGAATCCCCCAAACATTACTTAATAGGAACTCGTTTACGATAATTCCAAGTACCATAAGGCTACCTCCACACATTTCTGATGCTACTAAAACTGCTTAATAATTACATTGCCGCTTACAAAAGTCTTGAAACATATTCAAAATCAACGGACTTTAGAAAGATCTAATACAAACATGGATATTCTTTCAATGTCAAGTCCATATATTTCAATTTTCTTCTCATTAACACACCTTATCAACTCAAATTAACTACTACATTAAATTGAAAAGATCTGCCCTGATCAGGACAGGTAGTTCTACCACATTATGCTGAAATCCAGTCCTCACGACCCAGTAGTAGGTTGAGAACCTAACTTGTGGCATTAATCAATGTAAATCTTGAAGATCATCATATAATCCTATGTTATTACTACATAAAGCAAATTTGTCCAAGAGATGTATACTATCATATGTGATCGTATCATACTGGGTAGTGAGTACCTATGTACAAAAATCCAACCTCAGAAACTTTTCCTAACAGGTCGGAGTATTTTGGTTCCAACTCAATCAGCACCGCAAGTTTAAAACTATCAAAGGAAGAATTGCTTTTGAGCCTTCTAAGTAATATGTAAAATTGCTGTCCAAGTATGTCCATTCTATATATTTCCAAGGCAGGTTGTGTCATATTAAAAAGACAGAAATGCCATAGTTTGGAAAAGGGATGGGATAACCTTATGGGAGAAGGGAAGTCACGCACAACAAGATAATATGCATATTATCAAGAAAAACTGAATTCGCATGGCCAAAAAGGAACTAGTACACTTGCGGACCTCAAACAATTGATCATAAGGCCCTTTACCTCCCCAGGTGAGGACTAGATTTCTATTGCTCATGGTGTGACACATCACTGAAATCATATCATAAGATACGGCCAGTCGTTTATTCTCTTTTCATTATTTTCATTATATAAGCACATATGTCATCATTCATGTGTAAAAGAGATCTGGAAACACAGAAAATGGTGATTGCCACCATTAAGACAACAGAGGGTCAAAGGCTAAACGCTCATACAGAATTTCCTTTCATTCAATTACTAGCAGAAAAAGAAGCAATACTAATACAAGCTATGACCCTTAAAATTTAAACATGCCAAATTCTGCAATGTATGTCCCCTTTACAATAATTATGTCCAGAAAATTAATGGGCAAATACAGGTTTCCACAAGGCCGACACTGACGGAACCTTTTTTTCACCAAGATTAGTCCTTTATATAGATCATTTTGCAACATTATACTTGGTGTCATACCACATAATCAAGGAAAACTAAATAATCATGGTCCTTTAACATTTTCCCCCAATGTTTTCTTACCACCTTTGACTTGTTCCATCCTACAGTTGTCCTTTTATATGAGAGCATCTAAACCATTATTTCACACATCTAAACCACCCTAACAGACTGAATCTCTCTTGCATGCTCACATATTTACCAAAGCACTTTGTAACATCCTGATTGAGTGCACGTGTCAGTACTAGACCATCCGATACTACGTCCATAAATCATCACCGGCCTTATGTCTATTCTAACCACGGAGAAACACATCTAAAATATTCCATTGTCTTCCCATCATTTAAAGAGCTTTTAGCATAGTAAATCTACACAATCATATATTCATGAATAGATAATGTGCTTCCTTCCTTAATTCGTAACTTCCAAATTAATACAAGTTTAATGTTTTGCCCTGCAATAACATATACACTGCTATCTTAGATTCCTGTACATATTACAATACGATGTAGGTCTATATATCTGACTGGATCTTCCACTACCCTGGTCGAGAATTCAGTGCCTGGCTCTGTTCCAGCCAGTAAAAGATGCAGGCAATCACTAAAGGGTTTCAAGAAGCAGAAGTTATAAAGAAACAATACAAAGCAAATCTCCATGAGAAGTTTTTAGGAAGGTTGCTGTATTTTCACAAAAAGGCTGACTGTCCATCACGCATGGAGGGCCATCAGCCTATCATATTTTGTACCTTCGTTTTTCCTATATATCTGGGACTAGTATGGACGATCATGGTGATCAGGTCATGGACAACACACTACCGTCATATATGGCCGTCAACTCCTCAATCATAGGTAATATACTTCCTTTTGTTCGACAATGTTGACTTTATTTGATGTGTCAATGACTTTACAGAATCATTAATTACTATCACAAGTATTAGGAACAAGAGAGCGCCCACAAATCATTACCAACAGCCAGCATAGCATCTCTTTTCAGTTTGAGGTCAATGACCACGACCTGTCAAGTAGTTGTTGGCATTTTATCAGCTAATGCATTTGAACTAATTCAAAGCAAATCCCAATCATTTGAAATAAACGGAAGCAATACACTTGACCACAAGCCAATTTATAATTTGAAAAAGAATTCTCCAGCAGTAATAGCTGTAACATCATCAGCATTTATTGAGCTGCTGCCCCATGAAGATTTAAGCAACCATCATAGAGGTAGGTTTCTTACGTTATGTAACAAATTGAATTGCATGTCATGCACTCCATGCATGCATCTAAATATTTTCTAACTAAGACGTACTTCAGCCAGCTCTTTATCTAAACCTAGGAATGAAGCACAACGAGATCGCCACTCCATTCAATAAATACAATCAAATCTGTCAAAAAAAATAACACATTGATGTCTCCAGGCTAAAATTAGAAAAAGAAAGAGAAGAAATCCAAAAGATCGAAAATAATAGTAAGAACAAGAAAATGTATATCAAATCTTAAAACGCCATGATCATGACTCATTGCTTTTATAAATAGATATGGATGACCTGAATATTTGCTTGCAGCAACAGCTTTCAACTTGATGAGTTGATGTAATTCAGATGTTATTGACTCAGGGCTGGATTTATTCTTATTGGAAGCGAATGATTCAGTAAGGTTGAGATCACCTAATGTGACCTCTCCAGTATGCACGATTCTCTCCTCTTCATGGACATCTCTGATATTTTGGAATCTACGTTTTCTAACAACTGCACGGTAGCGCTTGGGAACATAATCATCAAGTGATCCCTTTAGCCTCCACCTCGATCCACAGGCGTTGCATAACACTGGTTTCTCTGTCGGACCATGTCTCCAAAGAGGAGTTTCTGCACAAGTTCAAAGATAAAACTCAAATAAAAAAAATCAATCAACATTAACAAGTGGTGTAGTGACCATTCAAATGACGTCAGAATTTTAATCAGATTAGTCCTATTGTACCATATTATAATATCTGCTTCCCAGCAGTTTAGTGCTTATAATTTTTTTTTAAATCCATCACCTTAATGTACAACTCTCAAAGTTACCATCAACTTTTTAACCTTTCCCCCTAGCCAAGAGGTAAGTCAACTTTTAACACTGGATAGTAAATGTCTCCAGTTAAGTTATAGCAAGAATATAGTCATTACTATGAATGACTTGTGATAATAGGAAAAGAAAAGGCAAATGTCCCACGTAAATAAATCATGATTAGCCAATTTGTCAGTTAATTCATGAGTGAGATAATTAACCCTGCAAAGTGATTGTGATTGAATATATGACTAGAACTACTTCTGACCAACGAGAGAAGTTTTTTGTCACCTCGAACACCACAATGGTAGCAGGGCCCTTCTTTTACCATATTGGTTCTAGCTTCGCTGAAACATATAGCAAATAAAATCAAAATTTCACCGAGTAATCAACAGAGAATTACTGCAAGTAGACATTTGAGAGACATCTTAATAAAATATAATACCTTGTTTACTAGATTTAGAATTACAAATGGAAATAAAGCAAGCTGGCGGTACATTAAGAGTTTCATGTGGGATCTCCTATTTAGTTCAGCTTTCCAAGAGCCTTACAGTACTCCTATGTTCCTAACCTACTGAGATGCAATATCATTTGGGTCAAACCACTACATCTAATGTGCAACATAACACTAGAACATAGGGAACAATAATGGAAGAGGGACTCAATTGAAAATTTCAAAGAGTGTCATCAGATTTTTGTCCCAAATATAAAAAAGAGATCTTTTTCCTTGTAATCTCAATTTACTGACTCTCATCCTTACAAGTAAACGGAGACAAGAAAAGAGATCAAGTTATAAAACCCTAAGTACATTACAGAGTGATTTTTCTGCCAAAAGACATCCCATTGTTTAACATTTTCTGTAACTTGAAAGTAGCATCTAGGGGTAAAAATGCACTCTACCTTAACAAATAACCTAGATGACCCTACGAAGATATGGTTTACAATCTCCCAGTAAAATAAGAAGAAAATAAAAAACTCATTCAAGATGGTGTCAAGCTGCCACTTTCCCCATATCCAACAGACTTCAGCTTCAGCACTACCAAAGAAAAAGCTGATGGGATAAGAAGAGTATATTCAAGGCAAAAGATAGACCTATTGAATTTTGCCAAAGTTCTGTTTTAGGGCAAACTGTTCTTGATCAAGGCATTAGGGATGGCTATCTCTTGATGGCAGCAGACGATTCAGGCTTCAAGAAACACCTGTTCAAGGAAATAGGGGGAAAAAAGAAAAACAAACTTCTCTCCAAAAGTATCTATGGCAGCACAGACAACTCAAGAAAAGATATGTACTTGGCCATGGTGGTGGATGGCATAGGTAAATGTTTAACTGCTAATGAGAAATAATTGTCTTTCCACAAAAGACGACTTGCATTTATGGCAATGGAGAGGTCTTGGCTGCATATATGCCATGTGCCTTCAACTAAAACAAGCGTAACCCCCTCCTATTCATGCATTTCACGCTAGGATGATTTTTCAGCAAGACAATTCTTTCCCTCCCAAAACTGGCAATTTTGAAATTCATCAGTGGATGAATCATGAACACTCCATACACTCCCTTTGCAGCTGGAAAGGGATTTAAATACTCAGTGTTGAAGTGACAGATCTGTGATTTGTTTGAGAATTAGAAGAAATTCTCTTTGCAGCTTGGAAGGGACTTAAATACTGGTGTTAAATGAAAATCTGCTCCAGAATTTATATCCTGGTTATGCCGAGATTCTGTCATGCTCGAGTAAAGAATACATTTAGATAACCTTGACAGGGGAAAAAAAAACATTAAATAATCTTAAAAGAGCTCTCAAAACTCTTGATGAGGTTTGGGTAATTTCTCCTCTATTAAATGAGTTTGTAGGGAAAAGCCAATTCAACCTTTGATGGCTTCAGTTACTTACCATTCAAGAGGATCCACATGATGTTTCCTTGCATCTCTTTTGGCAAGGGAAAGAAAAACACATCTTAGCAAAGTGGGATTACCATGTATGGCAAACAATCAATTGATTGGATAAGGAGTTTCACTTCTTTGGTAAGAACTTTATCACCTTTTAAGCTATTTTAAAAGTTCAGTCATGAGGTTTGATCCTGCTTTCAATTACCATCTAAGGGAAGTCTGAGGAGTAGTAAAGTGAGGTAAAGCAGATCACTAGCTTTCATACACAAAAGATCATTTTCTAGGTGTGCAGGCTAATGATTCAGCAGGACAGGAAATTAGTTGGTCTTGGGTCATACAAGAAAACCTCTATATTGGTTATTACGTGGATCCATATAAGATTGTATTCTGCCCCACTGACTTTCCTTAACAAAATAATCCAGACTCTTAATCATTTAACATATTACTAGAGGCGTAGTCTAAAGCAAAGACCACATAAGTAAGCTAATAGGGATGTCGATTCATATTCATGATAACTGTATTCTCTAGTTTTGTTCTTTTTTTTTTTCGGTCGAACCGTATTCTTTAGTTGGCGTGTTAGAAAAACCTGGGGTAATTTTCCTTTGCAATCTAGAAAAAACCAATCATTTTCCTTTACCATCTGAAAGTCTCTCACAAACAATTCATTTACAAAAAGTTCTTAACCCAAATAGCCTATTGCATGCAGAAAATCAAATGAAATAATGCTACACAAAGCACAAATAACTCAAAAAAGAGAAAACATCCCTCGCTGATAAAAAGAAAACAAAATATTGGCAAAAGAAAACCCATTATGCTTGCAACAAACCTGACAGTCCACCACTTTGGCAAAGAAAGTTGAAGTTGTCACCAAATCATCCAAATATGAACACCTATTCAAACCCTTAGTGATGATAGAATCACGAAAAAGTAGAAAGAGTCTAATCTTACCGCTAATCAACCAAATTATTAGATAAAATCTCAGCCAAAAACTTAAGTCATACCAGTGGAAGTTGGAGGCTTAATCATTTTTAAACAATATCACCAACAAAAATATTCATTGAGAGCAAGGAAATCCAAAACCAAATCTATATCTCTGCTATTCCGCCAATTTAAAGACCAAAAGTATTCTTCACCTTAAGGTTTTTTACTTAAGATCCTATACCTCCCTCTTAGACAAACAGTTAAGGACAAAACACTTTTGTGCCTTCAGTCTCCATTTTTCAACCTTGCCGCGACTCCCATAATTTCATTACACGTAATATGGATAGTATGACACAATTTGACCAAGTATTACTTTACCATTAGAGGATTGACTGACATCAAAGGATTCAAAACTTCCAAGAGAACAATGTACGACTCCATTGCCATAGCTGTCCAATACCAATCAAATGATGCATACAGAATATGCAATACATGCTTTAATTGCATCTCAGTCCAAAATTGATTCAACAACTTTCATTGTGTTCAACGTATGGAATTCAAAACATATTTCATCCATAAGAGAAACATCCCAAGCTTGGTTGCTCGGTCCATCATAACCTGCATCATAAGCGATACAAAATAATCAGAGATGATCTTAACTCGCATGACAATACTTCAAGTATTTATGTGTCAAATCGAAGATCTACAGAATCATGAGCAAACATAAGCAACATTCAATTTTTATACTCCTCAGTGGAACAGGGACGGCATGACTTCCTGGTGAATATGTCATCACAAAGCAAGCAGAACACTAGCGGTTGAGCGTCACACTTACCAAGCACTAAATCTTTGAAGCACCATTAACAATTGTCAACAGGAATGTTAGGTTCCTGGGGATAGCTTATCGAGGCAAGGAAATGCAAAGTAGCAGATTAAGGCATCTAAGAATTGAATGAGATGAACATTTGATCGAGATAAACGAGCATCGTTCCAAACTGAAGATCCTCATCTCGATTAACCAAACAAAAACATGCGAAGTTTCAACAAGATTGAATAATTGTTTTAGGTGTTCAAAAACGAACATGAACTCGTAAAAAAAAAAAAATCATGCCCCGTCTCCAAAATGGACAAAATAATACAGAGACATGTTCATCCAAAACCCTGTATGTATTTCAATTCAACTTCCAGCGATCCAGTCAATTACATCATAGCCAGAGAAATTAGCAGAAATGTCAATGACGCAACTCCCTCCAAAACAAGCAAACCAAAAAGGAAAAAAAAAACCTAAAAAAAAAGAAAGTTCAGCTACATTGGGGGGGAAATACGCAGCACAGAAACACCGGCTGGATCTCGGAAAGCCGCGACACCAATCCAAAACGAACCGCCGCCTTCAATTGCCCCCGTCGTTAGAGCAAGAAGCGCCCCCGTCGCAGCGATGCTCATCGCCGTGATGGGGGTGGGGGTGGCGGTGCTGGTGATCCGGGGCGTCGCCGTCCTCGTCGCTGCTGCAGTCCTCGTCAAAGGACTTCTCCTTGTGGAAGATGCAGCACTTCTTGGAGCTCTTCTTCTGCAGGAACTCGTTGTCGACGGTGCCTTCCTTCCAGGTCACCTTCTTCTTCTTGTCGTTCACCCGCTTGAGCCGCAGGACCAGGGCGGTGTTGCCGCTTTGGGAGGAGGAGGAAGACGAAGGGGGAGGCGGAGCGCGGTCGTCGACGGTGACGGTGGCCGTGACGCTCGGGGATGCGGTGCCGGCGTTGGTCATCGTGACCATGGATCGAGCCATTCTCTCTCTCTCTCTCTCTCTCTCTCTCTCTGCGTTGAGACGGAATCGGAATGGGAAGTCGTCGGACTCGGAAGAATAGCCGCGCTTCGCCTTCGGCCAGAACTTCTGAGCCTGGGCCTGGACATGGGCCTAATATGGGCCCATGATACAAAAATCAGGTTCAGAATGAAGGGAACGAACGCAATGGCGCTTTGGTTGGCAAAGATTTGGAATCTTTCATTTGAAATAAAAATCCTCGACCAAACGCAGGTGTTTTGTTCGTTTTTGTGCGGCTTTGGCGAGATGCACCGTGCATCTTCAGTGGCTCTAAGGGCTTTTAGCCCAACGCAGCTCTTGAGTCCTGGAAAGTTGCATCTTTGGAATGCAAGTTCGGTATTGTTCATCTTCTTCGTGGTACTATTCATCTTCTTCGGAGAGACGAACGGAGCCCAACAACCGCCGGCCAAGGAGAGGCCCGCACTGGCGACTGTTGCTTGAGGCGTCACCGACCCCGTGACCGCCGCCCGGGGGTTACGGTCACCGGCGACCGCCGCCCGAGGTCGCGCGACCTCGGGCGTCTCTGGGTTGCGCGGCTGGTTGCTTACCCTCGGGCATTGCACGACCCGGGCGGTGGTCGCGCAACCTCAGGCGTCGCCTGGGTAGTGCGACCTAGGCGTCGCTTGAGGTCACCGAACCTCAGGCAACGCGTCGCTTGGGTCACGCGACCTAGGTGTCGCCCGAGGTCCGGCAACCTCGGGCATTGGTCGCCCGGGTTCGCGCGACCCGGGCGACGGAGGCTTGAGGTCGCCGGACCTCGGCGGCTGACCCCAGGTCGCGACCGGGCGCCGTCGCCCGGTCACGTGGCCGTCCCTTGGGTTGCGCGACCCGGTGACGGAGGCTTGAGGTCGCCGGACCTCGAGCAACGCCGGGTCGCGCAACCCAAGCGACGGCCACGTGACCCAGGCGACGGGCACTGGGTCGCGGACCCCGGGCGTCGCCCGAGGTCCGTGGCAACAGCGACCGTCGCCCGTTGCCACAAGATCTTCATCTTCTTCGCGGTACTATTCATCTTCTTCGGAGAGACGAACGGAGCCCAACAACCGCCGGCCAAGGAGAGGCCCGCACTGGCGACTGTTGCTTGAGGCGTCACCGACCCCGCGACCGCCGCCCCGGGGTTACGGTCACCGGCGACCGCCGCCGCCCGAGGTCGCACGACCTCGGGCGTCTCTGGGTTGCGCGGCTGGTTGCCGGCCCTCGGGCATTGCACAACCCGGGCGGTGGTCGCGCAACCTCGGGTGTCGCCCGGGTAGTGCGACCTAGGCGTCGCCCGAGGTCCGGCGACCTCGTCGCCCGAGGTCCGCGACCTAGGCGACGGAGGCTTGAGGTCACCGAACCTCGGGCACGCGCGTCGCCCGGGTCACGCGACCCGTGTCGCCCGAGGTCCGCGACCTCGGGCATTGGTCGCCCGGGTTCGCGGGACCCGGGCGACGGAGGCTTGAGGTCGCCGGACCTCGGCGACGGGGTCGCGCAACCCAAGCGACGGCCACGTGACCCCGCGACGGAGGCTTGAGGTCACCGGACCTCGGCGACGCCGGGTCGTGCAACCCAAGCGACGGCCACGTGACCCGGGCGACGGCGCCCGGGTCGCGGACCCCGGCGTCGCCCGAGGTTCCGGTGGCAACAGCGGCCGTCGCCCGGGTCGCGCGAACCCGGCGGCCGTCGCCCGGGTCGCGCGAACCCAGCGACCCCCGCCCGAGGACGCCGGACCTCAAGCGAGGCTGTCCAAAGCCGGATCTAGCCGTCGGACATTGGCCGCCGGTGGCATTTTAAAAAAAAATTAAAAACTTTTTTTATATATAAAATTTACCAAAAATCCTTTACAAAATGTAATTTTTACCAAACGGTGTTTAAGCTAAAGTCCTTTCACAATGCACTTTAAAACTACAATTTACCAAACGCTATTTGCATTTACACAAACCCCTTTAGCTCAAAGGTATTTGCATTTTCCCAATGGCATTTGCCCAAAGCCGAACCAAACGGGCCCAAATGTATGAATTTGTCACGTCATTTTTATAAAATTATTTTCATGTTTTAACGTCGTCCTTGTTCATCACAAGTTTTTTCATGCTTTAAGTATCAAATAAACATTTCGGTAATATCTCAATACTATAAGCTTCTAGGCAAGAAATATTTCCAAAGTAAATTGACAAGAACGTGACAATGCACCAAATTCTATTAATTCACTCGCCATTATTTCATCAAGACTATAGATACAAGTAATGACGTTGCCTACTTGTAGTATGGTATGTTATTTACAATCTTCACTTCCCTCTTAATTGCTCAATATGTTCACGGATAATATTGCTAATTTTTTCGGCTCTAATAATTATCATAAGTATTTCTTAATTATTTTTGAACGCAAGAAAAGAAAAAAGCCTAAGATAGAATGAATAATTAGTTATTTTTTTCATCACTCCAAACATATCAATGCTAACCCTGATAATATGTAAATGTAACTCGTTGTTCAAACAATTATTTAGTGGTCCTGGCAAGGCTTGTTGCAAAACCTGTTGTCATCGGAGGACATTGACAAATCGATCGTATGATGTAGCCCGTAGTGCTATCCAACGTAATAATTTAGCTTGAGGAGTCCCTGCCTCCCTCCTTCTTCCCTTTTTTTCCTTTTCCGTACGAAAACCCAATAAGTTATCTCTATGGTAGTTTGAGTTGGGAAAGAAATTAAGTTATTAAATTTAATTAAGCATTATCTCGTCCAAAGAGAAAACGAGAATTTACTAAAGCGCTCTTTGGGTTTTGTTAATTATTCGATATAAACTCTCACGACAATTGTAGGGAAGACATGCAATTGTCCATGTGGCCCAAGAAAAGTGTTCTTCTCTCATTTGAACACATATCGTTCTTGATCAATAACTCGCAAGAAAATAGCAAAGGGGGTTCGAGAATTGGTCACTAAATTACCAAAAAGATCAGTAAAGATGACTTATTTTATAACAGTTCGACAGCTGACAGATTCTTGACAAGATAAAGATTAAAGACAAAAATTACATTCACACTTAGCACTCGAGAACATATGAAATGTTGATGAATTTCAAGATGAGGATTAAAGGCAAATATGACAATAACACCCGCACTCGAACAAATGAAATCTTGATGAGTTTTCGGGCTTGTTAATTTAGAGAGCTGCAATCCTCCTGATCTGGCCACTTGAACGTGTGAGCGGACTTATGTCGCCCATCTTTACCATGGCGGCCGCAAAATCCGACTTGAAGCTTGCAGGCTTCTTGCTGTACTCGGAGATGATATTGTCGGTGGACCCTCCGCTGAAAAGGACTTGGTCCGACTTGAGCAGGCCTTTCTTCTGCATCAGATTCTTGAAGTAGTTGTTGTTGAATGAATCGGGGGTCACCAAATCGAGCGGGGCCAGAGTCGCGCTGCCGCCTCTCGCCGGGCACCGGCGCTCACGAGTGCTGGCGAATTCCGCATCGATGTCGCTGCCATTGCTGTAGATTCTTTCCCTGAACGTGAAGCACTGAGCTTGCCCTAGAGTGTGAGCACCTGCATAACGTAGGCAGAAAAGGGCACGTCAGCATTATTTCTCCCTTTTATTCATATCATTCGAGCTTGTGAGCAAGCAAGAATGAGAAATTCTTGGATGGGCCAAGCTCCATCGTCAGGGTTGAATAAGCATTTCATATATACCTGAGAGGGCAACCATGTCTCTAACGCTAAGGCCCTTGCTTGCAAATTTAGGCACGAGTTTCTCGAGGCCTTCTCGAAACGACGGAAGATCGCTTGACGCGAGTGATGGGCTTGCGGTGGTCGAGTCTCTTCTTCCGAGCTTCACCGTCCAAGAAGGACCGCCAACCTACATTTTCGTCAAAGCAGCATCAGTTATATCGGTAAGGAAAACGATTTAAACTTGTAGTCGATATTTGAAAGTAATGAAGTGGTCATAAGATGCGTATCTTGAGAATTATGGGAAGACTTACGGCAACAGAAGCATCTCGAGCTGCGACGGCAACAGAAGCATCTCGAGCTGCGACGGCAACAATATCCGCACAAGACACGACTCCTCCGGGAACAGATCTTCTCTACTTCCAACTTTGCATAGTCTATCACTTCGTAACCTCTCACGGAGCCTCTGTTCTGTGGGGTGTCTCTCTCGCTGGAGTTGGTGGTGCTATTGTCCAGTAGTATCGACGCGTCACAACCCTGGACAAAGCAATCGTGGAAATGGAGTCGGATGAGAGAAGCAGCCATCTGGCGCTCCCTCGAGACGCGGTTCTGATGGAAGTCCTTATTGTTGGAAGATATGATTTACAAGATTTGTACATATTGTAAATTGATATAGTATATGTCTATATTAGGATTAGAAATATTACAGAATATTTAGGAAATATACACTTTCTCTTTATTGTTACTTCTTCTGTATTATATACATCATTGTACATAGATTACAATCAATGAATTGAGGCATACATTTTTCCTCTCCAAAAATTCTTCCCTACGCTCTTTCTTCTCTTTCATCTAGTCTTGTGACATGGTATCCGAGCCCTCCTTGAAGTTCTGAATTATTTGTCGCTTCTGCTTCGATTGCCTACGTGGAACTCCAATTTGCAAAAGAGAGTTGCCATAGGAATCATTATTTTTTGAAAGGGAAGAAATTTTTTGATCATGCATAAAGCACAAGATCTGACCTCGACTTCAGACAACCAGCCTGCAGGAGAAGCTACGCCACAAATCCTGGAGATCCAAGACTTGTCTGTCGTGACTTCGGCCTCCGAACAACAACTCAACTAGGCCCAGGCACAACTACAGGCCCAACACGCGCAGTGGCAACCATTCCAGGCTCAATTCAATCTGGGGCAACCATTTTTGGGCCATCCTTACCAATGGATACCATATCCATGGTTCCATGGGCCAAGCCCAAATACATCATTGCTAGGAGGCTACCAAAGCAACGTTGGGTCCAATGGAGGCCCACCTACCAGCGAAGGGGCAAGTGCAACCATTGGCCTAGAGCAGACAGGCGGATCAACTGGACCGGGTATGGGTACGAATCCACACCCGACTTTTCTTAATGCGGGTCATGCGGGTCAGGGAACCGGACCGAGTGGTTCGGGCATGGGAGGAAATCCCTACCCGAATCTCAGACCCTGAATTTTTCTGTATCAGATCTTTGCTGCCGGCGGCCGGTCGGAACCCGACAACCCACTTCACACAACAAATGCTGACGGACCGGAACTGAAGCTCATCAGCCAACAATTGACCAATGCCGACAACTACTCAAGCTGGTCGCAAGAGTTCCAACATGCGTTGGTAACAAAAGATAAAGAGGGTTTTCTTGACGGAACGATTTTGATTCCGTCCGAAGAGAGAATGGCACGACTTTGGAAGAAATGCAACCAACTGGTCAAAATGTGGATGGGGAATTGCATCGCATGCGAAGTCGTGGCCGGACTTCCCCTGACGGAGGATTCAAAACAAATGTGGGAGAATATTAAGGAGATGTATGGAAAACTCAATCAAGTCAAGATTTTTTCGTTAACACAGCAAATCTCGGAGCTTAAACAAGGGAATATGACCATTGCAGCCGTTTACAACAAACTTTCGACCCTGTGGAACGAGCTGGAAGCAGCTGAAGAGAAATTCGATTGGCCCGACCCTATTGTACAATAGTACAAAAGCATGTGGGAAAGGGAAAAGGCGACGAGGTTTTTGCTTATACTCAACGAGACTTACCTCTCGTTTCGCTTCCAGATCCTGACTATGGAGCCCCTGCCGAGCCTTGGCCGCATCTACCAACTTGCCATCCAAGAAGAGAGTCAACTAAGGACGGCGGACTACAGCAAAGGCGGAGACGAAATGGCTCTAGCGGCAAGAAGCCATGTCCGCCCTTCGCCGAGGAACGCAAGAGGCAGAGGGCAGAAAGGGGCACAATTAGGGTTCCCCGAAGAAAACCCTAGAGGATTCGATTTTGTTGGGCAATCGGACGGTCCACAATCACCACTGGCAGCGAGTGGATCGGGCGACCCATGCGGGAGCAGCTTGACTGGATTGGATGGGCCACGAGGAAACAACTTCTATGGGCCGGAAGGCTCACGCGGATTTCTGGCTGGTGGATCGGATGGCCCATATGGGCTGACTTTGGCCCAAGTCTCGCAGCCCACAAACAGGCCTTTTTTAGCCGCAAGAAACATTGCTTCCAAAGGAAAAGGTAAAATGTATTGTGACTATTGTAAACGTCCGCATCATACAATAGAAAACTGCTGGAAGCTGCATGGGAAACCTGGAGAAAAGGAAAAAGGGAAATTTTCGACAATTTTTTAGGTATCAGGGCAACCAATAGACAAGATAATTACCCATGATCAATATGAAGAGCTAATGGAAGCTTTAAGGAAATTGGATGCCTCTGATAAAATTGGAAGTTTCACAGGTACATCTTATTGTCTGATGAATTCAATTTCGAAGAATGCATGGATTATTGATTCAGGTGCTAGTGACCACATTGTTTGTGATAAGGGTTTACTTTCCAATATCGAAAAATTATCTTTTCCCAAATCAGTACAGCTCCCAAATGGAAACATCATCCAAGTTGAAATGACTGACACTGTGAATCTTAGTTCCCTTATTACACTTCAAAATGTGCTTTATGTCCCTAATTTCCACTTCAATCTCATGTCAATATCTCGAGCTTGTGAAGAAAATTCCTGTCACGTCTTATTCAATTCTGATAAATGTTTCTTTCAGGCCTTTTCGACTGGGAAACTAATGAGCTTGGGTAGAGTTTTTCAAGGGCTATATTTCTGGATGGGCCTTTTGAACAGTCTTCAATTGTCTTCTATTGAATCCAATAAATCATTGTGTAATACTACTATCAATGATAAAAACTTCCTTCATCATCAAAGATTGGATCATACTGCTTTGTTTCCCTGTCCTCAATGTCCTATCTGCCCATTAGCAAAACAGACACGTGCTTCTTTCTAAAATAGCACTTCTCGAGTTGATGGAATTTTTTCATTAATTCATGCTGATATTTGGGGGCCTTATCACACTTTGAATCATGATGGGTCTCGGTTTTTTCTCACAATCGTAGATGATTTCTCACGTGCGACATGGATATTCCTAATGCAATCAAAAACTCAAGTTCTTTCTCACCTAAGGACTTTCCTTGCCCTATCAAAAAATCAATTTGGGAAATCCATTCAACACATTCGGTGGTCGAGTCTCTTCTTCCGAGCTTCACCGTCCAAGAAGGACCGCCAACCTACATTTTCGTCAAAGCAGCATCAGTTATATCGGTAAGGAAAACGATTTAAACTCGTAGTCGATATTTGAAAGTAATGAAGTCGTCATAAGATGCATATCTTGAGAATTATGGGAAGACTTACGGCAACAGAAGCATCTCGAGCTGCGACGGCAACAATATCCGCACAAGACACGACTCCTCCGGGAATAGATCTTCTCTACTTCCAACTTTGCATAGTCTATAACTTCGTAACCTCTCACGGAGCCTCTGTTCTGTGGGGCGTCTCTCTCGCTGGAGTTGGTGGTGCTATTGTCCAGCAGTATCGACACGTCGCAACCCTGGACGAAGCAATCGTGGAAATGGAGTCGGATGAGAGAAGCAGCCATCCGGCGCTCCCTCGAGACGCGGTTCTGATGGAAGTCCTTATCGCAGCAATCGCGTCCGAGCATGACTCATCATAAAACGTGGAGGAAAGCTGTGCATGGCGGGACATGCACAGGAGCACTAGCATCGAAGAGAATATAGCGAAGCGACAGAAGGACGTAGCAATGCCAGGGTTTGAGGCCATCGTGTATGCACGTACTGATTATTCTCTTTGCTATATATTTAGGGTGTGTGTGGCAACGTTTCTATTCCGGGAAACTATTTCTTTTTAGAAAAATTTTTTATCTATTTCTACTCAGGGAACAATTTCTGAGTAAAATAAGGTGTTTGGTAATTATACAAAAATTTTATTCTTAGAATGGAAAAAGAATATAAATGCGTTTGGTAAAAATTTATAAATTTTTGTATTTATTTGTTTTTTCTTGTTACTCACGGACTGCCGACGGCCGCACGACCCGCACAACGGCCGCACGACCACCGCATGACGGCCGCACGACCGTCGACGACCGTCGCACAACCGCCGCATGATCTCCATTCTTTCGTGCTATTTGTGGGTGTTCGACTCTTGCAACTCGATTAATCCAGCGAATATTAGGAAACAACTTTGCCGCTGTCTATATGGATCGAGTAAAGCCCTGCGCGAAGACATGTGATAGCCTTCTTTTGATTAGACAACGTAATCTACTATATCCAAATAATATGCCTAACCGCGTAGTCAATTCTTCAATTTAAGAAACGAAGTTGGCTCTATAAAAGCCCTAAGGACTCTTTCTTTTCTTATTTGAGATAAGAAAAGTGAATTGGCTAATTGGGATTGCCTCTATTTTAATAATTTAATATTCAACAAGACTCAAAAAACTGGTCACGTAATACATTTTGCCAACACCGGCACATACAAGGAAATATAGTAGTAATTGAAGCAAAAACGGAACAAAAAATGAGTGCACAAAACAAAATGAAGAAGTTGAGAATGCAATGGAATCTAAAGAAGTTATAAAAAGGATAAAATGATCAATTTCGCACAAATCGCTCTTTTATTTTCTCCTCTATAGGTAGCAAAGATACGGTGCGCATTGCAACCCGTAGTATGGTTAGGATATACGTTTTACTCTATGAGTAACTTTAAGCTATGATCTACCATGTCAAGTATTGAATGAGCTCATATCATGGCTTTCTTTTGTCCCTCATGTCGTGCTCGAGTGTGCCCCATCTTTTTCTTTGATTTGTGTAAGATGCAGGAACAGATGAACTGATGAAAAGACTTCTGTCCACGAGATGTATCCTGTACAGATAAATTTCTAAATATGGGCTAGCTGTGCAAATGTGAAGCGAATCAATCGGTTTTTGAGGAAGGGAGAATTACAAACACACATCATTTCAACAGCTGTGCGTGGAAAGTTCGTGCATGCTTCTTGCTTCCAAATTCAAAGCAACATTCTCGATGGCCCTTGTTCAAATGTTGGTTAGTAGAAAAGGATCGTACAGTCAACCTCCTAATTACGGCAAAAGAGAAAAATCTCTGATGAGGAGGCTGGCGGAGAATAAATCCATGCAGAAGAAGAGGACCCCGACTTTGCCAAGCAAACTTCAATAGGTAGTTGTCGTAGTTTGTTGCCATCGATAGCCTTGCAAGTACGAGGCAGTAAATTCTAACGGCGTGATGATTCCTAAAGAGAACCAAAATCACCGTCCTGATCATATCACATAAATGGTCGATGTTATAAACACAACCTCTTCACACCAGACACAAGCAAACATTGGAGTTGGGCTGAAGAATATAATCCACTTGCAGCAGGTATACGATACACGGTAAGCAAGAGGAGAGTCTGCTTTTACACAGATTCCAATACAAGTCGTTAAGTTATAACAACTCTTTTAATTCGAATTAAGTAGCATATCCCTTCTTTTTTTTTTTTTTTTTTTTTGAACAGGAAGTAGCATATCCCTTAGAATCCCCTTTTTTTTGCTCGGAATATGAGGACCCTCCATACACCCGGCGGTGCCAAATGTCAAAATATTGCAATGCCTCCTCACCAAGTTTTGCATGGAGTATTCAGCCCGATGCTCAACCGGCATCATGCCCCAAATTCATGAAAATGGACGTGGCAATCCCTCCTAGGATAATGGTTCTGTTGTGGTATATGAATCTCTGATGCAACATATATTCTTGTGTACGACTACTTCAAATTCAGAGGGGGACTCTGTAGGATGGATCCACCATTTTCAAGATGAACAAATTTCCCTTATCACCCCTCGATATTCTGCAAGCACATAGATCAGTTCCCATATCAGAAAATGAGCACTTGGACAGATAGAACCCCGATATCCTTTTCCCTGTAGATCCTCTATCTTAGATGGATGACTCTCTAAGAGTCCATCATATCAAATGAAGAGAATTGGAAGAAGCTTGACTGGATGATTGAATTGAGAGAAGAAGGTAGAAGCACAGAGGCCCTTCACATCATAATAATTATAAAGTGTAGATCTTTAATTCACTGAAGTTGCTATGGTGTCAAACGAAAAGTAGAGACTTTGGAATACAGAGTGCTAGTACGAGGACAAGTGTTGTAACAGTATCCATAGACATTCCAACCAGAGATAGTCATATTGTCCATCTGGTCAATAGACTTCACACTAGAAAGTAGAATTAGAATGTTGAAGAACCGATCAAGTTTGTAACATGGAGAGTAGTTCATGCTCTAGATTAACCTAAAAACCTGAGCATGTCACTCATCAAACTGACTCAACGAGTCTCCGCCAGGTCCCTCCAGCCAAAAGATAAAGTGCATAAAAGTGGGAAAACTTTCTTACCTGGGTCTGCAAAACTGATTTGGATGTTGTATAGATAAGCTCCCATTTACCATTAAGCAATTCAGATTGGAGAGGATCCTTCACTGGGTTAACCGCCTCGAGCTTACGTGCAATCTGATCAGGTAAATAATTCTCATCAAGGGATGAATGTTTTAATTCATCAAAATCATGGCGTGCCTTTCGGATTTTGAGCATTCAATTGACTGATACTAACAACTGTTTTTGTTGGTTATGGACGTATGAAAGCATGCTGCACATGAATACTATCACACGGCACTGAAAGACTCGGCGGCAATTAGTATTACATCTAACCAGTCATCAAGGCTCAACGTGAGTACCAGTAGACAAAAACAAATGGTCAACATTGATATTCTCCTCCATCATTGAATCATTCGAGAGGCTTTCTGATGGGTTCCTGCTGGGAACCCTTTCCCATCAGAATATGTATCGCGATGTCCCATTAAATCTTCCAAATTTGATCAATTCGAAATTATCCGAAAGTGCACAAAGGTGAAATACAAATGTCGTTTCGTACTCGTTTGAGATCAATTCCCACAAGCAAATAATGTTTGTTCCATTTCCCTCCGCTTGCTCATTGCAAATACAAATGTGGCCCAAGAAAAGTATTCTTTTCTCATTTGAACACATGTCGTTCTTGATCAATAACTCGCAGGAAAATAGCAAAGGGGGTTCGAGAATTGGTCAATGAATTACCAAAAAGATCAGTGAAGATGACTTATATTGTAACAGTTCGACAAATGATGGATTCTTGACGAGATAAAGATTAAAGACGAAAATTACATTTACACTTAGCACTCAAAAACATATGAAATCTTGATGAATTTTAAGAAAAGGGTTAAAGGCAAAAATTACATTCACACTGCACTCGAACAAATGAAATCTTGATGAGTTTTCGGACTTGTTAATTTAGAGCACTGCAAATCCTCCTGATCTGGCCACTTGAACCGGTGAGCGGACTTATGTCGCCCATCTTAACCATGGCGGCCGCGAAATCCGACTTGAAGCTTGCGGGCGTCTTGCCGTACTCGGAGACAATGCTGTCGGTGGACCCTCCGCTGAAAAGGACTTGGTCCGACTCGAGCAGGCCTTTCTTCTGCATCAGATTTTTGAAGTAGTTGTTGTCGAATGAATTGGGGGTCACCAAATCGAGTGGGGCTAGAGTGGCATCGCCCCCACTCGCCGGGCACCGGCGCTTACGGGTGCTGGCAAATCCCGCATCGATGTCGCTGCCATTGCTGTAGATTCTGTCCCTGAACGTGAAGCACTGAGCTTGCCCTAGAGTGTGAGCACCTGCGTAACGTTGGCAGAAAAGGGCACATCAACATTATTTTTCCCTTTTATTCAATATTATTCGAGCTTGTGAGCAAGAATGAGAAATTCTTGCATGGGCCAAGCTCCATCGTCAGGTTTGGATAAACATGTCGTATATACCTGAGAGGGCAACCATGTCTCTAGCGCTAAGGCCCTTGCTTGCAAATCGAGATACAAGTGTCTCGAGGCCATCTTGAAACGATGGAAGATCGCTTGATGCGAGCGATGGGCTTGCAGTGGTCGAGTCTCTTCTTCCGAGCTTCACCGTCCAAGAAGGACTGCCAACCTACATTTTTGTCACAGCAGCATCAGTTATATCAGTAAGGAAAATGATTTAAACTCGTAGTCGATATTTGAAAGTAATCAAGTGGTCATAAGATGCGAGAACTATGGGAAGACTTACGGCAACAGAAGCATCTCGAGCTGCGACGGCGACAATATCCGCGCAAGACACGACTCCTGGACAGATCTTCTCCACTTCCGACTTGGCGCCGTCGATCACCTCATAACCTCTCACGGAGCCTCTGTTCGGCCCTGCGTCTCTCTCGCTAGAGATGGTGGGGCTATTCTCTAGTAGTATCGACGCGTCGCAACCCTGGACAAAGCAATCGTGGAAATGGAGTCGGATGAGAGAAGCAGCCATCCGGCGCTCCCTCGAGACCGCGGTTCTGATGGAAGTCCGAATCGCGGCGAGGGCATCGGGGCACGACTCATCGTAAAATGTGGAGGAAAGCTGCGCATGGCAGGACATGCACAGGAGCACTAGCATCGAAGAGAATATCGCGAAGCGACAGGAGGACGCAGTAGCGCCAGGGGTTGAAGCCATCGTGGATGCACGTACTGATAATTCTCTTTGCTATATATATTATGGTGAGCAGCGAGCAGGAAGCAGAGCTTGTTGTGTGTAGAAGATGGAGTGAATGATGGGGAGAGTGAGATTTTATAGGCGCAAAATTTCGATCGTGAGGTCTAATATTCAAAGCTGAAGGCCGCTAATCACAAGCGAGAGAGGGATCGGGGCCGACGGACCTCGTCCTTGTGTGGCTGCATTTGGAAAAGTAGGGGCGATCTTTGTCTGATTTTGATCGAGTCCTTTCTGGATGGAAGGGTGAAAAGTCGAAGGTTGAGGAGTTTGACTCATTATTTTTTGTGATTTGTTGTACATTAAGAGTCCCTAACCGGGGCTGTAATCAACGCATGTGATTTGACTTTTGGCTTTTTGCGAATGAATGTGTAAAGGGCAACCTGCAAATTGCATGGCTTTTGACGTGGAAAAAAGTTGGTGGGCTTCCAGTCCTTCGTTCCTTGGCCTTTCTTTCTCCCTCCATTTTGTCGTCTGGCCCCTCCTTAATTCTTTCGTCCTATTTTTGGATGTTCCACCATTGCGACTCAATTAATCCAGCGACTATTAGGAAACAACTTTGCCACCGTCCACATGCATTGGGTAAAACTTTTACCCATGGATGCGTGATGGCCTTCTTTCAATATTACTTTTAATAATGTAATCCGCTATATCCAAATCAAGTACGTTACCGTTTAGTCAAATTTTCAATTTAAAAATGATATTGGCTCTATAAAATTTCTATGAACTCTTTCCTCTCTTATTCGAGATAAGTAAAATGAATTGGTAAATTGGCATTCCTTTCATAATTTAAATTCGACAAGACTCGAAAAACTGGTCATATAATACATTTCACTAATCGGTGCACATACATAGAAATTCATTAGCAATTGAAGCAAAAATAAGACAAAAAAATAAGTGCAAAAAACAAACTGGAGAAGTTGAGAATGGAATGAGATCTAAAGAAGTTATAAAAAAGGGTAAAGTGATCAATTTCGCGCAACATCACTCTTTTTAATTTTTCCCTCTGTAGGTAGCATAGATACCGTGCACATTGCATCCCATGGTATAGCTAGGATATACGTCTTACTCTATAAGTAATTTTTAGCTATGATCTACCATGTCAAGTATAGAATGAGCTTCTCTCATAACTTTCTTTAGTCTCTCACGTCGTACTCGAGTGTGCCCTTTCTTAATGTGGCGTTCATGTAAGATACAGTAATAAATGAATTGATTCAAAGAATTTTGCGAACAAGAAGCTTGGTGCGTTTGGTTCAACATTTCCAAGGGGCTTTCAACCTCCAAAGCCCCTTAGAAAAATGCTAAACTGTTTGATAACCATTTTGAAGTAGCTTTCAAGTGAAAGTCGGATTAGAAAGGCTAAAAGCCCAATGCTAGTAGGAACTAACTTTGAGCTTTCAGCATTTGGCCAAATGTTAAAACTTTTTTTTTTCCAAAACTATTCTCACTCATTCTTCAAATTTCTGATTTTGCCCTCATTATTATTTTTTAAATGGCAAAATAATGCTAAAAAAAATAAATATATTTTGGTCTTTTTAAAAAAATTATTTATATATTTCATTTTTTTAGCATTTATATTTGATTTTTTTAGCATTATAGTCAAAATTTATATTAAAAATTGCATACATTATTTTTTTCAATTTTAAACAAATAAAAAATAAAAAATTTCGACGAAGGGTTTGGTCTTTTTTTAAATATATATATATATACGTATTTGATTTTTTTAGCATTATTTTCAAATTTATGTTTAAAAAGTTGCATACATTATTTTTTCAATTTTAAAAAAATAAAAATTAAAAAATTTTAACAAAGGATTTGGTATTTTTAAAAATATATATATGTATTTGAATTTTTTTGGATTATTGTCAAAATTTATATTTAAAAAGTTGCATAAATTTTTTTTTTCAATTTTAAACAAATAAAAATTTAAAAATTCTGATGAAGGGTTTGGTTTATTTTTTTCAAATATATATATGTATTTGATTTTTTAGCATTATTTTCAAAATTATATTTAAAAAGTTGCATATATTATTTTTTCGATTTTAAACAAATAAAAATTAAAAAATTTCGACGAATGATTTGGTCTTTTTTTTAAAATATGTATATGTATATGATTTTTTTTTTTAGCATTTTTATCAAAATTTATATTTAAAAAGTTGCATACATCATTTTTTTTCAATTTTAAGCAAATAAAAATTAAAAAATCGACCCACCTAGGTTGGCAGTTAGTTACTTCGGCTTTGGGCACTTCATCGCGAAGTCCCGGTTAAAACTCCGTAGCTACTACTTCCGAAGAAAGAAGAAATGGCGATACCTACGCAAAAGAAGGCCATGGTGGTGGAGTCCTATGCTAGTCTCTCCTAAGGTATAGGAGTCTGGCCCTTCAGTGCCGTCCGGGCATGAGAGGCCCGTGGTGGAGTCCTCGGTTATAAAAAAAATTAAAAAAATAAAAAATCCGATGAAGGGTTTGGTCTTTTTTTAAAAAATTATATATATTTGATTTTTTTAGTGTTATTGTCAAAATTTATATTTAAAAAGTTGCATACATTATTTTTTTCAATTTTAAATAAATAAAACTTAAAAAAAATATTAACCACCCAAAGGGCTTTTCAAATGTGTTTTCTACCAAACGATATTTCTCTCAAAGTTACTTTTCAAAGCATAGTTTATCAAACGGCCCTTACATTTGCCTAAAATCCTTTAGGCTAAATTATTTTGCATTTTTCCAATGGGCCTTTCAAATGCTGAACCAAATGAATATGGGTTATCTATGGAAAACTAGGCGAATCAATTGGTTTTTCTTTTCTTTTTCTTTTTTTTTCTTTTTTTTTCTGTTTTTTGAGGAAGTGAAGATAAAAAACACACACCACTTATCCCTTACCGAAAAAAAACACACACACACACCACTCATAATTCCTGACTTCTATGTATTATTCCCATCGCCCATGGAGGATATAACAGCTGTGCCTGAAAAGTTCGTGCATACTTCTCGCTTCAACGTTCAATGGAACATCGTCGACGGCGCTTTGGTTGGTAAAGAGGATTGTGCGGTCAACCTTATAATTCTGGCAAAAGAGAAAAGTCTCCGATGAGGAGGCTGGCGGAGAATAAATCCATGCAGGAAAACAGGACAACGACTTTTCCTAGGAGACCTCAATTGGTAGTCGTCGCAGTCCGTCACCATCGATAGCCTTGCAAGTACGAGGCGGTAAATTCTGACCACGCGATGATTCCGAAAGAGAACCAAAATCACCCGTCCTGATCAAATCACATAAATGATCGATGTTATAGACACATCCTCCTGACACCAAAAACAAGCAAACATTGGAGTTGGGCTGAACAACATAATCCACTTACAACATGGAGTACGATACATGGGAAGCAGGAGAAGAGTCAGATTTTACACATTAAAAGTCCAATCCAAGTGGTTAGAGTTCTAACAACTCTTTCAATTCAATTTTGGCAGCATATCCCTTAGAATCCCCTTATCTTGCTCAGAATATGAGGAACCTCCATACATCCGGTGGTGCCTAATATCACAATATTGCAATGCCTCCTCACCAAGTTTTGCACGGAGGATTCAGCCCGATGCTCAACCAGTGTCATGCCCCAAATTCATGAAACTGAAGTGGGCAACTCCTCTTAAGATTGTGGTTCTGTGGTTGTATATGAATCTCTGATGTAATATATATTCGTGGACGACTACATCAATTTCAGAGGGGGACTCTGTAGGATGGATCCACCATTTTCAAGATGAACAAATTCCCCTTATCACCCCTCGATATTCTGCAAGCACAAAGATCAGTTTCCATACCAGTGGACTGCCTTTCTCTGTCATTATACCATAAATACATGGGACTCAAGCAAACGTGACAAATTATTGCTGAGAATGGAGTCCCCTTGCCAATAGTTTCTGGTGCTTAATTTCAGGCTCTCACTTCTACATAGTTAATAATCCCGAAAACAATAGAAATCATCACATCATGCAAACTGAGCACAACCAGTAAAGCTGCTGCAGTAAGCAGAAAACTATGATTTTATCAATTATCTCCATTGCATTTTTAGCTTTCTACCAAGTTTAGGCCCAGCTATTAGGCTAGGATTCTAGAAAGAAGGGATGTGATGTATACTATGGGTTGAGCCAAATTAATCATACAAGTGGCGTCGATTACTATTAACAAGAAATATCTTGCCAGATATAGCTTTTATTGAGTAAACGAAATAAGAATTTAGGAAATCAGACTGCTCACCTTAAATCTTCATCTAAGTAAGTTATCTCCAACTGACCACGGCCACTTCCTGGATTTTTTATAGGTATCTGAGAAGTGTAAAAAAATAGCGGTAAGATAGACATTGAATGGTTGAAAAAGCATAGAGATATCTTGAAGCAGGATGCCGTGAAAACTATCTATGGGACAGTGATGAACTATTCCTTCCAATTAACATAAGCCAATGCAAAAAGAAACATACTGAGATGATAAAGGGCTGTTCAAAATCATACTAGCGTATAAATCAGAGAGACTGATGGTTTGAAATTCAACCGGTCGAACCTTTTATTTGAAACATTTAGTTTAGTTAAACTGAATGCTTTTCTATATGTAATAATGAAACTTTTGACGTGAATTCCCATTGAGCCATCCCCATCTAGATCAGATGGTGGGTACGCGGTTATAATTCATGAAGGTATGGCTTCCAATCTCCATGAGTCCAAATTACTATGTTATCTTGAAGGGACTCAGTTATTTATTTGATAATTGGTTTGCCTCATTAATATCAAAGAAGGTGCTTGCCCAATTGAATAAGAGCTTGGTGCACATCACTATTAGCATCCGAACCACAGTTGCAAATTGTTCGCTTATCTGTTGAAAGTCATCTTTACTCTTTTACCTCTCATATTATGTTTTTGATGAATTCTCTTCAATTTTCATTATAATTAAAGTAACTAACCTCATGGTAGAGAGAATGCCAGGGAAACAATGTGGGGTCAACTAACAGGTATGCTTTTCAATCTATGCGAGTGATAGGGAAAAAATTAACATCTTGAGCAATTACTCTGCTAGAGGAGAAATATGGAGTCATTGACTCATAGGGTGAAGATATAAAGAAAAGGATCAGGTCAGTAGTAAAAGTAAGACTTACCAAACCAGCAATTCTGAAAAAGTCAAATTTAACAGCCACTCTTCTTGCATTTAGAGGCACCAAATTAGCTGTCGCCTGCGAAAATTTGGCCCCGAAAAAGTGAATTCTCGATCATCACAAAGTTATGTCACAAAATGATATTGCTGGCGATGATATTGATTTGGAATAAGTAAAATTTCTATGACCAAACTTCTCATTGTGATCAATTTTCCCCTAGTCAATAGCAGATCTGGCGAAAAACAGAGCATAATAGGTAAGCCGGGAGGCACATTTGATTGCTTGTACATGAAGATAGAAACTAGCTGAAATCTGGCATCATCAAACTAGTTAGACTTTCCTTCTACATTTCTGCAGGGCAATTTTTTAATGTAAACCATAACAATTCTAAGCTAGAAAGCAGTGGACTATCAGTGAAACCAACCACCGATTCCAATCTTGACCGATAATCGAGCAAACAGGATTGACACTGAATTCTATGGTGCCATACCAGTGTTTTGAGTCTTCATCATAATGAATCACAGGCAGCAGAACACTGTTCACTTCTCCAGTAATCTTTCTATACACATATTATAAAAGTTGCAAATTGCAAATATAGACAGACCTACAGTTGCCAAGGTAATACCTCTATACTCTCTCCTCTCAAAGTACACAGAAATAGAAATGGTACAAGATCATTGGGGAATTACATAGTTAATAAATAGAAACATGAGAAAAGAGAGAGCAATAGTCTAAAAACAACCTGATTAAAGAATGGCCAAGTTTCCATATTTTGAGCCCTTAAAGTATCGACGTTGATTGCCTGGTAGATTTTGCCATTTGGCCTCAAGAACTTCGGTCTCTGCCATGGGCATTTGAAATGCTTGATTATGCAGATTACAGGATGCAAAAATTACAGCAATATATCTGATCAAACGGACAAAAAAAGGAAAAGAAAAAGACTCAGATAAAGAACTAGATCAAACACTTCGTATGTGACATTGACGAAGAAGCACATGACGAAAATGCAGAGTGGAAACTATCGCATGCAGAATGTTAATTCTGCCAAACCCTTAGGAAGATACACCAAGAAAATGAGCACCAGGACAGATAGAACCCCGATATCCTTTTCCTTGTAGATCCTTTATCCTAGATACATAACTATTTAAGAGTCCATTATATCAAATGAAGAGAATTCGAAGAAGCTTGACTGGATGATTGGATTGAGAGAGTAAGGTAGCTGCACAGAGGCCCTTCACATCATAATAATTATAAAAAGTAGATCTTTAATTCACTGAAGTTGCTAATGTGTCAAACAAAAAAGCAGAGACTTTGGAATATAGGGTGCTAGTATGAGGACGAGTGTTGTAACAGTATCCATAGACATTCCAACCAGAGATAGTCATCTCGTCCATCTGGTCAATAGACTTCACAGAAAGTAGAATTAGAATGTTGAAGAACTGATCAAGTTTGCAACATGGAGAGTAGTTCATGCTCTAGATTAACCTAAAAAAATCTGAGCATGTCACTCATCAAACTGATTCAACGAGTCTGCGCCAGGTCCCTCCAGCCAAAAGATAAAGTGCATAAAAGTGGGAAAACTTTCTTACCTGGGTTTGCAAAACTGATTTGGATGTTGTATAGATAAGCTCCCATTTACCATTAAGCAATTCGGATTGGAGAGGCTCCTTCACTGTGTTAACCGCCTCGAGCTTACGCGCAATCTGATCAAGTAAATAATTCCCATCAAGGGATGAATTTTTTAATACATCAAAATTATAGTGTGCCTTTCGGATTTTGAGCATTCAATTGACTGAATTCTAACAGCTGTTTTCTTTTGTTGTGGACGTACGAAAGTATGCTGCACATGAATAATATCACGTGGTACTCAAGGACTCGGTGGCAATTAATATTACATCTAACCGGCCATCAAGGCTCGACTTGAGTACAAGTAGACATAAACAAATGGTCAACATTGATATTCTCCTCCATCATTGAAGCATTTGAGAGGCGTTTCTGATGGGTTTCTACTGGGAACCCTGTCCCATCAGAATATATATCGCAATATCCCCTCAACTCTTCCAAATTTGATCAATTCAAAACTATCCTAAGGCGCACAAAGGTGAAATACAAACGTCATTTCGTTCTCTTTTTAAGATAAATTCCTCTATAAAAAAGAATGTGTTTTCACTGAAAGACGCCACTCCTTCAACGTGTTTTCCATAGGAGCAAATGAATTTCCTCGTTCAAAATCATCAAAATGCCAAACAGCAAATAGCAAAATGACACTTATATTTCAACCCCAAAGTCCATAGTGAAGCCAACTCCACACAGCCCATCTCCAACGTATGGTTCCGCTTCCCCGAGATTCATCACTCGACAAGATCGAACGAAAAGAGGACGTGCCTGAATTCAAGGCCTCACCTGATCGACGCGTTGTTGGTCCTCGGGAGTGGCTTCGGCGCCGCGGTCGAGGGGAGCGATGGCGTCGAGCAGCTCCTCCTTCAACCTCCGGACGTCCTCGCCTTTCGTCACGAGTCCCGAGAAGAAGGAGACCCCTCTTCTCGACGGGGGCGAGGCAGCGCGAGCGCCGGGCAAAAGCAGCCTGCGCGCGGGAAGCGAGACTGCGAGGGCATCGGGCGCGTAATTCGATGGAAGTTGAAAGGGCGGCAGGAGGATAGGCGGAGCCGAGGGAGGAGGAGGAGGAGGGTGAAGAGTCCGGAACCGAGCAGTGCAGGAGGACGAAGCGTGGGAAGAAGAAAGCGCCATCTCCACGCTCAGTGGTCGGCGAGTGATGATGACGACTGGGGAGCTTGATTGCATTCTTTCTCGGCGTTCATCCTCTTCGTACTTCTGCAGACGTTTGTCGTCCGGACAATTTCATCGAAGGTGGCAAAAAATATCGTCAGTGTTGTGTCCTCCTTTTCTTTCTTTCTTTTTTTTCCCTCATCGCCACGAAAAATTCTTGCACATATCATGTGATAACAGTCAAATTTGAAAAAGGAACTTAGGAGCCAACAGAAAATCCTTCTGCCATATGTAAAAATCGTGTGATATGAATTCGTTACATATAAAAATCATGTGATATGAATTAATAAGTGTAAAAGTCGAAATATATATAAAATATTGGCCATTGTCAATATAAAGAGTTTTGCAAATTATTGGTGATCTCGAGAACATACAATGATGAGATTGGAGATGCTCGAACCGGAACCGTTATTTCGGTTCGGATTCTGTGTGGTTCAGGTTAAAACCTGAACCGTTGCATGTCACAGGCCATCTTCAACTTCCTTGATTTATTTATGAGATAATATCGTCAATGGTCCATTACGTTTTTAAAGTACCAGTGGTCGTCCCTCGATCAGGGCGATGACTAATTTTGCTGACATGGCGGCCTTATGCTTTGAGCTCGGGCTCGAATAAGAACGGCTGCCATATAGCTTCTTTCTTCATGGGCTGGTTCTCTCTCTCTCAATTAGTTGTATTTTTCAGTTTTCATGTTGTTTGGGATAATAGGCAAGTCACAGCATCGGACATGAACCCGACATCCATGTCAGCAAAAGAAAAAAACTTAATAAAAGGACTAACTTATGCTTTCAAACATATGAATTGGTAGAGGAATGGTTTTGAATTTTAGGGTAAAAGTAGAATGGTCAAATTCACTGGTGACATCAGCTCTTCGTCTATCGACGAGGTAGAGATGGTCATGAATCTCACGGTAGATCGACCCATTCTAGAATACAAGAACCATTGCATTTCAAAAGCCAGAGAATTGCCTTTTCGTCGCATCAAACATAAGCTTCTCTTCTTCTCCTGGGAGATAATAAAGTTCATCATATCACCTATAATCAAAGTACAGTAATACAGAGGCAAGTGCTTGGCGCTGTGATTCGCTCATGCATCACGTATCAAGCACCGTATAAATATGTAAAGAAGGCATTTCACAGTGTTAAATGTACTTAGAGCATTCTTATATGCTCTGTCTGCTGCCTTAACTCGTCTTGACAGTCACCAGTACATGTTCTCATCTCGCCATGTCGATTCTAACACCAAAACTGGAGGGAAGTCCCCTTAGGTATGTCTGCGCTGTATAACGTGCAGAACCCAAATGGTTTCGTCACCTGATGACCCAATTTCATGAGATCCTGTCCTCTGCATTCGGCTTAATGTTAAACAGGCACCCTGTAAGATGGATCGACCATTTTCAATACGAAGAGATTCCCTTTGTCCCCTCTGGATATCCTGCAACAAGTGAAGGAGACATTTGTCCCATGAATTCGACATCATGTACGTGGGGCATGATGCCATATTAGGTAACCCCAAACTAAATTGCCAGTGATGTGAAGTCGCGCTTACCGCAATTCTTCATCCAAATAAGTTATTTCTAGTTCACCACGGGCTCTTCCAGGGGCCTTAATAGGAATCTGTACCGAAACCATCATGTGTATAAGCTACATGATAACCAAACCGTGCAGAGATGCTTCCATGCCATGATTTATTTAGGGTCTCAACAGCATTAGAAATCTAGAGCTGCCCCATCTTCATCTTTAAAGATTCTTTTCATATTCTGGACCAGACAACTTTTTGACAAACGACATTCATGCTGTCAAAAGAGATAGAGCCTTAGGAGTAAGGATACAGTCTTCTAGCACTGGAAAGATTGACAAGGAAATCTAAGATGGACAAACTACAAGTATTGTCAGGCTATTCAGCATCCAAATATAAACTGGATGAACACATTTTCGACTGGGATCTGGTGTTTGGGTTGAAACAGAACTCTTAGTGCATAACCCGGAAACTTCAGGGACAAAAGGTAAAGGAATTGATCGATAATTAACAAAAGCATTAGAATGGGACAGTCCCACCAGATGCAACTATGCCAAAACCTCCAGAAAAGAGCACTCTATATGGGAGACGAGATCATCTTCTAGTAGTTTGACCGAGGCAAGTGGAAAACACAGACATTTACATACTTTGCACGCTGAGTTCAGAGAAAGGAGGATCAAAGTCATCCATGCATTGAAGCAATAAAAGGATCAAAGATGCTGCAGCAAACCAGGGTATATAAATGTTCATTTGTTAGATTTTCTAGATAACTTGGGGTTGATTGGAAAATATGGTGTTCCACTGCATCCTCAAAGGTCAACTGCAAGGTACACTTAAGGTTTATCATAATAATGCAAGCTGTAAGTTTTCAATCGAGAGGTACAAAAGGTATAAAATTTGAAAACTTAAGGATCTTTATGCAAGTTATCCTTATATTTTGCTGAAGCAATACGGAAGATAAATAGCAATGAATAGTAATCAAGACAATTCCTTTTTTCATGTTTCAATTTTTTTTCCCTCTAGGTCTCTTTATTAATCTGAAGGGAACAGGTCATATGATGCAGGGTCCCATCAGAGAAATGTAAGAATGGGAAACCTATTTCTCTAATTCAGTTATCAGATCCTTCTATATCCGTCTGAAGATGCATGTGAGCAGAACTACTGAGAAACAACCATTGATCCAAGGGACTACAGGATTTCACAAGTATCGGAGAGAGCCTCGGGACCAAATCTTTGAATGACCTGTGCTTGATGTCAACACTTCATTTCATTAGGAGGACAGACATGACTAACGTAAAGTCAAACACTGGATATAACAACCAACTGGTGGGCTATCCATCAGCTATCAGCAATGATCAGAATTATGTTGTGAAGATGAAGTTATCAAATTCTAGGAACTAGAACTGCAAATTCCAATTCGATAGGCTTACCAAACCAGCAATCTTGAAAAAGTCAAATTTTACTGCAACTTTTCTTGAATTCAGAGGAGTTAGGTCTGCTGTAACCTGCAAATACACATTTCCGGCAACTCAGTGCCAGAACTTCCTAGTCCTTTTCAGCTCACAGTGCATCCAACAATGCAACACAAAGGATATAAATGAGCAAACTACTAATTAATGGATTTCAGTGGAAGAATGAATCTTTTAGGCCATTACAGAGGAGAATAATAATGCAGGGAGCTATTTGGAATCTCACTCCTAGGCCAACTTACTTGTAGCCAGGATGAAACCCACTGTCACTTCTTAAACTCAGAAGTGTACTGAAGTTCACTCCAGCGGTTGTGCACACATAAAGCAATGTGTTTCTTCAGGCAGTTGAAAATCATCTGACGTCAAAAATATCAAAAGCACCGACAAGAAAAAGAAGAAACAATATCTTTGAGGTCACTCTAGAGTACCATATTGACTGCATTTAAAGGCCATGTTCATTTCCTTTCTTTTCCCCTTTTACTATGTTCCAAGTACTCAAGATTCCCTCCCTCGCCCCTCCTTCACATGGGATATGCAGCTGCCCAGTGAAGAGCTCGTTTGTCACTGGTAACCTAGTGGGGCAACCTGCTGTGGATGTTCTTGTTCCTGCTCCTCTCCTAATAATGATGGTTTGTATATAAACAGATGGCATACTTCAACATTTAGAATTATGCAAGATGTTTAAAAGTTTGATAACAGTGCCAAATACCCTGACCCAAGAAAATGGATCTTGTCGTACCTTAAAACAACATAGTGAAGAGTTCTTAATGTAGTTTTGACCTGACTATGTCTCATTGCATTATTAAAGTGGTCTGCCACTCAAATAGCGTTCGGTCCTATATATGACCTTTCTCCCGTGTCAGTTCTATCTCTCCATCTGACAAATCCTAATGTCATTGTTCTTCCTTGAGATGAAATGACAAGACAAGGTATCGGAGACTGTTCTGGGGCTGACATAAATATAGATAAAGAAAACAAAAATGAGAAGGTTCTGCAATTCAAGTACTTTTCAGCACCTTAATTCTAAAGTGATGAAGGAAACGAGAAATTGAAAGTTCACCAGCTATGTAGTTAGTTTCCTAACCTGATTGAAAAATGGCCATGTTTCCATGTTCTGTGCCCTCAATGTATCGACATTGATCCCTTGGTAGTTTGTGATTGATCTCAATAATTTGGGTCTCTGCACATAATTACTTAAAAACATTTTCAATCAAAAGAGTAAATATAGAAAGGCAATAGAGGCAGTAATGAATCAAGCAATGTTTCCATATAGGACAACAAAGATGGATACTTAGGGAAGGACATAAAGCAACCTAGCGAGATAAACGCTGGAACATTCAAAATTTGCAACTCCATAAATGACTCACACCAAAAAATCTCATTAGATATGAAAACAGACATGTTCAATGCCGACAGCCAAAAAGACATACCCAACAGCATATTAAACTACTACCCTCAGCCCAGAGAAACGGTGAAGTTGGAATTTTTCTTTTTTCACCTCACAACAAAAAGACCTGATCTCTAAGATCTTCTCATGCATATCTTTCTAAGAAAGCAAGCTTTGTTCGTTTCCCTGTGGTATGTGAAAAGGCATCAAAGAAAGAGAGTAACAAGGTAAAGAAGAAGAGCAGTCATGATTACAAACTGTGAGGAACCTCGAACAAACCATTGAGGTTACTATTGTCATTCTTTTTGCTTTTCAAACCTTTACGTCAATGAAAGATATCACTTCCAGTTCGACCTAAAATGTGCTCCAGACAGATTAGACCAAGGAAAGATATTACTTGGGTTCAACCTAAAATTATAGCAAGGATATGAATGATGAACAAAATGTTCACTCCTGAAGAAGTATAGGAGACAATAGCAATTATCTTTACCATGACAATATATAATGGATTCAGGCTGTCTGACCCCCTTTAGATGATACCTTTTCTCATGCTTAGTTTAGAAACTTAGTACCGTGCGCTTAGTCCACTTACATCTGACTTAAACTCAGACAATCATTACAATTACTTCTTTCATTTGGATCAAATTCCCAAAACAGATACCAACGAAACAGAGGTAATTACAATGGTGATGACAGATACTCATGAATTCAACTACCTGAGTTTGTAGAATTGATTTTGAAGTGGTATATATGAGCTCCCACTTGCCATCAAGTAAAGTAGACTTCAGAGGTTCCTTGGTTGGATTGACGGCTTCAAGCTTCCGAGCAATCTGATCAGTAGTAGAAAGTTAAAAAAGCATAATATCAAATGCAGGAGGCACAAATCAACATGACACCATGACAACCTCATTAAACCCAACCTGATCGACTCTTTGCTGATCCTCAAGGGAGGCCTCAGCGCCACGCTCGAGGGGAGCGATTGCTTCGAGAAGCTCCTCCTTGAGGGCCGCGACGTCTTTGCGTTTGCTCAAGAAGGCGGGGAAAAAGGACACTTGGACTCTCCATTTCTCAGGCGACGAGGGGTTCGGGGATAAGAGGTTATCACTGTTGATTTGCAGAAAGCGAGCATTGGACTTGGTGGGGAAGTGAGAGTGAATGAGTGCAGGAGCTATGGAGGTTGAAGAGGAGGTTTTGCAGTTGAGGATCGGAGGAGGAGGAGGCTGATAAGATAAGGCCATGGACATGGTTACAGTGGTGGGAGCTCTTGAGTTAGTGGAGGAGAGGAACCTGTATAAAATGGTTTTCCTCTTATGGTAAACATGCTGAACAGGTTTGGCGGTTATTGAACTTGTCGGTCATCTTATCGCTATTTCTGTGGTTTAATTGACTTACCACTTTTTCATTTGGGGTGCGTTGAATTCATGAAACATCCAACTGCATATTCTCCATCTTGTAAATTGGTCCATCACTGGCCCAAAAGAGGAACGTGGCCCATTGAATTTTTTATTATAGCCGTGCCTAATTTTTTTTTTTTTTAAAGTTCAATTTTTTTGTTCCTTTTTTTCATATTTTCTTTTACAAAAAAAAAAAAGAGAAAAGATTTTAAAAGATGCAAAAGTTATCAACGTTAGTGCTAGCTGTGCCAAGTAATACGATCAAGATGCACGAAAGCAATTTTTAGTCAAAATTGATTGGAATGATTAATTTTACCAAATTGAATTGGTATTTGCATAATAGATTTGTATTTATTTTTGTAATTTTCCTAAGTAATATTGGTCTCTTTCCCTTCTCTTTCTCCCCCTAGTCTCTCTCATAGTTGTGTTTTCCCTTATTCCTTCTTCTAATCATGCCTCTATGGAATGGACTAGTAATATGACATTAACTCAAACTCTATCTAAAATAAATACATGTTATGTCCCATACATAGTTACTTACGAGCGATCGCTTTAATGTAATCTAATTCTCTCTGTTTTTTACGTGTATTAAATATTAGTCATCTATTTCCCGCCTCCTTTTCTTCTTAGGCCCTATTTGGTAATAATTTAAATAGTGTTTGATTCTGATTTTTTGTTCCTGGAAGTAGTTTGAAAACAGAATCGCGTTTGGTAAAATTTTTATTCCTGGGAACAATTTTCTATTTTTTTATTCTCGGAACTAGATTTGGAACAAAATCAAGAATAAAAAAATTGATTATTATTTTGAGAACAAATCTAAGAATCAAAACCAACTCTTCATCTTTTCTTTTCCCTTCTTCTTCTTCTTCATCGACCGCCATCCCGCGGTTGTCGTCCGCCGCCACTTGCGCTGCCGGTCGCCGACAACGAGTTATGTGAGCTTGCCGGTGGCTAGGCGGGCCTCGCCGGGGCTAGGTGAGGCCCACTTGGCCATCGGCGAGGCTCACCCATCCTCACTAGATCTAACGAGGTCGAGTATCGGCGGGGTTGGGCGGGCAAGCCTCACCGGTGGCCGGGTGGGCCTCGCCCGCCCCCACGAGGCTTGGCCGACGAGGGCCGGCAACACTCTAGTGAGATCGTCGCCAGTCGCCGGTTTGGCGACCTACCTCAAGAAGAAGAAGAAAAAGAATGGGAGAAAAAGAATAAAAGTAAAAAAATTATTTAAAAATTAAAAGAAATTGATTTGGAACAAAATTAATAAGCGCGATCAAACACAATTTTATTCAAGAATCGAAGTTTTAGACAGTTAGCAAAAGGCTTAAAATGCTTATAAATTATTCTTGAAAACTGAATAAAAACATAATTTCTAATTAGAATTTATTTTCGAAAACAGAATCATTATCAAACGTTAGTCTCGTTGTCTCTTTGCTTTCTCCTTGGAACTCTTTTATCTTCTTATTAAGACGTCGAAACAGCCGGAAGGTGGCTCCTGAAAGAAGCGAAGGATGCGACGTTAATAAAGGCCGATAACTCTTCCCGAAACCACTGACCCTCCTGCCGCATTAACTCCCCACAGCTGTCTGAGATTATCATCGTAGGGACTGTCCTTCCTCTTGTCCGCCCTGTACACCAATGTCTGAACTCCCTTCTCTGTACTGGAGCTAACCACGTGAGTCCACGTGGCTTGCCATTAATCGGTACTAAATGCGGACCAACAGTATTCGAATCAATGGAACCAGCCTCCTCTCCACAGAACCGAACTGTTTTCCATTTGGTTCCAGCGTCGATTGAGATAATTAAAAAATAACAATTTTTTTATTCCAATTGGAATAGTTTCGATTGGTTCAGTTAACCGAACTGAATTAAAAATCGTTTTTCTTCTTAATATTATAATTTATAAAATCTTTATCTTTTTTGACTAAATCTCTTCTTAATATTATAGAAAAGAAGAAAATTGAAAAACCAAATTGAGTTTTCAATTCAGATCGCAGTTCTTGATTCAGCACAAAGTTATTATGCACCCAAACAGTTTTAATTTCCTAAAAATCTGAATCCAACCAAATTATTGATACTTCTAATCTATAGCTTTTCGATCTCAATAATTCTTAGCCAAGAATGTTGTTGAAATAAACTTTACAATGGCCACATACATCCTCCGTGCTTTTCATTCCTAGTCTTAGACCTGGACAAAGCACAAATTGATTGCCCTGGTGATAAATGAATCACGTGTCTTTCATGAGATCATGAATTTAATTTACATCATAAGTAGAACTTTGAATGGCTTATGGTGCGTTGACTAGCTCTGACATATCTCATGAGCAAAAATCCACTGAGATCTTTAGAGAAAGTGCGCCAAGCCCTTGTCACTCCCCTTGTTTATTATAAAAAGTTATAAATTAACGTGGATAATGCTCATACTAGTAATCCACCAATCGAAAATAGGGTTGTAGTGAGTTCAGCTCATTATACGTAGGCTATGATTTCCTTCATATCTATTTTTCGTGAATTAAAAAATATAGACATATCAACTTTAAAGTTAGACAAAAATAAATAATTATGTAGGCTATGACCATGTTTGTAATCTACCAATGAGAGGTCTGATTAGCGACGGGAAAACCTAGTCCTTAAATTTTATGTTTTGTTATCATGTTCCCTTTTAGACTTTTTTTTTTTGGCAGTGTTGTTTTCCATCTTCACATTGCAATGCATGGGAAGCTTTCTAAGTAACCAAAAGAGAGTCTACGGCAATTTTCTAGGTATTAACTTTCTTTAAAGTATGCAATCGGTGTTTCGAAGTTTGAAAGGTATTCGGATAGTCATTGCATCAATTCTTCATAGGTGAAAAAATTATTTAGTACGGAGTTATAATTGTCTAAATGTTCAAAACAAAAATCAGTTTGTATTCAGTTTTAAAGATTTGGGTTAATACCCTAAAAAATCCCAAACTGGTAAATCTATGACAAATTTACTCAAAACTATTTTTTTGATCATAAAAAACTCTAAACTGATACACCTATGATAAATTTCATAAAAAACCTAAACCAATACATTTATGACAAATTTATCCCAAACTAATTTATTCGACTGCAAAAAATCTAAAATTGATAAATTTATGACAAATATACCCTCCACTAAATTGGATTAATACCACAAAAAAATCACAAAAATCGTAAACTGTGACAAACGAAGCGTAAAATCCTAAATTGGTATACCATTCAATTGTCACGTATCATTTAACTTAATAATTTGACAGTAAAATTTAACAAAAACTAATAGAGAGTAAATTTGTCACAAGTATATCAGTTTGGGATAAATTTGTCAAAAATATACCGGTGTTGGATTTTTGATGGTCAAAAAAATAATTATGAGTAAATTAATCATAAATATATCAGTTTGAGATTTTTCAGAGTATTATACTTAAATATTTTTATACAAAGCCGACCTATCGGTAGAAGTACAGTAAATATTCTTTTGACTAGTCAACTTGCTCAAAAGGTACGTTGCATGCAAGTAGGTAAACGACCACCAAAGGAAGAAGAGAAAATGTTAGGTAACTTAAAAGGACTACGTCATCCATGCCTAAACAGTCGACACCGGAGGAAGAAACGAGTAAATAACATGTTTTACGAACAACTGTTCTGTCTGGTCGCGTTACTATTTTCTCGTCACGACAACTTCCTGACGCTCTCACATATCATAAAACCCACCTGAATGCCAGAAAAACCAACACTCCCCCTCCCTCTTCTTGACGTCCCAAGATCTGCCGATGTCATTTCCTCCGCGCACAGTGGCCGCCGCCGGCTATGGCGGCCCTGGGAGCCTCGCGCACGGCATGAGCTCCATTTTTACCACCGTCCAATACTGGCTCGTGAACCACCCCAAGATCATCAACTTCTCTTGGAAACAAGACCACACCTTTGGCTCCTCCCATCTCTTCCTTGGCCTCACCGTCCTCTCCTACCTCGCCTTCACTTCGCTCCTCAACTACGCCCAGCTCTCAGTCAAGCCGCAGCTCCTCCGAGCCATCACAGCCGTCCACAACCTCGTCCTCTTAACCCTGTCCCTCACCATGGCCGTCGGATGCGTCCTCTCCAGCATATCCCACGCTCCGAGTCTCCACTGGATCATGTGCTTCCCCAAGAACACGCCACCCTCCGGCCCGATCTTCTTCTGGGCCTACGTCTTCTATTTATCCAAGATTCTCGAGTTCGGGGACACCCTCTTGATCATACTCAGCGGGTCCATCAGGCGGCTCTCGTTCCTCCACGTGTACCACCATGCGACGGTGGTGATCATGTGCTACGTGTGGTTGAACACTTCGCAGTCTTTCTTTCCCGTGGCTCTGACCGTCAACTCCTCGGTGCACGTCTTGATGTACGCCTACTATTTCTTGTGCTCGGTGGGGTTGCGTCCAAAGTGGAAGAAGCTCGTGACCAACTGTCAGATTGTGCAGTTCTGGTTCAGTTTCTTGGCTTTCGGTTTGGTGCTGTGTTGCCATTTCACCGGGCCAGGCTGCTCTGGGATTCTGGGTTGGTGCTTCAACATCATGTTCTGCGCTTCGCTTTTGGTTCTCTTCATTGACTTCTACACCCAGAACTACGTCAAATTGAAGGCAAAAGGTGCTTAATCAGAAGCACGTGGGGGATACATAGAGAACTTCATAAGGACTTTCCAATTTTGTCTGTTTTTCTGTGCTTTCTCTCTCTTATTTATGGTTCTGAAAGTTTCGGCTCAAGAAAATAAAAGGTACCAACAAAGATTGTTCCAGTATTAGCATGTAACGTGAAGTCATGAAGGTTAGGGCATGCGGTTTGATTCCACATTTCCTAGAGTCGCCTGGTTTTCACATTCTTAGTGATTTGCACCGGTGATTTGAATTTCGCCTACATAGTTTGGCAGATGTTATCATTTCTTTGACTGTTCTTTTTAGTGCCGTGACATTATTTGGTAACAATTTAAAATATACATGATTATGCTACATTTTTCTCCATTGATCGATAAGTAACATATATGGGCATTAGGCATATTTATTATTATAATCTTGTTAAGTTTTCATGTAGGTACCTTTGGTCCGAGGGACCAGAGATGAGGAAAATACATTTGTATTGTATATCAGCGAATTACTTTAACATTCATCGTAGTACAAGGAGAATTATCGAGCACAAGAAAAGGCTCTTGGTTTGGCACCTTCGTACTATTCAATATTCATCTCAAAGTCGGGTGCACTACTTGTAGCTCGAGTCGGTGTTACCACTTCGTACATAGTTAGTTGAGCTACCTCCTCGCGTGGTAGACGCACAACTGCTCTGACGCCGTCCTTGAGAATACTCATTAGATCGCTCACAGCATGATGCAATTCCTCGATGAACCCCATCTGCACACCAAGTTCTGTGAATGATGACCCTAGGCCATCTAGGGCATTTACCATTCTCCAAATCCTCAATTCGATTGTGACCTTCGGTCATTAGACTGTTGACCATGATTTAGAAGTCTATCGAAATAACTTAGGTTCTCATATCAAATATCACGGTTTGGGATTATTGATCCAGTTCAAAGGACCATATGATAGGTGAGACCAAAAGAAATGGACTGAATTGGCCGATTCTAAATGGTTTCTGTAGGAACCAGTCCAATTCCAATTTCTAAAAATTGAAACCAACAAATATATACATATGTATATACACATATACATATGTATATATATATATATATATATATATATAAAAAACCCTCTTACCGTTCTTATTACCCATTCTTCTCACAAAAGTGAATTGTGCTCGGCCTCTCTCTCTCTCTCTCTCTCTCTCTCTCACGATGCACACATCTCGCAGCCCTCAGACTCTCTTCATTTAATATCTATAAGAAAAACTGATAGTTTTTGAGAAATCATTTTGTTTCTCACTCCTTAAAAATTTTTATTGCAAACACTGTACACATTTGACTCAAGTCTGATTGTGAATCTGATTTCTAAATAGTTATCATTTGCTCCTCATCTGATTACACGTAACTTGTTCGATGAAATGTCAATGAGATGTAGAAATAAGTTACCTTTGCTTTTGTCTTGGTTCAAAAGTGTATTGACAGGATGTGCGTGATAATCTTTTTGATTAGTTATTAAACTCGGTTCTCCATCGCTAAGTGAGAGATACGCTTTCGTTTCTCTGTTCTTTGGTAACCCCATGATTATCGGTGATGATTGTTGATGAGATTAATGAATTGGAGCCACTGACCAAAGTCTTGCCGATTCTTGGACTGGATCAGAACAAGTGGGTTGATTTGTTGGTTCCTACTTTGTGGAATTGGTGCTTCTGGTTTGGTTTCACATTGCGAGGGATCGCCCTTACTGACCAGCACATATGATCCTTGATCAAGAGTGATATGCCAGTTGACGCAAGCGTGCAATGCCCTGATGTTGAGATGCAGGCACGGTTCGCAAGATTTTTTATGAGAAAGCAATAATAAAGACAGGTAATGAGAAAATGTTCTACTCAGTTGTACTAATCAATGGTAGAAGCATCTAAGGACTATGGTGATAGGAGAATTTGAGGAGTTGAATTCCTAAAGAGCTTTGCAGACATAATTTATTTTAGAACAAGTAGACATTACATGTATTGTACTACATAGACGCCTGCATACAAGCGGTCATGAATGAGTCCGGATCGAAGTACTAACAAAAAGACTTGGGACGCTAGTCGTCCAGTCCAGTCTGTTCCTTAGTAAGGAGGGGGACAGCCTTTAAATCGCGGGGGGACAGGGAGTGCAGAATAATTGTCCGCGCGCTTGTGGACCGATGGAATGCATGGGTTAGGCCAACACGAAATCTGCTACTCCTCTGTTGTCTCCTCCACATCACATCACGACATTGAATATGAACATCGAGAGGTACGTTAGAGGGGACCTTTCCTTCGTCGTGCGCATACCCGATCGAGATCTCTTCGTTTTGCATCGGTTGATCATCCGCTCTAGTTCTACATCCTTTTTCTCTTTCTGTCCTATCTTCCCCTTCAGGACCTCCAACTCAATTATTTCATTTTCTTTCCTCTTCTGTAATTGCTGGAAGCATCTGAATTTTGATCATGTTTGGCATCGGCTCATAAGAGGAGACTGTACGAGATGGTTGATCATTTGTACTCGATCGGAGTCATATATGCTGAACAGCGTGAATGAAGCCAGCGTCTCAATGTTTTCTCTATGTTGCGTCTGTTTATCTTGATTACGACACACCTCCGCGCAAACTTAGATAGTAATGTCAGTCTATTCCGGTTATTTAGGAAATGTCAATATGAGACTTCATCAACATGATAAATTTTGCCTAAACAATCAAATGGGTGTTCGTGAAGTGATGGAGTACACTACAGAAAAAAAAACAAAACAATGATGTCAGAAAGATGAATCTACGTCAAACTCGTTTCGTTTCATAGAGATTCTCAAATCAATGCTAATGATGCAGAAGAGGTGAAATTGGAAATGCGAGATTAGAAAAAATTACGATATCGGGCCGTTTCCATCCTCGAGAACAGTTTCGGGCCGAAAGCAAGCCCATTTAACTGTGCTCATATTGGGCATTCTAACGTTCCATCTTTTTGATAGATGACATAGGGAGTGACGACGATGCATCCTCCGAAGAAGACAAGCCGAAAGCGATCCGAATACACCTATGTAATCAACAACAGCAATGGGCCGATTCTTTATCGTGTCTCGTTTAGGAAGCATTTCGGATTTTCTATAACGGGAGAACCAATCATTTTCCTCGGAAGGATTCCACAAGACCAGCCAATCGGCCCAATCCAAGTCCCGAAATCCCCGCAAGGCTTACGGGGAAGCAATGAGGAAAATCCCGAGGAAAATAGCAAAACTACGACCAAATCAAAAGAAAAATCAAATCACGAGAATTCGAGCCGCAAAGGAAGGATCAATTCCTCCAAACGGAAGCCGAAAACTTGTGGTCGCTGTGAAGCGACGTCACCGCGATTCACGTCCGCTTCCTCTTCCCGGAGGCGGCGTAGTTCTTGAGGTGGAAATCCACGAAGAGAGCCAGGAGCGAAGCGTTGAACACCGCGTTGAAGCACCATCCCCAAATCCCGGAGCAACCCGAACCCGATCCCCGGAAATGGTACCACAGCATCACGACGGACACCGCGAAGCTGAACACGAACTGCACGATCTGGCCGTTCGTGACCAGCCGCTTCCACCTGGGACGCACCCCCACCGCGCACAGCAGGTAGTAGCTGTACATCACCACGTGCACCGTCGCGTTCGTCACCAGGGCCACCGGGAACAGCGACTGCGCCGTCTGCAGCCACAGGTAGCACATCACCAGCACCGTCGAGTGGTGGTACACGTGGAGGAACGTCAGCCGCTGGATCGACCCGGACAGGATAATCAGCAGCGTGTCCACGAACTCGAGCATCTTGGACAGGTAGAACACGTAGGCCCAGAAGAAGGTGGGCCCGGCCGGCCGGGTATCGGCGGGGAAGCAGAAGATCCAGCGGGCGTCGGGCATCTGGGAGGCGGTGGAGAGGGCGCATCCGACGGCCATGGCGAGGGAGAGGAGGGTGAGGGCGAGGTTGTGGAGGGCCGTGATGGGCTTGAGGAGGTGGGGCCGGAGGGGGCGGCGGGAGGAGGTGGGAGAGGAGGAGGGTGAGGGAGAGGTAGGAGAGGACGGCGGCGGCGAGGAAGAGGGGCGAGGAGGCGAAGGTCCGGCCTTGCTCCCACCGGAAGTTGTGGATTGCCGGGTGGCGGACCAGCCAGTACTCGACGGTTGACGAGATCGGGTTCATCCTTTCCGCCGTCGCGGCCCGATGAGGAGCGGCGATAGAGAGAGAGAGGGGGATAGGATTAGAGGGTTGACTCGTGTCGAGGAGAAAAGGCAGTGTCGTGACTGTCGTTTTGCGCTTTCAGGATGGCGTGGAACTTGTCGCTTTTGGCCCGCCATTCGAGAATTCATTGGCGAATTATCTTATTGGACCGAAGCGTTGGGCGGGGGAGAACATCGGAAATTGGAAGCGCAATTTTAAGGATAATCACATAAATAATTCCAGAATTTAATAATCCTGAAAATTTTGATTTGTTCAATATAATTCTTGAATTCTAAATTAATATTCAATACAGTCCCTAAACTACTAATTTATTTGATATGATCTTAGAATTTTTAATTTATTCAATCTAATACCTTAATTAATTAATTCAAAATAAAAAATAACATTGGATTTCTTCATATAACTCAATGATTAAATTGAACATGTTCCAAAAATTTATAGATTACATTGAATAAATTAAAAATTTAAGGATTACATTGCAATTAAGTCAAAATTCAGAAATCATTTATGTCATTTTTTCGGATTTTAGTGATATGTGGAGAAAATTATTTCTCATAATTAATAAAATTCATTATTCGATAGTAAGTGACTTATTGTTTAGTCGCATGTTCATAAGTCTTTTAACTTAAATTAAAAATTGATCAAATATACAGTCAGTCCCAGTTGAACTTTTTCACAAGTCTCTGTCTCTGGCACTCCTGTCCTTTTGGATATTTATTTGAGTGATTCTTCGCTATTTACTTTCTTGCTTAGCAAGTTGCACGTCCGATTGCTTGTCAAGAGCAAGTCTAGAAGTGCACAAGAAGAAAGCCCCACGAGGAAATGCATTAGCTCTGGTTTATCCTCTTTGATCAGACGATGATGAAAGAACAGAAAGTAGCTAAGCTGAAGAAAACATTGCAGGGAGAAAAGGAATCGCCTCCCCTGCATCCTAAGCCATTCCTTTCCCCCGTCGAATGTGGATTCACCCACAAGAACCCAAAATCGACAAACAAGGAATCCAAACCATTTCCCGCACGCCTACTATAAATACGCTCTCTTCTCCTGTTGATCATCTCACCTTTTTTCTTCGTCAACCAAAAGAATAAGAACCCCCGGAAAGTCTCCTTTCGCCGTTGCTACTATGTCATTTCCCCACCGTCCTCCTGTAGTTGTCAATGGAGTCAGGAGAATGAGGACTTTCCATTACTACTGGTGTCATGTATGCCAACGTACGGTTCGGCTCGCGTCTAACAATCCGTATGAAACATCTTGTCCCTTCTGTTTCAACGAACTGCATAGGGAGCTGGATATGTCGAGGCCAAGATTGGTGGCTAACCTTGGAGGCCGTGCGCCGAATCGGGCTGTTCAATTACTTGATGGCATGGCTCGACTGCTTGACCCGCCCCCGATGACGAGGCAGGGTTCTAATATTAGCAGGAGGGCCATATGGGAGACAGAAAGCGGAGATGATCCATTTTCAAGATCATGGATTTCGCTCCAATTCATCGAACGACCTCGCAGGCCGGGGCTTGTCCACCCACCAGCAGGCCCGGCTCCTAGAGCGAATTTTAGGAGCAATGACACGGAAGATGAGAATTCCTTAAATGAGCTTATCCAAGACTTGACACAGAATGACCGCCCGGGACCCCCTCCTGCGCCTCCTTCAGCTATCGAAGCCTTACCCACGGTTGTTTTAACCGAAAAGCATCTGAGCACTGATCCGCACTGCCCGGTATGCAAGGAAGAGTTTGAGATCGGTGGCGAGGCAAGGGAGATGCCGTGCAAGCACTTTTATCATTCGGATTGCATCATCCCGTGGCTGCACATCCACAACACATGTCCGGTCTGCCGCCACGAGCTTCGTGAATCTTCCAGTGAAGAATTTCCCGACGACGGTGACGACCAGTCTGACGTTGAACAAGGTACAAGCAGGATGAACCCGTGGTGGGGTTACTTGTTTTATTCGTGGCCATTCCAAGCATTCTTGCGATGGACACAGAGAGCCCTCGATGTTTCAGAACATAGGGCAGGCACTTCGGACGGGGGTAAGTATGTTTCATAATTAACAGTTCAATTCACCATTTTATTTAGGACGATATCGAGAGGGATAGAGGAAATGACGTGTTATTTTTCTTCTTGTAGAGATCAATTTACATCCTGAGAGATATATTTCTTTGTTGATCTTGATGTCATTTTACAGGTAGATCCTGGTGGCAATCCTGGTTCATTCTATAACTTCGTTGCATAAGGCAAGGGCATGGCTGCTGCGTCGTGTCCTACAAACTCCATAGCTTAGTTCATCTCATTGAATGGTAAGTACTTGTATATACTAACTTCAAGATAGGACTTCAATCCAAGAAATAGAGAAAAGTACGGAAAATTTAAAAAAGAAAAGAAAAAAAAGAAGTTTTGACGGGATCTCGTGGAGACGTTCCAAGCAAAAAGGTAAGCAAAATGCTGTGTTTGTTGCATCGCAGATGCCTAACTCTTTTGCAGATGAGATTCTACTCAAGTTCCAGATGTTATCATTGACATTGCTTTTGTTGAATTTAGAAGGATTGGTAGCAAGTTAAATATTGTTGGGCGGATAGTATGGTGCTTCAGGTAGAGCAGAGCAGGATTTCGATCTCCATGGCATGAAGGGTCAATAACTTCAACCTTATCAGCAACTTTGAGCTTCAAACAGATATTCAACCCCAGAAGGAGAACTATCATCTGTAGAAACTTACTCATTAGGAAAGAAATGTGGATTAATATAATTTGTGTTGTTATGGCAACTGGATAGATTTTTCTTTTTCATAATTCTTATCTCTACAATTATACTTTTTTTCGATATTAGTGAGCATATAAATCTACGATTTATGGATCATGACGATATTGAATGATTATAAAAGAGATTTCAATGTTTATGACAGTAACTTTCAGATTCGGTGTTCATGCCCTGTAAATGACAAAAGTACCCTTCTTTTTTTCAATAAAAAAGATTTAGTGGAAATCTTATTGTCAAGAGTTTGTTTTAGGATACTAATGATACCATAGCTTTCGAAAGACATTGATTTTTCTTCGAGGGAATCCAGAGTCTCCTCCTGTACAAGTCTGAGAAATATTTCTCTTGAGCAAACTCAGATGCTCTGCAGTGGCTGATGTTACATTATTTAACATGAACATAGAACGTTGTCCCTGAGCAGAAAATTAGGAAAAAGGAAGTTGAAATGGGATCTGCCACTAACAACATCACCATAAACATCCCTACAATATCTCAACCACTAGCAAAACAAGTAATCAAATAAGAACTGGTTTTGTCCGGCGTTGAAGAGTTCTTGCTTGCTTTTCGTCCAATGTGTGCTGTGCTCGTAACATAGTCCGAGGGAACTTTCCTCGAAACCGGGATTAGAGGACAGACGACACATCACTGATTTGGGTATCCGTGCATCCTACTTCAGGTATGCCCCATTATCTCCGTTGAAGAGATTTTTTAACATAGTCCGGTTCTTTCTCAGCTTACTGACTTTAGGCATGGAAGGGTCTACTGATTTGTACCAGACTGATTTGTGCAGCAATGGAGTCGATTGTTGAGCGAGCAGGACAAACTACTGATTCCGCTTCGAGTAATATGCGGGGATTATCTGCAAACCCCACGCCTCCTAGTTACCACCAGCACTGCCCGTTCCGGCGACTCGGAAAGTTGATCGTCAGTAGCTCTTCCGGTTCCATGGCCATCCATCTGATCACCGACGCCACTTCTCTACGCCTTGGCCACTGTCTTATCAGTTCCTCCTTCCAGGTTTAACTTTCTCTCTCTCATATTTTTAGTTTGATTCCCTTTCAAGCTTTTCCATGAACAAGCCAGAAAAGGAGGGTTGTTCATTGAGAGAGTTTTCGCATTTTCTACTTGAATTAGCCTTTCAGGACTGAGTACTCAGGACCAAAAGGTCGAACAATGTGCAGTTGCAAGATTGGTTCATCATTTGAGAACAAGGGCCTTCCGGGTATGGAGATAAGAATAGATCTTAATTGACATTCAGTTGTTGTCTAACTTCAACATATCGGCAATTGACAGATTGGTGGGATGACGTTGGTCTTACTTCTTGCTGATATTCCTCCCTCTCGCTTGGTTCAGCCTCCCTTTTCCTTCCTCCTTCAAATTGAAGTTGTCCAGTTTGCTGCCAAGCAACATCTGATAGCCGCCTTTGCAGCTTGATGCCTATGCCACGTCAATCTTTACATATTAGGAGACAACACTTGACGATTTTTTTTTTTTTTTTTTTTTTTCGGGGTGTCTTCACTGGATTTTACCTTCTGAACGACTCCACCATCTGTTTAATAAGAATCTCTGGAGAACTTACCACTGAAAGCCGGCCGTTAGAGTGAAAGAACCCAAGAATTTGTTCAAACAAAATTCTCTGTAATACAACTATATTTTCACTTAACACTCCACTGTTATCTTATGACTTCTGCAAATGAAGGCCCTTGCTCTAGGGCGGCTCCACTCTACCAAGACTTGCCTGCCAGAATTCACACCATAGACATTTATAAATACTGCGGTTGTCTGTCTTTGTTGCCTTTTCTCTGTGGGAGTTGCACACCATTGACATAGGCCACAAGACAAGTTTCACTCTCGAGGTCTACTAATATGCAGTAACTTTAATTTAGTTCATGGGTAGCCTCTCCCTGCGGCAGCTTCAACCTCTATTCTTACTAGTCTGGCTGTGGGTCTACCGTGCCCTTTTCAAACATCAGCTGGAGGAATATTTGTCTTCGATACTTGATACAAATATGGAGAGACTCCCCTCTAAATGCTTGCTGTTGGAGTAAGCGAATGATAGAGAGCTTGTGATATTATTGGCCTTAGACATTCTCTTCAATTGACATCTATCTGCATTTTCCTAATTGCCGCATATTTAACCCTGCTGTTAAACAGAGAATCACTCGTCTCAATCATTCGCAGAGATTGAAGGATATTTGGTGGGAAAGAGTCCTCTCCTTCAACGGAATTGAGTTTCTTCAGTTATCAAAGGATGCCTTTCATCCACATGTTTCATCTTCTTCCCAGTTTTCCGATGGAAGCAAAGGTAGAACTGATGGCACGTCATCTCCTGAAAGACCCAGAAAGAAGTCCTCCGATGGTAGACATATGACAAACACGATTATTGCTGTCAATATCTTGTGAGTAGCATATATCGCAATGTCTTTTATTGATTCATCTGCTGCAGTATGTACTGCAGCAATTTTGTCTTTCGTGTCTGAATTTCCAGTTTCTTATTTTGCGTTTTCTTTCTCAAAGTATATGCTGGACAACTTGCAACTCGGGGGAAACTGCTCTCTTGGGGAACTCAGGTTAGACAGTTGAAGAGAATGGAAGGCCAATGTCCTCCTCTCTTGTAAATGCAACTTGCGTCGCCTTGTTTCATGGTGTGGATTTACTTTGCAGACGAATCATCTCATCAACAAGGGACAATGGTGGAGGCTGGCCACATCAAATTTCTTACATGCGAATGTCGCACACCTCGTGGTCTGGTTGATTATAATGCTCTCCTTCATATGTCATTGTCAACAGTTTTGTACCTAAGTTTGTCCTTTGCAGCTTAATTACTGTTGTCTAGATGCCGCTGCTCCCAATGTGGAAGCACTCTGTGGCCCCTAAAGATTTCTAATGGTTTACGCCACCTTGGCGATTGCAAGTAACAGCTCTAACTACTGATACAATCATAAAGTTGCATGTTTACTGGTCCTTGATAAAACTTCGCATTCTACAGGTTCAGCAACGAGTTATTGGTTGACCAAAGCACCTTCTATAGGGGCTTCTGGAGCAAATTTAGGATTGGTGAGTCCTCTTGAAATGTCATCCAGCACAGTTCGAACCTGCCTTCATAGACAAAACATTGAGCCTGCTTTATAGGAAAAATTGCTTTGAAGGCTAATAATTGTGTAGCGGAAATCTACTTGGAGACTAGCATTTTCCTTTTCTTCCTCTTGCCTTTCTTCTGGTCATTGTTATGCATCTGGTGCTTTATTTAGGTTGGTTACATGGCTGTGTACATCATGAGGCGTAGAGGCCTGACCGGAGATGCCAACGAAGATCTGAAGTACATAGCACGAATAGTTATCATTAACTTGGTATGTTTCTTACAAGCAACTATAGCTCATTTGAACTTTTTAAAAGGTGTTTTATTTTTCTATCATGTTCTTTGTGGCACCTTCGCATGGCTAGCAAGCATGCTTTTGCTTCTTCCAAGGTATGGCTATTGATCAAGCTTATAGAAGTGGAAGTGCATCTGGGAACATTGCCGTGGGGAGATTACTATTCTATATCTAAATTAACATGCTTGTATCTGGAAGAGAAGTTAACATGTCGAATGTCCTTGCTGCAGTTCATTCGGTTCTCAGGTAAAGGTATCGACCACTGGAGACATGTATGTATAGCATCGATTTCTCGTCTGTGTTTTCACTATGTGCTTTCATTTCTACTGGAAGTTTACTAGACTGTCTTGAACAATACTTTGCGGTCTTCTCTTGACAAACAAGAAACTTTGAGATGATCCTTGTGCGGTCTTCTGTCCTCACGGATGGAAATCCACCTTTGTCAGATATTGGGCTCGTCATTTCGAGTAATGTGTCGTTTCTTTGAAATTTCCATTTGCAGTTAGGAGGATTTCTCGGCGGGGGATCGCATCTTGGCTTCTCGATCCTGCTGGGACGCTCGAGCATAGGTCTAGCAACGGTCGAGATATCATCAACAACATCAAATGGAGGGAAGACCCGGCGCAGCCATAGGTGAAGTGTGAAATGCCAGCGATCAAGCCGCAACTCCAGCTCCCGGACCGCCAACTTTTTAGCATGTATTGAAAATGCAAAGTCATTATGTGGGCGTGGGGCTATCTTTTGGATTTCCCACTGGTTCAAAGGGTTGTACCTGCATCGATCCATCTCTGCTCGTTTCGGGTAACTCTCCGAGCATGATCTTATTTTTACTAAGAGAGTCATGCCCCGAAATCTATGCCTTCGAGAGCGGTCGCGTCTTGTAATTTATTACGAGAATTTTTCCAAAGAGAACTGAAAACCGCACAAAGATTAAGACCCGCGAAAACCTGGGTTATCTAGCGGAGGGCAAGGAGCATCAATTGCCTGTGGGCTGTGAGCCCGTGGCTAATGAGATGGAACATTGGAAAGGAGTTGCTGAGTTAGCAAAATAATCTAGCTTTGTACTTTCAAATTGTGATGAGTTGTTTGCTGTTTTAGCTATCATTAGGCTTCGTTAATGACCGACAGGGATCACCAGCCCCAACCCAGCAAGGGTTGTCCTCACTAGCCCATGTGTGGGCTAAAACCTTGTTGACGAAAGGAAAAAGAAAAATGAAAAAGAAGAATAAAATTCACAAATTAAAGATTATAAATATCTATCTTTATTAATGTTAGCTATGCCGACTATCGTAAGACGATCGACATTTTGTACGGTTTTCAATTTAAATAAATTGAATGTACTCAATTAGTAAACGTGAAATTGTTTAGGAGTAATTTTTTTTTTTAAAGCGGCGGAGTGGGTCAAATGAATTAAATTGATATCAATTAGGAGTTTTTTTTTTTTTTCGGAGGGCGGTATTGGGTGGTTACTTCTCCCACTTGTTCCGGTATCTATGTATCCTAAATCCAGGAAGTGCCCCATCCTCTTGCGGAACTTTGGACCCACGTCCGGTTCTTCTTCAGTTTACCAGCTGAGGCATAGTAAGGGTCTTCACCGGAGAAAAGCTCGGGAGACCTTTGCCGCCTACCCATCACGCGCTCGGTCCCGGGGGTTTTGTAGTCACCGGAAACCGGCCGGGCCGATTTGTGCAACGAACGGAGTCAATTGTCAAACCAGGATTACACGCTACTGATTCCGCTTCGAGGAATATGCTAGGATTACCTGCAAACCCGACGCCTCCCCATTACCACCGGCACCCCCAGTTCCGGCGACTCCGGATGTCGATCGCCGGTGGCTCCTCCGGTCCCGCGGCCGTCCATCTGATCGCCGGCGCCGCTTCTCTACGCTTCCGCCACCACCTCTGCTGTCTTATCAGTTCCTCCTTCCAGGTTTGAACTTTCTCGCTCTCGGATCATTTGCTTGATTAAGTTTGGAATCAATACCCCTTTCAAGCTTTTCAATGAACTAGCTAGAATAGCAAAGCTGTTTGTTGGAGAGAGTTTTCGCATTTTCTTGGGTCTTTCGTGTTGCTCGTGGTGACCCAAGTTGAGGGTCTAAAGAGAGAAGAAAGCTGCTAGTGCTTAAGCATGCCGCCGCAGGAACTAAAATTCAGCCAATGTACTTTGATTCGCCTTCCGGGATTGAGTACACTGGATCCAAAGGTGGAAAATTGCGCAGTTGCAAGATTGGTTCATCTTGGAAACAGCGGTCTTGCGGGTATGAAGATAAGATACACTTTTGATAACATTCGGTTGTCATCTTACTTCTATATAGCGGCAATTGATAGATCAGTGGGATGACCTTGGTCTTACTTCTTGCTCATATTCCTCCCTCACACTTAATTCAGCCTCCTTTTCCTTCTTTCTTATAATCAAAGTTGTCCATTTTGCCGCCGACCAGCATCTGATGGCCGCTTTGCAGCCTGATGACTATGCCCTGTCAATCTTTGGATTTTAAGAGATAGCACTAGAATATTTTTTTTTTTCCTGGGGGTCTTCACTTTATATTACCTTCTGAATGAAAAAAACCATCTGTCTGATGCGAATCTCAGGGAAACTTTGTACTAAAAGCTAGCCGTTAGAGTGAAAGAACCCAATAATTTGTTCACAAAAATTTCTTTATAATACGATTGTATTTTCACATTACACTTCACTGTGGTCTTTTACGACTTCCATACATAAAGACCCTCGCTCTAGGGCAGCTCCACTCTACCAACGATTGCCTGCTGTGATTCACACCAATGACGTCAATGGGTACTGTAGTATGTCTGCACTTGTTGCTTTTTTTTTTCTATGGGAGTTGCACTCCATTGACATTGGCCTGAAGATAAGTTTCACTCTCGAGGTCTACCAATATGCAGAAACTTTAATTAAGTTCATGGGTGTCCCTTTCCTACGGCAGCTTCAACCTCTGTTGTTACTAGTCTAGCAATGGGTCTACCATGCCCTCTTTGTCTTTGATTCCACTTGAGACAAATCTGAAGGAACTTCCTATTAAATGATTGTCCTTAGAGGAGGCGAATGATAAAGAGCTTGCAATATGATTGAGCTTATACATTCTTTTAAGCTGACATCTATCTGCACTTTCCTAATAGCCAACAATTAAGAATTATGCTGTTAAACAGAGAATCACTCATCTCAATTGTTTGCAGAGTTTGAAGGATATTTGGTACGAAAGAGCCCTCTCCTTCAATGGAGTTGAGTATCTTCAGTTATCAAAAGATGCCTTTTCATTCTCATGTTCCTCTTTTTTCCATTTTCCTGATGGAAGAGAAGGTAAAACTGATGGCACATTGTCTTCTGAAACATCCAGAAGAAAGTCCTCCAATGGTAGACATTGGACAAATGTCATTCTAGCCATCAATATCTTGTGGGTACTATATATCAAAATGTCATTTTGTTGAGTCATTTGCTGCTGCAATTTTTTTTTTTTTGGCACTAATTACACACCACTGCAGTAATTTTTTCTTTCTTGTCTGAATTTTCAGTTTCTTATTTTGCGTTTCTCTTTCTCAGAGTATATGCTGTACAGCTCGCAACTCAAGGCAAACTGCTCTCTTGGGGAGCTAAGGTTAGACGGTAGAAGAGAATGGAAGGCCTATGTCGTTTCTTAAAAATGCAATTTGCATCATCTAAGTTCATCAGGTGAATTAATTTTGCAGATTAATCATCTCATCGACAAGGGACAATGGTGGAGGCTGGCCACATCATCTCTCTTACATGCAAATGCTGTGCACCTCATGGTCTGTTTGATAATTTTACTCATCTTTTATATATCATGGCCAACAGTCTTGTGCTTAAGGTTGTCCTTTGCAGGTTAATTGCTATTCTTTAAATTCCATTGGTCCCACCGTGGAGGCAGTCAGTGGCCCGAAAAAATATCTAATGGTCTACGCCACTTCTGCAATTACAAGTAACGGCTCAGACATACTGATGCAATCATACAGTCGCATGTTTACTGGTCCTTAATAAAACTTCACATTCTACAGGTTCAGCAATGAGTTATTGGTTGAACAAAGCATCTTCCGTAGGTGCTTCTGGGGCAATTTTTGGACTGGTGAGTCCTCTTGAAATGTCATCCAACACAGTTCTAACCTGCCTTCACAGGCAAAACATTGAACCTGATCTGTGGAAACAAATGGTTTTAAGGCTATTAGTTGTGTCACAGAAATCCACTTGATGACTAGCATTTTCCTTTTCTTCCTCTTGCCTTTCTTCTGGTCGTTGTAATTCATCTGATGCTTTATTTAGGTTGGTTACATGGCTGTTTACATCACGAGGCATAGGGCCCTGATCGAAGATGCCAATGAAGGTCTAAAGCACATAGCGAAAGTAATTATCTTAAACATGGTATGTCTCTAGCTCATTAAATCTTTTTAAAAAGTATTCTATTCTTCTGTCATGTTTTCCGTGTCACCTTAATATGGCTAGCAAGCATGCTTTTGCTTCTTCCAAATTATTGCTTTTGATCAAGCTTATAGAAGTAGAAGTGCATCTTGGAACACAGCTTTGGGAACATTACTATTCTATGTCTAAGTTAGCATGCTTGTATCTGCAAGATAAGTTAATACATCGAATGTCCTTGCTGCAGGTTATTGGGCTGTCGTCTAAAGGTATTGATAACTGGGGACATGTGAGTATAGCAGCAATTTCTCATATGTGTTTGCACTAAGTGCTTTCATTCTGTTGGAAGTTTACTGGAATGTCTTGAACATAGTGATAAGAAAGTGGAATGGCAAGGGCACCATTACTTTGTGGTCTTCTCTTGACAAACAAGAAACTTTTGATGATTTGCATGTGGCTGGATAGGGGAAAATGAAAGTTTTCAGTCCACTTAGATGGATATCTATCTTTGTCAGATATTGTGCTCTTCATGTTGAGTAATATTCATTTCTTAAAATTTCCATATACAGGTAGGAGGATTCCTCGGTGGGGTAGTCACACCGTGGCTTCTTGATCCTGCTTGGAAGCTCAAGCATAGGTCTGGCCATGGTCGAAGAACCATCACTGACATCAAAGGAAGAAAAGACCCCAGGCAGCCGAAGTGAGGTGTAAATGCCAGTTATCAAGATGCAGCTCCACCTCTCTACCCACATACCTATTTAGCGTGAATTGACAATGTAACGACACCCGAAGAACTGGGTTATGTAAAGGAGATTAAAGATCAGTGAATTGACCTGTGACTAATTAGATGAAAAGATTTGCAGGGCTGGCAAACTGATCAAGCTTCGAACTTTAAAATCGGCAAACTTCGATCAATCTTCAAACTTTAAAATCTTTTGGCGCAGTGGGTAAATACTAGTCAATGTATGAAACTCGGCTGATTTAGCTTTGTACTCATGCAAGATAAAGATTCCACCGTCGGTTTTATCTCATAAAATCTTGGCTAGTTGGAGACGCATTGCATGCTTTTGGCGCAGTGGGTAAATACTAGTCAATGTATGATCTTTAACTCAGTATACAAGTCACATGACCTGAATGTAGAAGTTCGGCCAGAATCGAAAGACACAGTCATTAGATGAATTCCCAGTCAGCCCGCAGCGTTCGACTTCGTCCAAGGATAGCTGGTGGCGTTTCTAAATCCACTCGCTTTTCGGTGGAAATTTTCGTAATCTAAAAAATTGCCCGGCGACATGATGTTTTGCACTTCATCTTCCCAAATAGCAAAAAGGAATATTTGTAAGGACAATAAGGCCCGGAGTCCGTAGGTCCAATCCAGCATGAAGAACGATTTTTCCCCCTTTTTTTGATAATAATAAGACCGCAGATCCCCGACCAAAATATATAAAAAAAAATAAAAGGAAAAAGACCGCAGATTCGCACGCAATTCGTTGGCGGAACGAGGAGGAAGATGGGGCCCGTCGAACGGTCAGAAAATTCAAAAGTTTAAAACGAAAGCGCTTCTTTTTTGCATGGGGGGTTTGGGGTTGGGGGACGGGGGCGTTCGCCGTAATTTTCACGCTCGTTGAATTTTAAAAGATTGGAAACCCGCAAAAAAGAAAAAAAAAAAAAAAGAGAGAGAGGATGAAAATAAAAAGAAAAGGGGGAAATTCAGACCTCCGTCCTTTGGCTCGCGGCCTCCATCTGTCTTTCTTATTTTTGCGCTATTGGTTCAAAGATCTGCTTTTTAAAATTTGAAAAGACGCCTCCTCCTGAAGTCCCCCTCCTCTCCCCCTCGAAAGAACGCGCCCTCTGCATTACCGTAAGAAGCAGCTGCTGGTATAAATACACCACTGGTAATATCGTGTGAGCCTTTGCCTTTCGGGATTACATCGCTCGCCCTCTCGCCTACCCACCTCCTCCTCTCTCTCTCTCTCTTTCTGGGGGGAGCTCAGATTGGTGTGAAATCAACAGTAAGTATCGCCTCCAGGCTCCAGCTAGTGTAGCGCCTCTTCTGGGCGCGCTTCCCGTTCTTGTTTTTTTTTTTTTTTTTCGTCGTGAACTCGCCGTTTCTCCGTTGCCCGTTTCTTGAATAATCGCCCTCGCGTGTTATCGGACATTTTCAGCTTCTCTGCTTCTCTTCCGAATCTTTTAAATTTTACTGTCCGCGCTCTTATTGCCAATGTCTGTAGCGCGCGAGGTGTGCTGCTGACCGATGGTGGACGATGCTTTGGTTGGGTATATGAATTGCTCATGACTCATATTGTTAGTGTCGATTCAGAATCAAGCGCGTCCCGAATGTGGGTGCTAATTTCTGGTTGCCTCGCTGTGGCCAGGATTGGCTGGCTTTGTTCCTGATGATAATCTGTTCTTTTAGAGCTCTGGCCATGGAATCCTAGAATGCCGATGGATAGAGCTCGTGGGTTTCGTTTTGTAGCTTTGAATATCGAAATCCCTTGCGTCATTTAGCTAGCTACTCACATAAGATTTTATGGGTTTGGAGTGGAAACTCTATATATCCGATGGATAAATCTGAATTTTAATTCTTGAAATCTGCCTTAGTTCGATTCATTTGATTGCGATGGCTTTGCAGTGAACGCATTTCTCTTCTGTGAGTGATATGTCTGCTGGGTTTTTATCTACAGTTACGTCGAGGCCAAAACATGCTGTGAGTTGACTGCCGTCTGTTTGATTGCTGTCCCCACAGGATGGACGCCCTGCCTGATGCCATTGTTCAATACATTTTATCATACGTAGATAATGCCAGAGACATAGCCGTTTGTAATTGTGTTTCTAAGCGATGGAAGGATTCGCTGCCTTACATCAGGAGACTGTACTTCCCTCGCAACTCTTTTGAGAATAATGCCGGAAGGGACAACCCCGACAATGTCGTGTGGAGGATGGTAGCTTCTGTCGTTCGGTTGGACGAGCTTGTTGTGTACTGCCCCTTCTCCAGCGCAGGCCTCGCCTCATGGCTCTCGCTTGCGTCTTCATCCCTCCGACACCTTGAGCTTCGGATGGACAACCTCGCTGAACAGCAAGCATGTTTGGAGATCCCCTCGAAGCTTGACTGCATTGGTGCTGCGAAGGATTTGGAGTCACTAAAGCTGTGGGGTGTCCTCATGGCTAGTATGCCTAAATGGGACATTTTCCCAAAACTTAGAAATCTTGAAATCGTTGGTGCAAGATTGGAGGGTCCTGCATTGTCCTCTGCAATTCAGGCATGCCCTAACCTCACAAGCCTGTTACTGCTTGGCTGTGAGGGGGTTAGGTCGGTTTCCATTGATTTGCCTCTCTTAGAGCATTGTAAGCTGGATTTCTATGGCTTGGGTAACTGCTCGCTTTCGCTCACTTCCCCCAAAATTGAATCGCTCGAGGTACAAGGTTGTAGCTGGATAAGGGTTCGTGAGACAAATTGCTTGCGAAATCTATCGATTTCCAATAATTCAGGTAATGAGTCTTTGGGGATTGCTTTTTCAGTGTCTTTGATATGATGATGTTATAAAAAAATATCAACTGATTCTTTGCTTCTTCTTTCAATTCAGGAAGGGTATACATGGTGGATTTCGGAAAACTTGCAGCACTTGAGTCCTTGTCCATCAGAGGAATCCAGTGGTGTTGGGACGCAGTGAGCAAAATGCTCAAATGGGCAAGTGAGGTGAAGCATCTATACATGAAGGTGGAATTCACTGGGGATTTTGAAGCCCTTCAACCATTTCCAGAGGTTGACTTCGTTGATTTCTTCAATAGCCATCCAAAGCTGCAGAAATTTGATGTTCATGGAGCCATGTTTGCAGCTCTTTGCCAGAAGAACAGCCTAAAAAATGTGAGCCCATATTATTATCAGAAAAGCACTACTGACGTCGAAACTTCAAAGTACTACTTTTTGCTGAGGTATGTCATGTGGTCGTATGTTTATTTGAGAAGTCCATTTTATTTTGCAGATAGGTACAGCCTTTACAATTCCATGTTTGGAGGAGGTTGCGATAACAGTAAGATCCCCATTGAATGCGGAACAGAAAATGGGTACACTCGAGTCACTCGTAAAGTATGGGAAGAATCTTAAGACAATGGTGATAAAGATTCTTCAAATGAAGAGCAGCCATAGCAGTGCTGATGATTTTTTTGACGAGATCTGCAGGTTTACTTACATGAACAGGAAAATAGTGCGAATTGAATAAAAGCTTGCTGGGGTAACTGTTCCTCTAATTATACAACCCCAGTGCAACCTCATATTCTCTGACCTGCAATTGACTGCTGCTTCCCATAGGAACTTTCCTTGTTTCATTTTTGTAGTATGCTTTATGTACGACAGAAATAAATGAGATACCTAATTTTTCATTAGTTGAGCTCTATTCAGCCTGACTGGTGAGTCAAGAGCAAGACAAAGTAGCTAATGTGATAGATTGTTTGCATCGAATAGTGTTGACAGCTGAATAGAAGAAGCAGACGATTCAACCGACCTTTTGAAATTGGTTATTGCAATGAGGGTGATGCTGGAAGCTTATTTGCTTGTTCTCAGGGACTCATTGTAGGTTTAGAATTTGTGTACTGAGTGAGACAAACTTGTACTTTGACAGAAATGTGCAGATTGCTCAACTTCTGGGAAGGTGTATTTACCAAATGGACTAGTTCTTATTCTTTGTTTCTTCAATTCATTTGGCTAATTTTGTAATGTCCATCTGGTCCTGCCTTTGGCAACTAATTAGCTGCTTGACAAAATTCAAACCAACACGACATGACAAGCACGATATTGCAACTCGTGTTGCCTCAAATGAGGATAGCTGAAATGTGAAGGACATAATGCTACACCCATGTGAACGATGTACAAAACCAGTAAGTTAATGGTGTCGAGAAAAATTGACTATGCTCTAGGTGCTTCACATTAAATTATCATTTCAGATGCCTGAAAACAATCATGCCTCAGAAGAGAACTTCTCTTACCTTGTGAACGTAAGAATTGATGATTCTGCCCATTCTGTATCGGTTCTAAAATGTGTGTTGAGCTATTGATTTTCAAATTCACGGGTGACAAACAAATAAATTAGTAGGTGGTAGCATAGCTCTGCAAATTCAACAATTATCTATTCTCATTGCATCAATCCTTGAAAAGAGCCCAAAGATGCATGCTACAACTTATTTTAAAGATGTACTGGTGCTAAATATGCCCTGCAGCCACAGCATCAGAGTCTTCCTCATACTTCATTGAAACTGCAAACCTACCCTAGATCAGCTTCTTCTTCCGGAAAAATCGCTTCAGGTGCCACAACTGGAAACCTGAAACTGTAATACAGACTCCCAGTGACATGATACTGAGCTGTGCCACTCTTGCATTTGTTCTTTGACTCACTGTTCTCATATCTGCTTCCCTGCGTTCTCCCAAAAGAGTATCCAAGTTAGCACCACCTCAAAGTCGAGAAGACATTCCAAGGAACACCGATAAGAGATCACCTCTCCTTAAGAATCGCCATGTGTAGAAGGATGGCTTCAACCTGTCCTTCAAGCTTCTTCACCTCAAGCTCCACTCCCTAACATCGGCACCATATGCTCTGGGATTAGAAATCGCCCTTTGTCTCAGATCAATTTTCATGCGTAGTTTATAGTTGTACGAACCTGAATCTTCTCCTTTTTCGCAACTGATTCCCAGTCTTTTGCTGCAATTCCAATTCTCCAGTCAATGAGAACACTTACTTCTTTACCTCCTTGATTATTCCCATCCACCCGGAAACATGCTTCGTGGATACCAGCCTCGCTAGTGGTGAATGTAAACTGACCGTTCGTTACATTCTCATTGTGATGAAGAACGTTTCCATACGGTGACGTCACCTGTATCGAGTATGCTCATGCCACCGGTAAGCAGAACGAAGCGGACGGACACCGACTATACCAAACATAAAATAAACAAAAAGATTACCTTGACGGAAAGAGTAGAGCGATCGGATTCATGGTCAGAAATGGCGAGGTAATCAGCCATAACAATGACGTTGCTCTGGATTAACTCAGACACGCACTTGGTTCCCCCGGCCGGTAGGTTTAACCAAATCGCGTGACCCTTCTCCACTAAAACGTCACAAGCGAAACACACCATAACTATGATCGAAAGCAACACCTTCCCACGTACCATTGCAGAACCCTTCGTTACAAAACTTCTCTCTCTCTGAAAAAAACAATCTTTTGTAAGTTTTAAATGATTCGGGCAAATAACAGACGTCTGCCTGGTCCAACTAAGACTTTTTTTTTTTTTTTTTTTTTTTTTGTAATTGGCGATGGGAGGTTATTGAATGTCCTTATAAAAGACAGATATTCATTGCCCGCTGCTTTAGGGATACACCCTTTTTAAGGCAGCACATGGGTGTTGACTTATTTGGGCAACGGAGTAAAAGACCTTCTTTGACTTGAAATTGAGGATCGGTATACTTATGGCAAAACTGTTTCTTTTAGTCCAAAGATCTCCACCATATCATCACCTAAGGTAGAACTTTAAATAGCATTTTCACTTATTTTGGCAAGATATATAAACTGAATTTGTTATGCAGGATACATCTTGCTATCTCGAACAGATGATAATCCTTGTCCGAAATTGAGAGGGCAAGTCATATTATCAACTAAGGTGAAACTTCAATAACATTTTCACTTATTTCGGCAAGATATCTAGACCAAATTTGGGAGAATTACCAAAAAAGTCATAACCTATTACAATGGTACCAATTCAGTCATAAACTTTTTTTTTGGCCAATTTAATCATAAGCTTTTCACTTATTTCGGCAAGATATCTAGACCAAATTTGGGGAGAATTACCAAAAAAGTCATAACCTATTGCAATGGTACAAATTTAGTCATAAACTTTTTTTTTTGGCCAATTTAATCATAAGCTTTTTACAATTATGCCAGTTGAGTCCATCCGGCCAAAATTGATTGGCTGGTGTTGACATAGATGCTGGTCGGCGACGGCTTTTCGATGAATGATGACATGGCATTTTTAAATTAATATTTTTTTGAAATTTTTGAATTTATTTTTGAATTTTGAATTTTTTTTTTCCATCCACTTCTCCTTCATTTGGCCGGTGAGGTCAACCTAGTCGGGCAATGGCGAGGCTGACCTCACCGTCGCTGGGCGAAGCCCCGCAAGATCCAAGGTGAGGCTTGGCCTTGCCATGGTTGGGCGAGGCCAAGCCTCGCCAAATTTGGTGACAGCGGCCTCGCCGGCCATTGGCGAGGTCAACTGTCACCTTGGCTAGGCGAAGCTCGCCTTCGCCAGTGGCTAGCGAGGACGAGCCTCGCCACGGCCGGCGCCTCGCCGGCGGAGGAAGGAGAAGGTGGAAAAAAAAAAAATTGAAAAATTCAAAAAATATTTAAAAATACTTAAAAATTACCACGTCAGCTTTCGGCGTTCACATCAGCACCGACCGACCAATTTTAACCGAATGGACTAAACTGACACAATTGTAAAAGATTTAGGACTAAATTGACAAAAAAAAAAGTTTAGGATTGAATTGACATAATTGTAATAGGGTAGGACTTTTTTGGTAATTCTCCCACCAAATTTGTCTTGCGGCATATATCTTGCGATTTCTCGTAGATGATAATCCCTATCTATAATTATGAGGACCATCGAATCAATGTTTCAACCTCATAGAACATTTCGTCTCCAATTACCTGCTAAATGATAATTCGACGTTGTTTTTTGACTGGAAGACCAAGAGCTAACAATCGAGAATTTGGACTTTTGGACACATACTTCGGGAAATGGTTCATGCATGTCCGTTGCTGCATTCCTTCAAATTGAAGTCCCCGGGAACATAACCAGACACTTCATTAATTTTAATAGCAAATGAAGACGTTCTAGTCCTGCAAATTCAACTTATGTACTGATATTTTGCAGAACTGCGGGAATCATATGAACTGCATATGAACTTGCGAACAGGCCAAATTCAGGCCGAAGCGGGGACAGTTTGCCAGGTATTTTAGAAACGTTTCTGATAAGTAAGCTCATCAAAGTTAATCAGGCTAGACAAAATGCTTCTACTATATAAGCACCTCAGACTTCCATCGGAATCTGAATGAACAAGCCCCGACCAGCATAAAGTAAATGACTGTAAAAATCGTCAGACAGATTTATGTGGCGACTGAGAAAATTAATAATGTTTACACTTCATTCTCGAGCAAAATATAAGCTATAGCTATCACACAGTTACGATACAGCGAGTCAAAACTGTCTATTGATATCCTTCGGTGTTGGCAGGAAATACTCTCTTCAAGAAACTGATAAACCGCTTAGCATAGAGTTTGGGTTCAATAATGGAAATTGACAGTGGATCATACCGCAATGACTTATAAGCATGCTCCATCTTTTTCTTCAGATTATATTCCTGCAGTATGTCGATAATGCCCATATAGAGAACTACGTCATAAAACTCAAAAAGTTCAATTTCTGCAGAATCAACCTCATCTTCTATAAGCTTGCGGTTGGCTTGGGCTGGCATGTTAACTCCCAGCTGCACTCGCAACCTATGCCAAAAACCAAGTACTTTTGCTATAAGCCCGCTGCTTTGCCAGTACAGCCACTCTGTTGGCATAAAGACTATCCCAAAGACAGGGATCTTAACCAGAACCAAGCAGGAGAGAAGAAAAGGAAGATGCACTACCTCATTACATAATAAAAGAACACAGAACAGCTTATGATGAACATACCAATAATAGTAGTGAGAGCAAATGATTGAAATAAACAAAAAAAAGTTACAGTATGCGGCAGACATAGTCAGACAAAAAACTACAGTGCAGAAAAAAGTATCCTTCAAAGAGATGAGCAGGAATGGGAAGAGTAATTTTCTTATCAATGCACTAGCTGCATGTAGTCCTCAATTGCGTGCTATTCCTTCCATGAACTTAGGGGTATTGACCACCTTGCAAGCAATTCATGACCCCAAACTGGAAATTAATAAAGAACAAGAAAGGGTGCATAGAAGCTTAAGAATATATTCCAGGACCTAATTTTCCCATGACATTTAGGTTGGATTGAGACAAGCTAAAAGCAGAAATGTTAGAGCAGAATGCGATGTTATTTGGACATCGATTACAGGCCCAACGCAACCAGTTCAGTGGGCACTAACAGGAGCAATGCATGAAAGCTGGACTGGTTGCCATCATCAAACTGTAAGCAGGAGTTTATTCCCAACACATTATGGAAATAGGATTATGAATGGCCTTAATTTATGTCAAAATGAAACACTGAGAACTTCATAAAAAGGGAAGCTCGTTGTTGGTTAGAAGCTACCTTGCAGTACCAGGAAGTAAAAGATCAACTTCCTTGTCACCCAGAGAAAATGCTCTCAGAGTACTTCCTCTGATATGGGGACCGGGTGTTGTGCTAACAGAGCTGGGCTCATGTGTAACCAGAAGTAGACCTTTTGGAGGTATCGGGAGTTCCCCACGTGATGTTGGACCTAAAGAAAATGAAGGTAAGCTGCATACCATCTAATGATGCAAAATTCAAAGCTAAGATGCAGTGGCAGACGTTCATGCAAAATAGTGATGATTAGGTGAGGCAATAAAGAGCGACTTATTATAAAATATCCTCAAGGTAAAAAATGTAAATCCTGACCTATGATAATTGTATGTTACGCATCAAGACATTTCAGCTAACATAACCTGCTCAAGACAGTCTGATTCACCATGCACCTCCTAAGAAGAACTTTGGTCATAAAGCCTTACGTGTTGAACTGAGGACCCCTCAAAGCTTCAATCCTTAAGGTTCTGAAGAAAATTTTCCCACACTAATACATCTGGAGATAAGCATCTCCAACATGTATTTCAGCAAGATTAATGCAATGCAACTTCAGTTGCAGCTTTTCATCTAACATTCCTCATGAGTCCGCTCAACTCATAAAGAATGTTATAAGCATGTTTAGATGGACTTTTACTTTTCGATTTTTGTTTAATCTGATTCTTGTGACATACGCACTTGGCCTTTTTTAAGCCTGAAACACCTGAAACTTCCACAATTTATGATTTCTAATGCATAGATTCACATAAATTTTTTTTAAATCATTTTTGACATTTAGAAAATATTTAAGTTTTTGAGGGAAAGCAAAGGGTTGTCGTTCTGTTTCAAAAACACAAACAAAACAGGCCCTTAAGGACATGCAAATCATGGTTCTGTCATTCTCAGACTAAGATCACCGACACTGAATTTTCACATTAATTCTGAATAATAGGGTACGGGTACAAGAAAAACAAAAATCAATCACCAAATGCATCCAGAAGCCGCATAAAAATGAAGATCATCCAACTAACAGAAAAATACTACCAACTACAAAATTAACCCACGACTTAACATGAAAGGGTGCTAAAGGTGGGGTCAAAAGCTTCAAGCATTTTTGAAAATTAAGGCTCAGGCAAATAAACATCTTATATTACAAATTTTGACAAGATCCAATCGAAGAACTGTTTTGCAAACTTGCTAAAATTAGTAGCAACGTTTATTGATAGCAGATGGTAATACCCACCATTGGCAGTGGACGAACTCTCTTCATTCACCATTGCAGCGCCTCCATTTAAGAGGGCCTTCAATTGCTCAGGGGCTCTAAAATGCAATCCCAGCAAAAGGCTATAATCGATGATTTGTTGAGATTCCAAAAACTTGCAGTCTAGTGAAATTTGTCTGCACATAAAAGAATCCTGTTTGTTGATTAGGAAAAACATGAAGTCACCAAGATCTAACTGAGACCGCAATTTTGTCCCATTGTTAAATCCCAAAACTTTATGCAAAAGAAAATGTTAAACCTATTTGGTTAGGCGCTATGAATACAATACAAAGCTCAGAATGTTTAGAGACAAACAACAAAGCTGCTAAAAGCAGATATGACCAAAGCACAACAAATCAGAAAGTGAATTGCCAATTGTCCTAAGTTTATGCTTAGTGACGAGGAATGTACCTGTTTATCCCAAAAAGAAAAAAGAAAAAAAAGGATAAGGGAATGTACCTAAAACAAAATTTCACATGACAACTGAAAATCCTCCAAATAAATCGGTTTTTAATCATAAGGAAATGTATTAAAAGACATAACTTTATCCCTTAACCATAATTTATGCCAGGTCAGGAGTATATCTGCATAAACACTGAACAGTTTCCATCAGAAATTAGATAGGGACTCTCGGGGCCAAAGAAATTCCATCGACTTCATTTAAGTCTTTCCACAGTGTGTACAGAAAGATGACCAATCAGCACAGTATATTCAACAACGCTCTCGCCTTCAAAATGTTAATGAAGTGTAAACACTTATAGGATGCCAAAATCTAGAAGTGGAAGCCCGAATTTAGCATTTTACAGTCATTTGTAAATGTCAAACATGGGCCTGTTGAGCTCAAATTTAGCAATTTGTGAGACTCCTAATCAGAGTAGACATCAGTAACAACGAGGATGCATCTTTGTTTCTTTCTTTCCTTTTCATTTTGACAAACCAATACGGTTGTTAAGGTAGAACATGTAAAGAATGGCAGTCACTGACCAGTACGATAGCAAATTGATACTTACTTGAAAAATTCCTCTCGCAAAAATTTGTCCATATGAAACTCATAAGCAAGATCAAGATCTTTTAATGTGGTATTTTGATGAATTTTTTCTTTGTCTGTAAATCTTCCCAAAGATGAACCCTTCAGATCGTAACGTCGATGAATTTGCAATTCAGTGCAGAACATGTTCCCCATAACCACAAACCTTACCTGGAAACATGACATGAAGTCAAATGGACATAGACCTACATGAATAAATGGTAGAGTGAATAATTACAAGTTCCTCCAACCTAGATTGTGAGTACCTTCCTTCCACCCTTCAGCTTTATGCGATGGAGACCAAAAAATTTTGTAATAAGAGTATTTTCATGATCTCCTACATGACTGTAATAGTCTGGCAGCATCTTCAGAAGAACCTATCCAGCAATAAAAGAAACCCGTAGGTCAAAATCATACCTGACCTTTCCCCTCATAATTTCTGGTTTTGTTCCCTTTGATTACTAATTACATGGATCAGCATCACGCTCACATCACGACACATTCTTTTTCATCTTTTAAATAGAACAAATCTTTTAACGGTGTTGTGTTTGTTATTTTCTTCTCTGACAAGTAACTGTAGAAGTTGGTTTTATTTTCTTTATACGAGGCATGGAAATGTTATCTTTTGAAAGTTGGAATCCTGACTAATCAGGACCTCTTTGTGGCCTAATGAAATAGAATGGCGTTATCAAGCATTATCTCAAACCAGGACCTTAGTCTAGTTCCTTTTTTGTTTTTTTGATAAGAATAGAACCTAAAAGATTTGATGTTCTACTTACCTTTTCACCAAAAAAAAAAAAAAAAAAAAAAGCATGAGGCTCATGTGGCAATGCGAATTCATTGATGAGGGACATAAATCACACAATCATGGACAAATAAGTCCTTATTCAGAGCATAAAATTTGTAGTCAGAGTGGTTATATTGTTTTCCTGATAAAGCAGTGGATTGCACAGAATAAACCATTACCACAGCACATTTAAATCCAAGAAAAATATGACAAGAGTTAAGGGTCGTATGACCAATTGATGATATAGCAACTAAATTATAAATAAACTTTGTTCCTCGAACCTTTAGCTCGCTCTTTTTCAATGTCTTGATCACGAATCTGCCGTCATGAGAATTATAGAAAATACTGCCACTTTTTCCTGGAGAAGATATATCAGTTAGACCATCATCACCACAAATGGACATCATGTACTCGGCGGCATCTAGCTTGAACATCTCCCTCAAATTCCTGAGATATAATTCAGAGAATACCAAGAAACCTCTGTAAATGAATTTACAAGCATTTAAAATAGAACAAGATGTTTATAAATATTTGCATGTAACAGTGCAGGTGATGGACTAGTGATAACTTCAGCTTTTGGCCCTGTCAAAGAACACATGTAGCCCTAAAGGAAAGGCGTGATGATAAAAAGGATTTAAAAGGAGAAGCCACTAAATTACGGGCTAATTAAGAAATCCTCTCGTCTACTATGAATATCACAAGTGCCCTGTACGCCAGGCCCTATTTCATCGGATATAAACTTCATGTCTCAAGTCATAAGGAACAGACATTTGATAAAGCTGTACTTTTATAAGTAAACTAGTAGGAGAAAAGGAGAGTTTTTTAACATTTTGATGAAAAAAAAAAAAAAAGAAGCTAATAAATACCATGCAGAGGAAAAAGTCCAATTGTTGTTCAATATATCTCAGATTTGAGGGAAAATTTTCTAGTAAACTATCTTGTTGGGACTTTTTATCTGGCTCCTCAGATTGTCTCAATAAATTTATGAGATCTATAATTTCACAAATCACCTTGACCTTCTCATCGTGTAAGTAGAAAACCATCTTCTAAATAATTGTCGCCTTGTAGGTTAATATGCTGTTGCCTTTATATAATGGAATATAACTCCTGCTGATGTGCAATTTCTAATAATCTGAAAGCCAAGCCAAAGAAAAAATTATTCTAGCTAGTCTATTCCCTTATTGAACAAATAAGACTATAAAGATCGATTATGTTCACTTACTACTCATTATTGACATCAATTTTATCTAACACTTCACGATCTCCCACCTAAACTATCTTAACATAAAAGTAACAGAAACAGATTTTGTGAAGGGCAACTCCATATCACTCTCCTGCAACAAAAGTCTGAGAAACCCCACCATGGGAGGTCCTTGCAATTTGATTATCCGACAAATTCAAGTGAAACAAAAAAAAAATAAAAATAAAAACTCAAATAACTTCACGTTTCCTTAAATCAATTCTAACAAATCAGACAAACATCAACTTAGACCTTAATTACCAGACTGAAGTCCCCTCCAAAGTCCCTTCTACTGAATGATGTAGCCTTCCACACAAACCCAATAACACAGGTAGGATCCGTATAATATTGATGCATACCTGAAAACCATCGGGCAGTAGTCTTTCCAATAGAAATCTATGGAATAGTGCGGAGGTGTAAACTGAGAGCCTTTTCTAGGGAAATACATTCTTATCCTGGCTCGCTCGCCAAAATCAGAAGACCGAACTTCACGCATGGGGACTGGTGTGATCTTGCCAACAGTGTATCTGGGGGTTCCAGTTTGAACGAAAAAGGTTGAATAAGAAGGTAAAGCAAAATTGTAGCAAGTCTTATGAAAGGAGGGACAAGAAAAGCATCTATAGTTTATCCTACATTAATGGACCGATGATGGTAAAATTGGAATACCAACAGATACTTTGCCTCAACAAATGTCAAATCAGCAGTGACAGCATAACCCTAACAAAGAAATGGAAAACTAAGCACAGTAAATGATAGGCACCTACTCCACATCTCATGATTTGTAGCTAGAAAAGTGATTAAGGACACTAAGGTTCTTTTATGCCATCTTCAGCACAACCACTGTCAAACTTTCGGGCATAATAACCAGATTTCACCAGAAGCACTTAAGGGGTAGTGCAGAGCTCAAAAAACATCTCTTCCGTTCCCACATCTTGAAAGCAGAATTTAACAAACAACTTACTTTTCAATAGTGAAAGGCGATAACCCAAAAAAAAAAAGAAAAAAAAGGTTCACTGTCAAAGTATAACTACAAGGACACAAAAATGGATTGCCATCTTCTATATGCTAAGTACGGCAGTTAAGCTTTAAGTGTCAATCACCTGATACCCAGTTGCAGATTAAGCTTCAAATAGTAGTTCCGGTCGCGTAGAGGCATATCCATGCATGGCCTCTTTTTTGACTCTTTCCCGTGAAATTTATTTTTCTGTTCAGTTTTGTGCATCAATTCTTGATAATTTCTAATTCTCTCTTTAATCAGGACTCCTTGCATGTATTCACGTTCATAAATTAAAGAACTGTCATCCTGCATTTTGTCTTGTCTCTCCTCAGGGACTTCGGGCACTACAGATGATGACTCCTGAGAACCAAGTTCCCCCTCGGAATCAAAAACACTCCAGTTTTCATCTAAAGACATGGCCCTACTTGAAATTCGACCTGAATTTCTCAATACTCCTCCCATTGAAACCTTTTCAGAATAACTCCGATTGATGAACGTTTTTGGAGCCCTAGATTCCTCAAAAGCCAAAGACAAACTGTGAGATGACAAATTTTTTCCCTTGTCATTGTAACCCACGCGACACCATTTTTTTGGAGATGGATGCTTACTTCCAGCAGGATAATATGTTCCTTTCCCATCCTTCAGACCACTACTCCATGTTCCAAAATAATAAGCCCCATCTGCAAATCTGTATATTCCTGACCCATGTCTCAACCCATTCAACCAAGAGCCATTGTAGAGATCACCGTTTACCCATTTCATTATCCCTGTGCCCCACATCTTACCACCTTTCCAGTTTCCGACATATGTATGACCACTATTCCACGTATACCTACCTCTACCTTCACGTAACCCTTCTTTCCACATGCCTTCATACATGTCTGAATTACCATACTCCTTCCTTCCAACACCATGCTGAATATTCATCCTCCAGTCTCCTGTATAAACAGATCCATCGGGTTTAGTAAAGGTCCCACATCCATGAAGATAACCCCCAGAGATATCACCCTCGTACCTTGCTCCAGATTCCCAAAAGATTTTCCCTATTCCAGTCATTTTCCCCAACTCCCATTCACCCTCATAAACTGCCTTATTACTAGCCCAAGTATATCTTCCCTTTCCGTGGGGAACCGTTCCCTTAAAATCACCATAGTATACATCTCCATTGGATAAAACCTTCTCTTCCAGCCTGTAAAGCATCATGAGTTTCCACGTTAAAGATATATGAAGACACATTCATAGTTCCCGATTGGTTGTCTAAGCTAGCAATAATGTGTATTAACTTTTAACTATACAACTAATTCTCTCAGGACACATAGCTTCTCTAGTCTTAGCAAAACGTTATGCTCCGGGGCAAAGTTTTCGAGGGCGGTTAACAGACAAAATGAAGCTTTATAGAGAGTTGAGGGAAAAAGGTTATCCTTACAGCTGGCTTGGAGATACAGATGATAATGTAATTTCCCTAAAATGCAAGCTGTCATATCGATCTTATTACCCACAAGAAGAAGAATGCAAAAGGCATTTACTAACAAAACTTACATCTCATTGTTCTCCATGGGGATTGGATAAAACCAGGTCTATCATACACAGATAACATAAAAGGATATCGTCGTCTGCTCCTTTTTGCTTCGAGCAAATAAGTTGGGCCGAGGGAAACTGTTGGGCGTGCCTACACAAAAAGGCCACACTCATTTTAAGATATGCTAAAATGCATGCCAATGGTCACATTACCCACATTCGGATATCTTACAACAGCAATAAGAATGCGATACCAAATCTTCACGATGCGTCCACCGGTCATTATATAACATTTGTCTAACTAAACTACTCTTTTGGCTGCAAAACATATGACGGTTCCTCCAGCCATCACGACCGCCTCCTCCCACTCAAGCCGAAAAATTCCTTGTCAAAGAATAACCTGCGCTACTAAAATTTCCACATACCAACCATGCCACGACCAGGGTCACGCACAATCCTCCACGACAGTCCCGTATTCATTCATGAAACTAAAGCAAAAGCTTACATGCCAATATTCATCTTTAAGCGACTTATCGGAACTTTATACAATGAGAAGACTGCGAACTCTTTCCATCCCACTTTTTCACAGGAATCCACATTACCATAACTCACCAAGGGAACAGATTAAAAGGGATAGATAAATGGGGCGACGAAAGCAAGCCGATCGATATCCCCCGAAATCCGAACAGGAACCGCCACTAAAGGATTCATCTTTGGGCACGAACTAGAACCGCATAATCAAGAACCGGTGCAGTCTCAGCATAAAGGGGAAGAAGAAAGCGGGGAAAAAGGTTCTACCCCCAACGAATCGAACAGAGCGCTGAGGCACGAACGCTCCTTGCGGATGACGACGAGCGCGAACGCTCTCTGGCGAACAGAACAATCGCGGAAGTAAGATGTCCGGAAAAAAAAACGGGAACTTTATGGAAAGTCCAACCCTTCCGAGTTCAACAAGCCGATGGCTTTTCTCTAAAGCCGACAGCGTCCCGAGATCCTTGGCTTGAATCGCCACTCCATCCCCTTTCCTTTCTCTCTCTCTACAGAATGCTTTCTCGCTTTCTATTCAATGATGGAACTGTTTGCATCAGCAGGAGAACGAGAATCAAACAGTGAGAACGGATGGATGGAGGAAGAAGAAGACGGAGGAGGAGGAGGGAGGAGGAGGAGGAGGAGGTACGTCATCAATCGCGAGTGCCACGCGTCGGGCGGAGACCCCCGCGGGCCCCACCGCCCGCTGGATTCTGAGACGATCAACCTCGTGGGAATAAGGGGGCAAGACCGCCCGGGGGGGCCCACCAAGGGGAGGCGGCGGTGATTGGGCCGGGGCGCACCGAAAAGATTCGGGGCGAAGCTGTAGGGGATCGCTTTTGCGTCGTGGAGTGGAGACGGGGTGTCTGAAGGGCATAAAGCGAGGGAGACAGGGCGAACATGATTAGCTAAAGCAAGGAATAATCAAAGGGCCCAAAAAAGGATTAGGACGGGTGGCGCCAGTTAACAGCACACATTACGTGGAATATCTTGTTGCTTTCCCCTCCACCCCACGAGCTCACGTGGATAAAATTACAATTAACGTGTCTTGTTTTAATTATATTTCTCCCCCCTTCCCTCTCTCTCTTCATAATTATATGAAGATTGTAATTTTATCTTTATTCGAGATATGTCAATGTCGACTGATGAAGTTATGTGGTAAACTGTGGCATGTTTACATTAGTGAGTCGCATCGAACAATCTAGATAGAGATAATTAAATATATTTCTACGACATCGATTATGCATTAGTTGACTTATAATTGAACGACTTATTTCTCGTGGGTTTTTAATGTAGATCGAGGCTCAACGTGGTGACTTGAGAGAGGAAAAAGCCGACCTGTCTGATCGCGACCCGCCGACTTCTAATCGAGGTGAGACAAACGTCCCATTTTTCATCGCGGTCAATTTAACAAGGTATGTATGGACCTGGACCATTGGAAAAAAGATCACCGGGAATAAAGGTAGCAGGATGGTCCTATTCCAAAGGCGTCGTAGTCAAAATATTCCAGCAGCGCACTAACCCTACGGACTTCCCAGCTTTTGGAATTCGAAGGTTCGGATTCTTCGCTACTTTATGCCCATCGTGTCATTTCACATGGCCATCAAAAGTCGACTATCCAAGCCATGCACGTAATTAAAGCAAAGAAAAAGCACTCGAGTTCATCGAGGAGTTCATACGTCAGCAGAATTTACAAAAGGCTTCCAAAAATATTCTGATGCTTCTAAAATGTGAAAGTCGCATTTCATATTTTGAAGGCTAACGTTAAAATATAATATTCACATAAGTAAAAGAATGGAAGAACCGTAAAAAGAGGTAGACTTTACCATTTAATTTGATGATCAGGACCGTCGAATAGCATCTGAGTTCCATAAGAAATGCAAGAATGCCATGGAGATGAAAGCAAAGGACAAGAAAGAAGTGGTGATTCTCATCTTTGTTATTACATGACATGGGTAATTTATTTTTCTTGATGATTTGGAGCACAGGTTCATCCAAATCATCCTGCCCCCAATAGTGTTCCTGTTTATCTTCTAAATAAGACCGGTCATTGATCATAGTTACACTCACAAGAGTTTGTCGACAAAGAAACAAAAAGACATAAGACTTCGTCCGAGAAATCCTAAGCACCAGGTCTTGCCATTTGATGACCTCGAACCACGGCTAAAACATGCAATGTTTCACCAGTCAATTGGTTCTTCCAAACTGACACCCCCCCCAAAAAAAAAAAAAAAAAAAACTGGTTCTTCCAAAGATAGTATGAGTGCTGATGCTACTATCCTGTGTCCGATGAGGGACCACAGAATGATGCAGAAGAACTATCAAATTCTAAGTGCACTGATTAAGCTAAGAATGATATTTTTTACCATAAAAACAGTCTTTATAAAACCATTACAACATTGAGTTATTTGGACTTCCAAAACAATTACATTTTGTTGCCTCTTTCACTACTTTGGCAGTTAGTTCATGTCAATACCGTTCACTGTACAACAAATGGAGGACAAAGAGAACTACCATGGTTCTACCTATTCTCTGTGAAAAAACACGACTTCAGAAATGGAGGCAATTGGAGACCTAAAGTTTATTTTGTCCATGAATGTAGATTTTACCTCACTCATGGAGATTCCATGATTAAAATCATGCAGGCAGAGCAAAGCAGCTTGAGCCATATGATGGATAAATCTATCATCAGTAGTTATCTGTCAATCTTGGATCTCTGACTTCACTCAGAGAACCATTTTCTATTTCTGGTAAAGCCTGGTTTCCAACAAAACAAAGTATAAATAGAGAGCAAACTGAAGTTTCTTGGTTCAGATAATCTTTGCGTATAAATAGACAAAAGCAGCGGAATTAGAAGATTAAGTAAGGCTCTTCAATCTGGAAAGATAATGAAAAAGCCATCCCTTCCATCATACTAAATTAAAGTCTACTTAGACTCTCCCTTCTTAAGGCAACACGTCATTATGAGCAGAAATTACCAGAAAGTATGACGAAAAATAAAGGTCTGTCAACATTACGCCAAGGAGGAAGAAAATATCTATTTGCCTGAAGCAGTTCAACCATCTCACCCAGTCAATGAGATCCTCCTTGTTGGGGTCCAGAAAACATTGGGCACTCCTTCCTGTTATGAGCTCCAACAGGAAAATCCCGTAGTCATGCACATCAATAGCAATGCCATCATCTGCTTGCAGATTCAGGCAGCTTCAAACAACCAAAAGCAATATATTAAACACTAGACTGTGTGGTCACTCAATGACCTCCATGTGATCTTTGATATACAAGTGCTACATCAATATCTCCAAGAAAGTGGTAGAGATAAACATGCTTTTCAAACGACACTTACTGAGCCAATGATTGATTGTGTTTGGGAGAACTGTCCTTAAGGCACTTGGCACTCATGAAGTTTGCAAGCTTGAAGAAGAACAAATAACGTGTTGATGACTAATAAAAATTGTCAAGAGAGAAAGAGACCTTCTAAAACAGCTTCTGAAACTTATCTAATCATTGTGAATTCAGCCTATGTCAATTACAATTGAGTGGCAGCCAGTGTTCAACTTACTGAATAGCGGTCCTACTTACCATTGCAGAGCCACCAAGAGGATAGATGACATGACTGGAACAGACAGAGAGATGCATGATCGGGCCATCAACACATTCATCATGAAGATAGCGCAAACATGCACCTATTTCCGCTGCTATGTACCATCTTGCTTTCTATGATATTTTTTCAGCCAAATTGTTATCTAAATCAAGTAGAAGTAATAAGTTGACATTTAGAACACATTTAAGGGAATGCGGGCTTTCAAACCTGCAATTAAGGATTAAAAGAAAAGAGATATGTGGAATATAATCTCATCTGTCTGTAGGAAGATCCATAGGCATTACAAAAGCCTTTTAAAAGCAGTGATGGAAGAATCTCAGATAAGTGATCTCATCAGCTATCACTCTCACAGTTCAAACTTCAAAGGGCAGCTCTACAGCTTATTCGAGAGTAAAACCGGACAACAGGGGCAGAAACAAATAGCCAAGCTGGGCCGACTGCATAGTTCCTCTTACAGTGTCTCAAAATAGAATTGTATATTGGCTGCATTTAGGCTCTATTTAGGTGTTGGCTACCAAAAGCATAACGTGCACTGATAAAAAAAGTTACATCTAAATCAAGGGAAAAAACTGATTTGACAGAGCAGAAGTAAATTCATAATCAGCCGTTGCCACCCTTACTTGGTCCTTGTACAGAGCCAAAAACTCAAGTTCCTTAGCTAAATTTTCCAATGTTTTGCCAACTCCATAATCGCCAACGTCATTCTGGTTACATACTCTCATCAAACAGGAATTTGGACTATTGGAGATGGGGAGTCATGCAAGCAATTATAATCATTAAACATGGCCACAAAGTTCTAAAGCACATGCACAAGCCAAAAAGTTTTATAAGAGCAAGAAATAATTGGAGTGAGGAATACGCTCTTACTTTGCAAGTTAATTTCTAAAGTACCCATAAAGGGGAAGTCGAAGAGCAAGGACATCGAAGAACCCGTGAAGCAGTACCCAACAATATTCAAGATATTCCGGTGGCGTACACGGGAAAGGATTCTCAGCATTGACCAAAACCGCTCATCATTTTGCGAGAAACAATTTACCAGGACAGGTGTTTCCTGAAATTGTCCTTGATACACTTGTACATTATCTAGAGTTTGCACGATACTCTCCTTGGAAAAACCACCGGCTATCACTTCAAGCTCACTCTGAGTAAAGGACTGAGGAAAGCCAGTTCTCCATGCGAGTGGGTACCAACAGCGGGTCTTAGGTGGAGGTGTTACGGACTTGTCTTCCTGGTTATCTGTAATAGTATCATTGTGGAGAAGTGCATCATTGACCCTTCTATGCTTCAGAGAAGAACTTTCCTGCAGGATTACTTTCGAAGGCATTAAAGTCACCACATCTTTGCTCTTGACTAGTGCGAGATTGCAGCCCACATGCGCATATATGTAGGTTTTGTCTTTCTTTAGATGGCTGTCAACAGTGAGAAGAAGCAAGCTTGACAAATCAGCTGAGGTATTTCTATGAAATACATAAATTGTTGCACAAGACAAGATAGCAAATAAGCAGATCATAAGAATACTGTGGAAATCAACATTTTTTGAAGGCCAAGATAATTCCTTTTTTTAAGGGGTATAGAAAACACCGATCGCAAGACAATTTGGAATGATCCTAATCTTCAGCTTAACAGAGGGAAAGCATGGAGAGAGACCTGTCTAAGATGATCCAACAAGTATTGCAGCTTTGTGCTTCGTCAACTGTTAATTTTCTCCGACAAAATCCAGCAGCAATTTTACTTTCCAATTTCACCTGCACAAGGAAAGCTCTATGACTACTCAGTGGTGTTTTCTTCTTACTGCAAATTAAATGGTCTCTAACCTCATTTTTCTTGCAGTGCCGATAAAATGGCTGGAGGTAACTCTTGTATTCCTCCCTCTTTTTGGCAATCTCTTCCTTGAGCTCTGTCGGATCCACTTCCCCTTCTCCTAAGGGCTCTAGTTTCTCCCCTGCAAAGTTATTGGCAATGTTTACCTTATTGAGGAAACGTGAAATATTAAAGTTGTTCAGCGACCTTCAAAACGTTACAGTGATAATGGAACAACAGGAACGATGTCAAGGATATCAATGAATGACACCAGGACACGTACACTTCTTTTAGTCCTTGAAAATTTAAGTTACTGGTGGGCGATTGACAATGCACCCAGTTTAACACCTTGAAAAGTTACATTGGTCAGATTTCAAAGATAAAACATGTTATGGGACTAAGGGATAGTATTTTTATTAAAAAAAGGGGCAGACCAGAACTCTTTTGTGCAGTTGAGAGTAGGTGATTCCAATATCGCAGAAGATAAATTCTTCCACACTGTAATTCTGCCGCTGAAATGGTGTTGGACAAAAAATCACGTGGGAGAGCTAAACTTAGGTATGTTATCTCTCACCAACATGCATCATGCGTAAATTAGGGGTGTGGTAACTGGTTATCCATATGAAAAGGAAAGCAGGAAGCGCGCTTGCCAATCTTTTAATAATTTTTTTACGATCCTTTGCAAATTTAACTCCCCAAACACCATTTTGAAGACGCCAAGAACAAGAACAATGTGTCCTTTTCCTAAAGACTTTCCCCAAAAGTCGGCATGTTATCTCTCACCAACATGCATCATGCGTGCCCCATGAAAGCGCCCATTCAAGAACAAGAACAATGTGTCATGGACGCCCATTCCCCCCTGCTCCTGTTGGCGTCCCTAACCACGATCACCGTTTCCCCAGGAGACAAAGAATCAGCGGCTTCCAAACCCATCTTGTCGGAACCAATCTTCTCTGTTCCTCTGGACATACACACTCGTGGTAGGGTCACGAAAGGGGGTACGTGTAATTTGAGAAGGGGAATTCATAGTGTGACTCGCCTAATAGAAACCAAGAGAGGGTGAGAAACAAGGTTTTCTCTAGTTCGATACGGACCAAGAATTCTTGCTCTGTTAATTTCAAGAACGCTGACACTTTCTCAGACAGTAATGAGGGAGCCTTGGCAATCCTTCGCGGTGGCAAAGACAAAGATGGATGCTTTGTCTGTTCTGCTTATAGGCAATGGAATAGGGACAAGTAAAGACTCCAGAAATTATTTCATGATAGCCTTTCAACTCCTTGGTCTTGGATAGCGACGGATATAATGTGTAGCCCCGGCAGAAAGACGTCTCTCCGCTTTACAACTTGGCCCGCATTTCTTTCTTAGATTTTGCTAACCGTGCAAAGTAGCTGTTCGCAATGGCTGTCATGAACTTCTTTGTGCCCATGGCCTTTCATTTCCTTGTAAAGAATGTGTAGCTGCTCGATATTGAGGCTAGTCAAAATGAGATCGAAATGGACAAGTATGATCTCATTGATTATCCAGGGAGCAGCGCTAGCAAGTCAGATCACTTAGACAAAATAGGAACCAACAATGTATTGTGGCAGGCTTTAATTTCTTGACATTCGAAGGACATTAATCGGGCCATCGAGTTGCCCCGGCATCCTATACATTTAGTATGTAGCTTACTGAACACCAACACAATCTTTATGAGCATTTCCCATGGTAGTATAACCATTGGCAAAAGTTTCTTAAACTCAAAAGCAGAAAGGCAATGCCTTTCGACTAGCAACCAACATGCTAATCACCAGCCGTTCTGCATCTGGAGGAAGATAACAGCTGCATATATTTACATGGGCATTGTGCAAAAACACAGTTTTATTTAAACGAAATGATTCCACTTTCCTTTTTTACATAATATACACAAACAAGCACTTTCTCATACTAAAAGACAGGATGCTTCAATGTCCCAAGATCAGGTGACCTTAAGTAATTACTGGAAATACAAATCGGATGTGAACGAAGGCCACAAGGCAAGCCACAAACTTGGATAATGTCTTCATTTTACCTGCCAATGCCATTGATCCTCTGAATAACACTAATTAGACCTTGAGTCCCCAGATGACCATCTCCATTGGTCACCATTCCGGAGAACAGCTGCTTGCACTGTGCAGCTCCGGGCAAAACAACCACCTTCTCATCCTCACCTCCTTCCACTACATCCACACCCATCCCCAGATCCTTCACCATGTACTCTGCAAACCCACCCGGCCTGAAATCCTTCCCAATCATCCTCTCCCCAAACAACTCCATCACCATTGAGCCCGCAGAACCACCTCTCACTGCATCCACAAACTGCCTCACATCCAACCCTGCCCGCTCTGCGAAAACCATTCCTTCACTCAACCCCAACAGATTACCACCCACCACTATCTGATTAGCAATCTTGCAGCTCTGCCCGCACCCAGCTTTCCCCATGTAAGTAACTTTACCCATACAGTCAAACAAGGGCCTCAGCCACTCGACAACCCCATGATCCCCACCAGCGAAAATAGCCAACTTCCCATCTCTGGCGCCGATGTCGCCCCCGCTCACGGGCGCATCGACCGCCCAGCAGTCCCGGCCTCGGACAGCGTCGAAGATCTCTCGAGCGAGGGCAGGGTGGCTGCTGGTGGTGTCGACGATCGCGCCTCCGGGGTTCAACCCGGAAAGAACGCCAGAGGGGCCGAGGACAATTGATCGAACATCTGATGGGTGTCCCACCATCGTGAACACGACGTCGCTGCGAGCGGCGACGTCGCGAGGGGAATCGGCTAGAAGGGCTCCGAGGGACTGGAGAGGGAGGGCCTTGGAAGGGTTGCGAGCGTAGATGGTGAGAGCGTAACCGGCCGAGATCAGGCGAGCGGCCATGGAAGCTCCCATGACGCCGATGCCGATCCAGCCGATGCGGGTCCGCGCAGGGATGATGGGCGTTGGGTATGGAGTTTCCATGAGTCCGGAGTGCGAGACTGAGACCGAGACCGAGAGCGAGAAATGGTGGATCCGGGATAACCGTGCGCTTGGCCTCCGTGGCTATCCTATAGTGAGCAGACTGTGTAAGGACTTGACCAAGAAAAGCACTGTCCGGGGAAAAAAGACACTTCAAACCCATTCTAGGGAGACGATATCAATCTCAAATCTAATATAATTCTAAACCTTTCGATAATTTGTTGATTTATTCCTAAATTTTTTGATGATTGGCCAATTTTATACTTTCAGTCAAATATTCAAATGATAAGTTTAGGACTAAATTGGCAAGCTTTTAAAAGATTTAGAAATAAATTAACACAGATAAATGTTTAGGACTAAATTACTTTTAGAGTGGTTTTAACTGCACCGCCAACAAGTTATAATTAAAACAAGAGAAGTCCTTGGTCAAATTTCTTGTGCAATGAAACGGAGAAGAAAAAGTATCCCTAAAAGGTAAGTAAACAATGCTCGAGACATACTGCGCGAAAAGACGGAAGCGATCTCATCAGGAGAGTATTGTCAAGTGGCAACCATGCATTTTAACATATGGGCATGTCGCATTGAATGCGTAAGTAAGGAGCTTCGAGATTCCTTAAACCAATGATTTTAAAATGGAGTCTCGAGTCTCAAGAAGTTCTCACTAGAACCGAGATTACGAAGTCAATCAAGAAAGCTCATAGAATGTTGCTGCTATAAGTCATTTCTTCGCTCCTTCACAACAAAGCATTGTCTTACATTTTTCTAGTCCTTCATCACTATAGTCTGAAGTATTGTCGTAGCCTACTTAACATGATGTCTCTATCTCTCTTTCCTCTTTTTGCTGGGACTCTCAATCATAGTCGTACCCCCAGCAGCATCAATCCCCTCAATGTGGTCATCAGCACTTCCTACTGATTCCTCATCATGCCCATAAGTACTTCCCTCTGATTCTTCACTATCTTCATCATAAATTACACCTGGATAATGAGTTGCTGATATCAGGTTGTTTTCCAGTGTCCAGTTTAATCTTTCTTCATGTTTGAATTCCAAAAAAAGGCCGCATCTCCTTATAAATTTTGCTATGGAAGAAGAGTCCACAGCATTTGTCTCTTCAAGCGAGAATTCTATGTAATTCCAACCTTCCCAGGCCTTAACTAATGGACATGGAAGATACACCAACCATAAATGATCTGACTTCAGTGAGTCGAAGTTCTGCCTGCACTCAATTACAAATTCCCCATTGATAGTACCTTGAAGCTCGCACGTAAAAGATTCAGTCACAACAGCACATACAGCAAAACCAACTAGCTCAGCATATAGAAGCTTAGGCACTTGAAAATAGAAGAAACCATTCTTGGTTTGATACTTGAACCATTCTGGAATATCACAACCTGGTAAAGTAAGGCTGAATATGTGATCCTGAAAAGAAGAACCCCTTAGATTTTTAATATGCTGCCTAGTAGCTAGTGTGCATCTATAATGCCACAGAGAGAGAGAGAGGTTTACCTGATTCAAAAGAATGTTTGCAACAGTTTTGCCCAAATTCTCAGCCAGTCTCTGGCAGTTGGTGAGCTCGATAGATTTGACATGGGGAAGATCCTTGGTATGGGTGTTAGCCATGTTTGATAGCTGTGAAAATATTTCTAATGACTCACAGTCTGTGGCAGTTACCCTTTCGATGCTTGATGGAAGTATAGGTACTTCTTGTAGCTGCCTGCAGAAATCCAACTCAAGCTTCCGCAAGCTGGCAAGTTTGCTGATCCATGAAGGAAGCTCGACAAAATTGTTCCGTGAGAGCTGTAATTCCTCCAAGGTTGAAATGCAAGACATATTCACGAGAAAGTTTACTTCTGTTAAATTGCAGTTTTGAAGGTTCAGAGACTGTAGAAAAGGAAACTCCGGCAAGGATTTTCCATCCAGGGAAGTCCCAGAGGGAAAGCTTCTTATCTCACGAAGAATGGACACCAGATGCTTTCCGCTTTCCATATAACTTGTCGAAACACTTATACAATCAGAAGTTTCTTGCGCTTGCCATTTATCTTCAGTGTCATCTAGGAATTCACCAAGTTTGATGCAATCACGTAGTAGAAGATGCTTCAGATGTAATAGCTTATAAATTTCACTTGGAAGCCCTCTGAGCTTCTTGCAGCCGGATATACACAATAATTCTAGGCCCACAAGGTTTCCTATTGAAGAAGGTAGTTCCTCTATTGCGGTTTTGGACAAACGAAGTTCCTTCAAAGATTCCATATTCTCGAGGTTATTGGGAAAGGTCTCGAGTCTTCTACAACGGGTTAGAAGAAGAGTCTGGAGTGATTTCAACTTCAGGTTCGTAGGAAGCTTCCTCAGATTTAAGCAATATTCAAGATTCAAAGTTACTAGCCTGTCGAGAAGGCCAATGGAGTCGTGAACCTCAAGTAAACTCGTGCAATGATCAAGAATCAAGGACTCAAGATTGGGGAGCGCAGAGAAGTCAGGGATCTCTGTCAGGAATCCGGAACTTTCGAAACTCATGTGCTTTAAGTTCTTAAAAATCTGTGGCGAAAAGGACAAAAAGGGATCAGCTTGGCTGCAAAAGTCATTGTTAAAATGAATGAATAAAACTTCAAAGAAGTAAGTTGTCAACCTTGTACCCTTGGCCCAAATCCTTGATGTAGCTGTGTGGCATGAAGAGGCCAACAAGTTTCTTTGGATGAAAATTCGCTGGCAGAGACGGTAAGGGATATCCCTCCCAATCAATCCATCTCAAATTGTTGGAGAGATAGTTGAAGTCTCCTGATACATATGCATTATGAATGATGAGCACTCTGAGCCTTCTCATCCTTTTGAAAGCTTTGGCATTCAAGTACACCTCTTCTGTTCCAGCCAAAACTAGTTTTATGGCTTCTACTTTATTTGTTCCCTAAAAAGCAAATTCATGGCTTAGTCAGAAGGTTCACCTTTGACCACCACCCCCACCCACCCCCCCCCCCGGGGAAAAAAAAACAAGAAAGTTCACCGGCATGCTGAAACCTACTCAACGAAATCAAATGCCATTCTGTTTGGTTTTTGGCAAGAAGAAATAGAATGGCTAATGACTGAAATAATGAGGACTTTGCATGAGAGACATACCAAATTTTCTGTCAGAACATCAATAATGTCTTCCGAGTACCATAATCGGCTGCGTTCACCAGGATTGTTTGGGGACTCTTTGCGTACAATTTCCCTCCCCATCTCTCGCAATAAGTCGTGCATTGACAACTTATTGAGTTCAATACTTATCAAAGATTTGTCGAGTAGAACTCTAATTCCAATATCAGGAAAGAAATTACAAGCATCAAAGACTTTCATCACATAATCTTGGTCAGCTCCATTGAAGAAGCAAGCAATATCAAGAAAAATAGCTTTCTCAAGATCGTCAAGACCGTCATAGCTAATTTTTAGTATTTCATTATATTCTCGGTTAGGTACACTTTTCAACCTTGCTATTGCACTTTCCCATTCCCTCACATTCCTACCACATAAGAAAGAACCCAAAACAATGAGAGCCAAGGGAAGGCCTTTTGCGTAATCAAGTAAACAACATGCGAGGTCCTTGAACTCTTCTGGAGGATTAGGTGATTTGAAGGCATTCCAACAAAAGAGCTTGGATGAGTCAATAAAATTTAATTTCTGGACCTCTTGAAACTGTTCGACTCCATGGGCTTCCAGTAAATGCTTGTCTCTGGTGGTGATGATGATTCTACTTCCAGGGCCAAACCAACTTTTGTCCCCCGCCAATTTCCTCAGCTGGTCCAGATGATCAATATCATCGATAACAATGAGGACTTTTTTGTAGCAAAGCCTCCTGCTAATCAAGCTTATTCCTCTATCAGCATTTCCTACCTTTATGTTTGAGTCCCCTAATATCTCAAAAAGGAGCGTTTCTTGTACTTTAACTAAGCCATGCTGCCTGGAAACTTCCTTCACGTTTGCCAGAAAGCTGCTCCCGTCGAAGTCATCAGCATGCAAATTGTAGATGGCCTTGGCAACGGTGGATTTGCCTATGCCTCCAATTCCATAGAAGCCAATCATCCGAACATCGTCCAGACCAATTCCAAGAATTGGATGAATTCCATCTAGGGTGTCATCTATGCCAACTGGGTGAGTCGCAACATTCAAAATGGGGCGATTCAAGTTACTCGAGACTTCTTCAACAATTGTCTGAATGAGCTTTGATTCAACCCTGCAAGTTCTAGTGCATCAGCTGAGAAAAAGGCAAGGAAAAAGTCCCATTGTATCAAGAACAAACAGGTAGTAAGTTTCAGCAAGACCTTTGAAGGACATGAAATAAATTTATAATGAAGATTCAACTGCAGCTTTTTGCTACATCAATATACAGTTGTCATCGATTGACATTAAATCAATCTGGAAATGAGCAGCTTGTATAGCAGTGATGGAGAATCATTCTCAGCTTCAGGTTGAGGGGATAACTTCAAAAAGGGCCACTGTATATGTAGATTTCGGCACTGAAATAATTATAAAACCCCCAGTATGGGAAAAAGTGTGACCGATCCAACCTACTCTATCAAACTCAAAGAGGGATAAAGAAGTGGTACCCTTTTGAGAAGTGCCACCCAGCCAAATTAGCCAAATCCTCAAGAGATTTCCTCCATTTCACGACCCTCTCAGAATCTTTCCCAAACCTGACCTCATGTCTGGCTAGATAATCCCCTGTTTTGCCAGTTTGCTTTCGCAATTCAGACGGATCCACCCTATAAAAGATGGGCCTGACCATATGACCTTTGTCTCTTTACACTCAAGAATCTTGACAAGCTCGTCCAAGCACCACCCTGAAGAAGCATAGTTTTCTGAGAACACGACAATGGAGATCCTGGATTCTTCAATCTTCTCCGAGAGCTCTGCAGAGATGCCTTGCCCTTTGGGAAGCTGGTCGTCCAGGAAAGTGTTGATCCCACGACGGCACAGCGCATCGTAGAGGTAATTGGTGAAGCCTTCACGGGTGTCCTCGCCTCTAAAGCTCAAGAACACGTCATAGTTCCATCTTGGGGACATAGAGGAGGATGCCATTGGGTGGTCAAGCTAGAGGAGACGGATGGTAGCGATCATGTTTTATACGGATGATGTAGACGGCAATATAAATGAAAGTAGGTACAAGACAAGGGGACGAGAAATGGTGAATTCCAAGGATTGATCTAATTATCAAAAGATGCCGTTTACGACCATCAACTCACTTGCTGTCCTATTTTGCCCTCTCTCTCTCTCTCTCTCTCTCAGAGAATCCACACAAATCAGTCAGTAATGGAGGGCACTGAGAAAAAAATATAAAGTGGATTATTCTGAGAAATCAGGATTTCCTGTTCTGGTTCTTTTGGAGTAAGAAAAGGTTGAATCCTATTGGAGTTGGCCAAGACAGATGCCATCTAAACACGGAAGAAAAGAAGAGACGCTGGGTTGGGCTCATTGCGTGACATTCTAAGAACCTTCCTTGGCTTCTTTTTTTTTTTGGTCAAAACTTGCTTGGCAAGTTGAAAACACGTATTTAGCACAAAACGGAAAAATATATTTTCCATGGCGTTGAATATGAAGGCGAGGACCACCGCCGCCACCGCCCGATCTTTACATGGTGCCTCACTCCAAGTCCAGGATGTCAATGTCCAAGGAAAATAGGCTAATTTGCTTTATTTGAGTTGACCTTGATTAATAAAACAATGGGCACCGGTTTGATGCAGTTTTATTACGTCATTAGAAGGTGCAGGCATTGTTATCGACTCACAGCGACGACTTCCACTTCTTGATAAATTAATGAAATGAATCCGCAACGAAGAAACCACCAATTCTAAGAATACTTAAAAAGCGTAACTAGCAGATAAATATAATAATAAGGACGTCTTCTAAAGTTAGGTAGTCTCTAATCATCTAAATCTTTTGAGTATTGCTTGCATGAGATTAGTCGAGACTTGAGAGATTCACCCTACATTAGCAGATGAAGCACGTGTGAGGTTCGCTTGATTTCCCGGTTCTTGTTGCCTGTCGATGGACCGGAGCAGGAGAATAAGCTGTGGGCTCGATCGATGAGGCTCTGAAACTAAGCTGTGATGTGCTAGAGGAGATTCATTTCGTGTTTAATATCAAGTGCATCGTGATGAAGAGATAAACATTCACAAGCAATTCTAACATCCTTCCAGTTATTTTTTTTCCACTGACAATTGGCTTATGAAAAATCAATTCCAACTTATAAAATCGTGGAAGTTGGAAAACCAAACTTCGGTTACCCAATGAAAGATGTCATCTTTTTGGTTTTCATTGCCTGTGACTACCTTTCACCATTGACCCTCGAACCTTCTTGATGTGCATGATGTGTGGAACTGCTACTTCCACTCGAGGACTCGATCCAGACACAAGTATATGTTCGTTTCTGTGTTATCGATTCGAAAGCTTACTTCTTCGGCAACATGCTTCAGTCCTTGGAGTCATCATTTGAAGTGCAAGATCAACCTCAGGAGCATTACCCAAATGTCGAAACCCGTCTCTATTCATAGGTTGCGGTCCCTCGTGGATCCCCTCCTCGTGCAGGGCCCGCTCCATCCGTCGGCTTACGCGCCCATCTTCGAGCTCTTGACTGGCTGCAACTTGCCGAAACTAGGCCAACAACTGCACGCTCACATGGCTCTGCGTGGCTTTGACCCCAACGCCTTCCTCGCGGCCAAAATGGTTGCAATGTACGCGAGTTCGGGCGATCTTGATTCTGCCATAATTTTGTTCAGAAGAGTTGAGAATCCCAATCAAATATTGTTCAATTCGATGATTCGGGCTTACACTAGATATGGGTGTTCGGTGGAAACCATACAAGTGTACTGTAGAATGCATAGGTTCGGTTCCAATGGCGATAATTTCACATTCCCCTTCGTTCTCAAATGTTGCGCAGACTTATCAGATATTGGGATGGGGAGATGTGTCCATGGTGTGAGTTTACGAGCCGGTTGCGAGCTTGATATGTACGTAGGGACATCACTGATTGATATGTACGTGAAATGCGGGGAATTGAGCAGCGCCCGAAAGTTGTTCGATACAACGTCTGAAAGAGATGCTTCGTCTTGGAATGCCCTAATAAATGGATACATGAAAGTGGGCGACATCGGTGCTGCTGAGAGTTTATTCAGGAGGATGCCCTGCAAGAACATTGTTTCCTGGACTGCCTTGGTTTCTGGGTACACACAGAACGGGTTGGCTGATAAGGCACTGAGTGTGTTCGATGAAATGCTGAGAGAAGAATCGGAGATAAAGCCCAATTGGGTGACGGTGATGAGTATCCTCCCTGCATGTGCACATTCAGCAGCTCTGGATCGTGGAAGACAAATACATGATTATACACGGAGGACTGGATTAGACTCAAATTCCTTAATACAGATAGCACTTGCTGCAATGTATGCTAAGTGTGGGAGTCTGGTAGATGCCCGTCACTGTTTCTTTAACTTGAAAGCTGGTGATAGAACTTCAGTCGCGTGGAATACAATGATAACTGCTTATGCGTCGCATGGACATGGAACCAAAGCCGTGTCAGCTTTTGAGGAGATGATTGAGTCTGGAGTTCGCCCTGATGACATCACTTTTACTGGATTGTTATCTGGATGCAGCCATTCGGGTCTTATCTATGCGGGGTTGAAGTATTTTTACAATATGCAAACTGTTTATTCAGTTGAACCAAAAGTCGAGCACTATGCTTGTGTTGTCGACCTTTTGGGTCGTGCAGGGAGATTGGTAGAAGCGAAAGAGCTCATTGGTAGGATGCCAATGAAAGCAGGACCAAGCATTTGGGGCGCTCTCTTGGCCGCATCCTGCAAGAACCGTAATTTGGAGATTGCTGAAATGGCTGCTAGAGAGCTCTTTGTGCTCGAACCTGAGAACAGCGGCAACTATGTTCTATTATCCAATATGTATGCAGAAGCTGGCAAGTGGAAGGAGGTGGACAATTTGAGAGGTACTCTAAAAAGTCAGGGCATGAAGAAAAGTCCTGGGGGCAGTTGGATCGAGGTGAATGGTAAAGCACATCTGTTCCTTGGAGGAGACACATCACATCCCCAAGCAAAAGAAATATATTTGTTGTTGGAGGATTTGCCTAGCAAGATCAAGGCAGCTGGTTATATGCCTGATACTAGCTTTGCTCTGCATGATGTTAGCGAAGAAGAGAAGGAACAGAACCTCCAAACACACAGCGAAAAAATAGCCGTTGCATTCGGGCTACTTAACACAAATCCTGGAGTTGCACTTCGAGTGACCAAGAACCTTCGAATATGCGGAGATTGTCACACAGCTATCAAGTTCATATCTAAAATTTATCAACGGGAGATAATAGTGAGAGATGTGAATCGATTCCATCACTTTAAAGATGGCTCGTGTTCTTGTCGAGACTATTGGTAAGTGGTTATATGGCCGAATATTCTAAACAATTTTGAAGATGTATCAGATTCTTGTTCATGTATTGGAAGGTAATCATTAAAGGTCTGCATTTCGCATAACTTTTTACTCATCAATCTATTTGATGAAAAGTTCTCATATGTACCCGAAATATTTTAGCCCACTCCATCTCAGCTATCAAATACTGTGAGCCTCACATAAGACCCATAGGATCTTATATTTGGAATGAAGCGGACTCACATGCAACGTGTGCATGCGAAACTGGCTCCCGTTTGATATGAACTTTGCTGCAATCAAGTGCAAAAAATCATAAAAGAAGTCACCAATATCGCTGATGTGGCATATATATTGCAAACATGAAGGAGTAGGAGGCTAAATTGTGGAAGTAATTAAAACGCTTCTTTTCATCCTTGATTCTTTTTATCCTTGATTAGATTTTGCTTCGAAGATTTCAAATAAAAAAAATCAAGAGTCACTTTGGCATGGCAAGATAAATCACTACATCCTCAACTAAAAGAAAGAACTTATTTCCACAAACCTCACCAACTTAAACAGCCGATTCTAGTGGATTATATATCTCAAAATATGCTGGCTACTAGACATCGTAATGAAGATTGCAAACTGATCTTGCTCTCGAGAAGCTACAAATTTGACGTTGTTATAGCTGTGCTTAGATAAATAAGGCCGTGATTAACGTACAAGAGAACTTTTCCGAGAAAAAGAGCCCCAAAACATGGGTCTGGCTCAAAACTTGAGTACTACATGGGGTTAGATGTATTGATTAAAATGTAGACAACTCTATGATCTATTGACAAGGAACAAATTTACAAATCTGTAAAACAAAGAACTATAATTCTATTCCTGTAAAAGAATGCTAGATATGCTGATAAAGAATATAAAACATATCGGTGATCTATTTGCCTTACTAAAGAGAACAATATGCAAAACATGGTCCAAGACTTCAAGGTAAAGCAGAGTTGATAAAGCAAATCCATTGTTATATACAACACATTAAAGTAGCTCCAACTGGTATGATCTGTATGTTAGCAGATTTTCTGTGTTAGTAGAACTTCAGTCTGTATACATGTGGAGAACTTGGTCGAAAGAGAGCATGTACAAACCATGTCACGATTCAACAACTGAAACATTTGAATAGGTGCAGTTGAGTCTCTCTACACTTGAATTCTTCTCTTTAAATCTATACCAGGAAACCTTCCATGTTACCAGCAGACTTTCCCTGCATTTAAGGAGACGTTGCCACATTTATGAGAGTATACATGTAGGAGCCTCCATTACGAGGTTTCATCAGATTAGCAGCAAGCAACTTGAAAGAAACGCATGTAGATGTGATAACAAAGTCGGCAAAGGATGTAGGGGCCCAAAAAGGAGAGATTTGAAGAAATGTACATGCCAATAGTTTGATATGTCAGTTTCTAAGGCGAATGAAATGTTGTCAAAGTGTCAACATTCCTAGTCAAGTACACTAACCACAATTTTTTACACTCTTCATTTTGTTGACAACTTCTAGAAAACGCAATAAATCATACTTCATATACCCCCCCCCCCCAACCCCAAAACCCTTCTGCTCTCCTGGGGCCCAGCCACAAAAGAAAATAGTTTATTTGGCAGAGGCAATCATACAAGAAAAATTGCTGGCTTTACTGGAGGGGTAAGTTTCTGTGGCTTCATAAAGTAGCGCTATAATTGATCTGCCCAATGGTTAAGGTGAAGGAAAAATAGACTCAACAGCATATGCCAGAGAAATGACAATGGGAGCATGTACAAACACAGCAATTTCCATTAAAGACTTCTTTCGTACAACGGAAGCATGTATGAAAACAGCAATGCTCAATGGCAAATGAAACACCTGTCGAGTTGTCACACAAAATGGACAGGATTTGACACACCAATTATTAAGCAGAAACAAAATATACCTCTCTAGATCTATAGTTCTCTTTGCTAGCATGAGTGTCAAGAAAACAGGAACCATTGCTGCACACAGATGCTTCAGCGTGTGCCCACTAATGATATGATGAGTCCATCCGTAAATCACTTTATCTTCTGCTTCTTCCACCTTAGCTATAAGATAAAATGCTGCAAGTGCAAATCAAAGGTATTCTTAACACTGGCAAAAGGAGTAATGCACCATCAGACAAAAACACGTTGACAATAAAAGCAAACCTGCAGCCCAAAGCCAGTATGTTGAATGCGTATACATTGGAGGTAATATTATAGCCATTATCGGTATGGCGATGCAAGGAAGAAATTGGACAAGAGCATATGGGCGAAGATCATCGAAGAACCTGACGAACAATATCAAGAAAAAATTACAAATAATGGTTGGTAGCAGCTAAATTGTAATTACCCTAAACACCTCTATGCTTTACTTCAACATGGACATGATAAGATCCGTTCCAAAATGAAGTATAGATTATGTAATTTAGAAGACAACTTCAGTAACAAATTACATGATCATACTCTATATTCAGCATTTTCACAACCTAAATTCACCACCCAATTACACCATCGACACCCACGAACTAATTACAGTCTGCTTCTCTATGCACGTGGTTCCATGGAAACAAATTGTCAATTTATTTAAAGTTAAGGATTACGCAGAAGACATATAATAACATTTCCTCAAAAATAAAATTCACTTCTCTAAACCCTACTAAAAGAATCAAACTAGCTATCTGATTTTATACTAATCAAGCAGGTTACACTTTACAAGGAAGAAGGTAGGAAGTAGCAATCTTGCCTCCAATATAAAATGCTTAATACTCCAGCCAAAATCAACGGTATGATTGACACTGTTCCCTTATGCTGATCAATCCTTTCAATGATGAAGATTGCAACTATTGAAGTGAATGCGATGGTCATCTAGCCACAGGAGAAAAAGAGGAACATTGTCAAACTACTGTATTTCCACAGCAATAATAAATATTCCGCAGCGCATATTCTTGTGAGTTGTATACAGACTTACCGGAAGACGATCCCAAACAAGAGTTGCATCATCTGGCTTGAGATGGTAATAAGCGGAGCCAAAAGCAACAGCAGCAACACCAACAAAAAAGCAAGTCCAACCCAAAAGCTCACCTTGCGAGCTAACACAAAAGATAATGGATCAATTTTGAGAGCAAAGCAACGTATTTTCAACCAAGAATAGCATTACCCACTTTAGCTTGAAATAATTGCCATAATAGCAAAGTACCAGACCAACAAGGCCCACGACAAGGAATGGAAAGTTTGAAACTACGTTGAGCGTATTAGGTATGCCTGCAAAATGAAATGGATCCATGAATTATATTCAAAGCGGAGTTAAAAAACACGAAACTATAGAAACAAGCCGAAATTGAAATGCATTTCCATGAAAATTACACGAAACACTACTACCTTGCCAGAATTAGACTTCACGACACAATTACAGAACTCGGATGAACATATATTAACCTCGTTAGCTTAAGCCTGTCCTTCTCACAAGAACTACAACATTAATTTCAAGAAAGTACGTCGCCGAGCCAGTTTAGGGAGCTATTACAGACAAAATCTGCTTCACTAAGGAACTGCCCAGAGACCCAAATGCACAATTTAAACGATTCAACGCACGGTTAAGGCTTGCCTTCCTTACATACACATCCTATTCTGAGATTCTAGTCCTTTTTGTTCTACGGGGGTACCCGAAAAGCAGCTGTTAAAAACGAGAGCAGGAAATTCTACTAATAACGGACGGTGACTTCAAACTACACGGAGCCGATCGAATTAGGGCTTGCTAGCGAATGAATCGGAGCGATAGAAGAGGCGAGAAGATTTACCGAAGAACTCGCGTTTGTCAGCGAAATCGTGGTATGCCTCCGATTGGGGAATGGCGGGAGTGACTATCATCAGCACTACGAAGCACACGATCGCCACTCCCCAAGCATACATCGTCCGTCTCCTCATTTCCGTCACCGAATCGCAGCGCCACGGAGATAGAGATAGAGAGAGAGAGCTCCTGTCCCCGTTCTTGATCTTGATTTTTGGGATTTCTTGGCTTGACTGGGTCGATGATTTAATGGCTTCTTCCTCTCAGGCTACGCCAACGCCGCGCTACGTTTTCTGCTCTGCCCTCCAATGGTCATCGGAACTTTCGTAAAAGAAGGGTCTCCTTTTTTAAGGGAAATTGGGAAGTACGCAAGATTAGCTAAAAAAAAAAAGTATACAAGAGTTGGGAATAATTGTATCAAATATTTTATTATAAGTAAATAGATGAGATAGTAAAGATGAGTAGAAGATAATATTCTCTAATAATAATTAGTATTTTCCATGGAAACTTCTGTAATGATAATTGGAAGCACCAATTTCCACAGCTAAAATCCATTAGCACACTGGATTAAATTCTAAGCTAAGCCGAAAACTGTAGGCGCGATTATAAGGTATTACCCTTTCAACCCGGAGCACGACCCGCCGCCGTACCCGGGCCCACAGGGGCGAAATCGGGCTTTTGTTCGGTTGGACGACGGGGCTAGCCTTATCGGGCCGCCGACCGGCGTTACCTCGAACCCGGTCCAATCAGTCCCCTCGACGGTCAACGGCTCGCGCGCGGATCCGAGTCCGACACCGGTCGTAGTCAATTCTCCCGAATTCGCATTGCGGGCGACATGCTATAAAACGCCTCCGCAGTTCACTTCCGCTCGAAGCAAAACCCCACGCACCGCGCAGGCACAAAAACCCTTGCCGCTTCTTCATCATCTGGAGGAGCACCGCTTTGCCGGAGGTCGGCGGGAGGGGAGGAGATGGCGCAGTCCCTCGAGCTGCTGCTAATCCAGTTCCTGATGCCGGACAACGACGCCCGGCGGCAGGCGGAGGAGCAGATAAAGCGGCTGGCCAAGGATCCGCAGGTGGTCCCCGCCCTCGTCCAGCACCTCCGCACCGCCAAGACCCCCAACGTCCGCCAGCTCGCCGCCGTCCTCCTCCGCAAGAAGATCACCGGCCACTGGTCCAAGCTCGCCCCTCAGCTCAAGCACCTCGTCAAGCAGTCCCTCATCGAGAGCATCACCATGGAGCACAGGTTTGGTTCTCCACCTCGATGCGATGCGATCGTCTGTGGTTTTTTTTTTCCTAGTTTTGTGTCTGCGCTAGAACGATCCTACTTGATTGTATACCTAGTTAACCGCTTAATTGCTATTACTCCGCCTTCCGCATAGAGTACCAGACATCCGCTGTGGACTGGTCTCGTAATGATTCGTTATCAAACCACGCCTTCTTTTCATTACTTCTCTTCTATAAGGTCCCGTTGATCTGGAGCTTCATTGGTACTTCGGGAGTGTGTTAGCTGCAATTGTCCATTGTTGACTGATCTGGCAGTCATATGTCAGGACAATTCTGGTTTACCATCTTTCTTTCTTTCTTTTTTGACTTGGTCGGCGTGATTAGCCATTGTCCTGAATTTTGGTATTCTTTTTCTCTGGTTGAGAGAGTGATGTTGATGTTTGGTTTTGGTTTTGGTTTTCTGTTTTAGCCCACCAGTGAGGCGAGCTAGTGCCAATGTGGTAAGCGTGGTTGCAAAATATGCAGTTCCAGCAGGGGAATGGCCTGATTTGTTGCCTTTCTTGTTCCAGTGCAGTCAAAGTACACAAGAAGAACATAGAGAAGTAAGTCAGGCTAAAGCTCTTTTGAATCCCGTCTATCCTGCCACTGCCAGCATTCTGTCCGTATGGTTTAATAATCATGTACTTCGTGACTTGTTTACAAGTTCACTGCCGTCCTGGCCAACATAAACATATTTCTGTTTCTTCACCTTTTTTTTTCCTTTTTACCTTGATAAGTCCCATTTAGACTTCCCCTCTTCGTCTATCAATTGTCAATTGGAGATCACAAGAATCACCTGCAATGCTTGTACTAATTGAAGCTGATCTGAGGTTTTGCTCGAGCTGCATTCTACTGCCGGCTAAAATTGAACCAGATGTATGTGGACTGAGTGCCTAGAGATGCTGGGAAAAAAGTATCATGACATTTAATATCAATACCCTTCGAAAATTGAACTCTTTATAGGGAGCCTCCATAGGTTTAAATCAGATATTAAGTCCTTTATTTGCCCTACCTAAACCATGCTGCTCTCTTTCCCGAAGAATTCTTAGTTACACTAGAAGGATTCTTGTCTCTTTCTTCTTCTTTTTTCAATTGTATCATCTGTGCAAGCGGCTTTATTGTTCCTTGTATACTATATGATTGAATCTTTCACTAACTACTAAGTTCTTTTATCTGGTGATTAAAGGTCGCCTTGATCCTTTTCAGCTCTTTGACTGAAACCATTGGGAGCACATTTCGACCGCATTTCACTGATCTTCAGACTCTTTTACTCAAGTGCCTTCAAGATGAGACTAGCAACCGTGTCAGAGTTGCTGCCCTTAAGTAATAATTTTTTCAAAGTTCTATTCCTGTATTTTATATTATTGGATATTGCCCTATACGAATCTCTAAGTATGCTGTCTGATGAACTCTTCTAGGGCAGTTGGGTCTTTTCTGGAGTGCATTGGTGATGGGGATGAAGTGGTGAGTACTTGTTACTGTTGGTTTTATGGAAATTTGTATTTGTAGAGTGTAGTTATGCTGCTGTGTTGAAAAGCACAGAAAGATTCATTATAATCTCTCACATGTGAAATAAAGGGAATTGTTGAAGCAAATGATTTTTCCGGACTCAGCTTGTGCAAGATTTTATCATCATATTGTCAAATTGATTTTTGAATCTATTTCACATCCTTGCTTGAGCACCTGGCACTTAGTTAGTTGGTATTGGATGATGCAATCGCACTTTCAGCCCTTAATGGTATTTCAACTAACCTGAAAGGAGAAAGGAGGTGTCTTGGCAAAAGCTATTTTTCCAGGCTGTTGTTCTGTTGCATTTGAACTATATAACAAGGTTTTGGTGCTAAGAGTCTCAATCAGTGAGGCACCCTAGTTCTTGTTACATGTTGTGTCTTGTAGTACTGAGTCTTTTCCTACTCTTTCTAGACATGATGAAGTAAGCCTTCTAATCCATAATGGCGGCGGCATGTGCTTGCTTTGCTATCTTTACTCGGTTGTCAATACTTAGAGATGGACTCTACTCAAATTTTCCTTTATGAAATATTCTTTGAGATGCACACATATCCTTTAACACTTGTTATATTTTTGTATCTGGCATCGTTTTTGTGGGTTTGGGCTGAGCTGGGATAAGTATTCCCTGGTGGGAGTTGTATGGTCTTCTTACTCAAATGACTTTGTCTCTCTTATGGGGAATTAGGCGTCCTATTCTCTTAGGAGAATTCCTTTGGGAGTGCGTTGACCCATGCATGATTGAAACACGAAGGAAATTTAGATTGTGAAGGCAAAGGAATGATTTTTAAGGCATCTCACTTGCCAGTTTCTTCATTTGGCACTCTAGCTCTTAGTCAGACAGAAAAAAAGTTACTCATTAAATGGTCTGAGCAAAGATGCTTGGGATTAGTGTTGTTTTTTACCTGGGTTTATAGTGGCCTTATTTTGTCATTTTCCTTTCATATAATGATGTGGGTTTTTTTAATTGTGATGCAGGTAAGGTTTCGAGAATTTATTCCTAGCATTTTGAATGTATCCAGACAATGCCTTGCTGTTGGTGAGGAGGATGTTGCTGTTATTGCCTTTGAAATATTTGACGAGTTGATTGAATCTCCTGCCCCTCTTCTTGGAGATTCTGTGAAATCCATTGTTCAATTCTCTCTTGAAGTTTGCTCAAATCAAAATCTGGAACCCAGTACCCGACATCAGGTGAGGGAGGAATCTTATTTCCTAAATCTAATAATCTCATGGTCCTTCTGGTTTATGCAACTTTTGTCAGGGGGATGCAACTTCCTCAGTAATGAGTTGACAGCAAATACTTATTTTTATCTATGGATCCTTTATTTATTTTCCTTTTTTTCCCTTTGTTATTAGGCCATTCAGATAATTTCTTGGCTTGCTAAGTACAAATCTAACTCCCTTAAGAAACATAAACTGGTCAACCCGATATTGCAAGTGATGTGTCCCCTACTTGCCCAATCCACAAGTGGAGACGAAGACGATGATCTGGCACCTGATAGAGCTGCTGCAGAAGTTATTGACACTATTGCTGTCAACCTTCCAAAGCATGTTTTGCCACCTGTGTTTGAATTTGCTTCTGTAAGCAGCCAAAATAGCAATCCAAAGTATCGGGAAGCTGCTGTCACAGCTTTAGGTGTCATTTCAGAGGGCTGTACGCACTTGATGAAAGATAAGTTGGAGCCTGTTCTCCACATTGTCTTGGTGGCTCTGCGGGATCAAGAACAAATGGTTAGAGGGGCTGCATCCTTTGCATTAGGGCAGTTTGCCGAGCATTTGCAACCTGAGATCACCACTCATTACGGAAGTGTTCTTCCTTGTATCTTAAATGCCCTCGAGGATGCATCTGATGAAGTAAAGGTGAATGATGGAGAATTTCCTGATTCTAGGTAAAATTCTTTTTGGAGTTACGACATAGTGTTGAAAAAATATTTCCAATGTGCAGGAAAAATCATACTATGCCTTAGCAGCATTTTGTGAGAATATGGGAGAGGAAATTCTTCCTTTTCTTGAACCTTTGATGAATAAACTTCTGGCATCCCTTCAAAGTAGTTCCCGTAATTTGCAGGAGACTTGCATGGTATAGCATTATCTTCTGTGGTTCTTTATCCTTTTCTTGGACCGCAAAGGCCTAATCTCGCTTTTATATTTTTTTTTTTCACTTTTTGGCAGTCTGCAATTGGCTCTGTTGCAGCTGCTGCAGAGCAAGCCTTTATGCCATATGCTGAAAGAGTTCTGGAGTTGATGAAAACATTCATGGTGCTTACCAGTGATGAAGATCTTCGTTCCCGGGCCAGGGCCACTGAACTTGTTGGAATAGTGGCCATGTCTGTGGGCAGAACAAGGATGGAACCAATTCTTTCTCCTTATATAGAAGCGGCAATTTCTGTAATTACCTAGCCTTTTTTCAATTGGAAAGCATTTTCTTCTATATTAGGGTAACATGAACGTCTGCATCACTTACGCAGGGTTTTGGACTGGAATTCAGCGAACTCCGGGAGTATACCCATGGATTTTTCAGCAACGTGGCTGAAATTTTGGATGATGGTTTCATTAAGGTAGAAGTTCTCTGTAGTTGCATTGAACTTTCACCTGCTTATTATTGAGATCTTATGCTCATTGGGAGTTTATGTTTTGAACAGTATCTTCCTCATGTTGTGCCCCTAGCTTTTGCTTCCTGCAATCTTGATGATGGTTCAGCTGTCGATATTGAAGATTCTGATGATGATAATATGGGTGGAATTGGTGAAGTATCGTCTGATGATGAAGCTCATGATGAGCCTAGAGTGAGAAACATCAGTATAAGAACAGGAGTATTGGATGAAAAGGCAGCTGCAACTCAAGCTCTGGGTTTGTTTGCCCTACATACAAAGGGTTCCTATTCTCCGTATCCATTATGATTTTGTTACTTTTGTCTGGCTGTTTACCCTTCTTACCTGGGACGGATCCAACTTAATCCATGTGGGGCAATTGCCCCCATTAACTTGTTGCCAAAATACCTAAATATCACATGTTCTAAAAAATTCTTTCAATTTTGTCCACACTGGATCTCATAAAGAAGTAATTTGGGAAGCTATTTCTAAGTATTTTTCACCAAATTGCCCCCACGAAGTCTGGACCGATTTTTTTTTTTTTTTAATGATATGAAAGGATAATTGTGACACAAACAAAATTGTATCTGATATTACAATTACCCTTTTATTTCAAGTCATGGCAAAAAAAAAAAAAAAAATCTCTATTTTCCACTTAAAAAAAGGTCAGTATATTCATCTGAAACAAAAAATTTATGAAATTTTTTTATTAATTATCAAGTTTGCTCCCACTAAGAAAAATTCTAGATCCATCCTTACTTCTTGCAGTCTGGGTAAGGGTTGCTTGAGTGCATACGGGTGTGTGTGTGTGTGTGTGTGTGTGAGAGAGAGAGAGAGAGAGAGAGAGAGAGAGAGAGAGAGACCATTCTTGGTTTCTTTAATTTATGATACCATATAGATACTTGGAGGAATCTTTAAGAATAATGGTGAAGCATTCAGGGTATTTTCATGAAGATGTTCGACTGCAGGCAGTTATTGCTATGAAACGTGAGTCCCTATTGCCATGCATCGCAACTTTTGTATTTATCTTTATTTTTTTATTTTGCACTTGCTTTACACCTTTCCTGTCATATATTCGTCTTATATTGCTCTTTTGATGTGTTTGCAAGCCTGCAGTCTTCTTGAAATGGAGTTATCACCATATGATTCCATGATTGCGTTTCAATATTTTAGGCTTTCTCTTACCAGCAGCATGGCTAACTTGTTGCTTTTGACAATCAATTTTTCATTCTTACCATCTTCATGGCACTGTTCATGAGGAACATTAGTGTCTGTAGGCTCTTTTATGTTACTAGGATAAGTGCATAGAAATGTTTATCTATGGCTAGACTATGCTTGAAGCTTCTTTCAAAGATATTTGGCCCTCACTCTTTTTTAACCTCAAGGACTTGATGATGCTTTATGGTTTTCCTGAGGAAGCTACTAAAGGTTGTTCAGTCCCACTTTAAAACTTTTCTTGGTGCAAGAACTGTGCTCTACTGAACCAGTATCAACATAGTGCACATACTCTTTACAATTTGTAACTTCCCTCTTCAGTGGAAACTTGATTAAAGGATAAGAGGGAAAACTGGCAGGGTGGCCCCCACGTTGTTCTCTGGCTTACTGGTAAAAAAATGTATTAATGAACATGTATGTTATAAGAAACTGATTCCTTTTGTCCCTTTTCACTTCTCTTTTTTCCTTTTAAGGTTCATCACTGTGCTCTCTGTTCTGTACTTGTCACAAGACTTTTTTGTTTCGCTTATGTACTAACCCCACAGTATCATTTTTTTGAGTTCTAATCTCCATGTTGTTCCTAGAGATGTTGCCTATTGAGAAGTGAGACTATCTATTTGATCAAAGCTCTAGTTCCAGGAAATTATGTAGGCAAGCAATTTCAGATGTAGTGCCAGTTCTCTGTCTAATTAATATGCTTCAATTGAATAGTTTGTCAGCTCTCTCTGGCTGGTTGGCGTTGTAATCTCTGTTTCTGCGTTGCTTATGTTTGATCAACCTTTGCTGCAGATATTTTGACAGCAGCCCAGGCAATCTTCCAAAGTCACAATGTGAGTTTAGACTGAACTTCCTTCCATCTGCAAAATTATCCTTTTCCTCCTCTCTTTGGTGTTACATGTGGTATATTTATTTGCAAAACCAACAATTGTTGTTCTGCTTGGAACCTTGTTGAAAGCATTAAATGAGAAGGCAAGCTGTACTGATCATTACTCGTTTCAGACACCGAAGATATCATATTGTTCATGGGCCTCCTCGTATTGTTTGACTATCTGTTTTTCAATTTCTCCTATGGCATTGATGGCTATTTAGATCCTGTGAGTTGCCTTTGTTTTTCTATTGAGATTTTATCAGATTCCTAAGCCGTATTTGCTCGAATATCAATGTTTCTGAAATGTCTTCTCCAGTCCTCTGTTAAACCTGATGCAAACGTCATTAATGTTAGTTGCAACTTGCTAAACTATCTCATTGTGCTGGGTAGTGCTATATATGACTGCCTTTCTTCTTTTGCAGGAAGGGTCGAACGAATTAAGGGAAATTCTTGGTGAGGACATGACTGAGTAGCTGGTCTGATTTTTTTTAATCCATGTTCTGTGACAATTATAATCAATTTCCTGTGCAGATACTGTGATGAATATCTATATCAAGACAATGACTGGAGATGACGACAAAGAAGTTGTAGCTAATGCTTGTACGAGCACAGCTGATATTGTCAAGGAGTGGGGCTACATGGCTGTTGAGAAATGTAAGAATCAAATACTATCTATCACTATTCAGAGTACGAATTGAAGAATCTCGTCTTTTTTTATAGCAAATCAAGCATCCTGATTCCAATGTTGTGATCACAGATGTGCCTCAAATAGTCGATGCGACATTAGTATTGCTTCGCAAGGAAGCACCTTGTCAACAGATAGAGTCAGACAGTGAAATTGATGATGATGAAGCTGAACATGATGAAGTGCTGATGGATGCTGTATCTGATCTCCTTCCTGGGTTTGCTAAGGCAATGGGTACTCATTATGCGCCTATCTTTTCTAAGCTATTTGAGCCTTTGATGAAATTTGCGGTGAGTGGATCATCAAGAGGCTTTCTGCATTACCTTTGATAAAGTCATTTCAATGATGAGATGTTATTATTGTTTTATCGCTAATTTTTTCCTTACGAAATGCAGAAAGCTTCACACCCTCCGCAGGATCGGACTATGGTGGTCGCATGCCTTGCTGAGGTTGCTCAGAACATGGGTGCTCCTATTGGCAGCTATGTTGATGTAATAATCTTTAATAACAATCGTATTTGATTAGAGATGAGATTTTCCACTGATCAAAAAATTATCTGAAAGTTTCATATAAACTTTCTCATGTTTCAGCGGATAATGCCCCTGGTTCTCAAAGAGCTGATATCTTCCGAGGCAACTAACAGGAGAAATGCTGCTTTCTGTGTGGGTGAATTGTGTAAAAATGGAGGTGAACCAACTTTGAAGTATCCTTTGTGTGCAATTAAAAGTGCCCTACTAATCAGCAGGCATTTAAAATCAATCCATTACAGCGTAAATTAGGCTCCAGATGCCTTTGTTCCTCCTTATGTTGTAGTTATTTGCTTGAGTTACTGTTGCAAGTTAATTTAAACCTTGCATTTTAATGTGCAATTGGACGAGTCAACTTAAATAATTGCAGTTCTCTCTTAGTCGGCAATTACTTTAACGGTGGGGATTATCATGTTCTGCGAGGGACTATGATGGCACCATACTTTAGCCAATCATCTCTCTCAGATTTTCTTCCTGTCAATTTATGGCCTGACTTTACAAGTCAGAGCATATGCGCAATAAGTTCTTTTTATCTACTGTGGCAACTATGATGCAACACATGATGCTTCCTCTTTTCTTCATCCTTGGTGCCTGCCATTGAGATACCTTCTGGGAACAGTTGGTTTATGCTAACGGACACTAACAATTATTGTTAGAAGACAAAGTTTTAGTGACAACTCTTTCAGCATTGATTTTCACCCTCTCTTGTAATCTGCATGTGCTCTTTTTGCTTTCCTGACATAACTAATAGATACTATGGAGATATATTGAGGACAATCTACCCATTGTTTGGAGAGTCAGAGCCTGATGATGCCGTGAGGGACAATGCAGCTGGTGCGATAGCCAGGATGATAATGGTGCACCCTGAGTCCATACCCTTAAATCAGGTTAGTATCCTGGTTTGGTCAATCTTGAATAATAGTAATGCCAAATCAATTTTTTTTTTTTTTTTGGGGGGGGAGGAGGAGGGTCTGCTTATCGCTGTAAAACTTGTTTCAGGTCCTCCCTGTTTTCTTGAAAGTTCTTCCTTTGAAGGAGGATCATGAGGAATCTGTGGCCGTCTATGGTTGTGTTTGCACTCTGGTCTTGTCATCAAATCCTCAGGTAAATAGCAAGTTCTCTAGTATCGATCCTGAAAGGTCCTCAGCAAGCTTCTTGTGTTTAATTGTCCTTCATTTGTTTTGCTTTCCTCTCACTTACAGGTCCTTGCTCTAGTGCCTGATTTGGTTAGACTGTTTGCGGAAGTGGCGGTGTCTCCAGATGAAACCGCAGAAGTCAAAGCCCAAATTGGCAGGGCTTTTTCTCACCTGATTACGCTGTACGGCCAACAAATACAACCAATTCTCAGCAACTTGTCACCTCAATATGCTAATGCCCTGGCTGCCTTGTCCACTGCAAGTTAACATTGCTTGGAAGTACCGGTCACCTTTGAATTTCTGCTACTGAGAATTCGCAGTCCACAGTGTACATTATGCTTGCCTATTTGAAGCTGGGAACACTTGGGAATCGTCAATTTGACTGACGTACACCAGGTATGACAGGCTTTGTCATGCAAAGTTCCCTTCAGTAGTAGCTTTTATGTTTTATTTCCCGGCACATGAAGCAGGCCTGTCGTTAATACTTCAGGACTCTTTTTGCCTGGTAGCATATATTCGTTCTACTTATTTAGAAAGTTCCATGGTAAGGCTTTGAGGCACGTTTAGTGTGTGAGTTTCTAGGGTAGTAGTATGTACTCACCAGTTGGTATATATTGCAAAAAATCGGTCATTGAATGTGTTGGAGAAATTTAGTTAAAAGAATGTGGAATGTGTGTAGCACCAGGAGAAAAACTAAGAGTTCTGCTGAACCTCGGATATGAGGTTACAAGCATTTGATATTGTTCTATTAGTTGCTAGTTCTTTACCATATGAAGTTGCTAAATATCCTTTCTCATCTTCCAGGTCCTTTGAATACACGGAATATTACATACTTGATGGTAAATTTGCAGCCAGAGTTATTTCTTTCTTTTTCATTTTCTTAAATTTTTAGTTAATTATTTTTTGGGTTAACTGTTACTATTTTTTTGGGGGTTGGCTCGTGTAATTCATATTATTTACGTTGCTTTTAATAATTTTGAGTGTTCTCTGTTGTATCATTTTCAACGACTTTCTCTGATGAGAGAGCCGTCATTTTGAGGTTTTGTTCTCCCAGCCCTCGCAAATATTGAGGCGGGGTGATCCTTTTAATGTGGAAAGGTGTGTTTGTTATTTGCCTGCCTGTCTTTCACCTATTTTTGATTGGGCAGAGATGGCCTCGCGTCCTTTTACTGTGGAAAGGTTTATTTGCTATATTTCCCAATTGAGTGAGTAAACAAGCGAGAGAGAGACAGCGCACGAGCGCGATTGCGAACAGCGAGGAGAGATTCCAAGTCAAGCACGGAGGGATTTGTCTATTTTGAGAGAGATATTTGATTTCATGGATGCGGTTCATTTTGGAATAGAAAGCCCACCTCATCATTCACGTTGAACTTGTCATTTTTTATTTTATTTATAGAAAAGTCATCTATGAATTAACATTTTTTAAAACAGCCACTCACGACTTTTTGTTTAAGTTTGTTTCTCCACCTCAATATTTAAGTGATCAAACGAAAAGGGTTGTGGCACTAAAGTTAGTGTGGTTCAAAAGTTATGGAACTTGTTGATATTCCTAAATAAATTGTCTAGTAACATTTTGTTCAAATGATTTCTCCGTAACTAACCAACATTTTTAAAAAATATCCAACTTTAGTTCGCAAATGATCAATTTTTATACTAATTTGTAGACTTTTGGTGGCATAATTTATGAAACCTTCCAATTTACAAACTCTTAGATGAAGTGGTTATTGACTTTTATTAGATTAAATTACTAATTGGTTAGTAATTTCTTACATTTACTAATTTTTTGTTAGAGATTTTCAACATGAATGGGTTACCAATTCCTTATATTTATGAACTCTTTTAAGATATTTTCAACCTATATTAGCATGGCTCGTGTTTTTTGGACATTGCTATTCTTAAATCATTTACGACTTATTTACTGAGCTCAATTAGAAATAGATTAAGAAATTGATTTATGATTCCTTTTGACAAGGATATTAATCCATTGTTTCTTCTTCATGCAAATAATCCCATAATAATGGAATCAATAGGTTTTCATCAGAAGACCATTTCAACGGAGCAGTTTCCGTACTTTTTTTTTTTTTTTTTTGAACAGCGAGTTTCCCTACTTGAAGCGTGAATAGTTTCTAATATAAAAATCAGTTGGGATCCACAAGCCTAGTGGCAGTTTTGTCGAATTTTTTAAAGGGCATCTGCTTTCAGATTTTTTAATTTCAAGCATATTCAACGGTGTTTAACTCCACATCCGATGGCGGCAAAACCGCAAAGTTGAAGGAGGAGGAGGAGGAGAGTGGTTTGACCAGACAAGGGGGGGGTGGCCGCCACTTTCTTCCGTCCGCCTTTTGAAGCTCCGTTCATGGCGTCTCCATATTCTCCCTCCTTCTTGAACCACCGCCTCCACCTCCTCCTTTGATGCTCCCCATCTCCTTTCTCCAGCAGAAGAGCAAAGCAAAGAATCGCACCCAAGAAGTCAAAGATGAATCTTGAATCCGCTGCCATCTCCTTCTCCTCCTTCTTCGCTGTTCTTTCTCTCTCTGCTCTCTACCCAACTTCCGCCGCCGCCGCCCCCACCGCTGCCACGAACGGATCGATATGCCCTCTGGATCTCAGCTACGTGCGCACAATCCCTTGGGACACTTCGGATTGCCGACACCCCAGCTTCAAACCCAGCGCTTCCCTCAGCGACACCCCTAAGAACCTCTGTTGCCAGGACCTCCTGGCCCTCTTCGGCGTTGGTTTGGCTCAGAGGCTCCGACAGACTTCCCTCTTCCTACTCCCGGACCTCAACTCCTCCATTTCTTGCCTCCAAGACTTCGAATACGCCCTCACTTCTCTCTCTCTCGCCACCGATCTTGTTTCCTCCTGCCTCGACCCTTCGCAGTTCCTCATCACGCCCTACACTTGCGCCCACATTCAAACTACGCAGGACTGGGTCAGGGAACTTGGCAACTCGACTCTCGATTCGGCCTGCAAGCCCGACCTCACTGTTTTGACCTACTGTGACCAGTGCCTGTCTGCTAGTTGGAACGTCTTAGCCCAGCTGCAATCCATCAGTGCTAATAATCCCAATGCTCCGGAATGTTTTTATTTCACTATTCTGTATGCTGCTGGTATTGTCAATGTCTACGGCCCCGAGAGTACTGGCGTGATATCGTGCCTTATGGCACTGTCGATCAATAACCAAGGGAGTTCGGCTAGTAAATGGCACACTAATCTCGTTTTCGGCTTGACTGGGGCTTGTGTCGCGGTCATAGTCATGTCTTGTTTGCTGGGCTTGTGCTTTTGGTATGATAGGAACTGGAAGAGGAGGAGAATTCAGGGGTCTAATGCAGATTTTAGTCTTGACCCGGTGGAATCAGGGTCTAGGGCAAGACCAAGGCCTAATACAGGGTCTATTTGGTTCAAAATTCGTGATCTTGAGAAAGCAACCAGCAACTTCTCGCAGAAGAATTTCATAGGGCGGGGGTGTTTTGGATTGGTTTTCAAGGGCGTTCTATCTGATGGGACGGAGGTTGCCGTCAAGAGAATTATGGAATCGGATTTCCAGGGGGATGCTGAGTTTTGCAACGAGGTCAAGATTATTAGCAATTTGAAGCATAGGAATTTGGTGCCATTTAGGGGATGCTGTGTGGTAGACGGAGATGATGATGATGATGATGATGATTATGATGAAATGAGTAGCCAGAGATATCTTGTCTACGATTACATGCCAAATGGTAATCTCGATGATCATCTTTTCCCATCGTCCGATAATCCAAGTGGGAAGAAGACATTAACCTGGCCTCAAAGGAAAAGCATTATTTTGGATGTGGCAAAGGGGCTTGCTTATTTACACTATGGGGTGAAACCTGCAATATATCATAGAGACATTAAAGCGACAAACATTTTGCTGGATGCAGACATGAGGGCAAGAGTCGCAGATTTTGGATTAGCAAAGCAAAGCAGAGAAGGACAATCCCATCTTACTACCAGGGTGGCTGGAACTCATGGTTATTTGGCTCCCGAGTATGCACTTTATGGACAGCTGACTGAAAAGAGCGATGTCTATAGTTTCGGAGTGGTTGTTTTGGAAATAATGTGTGGGAGAAAGGCTCTTAAGTTGTCTTCTTCGGGGGCATTTTTGATAACAGATTGGGTCTGGTCTCTGGTAAAAGCTGGGAAGATAGAAGAGGCATTTGATCCTTCGTTGTTGAAAGATGGAGAGTCTACAAATTCGAACCCAGAGGGCATAATGGAGAGATTTGTGCTGGTTGGAATACTGTGTGCTCATGTTATGGTGGCTCTAAGGCCAACCATCTTGGATGCACTGAAAATGTTGGAAGGAGATATTGAAGTTCCTTCCATCCCAGACAGGCCAACTCCCCCGGGACACCCATCGTTTGCCGGAGATGGCAACACTTTCAGCATATCACCTACTTTAAGTGGGCCCAAATTGAACCCTGGAGACATGCCCAGGTAATGGAAATTGCGAAAAGTTGAATGATTGACCCCATATATTTTAGACTGCTTAAAGTTGCATAGAGAAGTTATTCTTCATTGGACATCCTTATAAGAAAGTATGAGTTGGTCTTTGTAAAGTACTAGGTGAAAAAAAGTCCCTCTTCCGTGTATAGTCTTGTAAGTGTTGTACTCCATGTACCACAGAATATCTGATTATCAAGAGGTTATTGACATTACCTCTGAATTAGAATATAGCTCTAACTACGAGAGACATATGGCTTTTCATTTTATAAGACATGACCTCTGAATTAGTATCTCTATTGGATGAGACTTGATAGCTATACTCCTGGTCTGTTATCTCAGAATGTTGGACGATTAGATAGGCAAATTCATTTTATAAGACAGGAAGATGCTAGATTTTTTTTTTTTTTTTAAGGAAGATGCTAGATTTGATTTCCACATATCGCATTATTCTTGTGTCTTTTCTTCCTTTAAGTGGTGCCTATTGTTAGACGCAAAAGCGCACCCTTGAAACTCTCCATAACTAGAAATAAGAACATATATAATCAAGTAGAGAGATCAATACACCCGATTTAGACTATCATTCTTTATGCGGAATACCAATTATTCAAACTCAAGAACTTCTCCTTTATTACCCTATATATCACTGGCTTAATGAGATAGTCTTTTACCCTCTAGCACTTTCTGAGGATAATTATGTGTGTTAGAGTTAGATGAGAGATTTTAGCATTATTTATAAAATTTCTAGCTAGTTCCTCTCATTACAGGTTAAGCTCAATTCGGCCTACACTAGTCAGCCCCATATTAAACTAATTAGGAAACTTTCTATCTCACCTTATTAGATTAACCTATAAAACAGTACATTGCAATACCAATTAATTTAGCTCATATTAGGAAAATTCTTATATTCTCCCACTTGAGCTATATTAATTAAAATTCTACTATATATGCACACTTTGATCTATATATAATTTTTAATAATCAATCATATTTCATAAAGTCTTAAACACCGAATTATGGTAGTAATTGCATGTATATATACAAAGCCTTCCGTGTTCACAAGTGCTTTTAACTCTATTGATATGAATTCAATATGGTAATATGGCAAATGGATCACATTTCTTATAGAGAGTAATATTTTATATGTCATCATTTTTGTCAATCACCATTCTCTTACCTTAACTATCACAAAAACCTGTGCTACTAAAAAATATCTTTATTATTGCAATGAACCCCCATATGTTTTGTTTTAATGATTAACCTTTTTTCATATGTAACAAGACATATGTTAAACGCTAATAACCGGATGCAGTAGTCTTCACTAAAGGTCTACATCATACCTTGAGATTTCCAATATATATATGTATTTAACTCAATAACTATGCATTCGGAATCACTTTATTAAACTTTATTAAAGTAAAAAACCAAACAACTCCCACTAAACAACAACATCTCCTGATGTTCCTAAGCCCATATTAATGACATGTCTTTCAAAAGCATAATGGCGAAGGCCTTTACTTAGTGAATCTTCAACTATATCATCTATAGAAATATGCTTTACTGTAATATCGTTATTCTATATCGTTTATTTATGGTCAAAAACTCGACCATCATATGTTTAGACCCATTGAGATCTCTCTTGTTAATAAACAAAATTATAGAGTTATTGTCTCAATATAACTGTATGGATCTATCCACAAAATTAAATACGATCAACTCCATAATTAGGTTCCAAAACCAAATAATTTGAATAATAATTGAAAAGCATGCTACAAACTCCACCTACATGGCAGAGATGACATAGATTTCCCATTTGCTGTATCTCTTGCTAACATAAAGATGTATTCCGTTGTCGACTTTGCGTCATCCTAATAGCCAACAAAGTTTGTATCCAAATATCTTATTAGTTGCAAGACTTAAACATGTCTGAAAATCATCATATAGTCTTTTGTCCTTTTTAAATACCTCAAAAAAAATTTTGGTAGTAACCCAGTGATTGTATCCTGAATTTAACTAATATTTGCCTAGAAATCCTGTCGCATGTTTGGTCTAGTGCAAATTTGAGCATACATGATACTTTCAAGTGCACCAACACAAGTTACATCCTTTAGTTGAGCTTTCTCAATATTTGAATGAGGACATTGGGACAAATCCAATTCATTATCCTTAATGAGAGGAGTAATTTTTGAATTACAATTGTATATTAAATCTTTCTAAAATACGATTAATAAATATACTCTAAGATAAATCCAATTTATGACAAGAATGATCCTAACGGATCTTAATGCCAAGGATAAAATAAGCATCATCAATGTCCTTTATCTTAAATTTTTTTTTATAATATATGCTTTGTCTCATACGGTAATTCAAAATCCCTATTTGCAAGGAAGATATTATGTGCATAGAGTGCGAGAAAAATAAATTTCCTTTTACTGATCTTGCAATATATACACCGCGTTACTTTATTCTCAACTGAATGAAGTGACAACATTATGAAACTTTAATAACATTGTGTGGAAACTTGCTTGAGGTCATGAATAAGACTTTTCAATTTACACACAAATTCACTTGAATCATCTGCTATAAAACTTTCAAGTTACGCCATATAGACTTTTTTATTAAGGTATCCATTTGGAAAGATAGTTTTAACATCCATCTGGTGTAACCCAGTGATTGTGTCTAGTTTTAACATTCATCTAGTGTAACCTAGTGATTGTGTCCTGAATTTAACTAATATCTGCCCAGAAATCCTGTCGCATGTTTGGTCTAGTGCAAATTTGAGCACACATGATACTTTCAAGTGCACCAACACAAGTTACATCCTTTAGTTAAGCTTTCTCAATGTTTGAATGAGGACATTAGGACAAATCCAATTCATCATCCTTAATAAGAGGAGTAATTTTTTAATTACAATTGTATACTAAATCTTTCTAAAATACGATTAACAAATATACTCTAAGATAAATCCAATTTATGACAAGAATGATCCTTACGGATCTTAATGCCAAGGATAAAAGAAGCATCATCAATGTCCTTTATCTTAACTTTTTTTGATAATATATGCTTTGTCTCATACGGTAATTCAAGATCCTCGCATGCAAGGAAGATATTATGTATATAGAGTGCGAGAAAAATAAATTTCATTTTACTGATCTGGCAATATATACACCGCTTTACTTTATTCTCAACCGAATGAAGTGAAAATACTATGAAACTTTAATAACATTGTGTGGAAACTTGCTTAAGGTCATGAATAAGACTTTTCAATTTACACACAAATTTACTTGAATCATCTGCTATAAAACATTCGGGTTGCACCATATAGACTTTGTTATTAAGGTATCCATTTGGAAAGATAGTTTTAACATCCATCTAGCGTAACCCAGTGATTGTGTCCTGAATTTAACTAATATCTGCCTAGAAATCCTATCGCATGTTTGGTCTAGTGCAAATTTGAGCACACATGATACTTTCAAGTGCACCAACACAAGTTACATCCTTTAGTTGAGCTTTCTTAATGTCTGAATGAGAACATTGGGACAAATCCAATTCATCATCCTTAATGAGAGGAGTAATTTTTGAATTACAATTGTATACTAAATCTTTCTAAAATACGATCAACAAATATACTCTAAGATAAATCCAATTTATGATAAGAATCATCCTTACAGATCTTAATGCCAAGGATAAAAGAAGCATCATCAATATCCTTTATCTTAATTTTTTTTGATAATATATGCTTTGTCTCATACGGTAATTCAAGATCCCCGATTGCAAGGAAGATATTATGTACATAGAGTGCGAGAAAAATAAATTTCATTTTACTGATCTTGCAATATATACACCGCTTTACTTTATTCTCAACTAAATGAAGTGACAACACTATGAAACTTTAATAACATTGTGTAGAAACTTGCTTAAGGTCATGAATAAAACTTTTCAGTTTACACACAAATTTACTTGAATTATCTACTATAAAACCTTCGGGTTATACCATATAAACTTTGTTATTAAGACATCCATTGGGAAAGATAGTTTTAACATCCATCTGGCGTAACTCTATATCAAAATGAACTACTAATGCAAATGAGATTAGAAAAATATTTCTTTACTATCTACCCTTTCTTTCTAAGTGAAACCTTGACTACTAGTTTGACTTTAAACTCCTCAATCTTTCTTTGGAGTCTCTTTTAGACTTATACACCCATTTACAACCAATAAGCTCGTGATTTTCAAGCAACTCAACAAATTTTCAAATACTATTATGTTTCATAGATTACATATTGTCTTTCATCGTATCTAACCAAAGATTTGATTAGGCACAAGAAACAACATTTATATAAGTCACTAGATTAATTATGCAGTAGATAACATAGTCATATTCTCACAAATAGATTACATAATCTGGTAGTATAAATGATTGTCTTCCCCTAAGAGATCTCTTGAGTAAAGTTACAATCATTTCATTCTGCACCTAAAAGGCTTGAGAAACTTTATCAAGAACTGTCTCAACAATAGTATCTTAAATCTCAACAAGCTTAGTCTGTGGTGTAAGAGACTCCACAATTGTCTACACAGACAAAGATAAAGATACAGTGATTTACACCATATTATAATCTTTAATAGTTTGAGAATAGCTATCTTTTGCGGCTATGTTGAACTCTATAAACTTTACTATCCGTGATTTAGAATTCTCATGCCTTCATTGAGATTATAAAATAAATACCCCTTCCAATAATCTAGGTAAGATACGAAATAATATCAAGTGATTCTAGATTCCAATATACTTAATATTAAATTATATAAGATCACTTCTTCTGGACACCCCTAAATTTTAAGATTATTTAAGTTAGATTAACGTCCAGTCCGTAACTTAAAAGGATTTTGTCACACCTCAAACCTTCAAGCTTGCGAACATCCCACATTAGTCGATAAACTTGCGACGTCCCAAGACACATCGCCGATCAATTCTTTTATTTTTTTTTTATTAAAACAAGTGGGACATATTATAAACACTCAATCAATCAACAAAAAGGGATAGTAAAAACATCTCAACAAACTTTTTCAAAAACGTTACTTTTATTTATAAACTTGTTCACCCGGGAAATTTTACATTTACAAACCATTACAAAAACTAGTAAGGGTTAGGGTTAACCTAAAGTTCACTAATGCCAAGCCAATCCTTTGCCTCCAAAGGGATTCCCGAATTGCACGTGACAGTTCTCCAAATTACGGGCCTAAAAATATTTAAACAACAACGAGATGAAATATAAATTTTAGCGAGTCAACAGTCTAAGCCTTGATTTAGACGCTAATTCATCTAGGAGACGGCCTAAACATGCAGTGTTATGCAAACTTACCTCGCCTTGGCACACCCTTATCAATGTGTATGTCAATATCAATGCAACAAATATAATCAATAACTGAGCACATAACTGTCATGCATCAACCATCCACACAGATCATAATTATAAGATAAAACCCGTTTTGGCTCATCTCATACCATGCCTTACAGTTTTAACAAAAAATCAGGCGCAATGCAGCACAATCATTCACACGTGTTCTGATTATTATGACGCCTTGAAATTCGGCCAACACACAAGTCGGCAATCTTCCAATATAATCAGGTATTGGGGTGCGGTATCGTCTAGAACCCCGCCAAGATGGCATTCTATAAAAAAAATCAATCCGGTCTCAATCTCGACTCGGCATCCAAACCCCCACCGGGCATCCGATAAAAATCGAGCATCACCTCCAAACTTTCGTTGGGTGATAGGTTTGATTAAATGACTACACAAGCACACCAATAGCGAAGCTAATTTTATTTGTCATTAATTAGCCCGGTATAAAAGAGTACGTGCTCAAATAACAAGTTTTGACAATTTTTACTCTTAAAATTGCAGTAAAATATTTGCACGTGATCACGCATTTAAAATAAACTTACCAAATTTTGCACACTTTCCTTTTAAGGTTAATGCCCTTTAAAAAACCCAAAACCGGTATACCTGTGACAAATTTGCTCCAAACAAATTTTTTGACTACCAAAACCCCAAACTGGTACACTTTTGACAAATTTATCTCAAACTGGTATACTTATGAGAAATTTACTCTCTATTAGTTTCCGTTAAATGTTACTATCAAATTAATAAGTTAAATGAAACGTGATAGTTAAATGGTGTATCAGTTTGTAATTTTGCTCTTCCTTTGTCATAGTTATACGATTTTTGTAATTTTTTGTGGTATTAATCCAATTTAATGGAGTATATATTTGTCACAAATGTATCACTTTAGAATTTTTTACTATCGCATAAATTAGTTAGAAGTAAATTTGTCACAAACATATCAGTTTATGATTTTTTATGATCAGTTAAGGTAAATTTATCACAGGTGTACCAGTTTGGGATTTTTTAGAGTATTAACCCTAATTTTTAAAACTCCATTATCCCATTTAACACGTAAAATGCAGTGTCCAAATCAGACATCTCAAAATATGTCATTTTCTTGACAAATAAATATTTTTTGAAAATATATTAATTAATACCTATAATTGCACAATCAATAATATGGCATAGCAAGTACAAACAATCATAATTAAATATAAACCCATCCAGAAAAACACGCATAAAATTTTATTTAAAGGCTAATCCGTCAGTAAGTATACTAATCGCGATTAATTAAGCTAATCGTGATTAATTAGACTAATTGCAATTATTTAAACTAAACTCGATTAATTAATATAACTATCATTAATTAAACATTAATCGTTGTTAATTAAAATATTTACAATTAATTGAACAAATTATGATTAAACAAATAAATCACCATTAATTAAGACTAACAGTAATTACTTAAAATAATCGTACTTAACCTTAATGTAAACCGTTGTTAATCGCAATTAAGGCTAAATTAAACTTAACTAATACTTAAACCTCTATCCCCTAAACGTTATTAACTACTTAATCAAGAATTAAGAGTTAACTTACGGGTTTTTTGTAACGATGGACTCGCGACGACGACAATGCGACGGCGTTTAGGGCACAACGTTTGCAGCTCAATCAAAGACTCGACGGCGGCGGCGGCTTAAGCTCACGGCTTGAGCTAGGGTGTTTGGTGATGGTGGCTCGACGGACAGCGTGAGAGACGTAGGCGGTGGCTTGTGGTAATGGTTTGGAGGGCGACACAACGGCGGCAAGGTGGTGCTACTAGAAGTGGCAATAGACGATGGTGATGACGGCGGTTAGATGGGGATGCTAGTGATGGTGATGAAGATGATGATGGTGGTGGTGGGATGATGATGGTGATGAAGATGGGAGGGGCGGCTAAGCAAGGAAATGGAAGGAGAAGAAGATGGGGTGAGAAGAAAATAGAGGGGAGGGGCTACGGCCAAGTTTAGGGAAAAAGTGAGGAAGGAAGAGAAAGAAAGAAGGGAGAGAAAAAAGAAAGGAAGAAGGGAGGGGTTGTTCTGTCGATGGGGGAGAAAAAAATGGCATGAAGGGGAGTGGGAGAGGAGAGAGAGAAAATGATCTTTTTTAAGATTTTTTTCTTTAAGATCCAATCACTCTTCACCAACTCCCCCCTAAAACCCTCGTTGCCAAGCTTGTTGACCCCTAAATATGTTTCAATTCCATTTTTCTTTTAAAACCAAAATCTTGGCCAACAAATCACCATTTTACCACTAGGTTCGATTTTTCCTTTTTGGTCTTCAATTTTCGTCTGATAATTCTTTTTTCGAAAATTTCAAACTTGCCGATTATTCGACGATGAGGCAGTGTTTAATAAATTAGTCCTAAAACTCTCGAAAGTTCGATACTCGAAATCAAATTAAATTTCATAGTTAAAAATCGATCAAACACGACTTTAGTACGACATAAACTATCAAATAACTTTTAGGGGTCTTTCGCATGGTTGACCGGTGATTGATCATTTTCGATCAACATTTGTGCATTTTTGAATCGTGAACGACTCTTGGTTGTCATATAATCACGATGGTTCAATTACGTACCATGTGTACAATATCAATAGAAAATCGGTTTATCATCATTCAACGCAAGTATCGTAATCATGCAGAATTACCCGCACACTGACTAGATACTTTCGTTGAGTCAATTTATATCCATTCGCTAATTGACTTACAACAATGTAGTATTGACCATTTTCGATCCTTACGGTCGAGCGATAAATCCCTAAATTCTCTAGTCTTTCGCGTTTCAACCCTTTATGGCCTCACCCAATATATTAGTTAACTCGTGAGTGATTAATTCATAGTAAAATAATCATAAGTTTATCGATGAAATAATAATTTCATATATTTCAAAATAGGGGGCCAAATTTCGAGATATCACAGAGATAATGGAACAACTTTGGTAGAAACATGATTTTGTATATGAAAAGATCGCTTTCAAAGCGTCACCCCATAGAAAATTAGATAGATTAGTCCTATTGATCATACTCCTCATAATCTCCATAAGGGTGATATTGCGTCTTTCGGCTACATTATTATATTTAGGATTTTCAGGTATAGTAAATTAAGTTACCGTTCTAGAATCTTCTAAGTATTTGACAAACGGTCCTTTAAGTTATCCAGCATTACCATACTTGACAAAATACTCACTACCACAGTCAGGTCTGACAACCTTCAAGACTTATCCCAACTTTTCTTTTTTCAATTTTAGTCCCAAAAAATTCTTGAATTTATTCGGAGATTTTGACTTTTTCTTAATCAAGTATAGAAAAAATAGTCATCGATGGTTATGTTGAAATAAAAATTTCTAACAATGTCACCATGTAAGGTCTACTAAGATCAATGTAAATGACCTCTAATGGGTCAAAACTTCATACTGCAATTTTATTCTTTATCTTAGTCATTTTACTTCTACAATGGTCTACGCAAATATTTAGACAACTTTTAAGAGTAGACAGAATGTCTACTTTATCAGCCTTTTTACTCTTTCTCTAGACATGTAATCAAGACGTTAATATAAAACATTGTCCCTTAAGCAGAAGTGTTTTGAAAATAATCATTAGGAGTTAAATACAATATGTACAATCCATTGAACATAATGTAATACTCAACCTTATTTAAATTAATAAACATAACATATATTTTTTTATTTTAAAAAAAAAAAAGGTGGTTACATATATTCAAACATGATACGAAAACTAAGTTCCATCTCAAAGAAGATATATAAAATGTGTTTCTTAATATCATAATAAAAATAGAATCTAGAATTAAAATGATATCTTTAAAATTGACTTTATCATTGTTTCTTACAGTGAACTATGATTCATCATAATTTGACTTCCTTAGATTTATGAATTCCCGTATGGTAAATACAACAAATTTGTTGCATCACTATATGGCCACCATTAGCTGGATGGGCTTATGATAAGTATTTGATTCGTAAATAATGCCAACAAATCATTAACTATAAGCTCATACTTAGACAACCAAGTTCTATATACTTATTGCAATCTATCTTTATGTGACATTCCTCTTAATAAAAGGAGTGACAGTCATCAATCCTTCTTGAAAGATTCTATCTTAGGACTCAAATTGTCAAAATGACCGGTGGTTTTATAAGTTCCCTTATGAGTATAATTTTTATACTTCAAATCTACCATGTTTAGAACTTAATCCCTAACATCACCAAAATCATCATACCTTATTTGAAGAGTTACTACAAATGTGCCAAAATCTTGGCATTTGACAATACATAGTTTCAAGCTATCAAGGCTTCCATTATCTTTTTAGCAGTATAGTCAATTGGTAAATCATTTTTCAAGTGTTCCTAAATGAAAAGTTTCATGGATAACAGGTAAATCTAATTACTCTTTTCCCAAACAAAAAATCATCTTTCCACTACTGAACGTTTGAACCTCAATTGTTATGGAATTATCGATTACATATAAAGTTACTAATATAATAAGCAATGTATAAAATTAACATTATGTGAGAACTACATAACTTGAAACTGCATAAATACACATCCAGAGAGTTACATACATTATCATATGATCACATTTGGGTAGAATACATAACATGCAGTTAGATACTCTCCACATTACAGTTGTAATGAGAATATATTTTAACCTTCATAAATCATCACCTTTGGGTGTATAAATCACTAGAATCAGTCACTCTTCAACTACATGTACTCTCTCCATAAACTTATACACGATCACCTCCTTTAGGAGTATGATCACTTATTAGTACAGGAAACGTCCCAAAATTATACAAGACTGATATTTCTCAAACCCAATCAAGTGTGCCATTTTAACAATCATAACTCAATTGAATCGTTGAAACTCTCTTATATTAGGGATATAAACTTTATATCTCACATTTACCTTATACATATGATTTTAGACCTGATGATAGAGACAATTTGTCGTTAAAATCATATGTCATGCCAATTACATTACTCTATTCATTAATACATGTTAAACTTTATACGTGTTATCAATGAATCAATGATCTACATATTCTTTATGTGATGATATACATGTGAGCTTGCATATGTATTTTCAAAATCATAGAAAAATACACAAAATACCCTCAAAATACACGTATTTAGGTTCTGTATGTATTTTCACATCATAAAATTATCAAATATAAAAAATAAATATATCACAATATAGAGCATCTCTATACAAGCACATAGATCCCAAGAACGCCCTAATCGAAGGTTGGACACACTCGTACACATGTCTAGAGTGTGCACCACGTGAAGTGCATGAGTAGGCCAGCCTAAACCGGTCTAGTCAATCGAAAACCAAGTTGAGCAGTCAACGACTCAGACTCGAATCAGGTTAACGGTAAACCGGGTCAAGTCATTGGGTTGGATCGGGGGATCAACGGGTCGGGTCGAACCCATGATAACGTCAGCGTCATGCATGGGTGCACATGAGGGTGCGTGCTCGACACATGTTGCCACCCAACGGCACATGGGGGCGCATATGACTTCCCTCAGGGGCACATTGGCCACGGTTTTGTTTGTCTTGACTAGTCTGTTCCGTTTATGTGATCAAAATTTATTTTTGCTGCACAAAAAATCACAAAAAAAGGCAAAATTCGTATGTCCAAGTTCTTAAATATGGCTGATCCGATACCACATGTTAGACATGAAAGTGCATCCCAAAATCTCCATAACTAGAAACAAAAACACATATAATTTAGTAGGTAGATCAAAGCACCTAATTTGTACCATCATTATTTATGCGGAATAGCAACAATCCAAACTTAAGAACTTCTTCACCGCTGCCCTCTTTATCACTGACTTAATGAGACGACTCCTCACCCTTGGTGCTTAGTAAACGCTTTTTTGTGAGGATAATTGTGTGTTAGGGTTAGATTAGAGACTTGAGCAGAATTTATAGAGTTTCCAAGCAAGTTCTCTCATTATAGGTCGGGCTTAACTCGCGCCATACTAGCCAACCCCAAATTAGAATAATTAAAAAATTTACAATCTTTACTTCTCTATTATATTGCTCAATACGTTCACGGATAATATTACTAATTTCGTCAACTCTAATGGTTATTTTATATCACCTTATTAGACCAATCCTATAAAACGGTAAATTACAATATCAATTAATAGAGCCCACATTAAGAAAACTCTTACAAATATTAGTAATAAAGATATGCTTATACTGGAAATTTATAGTGTACGGTGCTTGAGATCTGATCTTGGTTCTTCCATTCATGTGAAATGAAACTTAGTTGAATAGAAGACAAGAAGGAAGTGAACAAAATGATCAATTGTGGGATATAGATATCCTCACTTTTGTCTTCACTTGTTAGTGTCGCCGACATGGAGAAAAAAGTCCTATGAGACCTTATAGAGAAGAAACTTAAAAGAGATATCAAGTGATAATTTGATATTGGATGTTCTATTGCATTTTACATTGCAAGAGAATTTGACAGTACACCCGTTGCTGTTCTACTTCGTCTTGCATAGTAAGCTCTGCTATTCTATCTACAGTTGCCTTTACAAGGGTTTGCACTGGTGATGCCAGTGGCTTCCCTGCTGAAGTTGTGATTTAAATGGCTGCACATGCCGCAGGTTTACTCAGAGAGACGAGAATTTCAATGACATTTGAACATTCATGGAACTCGAAATATTTACTACTTTTTTTGTCTATCTTCCTTTCGTTATCTTTGTCCATAACCATGTCGATACGAAATAGAATAGTTTTGGTAATTTGCAAACGCAGGAGAGGAAATAGCGTAGTTGAAAAGTAAAGTCACTGCTTGTTAGTATGCTAGGTGAGTGTTTGGTACAATTTACCATCAGTTTATCTGAGGCCAGGGTAACATCTCATTTTCTTTTTCTATACAAAAAGGAAGATCTTGTTCTAGTTTCCACGTGAGTAACAAATCATTGGTGGCGTAACATTTACAATCTATAGGCCTTTTACGGATGAGCCGCAAGCTCTGGTGCTTGTGTTTTGCCAATGTCATGGCTATTGGAGTAATTGTGTCTCAGAATAGCCTCCATTTGCTTCATTTCAAAGTTCTGCTGACAAAAGACCGTTCTTTCTTGATGCTTTGTTTCACCAAAGAAAATGGTAGGTGGACTTAAGAATGTTTTATCAAGAGGCAAGGGTTCGATCTTTTGTGTGGTTCAACCGAAATGTGGAGATCAGAACTCTTTCGATGCCGACCTTTAAATGGCAACAGTTCAGAATGCCAACGTCTTTCGTTGTTTTATGCCGGCTTAGTTCAGGGCCCAAATTAGCGGGTAGATCGTATGGCGGGCTCCGCAAATGTTGCTGCCCTTTCCTGTTCTTCATAGCTTGATGGAAGCAAATCGCGTTCTGCATTTGCATTTGCGCCCATCGCCTTCCTCTTACGTCCATATTTTTTGGCTGTTCTTTTTGTATTTTTAACGGGGGAAACGTTTCGTGGATACGACAATGATTTCCGCAGGGGTGCAGTAGTCTCCACGCCTAAAATTTTCAAACATCGCTATAACAGACGACTCCAATACGATGGAAGACAAAAAAGAAAAACGAGGTCACGAGCCAATCCAAACAGGCTCTCTCCAGATGCATGTGTCAACATCAAATTTCCTGAAGAAAGCGTCCAAACTGGTTACCATCTTTAATGTCATGGCCTACTTCTGGCATCCAAACTCCATTCACTCATGAAATCTGAAAAACATATAAAGCTCATATCTGTAATGGAGGCAATAATAGGTATCCAAAGCAAGGCCCGCTGGCTAGTAGTGGTGGCAAACAGGTAGAGAGATCGGACCAGATATTTCAATTACTCTAAATGAAATTTACGTTGTTTTCTTTTTTTGGCCATCGAAGTTCTTCAAATGAACAGCGACTCAATCAATTTCAACCAAATTGATGCCACTGGAACTAATATCTGTCTACTTCCACATTGCAGGATTTATATTGGGGAGAGTAAGTCATCTGCGAAGGACCTTGATTAGGAAGTAACAATGCTCTTTGAATAATTTGCGAAGACAAATTAAATTTGGGCGGTCAAGTTCTTAAATACGAGGAGTATAAATATTTTGTATATAAGCAACTGTGAAGCTGACTGGCCTTCGCTTCGCATTACCTGATAGAAGAAATGCCTGTGTAGCTAACCCGGAAATAAAACATTGTAAGAGGCCATGTACGCATCATCCCTCGTGGATTGAGTGAATATGACTGAATCGGTAAATCACTTTGTTTTCTCGTGAAAATGTCAAAAATATATTCAAATTTCAAAAGGGCTTCTTAACAGTATCTCTGAGACATTTGTTAAGTATATTTAATAAGGAAATATTTTGATTTTCAATCCTAATTACAGATAACATGAATGAGGCAATGCATTGAAATTAAAATCCTTGTGTTTAACAATTCCCCCGGTTGTTAACAAAAATCCATTTTCAAATTCATACATTAATTAAGTTGCTCAGTTAGTCTCTTCTATCTATGATGATCTAATTCTATAGTCATCACCTCAACTGCAGAACATTCTCAGGACGTTCCGATTTAATTATTGACCTAAACTAAAGTAATCATTAACTTTTATTAGATTAAATTACTAATTGGTTTTAGATAAACAACTCCCATTTGAGCTACTTACTAACTTTTAATTATTTTAATGTATCCACTTTTCTATTAAAATATCAATTTATATTTACCTTGGTTAGTAATTTCTAACATTTACTAATTTTTTGTTAGAGACTATCAACATGAATTAGTTACCAATTACTTATATTTGTTAACTCTTTTTAGATATTTTCAACCTATATTAGCATAGCTCATATTTTTTCGGACATTGCTATTCTAAATTCATTGACAACTCATTTATTGGACATAGCTGAATCATAATAATTCAACCCATTAAATATGGATTAAGAAATTGATTTATGATTCATTTTGACAAGTCTAAAAATAATGGCCATCATTTCATCTCCAAGCAGGGGAAATAACATCATGATAATGGAATTAACAGGTTTTCATCATAAGTAGCCACTACTAACCTTTTCAACGGAGCAATTTCCGTACTTGAAGTGTCAATAGTTTCTCATATAAAAGAGTAGGCACGCACTAATGTATTTTTCAACATTGTTTATCCTAAATATTTTGTAAGTTTCCATGAGAAACCGTCATGACCACCATTTTGTGCATATTTTCACTTAAAACCAATAAGTTTTTCCGATTGACTTTATGGTGTTATGCATTAGCATAAAATTCTATTATTCTATGTCCAAAAATATGAATTTTCTTTCGTACTAGCAAGTGTCAAAAAACCATTGCTAAAAAATATCTCGAGTAATTTCTTGGTATCTTATCAATTTTTTTTATGAAATATCCAAATTTAATTTGCAAATTATCAAAATCTGTTCTAATTTGGCAACTTTTATCGACATAACTTATTAAACCTTCCACTTTACTAGCTCTTAAATGAAACGTCTGCCTTAACTCTTGGATAAGAGAGTTAAATGAAAGTTAATAATAATCAGAGAATTTTTCAAAGATAATAGAAATTGATTATTTAAAAGAAAATTTGGTGTCGGTAACTCACCTCAATAGAAGTAAGTAACACAAAATTAAAAAAAAAAATCAAATAAACAATAACTGGTAACTTGATTAGAGAGAAGTTCTAATTAAAAAATAAAAACAAAATAAACATTGGTAAATAACTCGAGCAAGAATTGATAACTCAAATTCTTTGATTATTTAACCAGAAAAAAAAAAAAAATCACCAAGTCACCAAAACAATGGTTAATGAATTCATATAGAAGTAGATAAATTTAGAGTTTTGATAACAAAATAAGAAAAATAAAAGTACATAAAAAGATAAAAAAAATTAATTACTTGTGGTTGGTCGGGAAGAGTCGGTAGATTCATAAAAATGTCAAGAAATTAGCACGTGGGAAGAACTACTTTCTATCGTTGAATGAAATGATGGGAACCTTCCGGGCATCAGCTAGTGATGCTGTTTTACTGTGCTCCCCGTGTCTCTGTCCGGTCAATTTATCGTCGCTTTCGTGTTGCCTTCCGTGGCTTGCGCGCTATACGCTCTCTCTAAATTACTACTGGGGGAGTCATTCTTTATGTAAACAGGAACTCGAGAATACAAAACGACCCCCACGTCGTGCACTTCCATATAGATTCTACGGTCGACCACTCATCTCGTCGCGTGCATACTTGACTTAAGACTTTCTAGTAACCCAAACCTGACCCTAGGACCACGACGATCGCCAACCCCAGTTACGAATTTGTCCTGTCCTTAGTCAAACCGCCGGAAACCAAACCCAAAAAAAAAAAAAAAAAATAAATTAGTTGGGCCCCACAAGCCTAGTGGCAGTTTTGTCGAATTTATAAAGGGCATCTCTGCTCTCCGATTTTTTAAACTAAAGTATATTCAACGGTGTTTAACTCCACCTCCGATGGCGGCGTGCCACGTCAAGAGTGGTAGTTTGACCAGACAACGAAGGGGGTGGCTACTCCTTTCTTCCGGTCCGCCTTTTGAAGCTCCGTTCATGGCGTCTCCATCTTCTCCCTTCTTGAACCACCTCCACCTCCTCCTTTGATGCTCCCCATCTCTTCTCTCCGACAGAAGAGTAAAGCAAGAATCGTACCCAAGAAGTCAAAGATGAATCTTGAATCGGCGTCGCCCGCTGCCATCTCCCTGTTCTTCGCAGTTCTTTCTCTCACTGCTGTCTCCCCAACTTCCGCCGCCGCCCCCGCCGCCGCCACGAACGGATCGACATGCCCTCTGGATCTCAGCTACGTGCGCACAATCCTTTGGAACACTTCGAATTGCCAAAACCCCAGCTTCAAACCCAACGCTTCCCTCAGCGACAACGCCAAGAACCTCTGTTGCCAGAACCTCCTGTCCCTCTTCGGCGTTGGTTTGGCTCAGAGGCTCCGACAGAGTTCTCTGTTCCAACTCCCAGACGTCAACTCCTCCATTTCTTGCCTCCAAGACTTTCAATCCGCCCTCACTTCTCTCTCTCTCGCCACGGATCTTGTTTCCCACTGCCTCGACCCTTCGCAGTTCCTCATCACGCCCTACTCTTGTGCCCACATTCAGACTACGCAGGACTGGGTTAGGGAACTTGGCAACTCAACGATTCTTGATTCGGCCTGCAAGCCCGACCTCAATGTTTTGACCTACTGTGACCAGTGCGTGTCTGCTGGTTTGAGCGTCCAAGCCCAGCTGCAATCCATCAGTGGTAATAATCCCAATACTACGGATTGCTTTTATTTCACTATTCTGTATGCTGCTGGTATTGTCAATGCTTACGGGCCCAAGAGTAATGGCGTGCTGACGTGCATTATGGCATTGTCAATCAATAACCAAGGGAGTTCGGCTAGTAAACGGCACACTAATCTCGTTGTTGGCTTGACTGGGGCTGGTGTCACGGTCATAGTCATGTCTTGTTTGCTGGGTTTGTACTTTTGGTATGATAGGATGTGGAAGAGGAGGAGGAGAATTCAGGGGTCTAATGCAGATTTTAGTCTTGACCCAGAGGAATCAGGGTCTAGGGCAAGACCAAGGCCTAATACGGGGTCTATTTGGTTCAAAATTCGCAATCTTGAGAAAGCAACCAGCAACTTCTCGCAGAAGAATTTCATCGGGCGGGGTGGTTTTGGATTGGTTTTCAAGGGAGTTCTATCTGATGGGACGGAGGTTGCCGTCAAGAGAATTATCGAATCAGATATCCAGGGGGATGCTGAGTTTTGCAATGAGGTCGAGCTTATTAGCAATTTGAAGCATAGGAATTTGGTGCCACTTAGGGGATGCTGTGTGGTAGACGGAGATGATAATGATGATTATGATGAAATGAGTGGCCAGAGATATCTTGTCTATGATTACATGCCAAATGGTAATCTCAATGATCATCTTTTCCCATTGCCCGATAATCAAAGTAGCAAGAAGACATTGACCTGGCCTCAAAGGAAAAGCATTATTTTGGACGTGGCAAAGGGACTTGCTTATCTGCACTATGGGGTGAAACCTGCAATATATCATAGAGACATTAAAGCGACAAACATTTTGCTGGATGCAGACATGAGGGCAAGAGTCGCAGATTTTGGATTAGCAAAGCAAAGCAGAGAAGGACAATCCCACCTTACTACCAGGGTGGCTGGAACTCATGGCTATTTGGCTCCCGAGTATGCACTTTATGGACAGCTGACTGAAAAGAGTGATGTCTATAGTTTCGGAGTGGTTGTTTTGGAAACAATGTGTGGTAGAAAGGCTCTTGATTTGTCTTCTTCAGGGTCGCCACGGGCATTTTTGATAACAGATTGGGTCTGGTCTCTGGTAAAAGCTGGGAAGATAGAAGAGGCATTTGATCCTTCGTTGTTGAAAGATGGAGAGTCTACAAATTCGAACCCAAAGGGCATAATGGAGAGATTTGTGCTGGTTGGAATACTGTGTGCTCATGTCATGGTGGCTCTAAGGCCAACCATCTTGGATGCACTGAAAATGTTGGAAGGAGATATTGAAGTTCCTTCCATCCCAGACAGGCCAACTCCCCTGGGACACCCATCGTTTTGCGGAGATGGCAACACTTTCAGCATATCACCTGCCTTAAGTGGGCCCAAATTGAACCCTGGAGACATGCTCAGGTAATGGAAGTTGGAAAAAGTTAAATGATTGACCCCATATGTTTTAGAATGCTTGAAAGGTGCATAGATAAGTAATTCTTCATTGGGCATCGTTATAAGTATGAGTTGGTTTTTGTAAAGTACTGGGTGAAAAAAGGTCCCTGTTCTGTATATATTCTTGTAAGAGTTGTGAACCATTTACCACAGAATCTCTGGTTATCAAGAGGTTATTCACATGACCTCTGATTAGGATATATTTCTAATTACGAGAGACATATGGCTTTCAGCATCTCTATTGGATCAGACTTGATAGCTTTACTCCTGTTCTGTCCTCTCAGAAAGTTGGACAATTAGCAAGGCAAATTCACTTTATAACACAGGAAGATGCTGAATTTGATATCCGAATATCGCACTATTCTTGTGTCTTTTCTTCCTTTAGGTGGTGAATATTACTAATAAAGATATGCTTATACGGGAAATTTAGAGTAGTATACAGTGCTTGAGATCTGATCTTGGGTCTTCCATTCATGTGAAATGAAGTTTAGTTGAATAAAAGACGAGAAGGAAGTGAATAAAATGATCAATTGTGGGATACAGATATCCTTGTTTTTGTCTTCACTTGTTGGTGTTGCCGACTTGGAGAAAAAAGTCCTATGAGACCTTATGGAGAAGAAAATTAAAAGAGAAATCAAGTGATAATTTGATATCGAATATTCCATTGCATTTTACATTGCAAGAGAATTTGACAGCATTACCTGTTGCTGTTCTACTTCGTCTTGCATAGAAGCTGCTATTCTATCTGCAGTTACCTTTACAAGGGTTTGCACTGGTGATGCCAGTAGCTTCTCTGCTGCTTCTCTGCTGAAGTTGTGATTTAAATGGCTGCACATGCTGCAGGTTTACTCAGAGAGCTGAGGATTTCAATGGAATTTGAATATCCAGGGGAATTGAAATATTTACTACTTTTTTCTTTTTTTATCTTCCTTTTGTTATCTTTGTTCATAACCATGTTGATATGAAATGTAAGAGTTTTGGTAATTTGCAAACGCAGGAGAGGAAATAGCGTAGTTGAAAAGTGAAGTCACTGCCTGGTAGTGTGCTAGGTGTATATTTGTTACAATTTGCCATCACTATATGCAAGGCCGGGGTAACATCTCCTTTTTTGTCTATTCAAAAAAGAAGATCTTGTTCTATTTTCCACATAAGTGACAAATCACTGGTGGTGTAAAATTTACAATCCATAGGCCTTTTTATTGATGAGCCGCAAGCACCAAGAACCCCCAACAGTGCTTGCGTTTTGCCAATGCCCATGGCGATTGGAGTAATCGTGTCTCAGAATAGCCTCCATTTTCTTCATTTCAAAGTTCTGCTGACGAAAGACCGTTCTGTTTTGATGCTTTGTTTCACCAAAGAAAATGGTAGGTGGACTTAAAAATGGTTTATCAAGAGGCAAGGCCTCGGTCTTTTGTGTAGTTCAACTGAAATGCGGAGATCAGAACTCTTTCAATGCCGATCTTTGAATGGCAACAGTTCAGAACGCCGCCATCTTTCGTTGTTTTATGCCAGCTTAGTCCGGGGTCCAAATTAGCTGGTAGATTGTATGGCGGGCTCCGTATATGTTGTCTGCTCTTTCCTGTTCTTCATAGCTTGATGGAAGCAAATCGCCTTCTGCATTTGCATTTCCGCCCATCGCCTTCCTCCTACGTCCAAATTTTTTGGCTCTGTGTATTTCCGCGGGGGTGCAGTGGTATCCACGCCTAAAATTTTCAAACATCGCTATGACAGATGACTCCAATAAGATGGAAGACAAGAAGGAAAAACGAGGTCATGAGCCAATCCAAACAGGCTCTCTCCAGATGCATGGGTCAATGTCAAATTTCCTGAGGAAAGCGTCCAAACAGCCCACCATCTTTGATGTCACGGCCTACTTCTGGCATCCGAACTCCATTCAGTCATGAAATCTGAAAAACATAAAAAGCTCATATCCTGTCTATAATGGAGGCGATAATAGGTATTAAAGTGAGGCACGCTGACTAGGAGTGGAGGCAAAGCGGTAGAGAGATTGGACCGGATATTTCGATTACTCTAGATGAAATTTACGTCGTTTTCTTTTTCCTGCAATTGAAGTTCTTCAAACGAACGGCGACAGAATCAATTTCAACTAGATCGATGCCATTGGAACTAATGTCTGTCTACTTCAATGCTGCTGGCTTTATAGTGGGGAGAGTAACTGAGTCATCTGCAAGGGACCTTAATTAGGAAGTAACAATGTACTTTGAATAATTTGTGAAAACAAATTAAATTTGTGCGGTCAAGTTTTTAAATACGAGGAGCAAAATTATTTTGTACATGAGCAACTGTGAAGCTGACTGACCTTCGTTTTGCATTATTTGACGGAAGAAATGCCTTTATAGCTAACCCCGAAATAAAACATTGTAAGAGAACATGTACTCATCATCCCTCATGGATTGAGTGAATATGACTAAATCAGTGAATCACTTCGTTTCCTCGTGAAAATGTCAAAAATACATTCAAATTTCAAAAGCGTTTGTTAACAGTATCTCCGAGAGATTTGTTAAGTACATTTAATAAGGAAATATTTTGATTTTCAATACCGATTACAGATAACACAAATGAGGCAATGCTTTGAAATCAAAATTGTGTTTAACAAGTTCCCCTTGTTGTTAACAAAAATTCATTTTCAAATTCATGCATTAATTAAGTTGCTTAGTCAGTCTTTTCTACCTATGATGATCTAATCTCTAGTCATCACCTCAACTGCAAAACATTCTTAGGACCTTCCAATTTAATTATTGACCTAAATTAAAGCGATTATTAACTTTTATTAGATTAAATTACTGATTATTTTTATATAAACAACTCTCATTTGAGTTACTTACTAACTTTTCATTATTTTTTTAAATTTATCCATTTTCCTATTAAATTATCAATTTATATTTACCTTGGTTAGTAATTTCTTACATTTACTAATTTTTTGTTAGAGATTATCGACATAAATTGGTTATCCATTACCTATATTTGTCAACTTTGTTCAGATATTTTTAACCTATATTAGCATGGCTCATTTTTTTTGGACATTGCTATTCTAAATTCATTGACAACTTATTTACTGAACATAGTTGAATCATAATAATTTAACCCATTAAATATGGATTAAGAAATTGATTTATGATTCATTTTGACAAGTTTAAAGATATTGACCATCGTTTCTTCCCCAAGCTGGGGAAATAACCTCATGATGATGGAATCAATAGCTTTTCATCATAAGTAGCAACTACTAACCTTTTCAACGGAGCAATTTCCATAGTTTATCTTATTTTATTTTTCCATATTTTGCAAAATTGAAATGTCGATAGCTTCTCATATAAAAGAGTAGGCAATCAATGTCTCAATCAATTGTACTAATATATTTTTCATCATTGTTAGTTACTACTTATAAACTGTCACGCCCCCTTTACTCAGAGGTCGAGCTGCAGGCTATTTTGCGCCATCCCAAATTTTGTTGCCGTCATGAATTCATTTGTCTTTTATTTATGCGCATGTGAGAAACGTGAACATATAATCCCCGACACAAATATCATGGGAACGTGAAATATCAACATCACTAACACACTTTATACATTACATAAGTAGTGATGATTACAAGCCTATTCCCCAGCCCCACACATTTTACAAACTTCAGAGCTCTATTTTACGTACACCAAAAAAGAGCTTGGGGTATCTCTATCTCCGCTATCGCGGTTGCTAGCCAAAATTGAGAACCCTTGTTCTACTACTTAGGCCGGTGCACATAAGTTTAGTCCGAGTCTTCGGACGGATCATCATTATCATCAAGATTTGGGTTCAGGTTGCCAAACCCTCAAAGAGGCCCTATCCACATGTCCTTATACCACCTAACCAAGCTTCAAAATGCATTGGAACAAGTTCATCCAATCCATTTGCTAGCCACACGATGCACGACACTTTACGATAAGTAATGTTGATCTCTACATCTACGATTTCCGATGTGGTGATATAAGTCTTTACAGGACAACCAAAATGCATAGTGGCCATAATTCTAAGTACCTGTAAAAGAAACAGGAGTAAGGACTTGGAATACTCAATAAGTATAGCCTCTAACATTTGACTGAATATCACTTCATCATCAACACTAATCAAAACATCTCATGCAAACCGTGTCGAAGGTAAATCAATTGCAAAGATGCAACTATGCTTCTTGCACATGTAAATGGCAACTCTTGCAACCATTCATGAACGTGATGCATGCCATGAGCTAATGCACTTGTAGCCTTTCTTTCTTACTCATGCATGCCATGCTTATTAAGCTTTCTCTTATACTCAGGACTCGAACCCAAGTCTTCCCAGAGCTGTCTTGGGACTCGAACCCAATTCAATTCGGGCTTTTATCCGGGCTTCTGGCTTTTTGCCTGCTTTTGGGACTCAAACTCAATTAATCTGCTCAGGACTCAAACCCAAGTCTCTTGTCAGCCTCTAGGACTCGAACCCCGTTCTTATCTTTTCTCATCTTGCTCGAACACTAATCCCCTTTTGAGGGTATTCTCAACCTCATGCACGTGCCATGAATTATGCATTTTGTGCTCAAACATAATGCATGTGCCATGAAATCATGAATTTCTTCATCAACAACTTGATAAACAAGCCTTAGCCCAAGGCCCCGCTCGAGTAACAAGCATAAAGGAACCCCACACCAATCTAAGACGTGAACTCGATACGCCTCAATACCAAATCACATCTTATGGTTATGGGCAAACCTTGACTTGTACCAAACAAAAGCGATGAACCATGACTTCATAGTCACGCAAGAAAACTCAAAGACATGAACAAAGTGATAAAATACATCAACACATACAAACATCAATTGACCTACCCTCGGCTTTTTCGAGAGAGAATTTCCTAGGGTTGAAGAAGTCGTGAATGTTACTAGAGGAAAGAATAAACTACACTTACTTGGATGAACCTCAAACTTAGACATGAACTATAAAGGGAGGGCGGCTTGCTTGAAGGCCGAAGAAGAGAGAAAGGCGTGAGAGGAGGAGGGGCGTCCAAGAGGAGAAGGAAGGAGAAAGTGGATAGCAAGGGTGAGAAATGAGGAGAGATCCTCCTATTTATACTCCCATCATTACTGGGTTAAACGATCCATTCTAAATTTTCCAAGTGGCCCGCCTATGGTCCTCGAGTGGCAAGCCTTCTTGTCCAATGATTGCACCTAAAGAATAAGTCGGTACGGTTAAAAAGGTCTTGCTTGGCAATCTAGCCTATAGACATCATCAGCCAAGGCTCGCTTTTCACCTTTTCATTGGACCACTTCTACCCCGCATTTATGGGCATCAAATGAAGTTTGAAGATGATGGTATCAAAATTGCCAACTTGGCGTCTAGATTCCTTAGGTCATTAATGAGGGATTTGGATATCACTTTACGATTGGCTCACGTGTGTCCATCCTTTCTTGATCGTCAAAGATATTTTTGACCTCATCATGGCTTTTGAAATTTTAAATGATACTTCATCCCCTTCATTTAATGAGGGTATTCTAGAACATTCTTTAATTTTTCTTTTTCTTCCTCAAGAAAGCAGTCATGAGAAATCCGTCGTCTAAGTTGATTCTGAGACTAGAAAATGGATCATTAGGTACACCTCGAAGAACCGAATCACACAAACCCAAGGTTTGGCCTTTGTGCCCTACGCTCACTCGACCATTCCTTTGGACGGTCGATCAGCCTAAAGGGTCGGGCCACGTGATCGGCACGGCTATGTCTGTCCAGGTGCAGGATTGGCTCTCGGGCCGGTTTCTAGGCCTATCGCCAAGCCTGCCGCGATCAATTCCCTTATTTTCGGTTCTTGGTCCTTCGGTCAGTTCAAGGCCAATCATAAGGCTATCTATGATCTAGTACTAAGTTAAGGCACTCATGGACCTTAGAATTAGTGAGGGAATAGCCGAGTCTATCTCGGGGCTCATTTTGATCGACACCCGATCCATCTATATGGTTCATGGCTGGTACATTATCGATCCACGATTAGACATCTCAAATTCAAGATTCATTTCCGTTCACTAAGAATTAAAAAGGGAATGATGCATTTTTTGTCAGAAGACGATTGCATTTGATTGAGTTGAATTGTCCATGTATCAGTGCATAGCTGGGCGAAATAACCCGTGGCCAGGCACTATGACTTGTCGGATTGACCTATGATCATTTGCCGATCCAAAATCATTCCGTGACCGATTCTCGTGATCCAAAAGTTATCTTATATGCTGGATCCCACCCGTATGGTCGATAGACAATTCACAGCCAACACCCCAGCTAGTTCATGGGCAATTAGTCAATCAGACCATGACCGATCCTTAATTCCTTATTGATTGAACCAATCGATTCCATGGCCAATAGCCCATGGTCGATCCATTCAGGACCTAATGGCCGATCCTCACAGGGTCAGAATCGAGGGTGTTACATAGGATAGTTTGTAAGTTTTCATGAGAAAGCATCGTGGCCACCATTTTGTGTAACTTTTCACTTAAAGCCAATGAGTTTTTGCAAATGAGTTTATGGTCTTATACACTAGCGTAGAATTCTATTATTCCATGACTAAAAATATGAATTTTCTTTCTAGCAAGTGTCGAAAAACCATTGTTAAAAAATGTCTCAAATAATTTCTCGGTAGCTTATCAATTCTTTTAATGAAATATCCAACTTTAATTTGCAAATTATCAATTTATATTCTAATTTGGCAACTTTTATTAGCATAACTTATTAAATCTTCAGCTTTACTAACTCTTTAAATGAAATCACTAACCTAACTGTTGGATGAGAAAGATAAATAAAAGTTAACAATAATCAGAGAAATTTTTTTAGAGATAATATAAATTGATTATTTAAAAGAAAAATTGATGTCAATAACTCACTTCAATAAAAGTAAGTAACGCAAAATTAAAAAATCAAATAAACTAACTTGATAAAAAAAAAGTTCTAATTAAAAAATAAAAACGAAATAAACATTGGTAAATAACTCTAGTGAGAATTGATAACTCAATTTTTTTGATTATTTAACCAGAAAAGTATTGGCGAGTCACCAAAATAATGGTTATTAAATTCATATAGGAGTAGATAAATTTAGAGTTTTGATAATAAAAAAAGGCAAATAAAAGTATGTAAAAAGATAAGAAAAATTAATAATCTGTGACTTGTCCGGAAGAGTCGGTAGGTAGATTCATAAAAATTTCAAGAAATTAGCACGTGAATGTAAAAAGATAAGAAAAATTAATAATTTGTGATTTGTCAAGGAGTCTATAGATTCATAAAAATTTCGAGAAATTAGCACGTGAGAAGAACTACTTTTTATTGTTGAATGAAATGATGGGATCCCTCCGGGCATCAGCTAGTGATGCTTATTACCGCGCTTCCCATGTCTGGGTCAGGTCATTTTCTCGCCACTTTCGTACTGCTATGCATGTCCTGTACTTCCATGTAGATTCTACGGTCGACCACTCATCTCGTCGCGTGCATGCTTGACTGAGGCTTTTTCTAGAAATCCAAACCTGACCATCCGACCACGACGATCGTCAGCCCCAGTTACAACTTTGTCCCGTCCTTAGTCAAACCGCTGCACATCAAACCAAAAAGAAATCAGTTGGGACCTCACAAGCCTAGCAGCAGTTTTGTCGAATTTTCAAAGGTCATCTGCTTTCAGATTATTTAATTTCAAGCATACTCAACGGTGTTTGACCAGACAACGAGGGGTGGCGGCTCCTTTCTTCCGTCCGCCTTTTGAAGCTCCGTTCATGGCGTCTCCATCTTCTCCCTTCTTGAACCACCTCCACCTCCTTTGATGCTCCCCATCTCTCATCATCACCATCTCTTTTCTCCAGCAGTAGAGCAAAGCAAGAATCGTACCCAAGACGTCAGAGATGAATCTTGAATCGGCGTCGCCCGCTGCCATCTCCTTCTCCTTCTTCTTCGCAGTTCTTTCTCTCTCTGCTCGCTCCCCAACTTCCGCCGCCGCCGCCTCCCCGGCCCCGCCCCCCCGCCGCCGCCGAACCTATCGACATGCCCTCTGGATTTCAGCTACGTGCGCACAATCCCTTGGGCCACTTCGAATTGCCAACACCTCAGCTTCAAACCCAACGCTTCCCTCAGCGACAACGCCAAGAACCTCTGTTGCCAGGACCTCCTGTCCCTCTTCGGCGTTGGTTTGGCTCAGAGGCTCCGACAGACTTCTCTGTTCCAACTCCCAGACCTCAACTCCGCCATTTCTTGCCTCCAAGCCTTTCAATCCGCCCTCACTTCTCTCTCTCTCCCCACCGATCTTGTTTCCTACTGCCTCGACCCTTCGCAGTTCCACATTACGCCCTACTCTTGTGCCCACATTCATTCTACGCAGGACTGGGTCCGGGAACTCGGCAACTCGACTGCTCTTGATTCGGCCTGCAAGCCCGACCTCACTGTTTTGACCAACTGTGACCAGTGCGTGTCTGCTGGTTTGAGTATCCAATCCCAGCTGCAATCCATCAGTGGCAATAATCCCAATACCACGGATTGCTTTTATTTCACTATTTTGTATGCTGCTGGTATTGTCAATGCTTTCGGGCCCGAGAGTTTTTATGGCTTGCTGTCGTGCACTATGGGATTGTCAATCGATAACCAGGGAGTTCGGCTAGTAAACGGCACACTAATCTCGTTGTTGGCTTGATTGGGGCTGGTGTCACGGTCATAGTCATGTCTTGTTTGCTGGGTGTGTACTTTTGGTATGATAGGATATGGAAGAGGAGGAGGAGAATTCAGGGGTCTAATGCAGATTTTAGTCTTGACCCAGAGGAATCAGGGTCTAGGGCAAGACCAAGGCCTAATACAGGGTGTATTTGGTTCACAATTCGCGATCTTGAGAAAGCAACCAGCAACTTCTCGCAGAAGAATTTCATCAGGCGGGGGGCTTTTGGATTGGTTTTCAAGGGAGTTCTATCTGATGGGACGGAGGTTGCCGTCAAGAGAATTATTGAATCAGATTTCCAGGGGGATGCTGAGTTTTGCAACGAGGTCGAGATTATTAGCAATTTGAAGCATAGGAATTTGGTGCCACTTAGGGGATGCTGTGTGGTAGAGGGAGATGACGATGATGATTATGATGAAATGAGTAGCCAGAGATATCTTGTCTACGATTACATGCCAAATGGTAATCTCGATGATCATCTTTTCCCATCGTCCGATAATCCAAGTGGGAAGAAGACATTAACCTGGCCTCAAAGGAAAAGCATTATTTTGGATGTGGCAAAGGGGCTTGCTTATTTGCACTATGGGTTGAAACCTGCAATATATCATAGAGACATTAAAGCGACAAACATTTTGCTGGATGCAGACATGAGGGCAAGAGTCGCAGATTTTGGATTAGCAAAGCAAAGCAGAGAAGGACAATCCCATCTTTCTACCAGGGTGGCTGGAACTCATGGCTATTTGGCTCCCGAGTATGCACTTTATGGACAGCTGACTGAAAAGAGTGATGTATATAGTTTCGGAGTGGTTGTTTTGGAAATAATGTGTGGGAGAAAGGCTCTTGATTTGTCTTCTTCAGGGTCACCACGGGCATTTCTGATAACAGATTGGGTCTGGTCTCTGGTAAAAGCTGGGAAGATAGAAGAGGCATTTGATCCTTCGTTGTTGAAAGATGGAGAGGCTACAAATTCGAACCCAAAGGGCATAATGGAGAGATTTGTGCTGGTTGGAATACTGTGTGCTCATGTCATGGTGGCTCTAAGGCCAACCATCTTGGATGCACTGAAAATGTTGGAAGGAGATATTGAAGTTCCTTCCATCCCAGACAGGCCAAATCCCCCGGGCCACCCATCATTTTGTGGAGATAGCAACACTTTCAGCGTATCACCTGCCTTAAGTGGGCCCAAATTGAACCAAGAGGCATGCTTAGGTAACGGTAGTTGGGAAAAGTTGAATGATTGACCCCATATGTTTTAGACTGCTTAAAAGGTGCATAGATAAGTAATTCTTCATTGGGCATCATTATAAGGAAGTATTTGTAAAGTACAGGGTAAGAAAAGGTCCCTGTTCTGTATATAGTCTTGTAAGAGTTGTGTACCATGTACCACAGAATATCTGGTTACCGAGAGTTTATTCACATGTAGGATATAGTTCTAATTACGAGAGACATATGGCTTCCAGCATCTCTGTTGGATCAGACTTGATAGCTGTACTCCTGTTCTGTCCTCTCAGATAGTAGGACAATTACGCAGGCAAATTCACTTTATAAGACAGGAAGATGCTGAATTTGATATCTAAATATTGCACTATTCTTGCATCTTTTCTTCCTTTAGGTGGTGAATATTAGTAATAAAGATATGCCTATATAGGAAATTTAGAGTGGTATACGGTGCTTGAGATCTGATCTTGGGTCTTCCACTCATGTGAAGTCAAGTTTAATTGGCTAGATGACAAGAAGGAAGTGAACAAAATGATCAATTGTGGGACATAGATGTCCTCGTTTTGTCTTCACTTGTTGGTCTTGCCAACTTAGAGAAAAAAGTCCTATGAGACCTTATGGAGAAGCAACTTAGAAGAGAAATCAGGTGATAATTTGATATTGGATATCCTATTGCATTTTACATTGCAAGAGAATTTGACAGCATACCGGTTGCTGTTCTACTTCGTCTTGCATAGAAAGCTGCTATTCTCTCTGCAGTTCCATTTGCAGGGCTTGCATCTGTGAAGCCAGTAGTTTCTCTGCTGAAGTTGTGATTTAATGGTTGCACATGCCGCAGGTTTACTCAGAGGGCGGAGGATTTCAATGGAATTTGAATATCCACAGGACTCGAAATATTTACTACCCTTTTTTTTTTTGTCTATCTTCCTTTTGTTGTCTTTGTTCATAACTATGTCGATACGAAATAGAATAGTTTTGGCAATTTGCAAATGCAGGAGAGAGAATAGCATAGTTGAAAGGCGACGTCACTGCCTGGTAGTGTGCTAGGTGCAATTTACCATCAGTATATGTGAGCAAGGCTAGGGTAACATCTCATTTTTTGTCTATACAAAAAGGAAGATCTTATTCTATTTTCCACGTAAGCGATAAATCATTGGTGTCGTAACATTTACAATTCGTGTCTCAGAATAGCCTCCATTTTCTTCATTTCAAAGTTCTGCTGACGAAAGACCACTCTTTCTTGATGCTTTGTTTCGTCGAAGAAAATGCTAGGTGGACTGAAAATGTTTTTATCCAGGGGCAAAGTCTCGATCTTTTGTGTAGTTCAACTGAAATGTGGAGATCAGAAGTCTTTCGATGCTGTCCTTTAAATGGCAACAGTTCAGAATGCTGACGTCTTTCGTCGTTTTATGCCAGCTTAGTCCCGGGTCCAAGTTAGCTGGTAGATGGTATGGCGGGCTCCGTATATGTTGTCTGCTCTTTCCCGTTTTCTCATAGCTTGGCCCACCATCTTTGATGTCATGGCCTACTTTTGGCATCCAAACTCCATTCAGTCGTGAAATCTGAAAAACATATAAAGCGTATATCCTGTCCATAATGAAGCCAATAATAGCTATCCAAAGCAAGGCACGCTGACTAAAAGCGGTGGCAAACCGGTGGAGAGATCGGACCGTATATTTCGATTACTCTAAATGCAATTTACGTCGTTTTCCTTTTCCTGCAATTGAAGTTCTTCAAACGAACAGCAATGCAATCGATTTCAATTGGATTGATGCCTCTAGAACTAATGTCTGTCAACCTCCGCACTGTTGGATTTATATTGAGGAGAGTAAGGGTGCGCATGATAATCATTTTATTTATGTTCCATAATTATTTTTCTATTCCAAAAACAAATTAGAAACATATATCTATTTTGTAACACAATTTCATTTTTCTATTTCTGGAACAAATTTTTAGTCCAGAATTAGGTTTGGAATAGAAATGAGAAATGAAAATTTTCCACTTCTCTATTTCTGAAACAGAAATAAGATATAAAAACTCTTCTTGCCATTCATGCTTTTTACTAGTTGGCTGCCCACCCACCGCTGCCACTCACCGTATGCCGCCGCCACCGACGGTCGCCGTCCATTACCCAAGAGGGACAAATTTTATATTGTTATCAAATGCATATTTTACTGAGAAACTCATCTAGAAATAGAAATAGAAAAATCTATTTTTGTTATAAGAATCAATTTCTAGCTAAAATGGTTATCATTAGTGCCTTAAGTCAGTCATTTGCAAGGGACCTTGATAGGAAGTGACAATGCGCTTGGAAATATTTGTGGAGACAAATGAAATTTGTGTAGTCAAATCTTCAAAGATGAGGAATATAAATAATATGGATATAAGTAACTGTAAAACTGACTTGTCTGCACTTCGCATTATTTGACAGAAGAAAGGCCTATGCAGCTAACCCTGAAATATCACATTGTAAGAGACAATGTACTTACCATCCCTATGGATTGAGTGAATATGACTAAATCAGTAAATCACTTGGTTTCTCAAGAAAATGTCAAAAATACATTCAAATTTCAGAAGGGTCTGGTAACAATATATTCGAGACATTTGCTAAGTATATTTAATAAGGATATATTTTGATTTTCAATACATCGATTACAGAAAACATGAATGAGGTGCTGCATTGAAATCAAAATCCTTGTTTTTAATAAGTTCCCCAATTGTTAACACAAATCCATTTTCAAATTCATACATTAATTATGTTGCTCAGTCAGTCTCTTCTGTCTATGATGATTTAGTTCTCTGGTCATCACCTCAACCGCAAAACATTCTGGGGACCCATCAAAAGCAAAATTGCAAGATATTTATACGGAAGAAACTTACCGCATCTTGCTAGATGTTTGACCTGTTAATGTGAAAGAATAAAAGAATGGTAAAACTTCCAATGCAGAGGATCAAATTTGTGCTTTTCCAAGCTTTGACTAGTTTGAAGATCAGCGCCGCCATTATCCAGCACCCAACGGCATAGACCCGAATCAAGAATCACGAAGTAACCAGAAAGTTATCTTGTCTTTGAACACTGGGATATAATCAGATCCATATGAACTTGCATTCATCTGTACAGACGAAAGAGAATATCAAAACAATGGAATTTTTCCAGGAACTGGCAGTCATTTTTATGAATATACACATTAGGGAATATGGACTAAAAAGGATAATTAAGGGCAAGTATGCTGGCTGCTATGACTTGATATACTGATATGTGTCGTTCAGAAAGAAGAATCCAATAAAAGTCTGTTGCCTGTGGTTATAGCATTTGTATTTTCGGACTAAATAATATTTTTTGGGTGTGCATATCTATATGTTAGACCAAAGTGATGACGTGGTAGTACTCTTAACTATAATTTTCTTTTGCTACGGAATTCAACTTTAAACTGCTGAAAGAAACTATGAATGTGGTGGTGAAAGAAATTAGCCCTAGAACACGTACTGATCTCCAAAGAGAAAAGAATAAGCAAGAAATTATCCAGTTAGCATATACCTGGACGTGTATATGGAAGCAGACTCGATCATGCGGAACTTCAACAGTAGAGGCATTCAAAATGCTAATGCCTTCGGCTTCTAAATTCCACAAAAGATTGGAAAGCTCATGGTTTCGCTGGTCCCTCTTTGTACATATCTGAAGGATGAGTTCACCTTTAGCGATTTCATGCACTGAAAGAGTCGGATGACCTTCATTACTTTCCAATGATGTGTGAGAGCTATTGTTGAGAACTGATTGCTTGTTTCGATCAATCGCAGATAACATACTTTCCTTCTGGAGTGTTAGCTCCTCGATTTCCTTCTTGATCTCTGGAATGTACTCAAGTACCTCATCCATTATAGCCGGTGCACCCCGTCTCTTCAGCAATTTTGTATAAGCATTGTTAATTCGTAGTGAGATTGTAAAAATAAATAAAGTCAAAGTGAGATTGCGAAAAAAAATTTCTCACTACAAGAAACATTCTTCCAAAAATTGCTCCCGCATATATGAGTACGAACAGTTGACATACACAACTTTCGCAAAGGAATAAACATGACCATGTCTGTTGATGACGCCAGCAGACATGCAATATCTGGGGAGCAACATATTACCTAGCTAACTGATAGCTCAAGTAATTAACAATCTGGCCTACATTAAATCTCATTTTCCATATTTTCTGCATCAACGAGATTTGATATTTTTCTCACTTTCTTTTGCTTGATTCACGTTCAAGAGAATATGTTAACCGTGAAGATTTGCCTCAACGGCCGCTCTTTCACTTGAGAAGAATAAGATGGAAGTTGGAAGTTCAATCTTGACCCCACAGTGAGGGAGACGGGTCAATCCGTGCTACACTAGGAGGGCAGAAAAAAAAAAGAGAATAATTAGAGTAACGGGGAGGAGGTAGAGAAGGAAACCTTGGATGAAGGAGGAGGGAGCATATTAGCTAGTGTCATGTAGCAGGCATTAAGATTCATCCTCCTCACTCTCTCCTTGGCGTTGTGATCTTCCTTTTTCTTCTCTCTGGTCATCTCCATCTCCATCTCAGTCTCGCAGCTCATCACTGATTTGCTGCCTCGGGCCACTCCTAATTCTCTTGACTTGGCCAACTCAAGCATTAACTCGTTGTTCATATCATTGTCCCTTTCTATATTAGCAGCTGCTGAAGATGAAGATGTGCTGCATTCTCGGGGGATAGCAATCTTCTGCAATGTGCCACCAGGAATCTCTGGTGGGCTCGATAAACTGCCACTCTCAGGAAAGCTTGGATATCGATCAGTTTGTGATAAATACGGGTCTTGCTGCTTGATAAAGATGCTTGCACTTGGACCCTCATTGTTGCTGGTTGTGGTTTCTTGTAGAATTTGTGACCACAAATCATCAAGCGATTCTAGGGAAAGATTTGGGTCGGTTCCAGATTCTATTGGGTTGGGGTTGTTGGGGTCTTCAGGAGGTGGTGGAAGAGACATGTATGAAGCCGTTCTGCTGCTAGCTAGAGAGAGAGAACTCAGTAGACGAAATCTCTTGAGAAGGAATTAGAAGAGCGGTTTTGGGTTGAAATGAAGACATAGTACACTACTTTCAGATTCTCCAATGAACATCACTGAAGGTTAGTGCGGTACAATAGCCATGGGGGGGCCATAATGTGATCCAGTGTCCAAGGTCAAGAAGGAATGCGAACCCTAGCTAGAGCTACAACTGTGTGAAGAGAAATAATGATAATAATGAAAATAAATAATGGAGCAACATGTGAGAACTGGAAACCCTAGATTCGAGGCATCTTTCTTGAATAATGAAGAAACTACCAAAAAGAAAAAAAAATAAGTATGCGGCCACAAATTCGCAGTGACAAGAAGACTAATCTGCAGATTAGCCTATGCTAAGCAATCGCAGACAGTTGCCCACTCATTCGCACTGCTTTCATGAAATCTGATTGAGATGAGAGACATACCAAGGAAATTCTGCGGCATTCGGCATTCCAGGAGAGAAAGAACGAACTCTATAATGCAGCCCCATTTGAGAAAGAGAGAGAGAGAGAGAGAGAGAGAGAGGGTTACCTCTTATATGTCGTCTTTCCAAAGAAGGATTCCAAAAGCTAAAACAATTCTCTAAACTTAGCGAAGTCAATGGATCGTGAAAGAAAACGATATTCATAAGAAAGAACGGATCATCCATTAGGCGGATGCAGTAGAGAGAGATCCATGGAAAATGCAACCTCCAGCTCTCCATGAGACGCATCGTTTGAGAAAGGAACTGACATATGAATATAGAATGCGTTTACGTGCCAACGGGCAACAAGCGCCGTACCTCCAACTAATAAACAACGTTATCTAGTTTTGCAGTACAATTGAACCAGTGAGAGCTTCATAGAGTAGTACACTCCGCCATTGATACGCACCAGTACGAGCATCTTCTTCCCTCTATATGGCCATATTTGATTTAGCATTTGAAATGGGCTTTTCGGCTCTAAAGAGATTTGGTCAAATGTAGGTGATGTTTGGTTCAATTTTTTGAGGACTTTGGGAAGATACAATTGCATCTTGAAGGGGCTTCAAAGGTCTTTGAGGGAATGGAGAGGTAGAGATCCATTAGGAACTTGCATTTTCGGAATGCAAGTTCCGATACTGTTCATCATTGTTCATCTTCTCCGGTGGAGAAGCCGATCGGAGGCCGACAACCACCGGCCAAGGGGTCGCGTGCGCCAGCGACGCTCCAGCGACCGCCGCCTGAGGGTCGCTCGACCCCAGCGACCGTCACCGAACCTCAAAAGCATGCCTTTGTCGACCCTCAACAAGTATAGCTTTCAGATTGAAGCTCTTTACCGAACATCACCATTCGTCATCCTCGCACGCCGGTGCATGTCCACAGCTCTTCGAGACAAAAGCAAACCCGGCTTAGTGGAATTTGAGAAGGATGAGACCAGTCGATCTTCTCTCAATAAGGGTATTAATTTGAAGTTTGAAGTTGTCATGTTGGGCACAAAACAGAGTTTTACCAGCATTAAATATCATCGTTCGATCCCCCACAAAATACGAATTTATGATAAACTTCAACAAGTAATCTTAAGCGTGGAAAATACATTGGTGGAAAACAACCGAAACTTTTTTACGAGTAATTTATGGAAACATTTATGAGATTACCGCTTTTTTAGTAGTTTGTGAATTAACAACATTAGTGCTAAGCTACGTTGTTTGCCGATCTGTTTAGGCTTCCTTGTTTTCCATTGTTTTTGTTTTCTTTTACTTCGGCTCCATTTCACTCTTTTTGCTCATGCATCATGAGTGAAAGTTTTGGCGCCGGGTTTTTGTATAGTTGGCTTTTGCTATATATATTCTTACCTTACCAAAAAAACAAAAACAAAAAAAACATTAGTGCTAAGCTACAAGCTTTTATTTGCATAATTTATCTATACTTTGAATATACTAATTCTTAGATAAAATTACTAATCAAAATTGTTAGAGTGATTTATTTGTCAGATTAAATTACCAATTAATTTTGGGTTATCAACTCTCATTTGAATTACTTATCTACATTTTTTTCTTCTTCTTTTTTTTATCAATTATCAATTTAAGCTGCCAATTTTTTTTTCTTGCTTTAATTGATAATCCCTTACATTTACTAATTTATTTTAGAGATCACACATTTAAATTAACACAACTCGCCAATTTTTTCCCCTTTATATTACCACATAGTATTTTATCATTAACTCTCACTTAAGTTACTTACACGCATTTCATCTTTTTTAATTTGCCAACTTTTCTTATCGCTTACAAACTTTTATTTGTATTTCTTAGCAACTTCTTAAAATTATTGATGTTTTTAGTAATTACCAGCCTTGGAGTGACTTAGCAAATTTTTTTCTAATTAAATTATCAATTAGTTTTGGGTTATCAACTCTCATTTGAATGACTTATCGAGTTTATATTTCTTTTAACTAATTACTGACTTTTCTTATCATTTTCCTAGCTTTATCTACTTGTTCTTAATTACCCCTTAAACTTATCCACTCTTATATAGAATTACTTTAATTTTAACGATTTATTAATTTTTTTCTATTATGTTATCAACTAATTCTGAGTTATAATATTTTATTGGAGTGTGTTACGAATGTTTTTATGTTCTTTTGGTATTTACTAACTTTTTCTATTGGATTACATATTCTATAAGGTTACTTTATGGAGCATAAAGTGGGTTGGTAATTTCATGTAATGGGTCGTAAATTTGAGCCACTAATACAAAAGTTAAACAAAAGTTGGTAAATGATAAAAAATTCTTTAGTTAAATGGATATAATGAAACAATTTATAAAATGATAGACAAAAAAAATGAGCTGGCAATTTTTTTAGAAATTTATCAAAAGAACGAGCAAACAAACTCTATGTATCAATTTTTATCATACATAACATTACTCATTTTAATGTAACTGTAATTTGTGAGTAGAGTCAAGTAGACTAATTCAAAACATCCATACGTTTGACATAAGTCTACCGCATCGTTTAATAATGTGCAAACAAACTCTATGTATCAATTTTTATCATACATAACATTACTCATTTTAATGTAACTATAATTTTCGAGCAGAGTCAAGTAGACTAATTCAAAACATCCATACGTTTGATATAAGTCCGTCGCATCGTTTCATGTATTAGATATAGGAGAAGTTGAAAACAAACTCAAATTAGAGATTGTATCGGAAAGTTAGTTGGTAATTTAATCATAAAAAAGAGTTGGCAAATAAGGCATGTGAAAGTAGAACCTCAATAGAAAGTTAGAAAATTAAAACTAAAATTAAGTAAATATACATCAGTAGGCAAATCAAATGCGAATTAATAACCCAAAACCATTAGTAACTCAATTGGAGAAAAGTTGGTAAGTCACGTAAAAAAAAAGTTGGTCATTTCAGATAATAATTAAAAAATTTAAGGAGTTGGTAATTTAAAAATGAAAATACGTTGGTAACTTACTCAAATAAGAGTCGATGATGCAAAATTAGTCGATAAGTTAATAAGAGAAACTTGTTAGTCATTCTTTTCTTTAGGGTTCGTTTGTTTCATGGAAAATTTACTGTTGATATATATTTTCCTCAATTTCCGACATTTGGATCATTTAGGAAAATAATTTGGCAGAGAATGTTTTCATAGTTGATAGAAAATCTATGTTTAAATTTAGGAAAATGACTTCATTTTTTAAAATCAAAATCGTTTCTCAAAATACGACTGAACCCCAACACTTAAGCATGAAGACTCGACCCCTATCCCTCAAAGTTAAGCCTCGACCCCAATCCCCAACTCATGTCCCCCTCAATCGTGGTTTGGTACCTAGCTCCCACGTCCAAGCCATTGGTGCTCAAGCCCGAGTTCCTCATCATTGGCTCGAGAAACCCAATCTCCAACGCTTGGGCCTGAAGTTTCTGTTGGCCAAGCCGAGTCCTCGGTGCCCAGGCCGAGGTCACTGAACTCGGGACCTAGGCAACTAGAGCAAGTATTGACAGAAATTTACATGCACTAGTTGATGAGAGCACTGTCCTGATGAAGGATCTCGCATTTGTTCAAAGAGGCGAATGAGTGTGCTGATCAATTGGCTGAGTAGGATATAAATGAGCTGCATCAAACTCTTGTTATTTATACTCTTCAAGACATTATAATATCGCATTATGTCTTGGATTTAAATAGAGCAACTATCTTTATAAACTTGTAATTAGTTGCAGGTTGGTATTTGAGATTGGCTAGTAATGAAATCTTCTCATTACCTTGAAAAAAGAAAAATCATAATCCGAGGAATGTCATCCTAATGTTAAACCTCATTCGACCAAAATGTGCCTCCACCCATTAGGTAAGCTTACGGATTTTCCCCATTTAGGTGATAATTTGACTTAATATTTGCTATATAAATAGCAAACCCAACGAGAATTTCAATATCAAACACGTTAGCTTACTTAATTGAATTTAGGACTTAATGGATTCACTTAAAAAATTTATGCAAATTCAAAGACTTAATTAGATAAATTAAAAATTATAATTGGATTTCAGTCAAACACCGAAAAATATTATTATTGTCTTAAAAAATGATTTTTTGCAGCACAAACTAAAACACTATTGTTTAGATTTGTTTAATGACTCAATCATTTAAACATTCATAGAAGGATATTATCTTTTCTCACTAACGTGACACTTGTAATTTCACGATAGTCGCTGAACACATGTGCTTAGCACGCGATTTGAAGTTCTCATGAGTCATTCGATCAACAATGCTTTAATCAATCTTTTTCTTATGTGACTTTCAATTTAAAATGCTAGTTTTACCATTGAGACTTTAAAGTGAAAATGCCGTGATACTTTAAACAAAATTAGTATATGACTGGTGGGGCTAAAAAAATTGTGGAACATTGAACACAGCTCTTGTATTCAAGATTCAATGCATCTATTCACAATCGATGAATTCATTGTGGAGCACAAATCACTTAAAACTGGAAACAAATGTACATTTTAATGCGATAATTGGAAGGCTCGGACTCGGACGACGGCACTGGGAGCCTATCATAGGCATAAAAGAAGACTTTGCTAAAGACTTATTCGAGAAAACAAAAGAGGCAGAAGAATCACGTGAAGAAGACGAGAAGTTTGACTCAAAAGACTGTAGTATATTATTCACGCACTACTTGGCGCGGTATATAAAGAGCAATAATAGATTAAAACAAAACTATTACAACGATTAAAATTTGTGCATTATCATTATCATTGTTAATTATTTTGTTATGTGATCATATTATTATTATCGTGATTATCATGCAGTTGCTTATGGGAAACGTAATTGATTCGATGTCCCTTTCTTCAATTGAGGCGGGCGGGTAATCAATGGCGGGCCGAACGATCAACGGGTCGTAGAGAGAGAGAGGGGGGCGCGCCTCGAGACGCAGCGTTTCAGCCTCGCTTCGTGATTAACGTGCGCGCGGATCAGGACGAGAGAAGAGAACCGTCAAAGCCCAAGCGCAAACAAAAAAGAAAAAAAGAAAAGACAAATCGGGAATTATCGGTACGGATATCGCAGTGTATGGGCGGATTCGAACTTTTCCTCCTCCTGAAAGAGGCAAGAGGGAATCGCGAAGTGAAGAAGGGAGACGGAGAAGAGAGCGGAGTCGGAGGAGGAGATGGAGGCGATCGCGTAGTGTAGCAGAGGGAGATGGATCCGGAGCAGACGTTCATCCGGGTGCAGGAGCGGTTCTCCCAGATTCTGACGCCCCGGCTCAGAGCCGCGTTGGAGTATGTCTACCTCTTCATCGCCGTCACTCTCTTCTGCATCCTCGTCGTCATGCACGCCAATTACGTCCAGCAGGTACCCCCCCTCCCTCGATCGCCGCTCCCGCTTGCTCCGAGTCCTCTCTTTGGGCCAGTTTTAGCTTAGCCTAGCCTGGCCTGTGTTTTGGGGTTTCATTCGCCGAACGACTCGATGAGTAAGGTTCTGTACGGTTCTCGGAGTCGGTTTAGGCGGGACGAACATCAGTTGATTGTGTTGCGGTGTGATGATTTGGCGAGATGAAGGATTAAGTCGCGCGGGTTTTGCATGGGGGAGAGATTGATGCGGGTTCGAGGCAAATTGGGACTTGGGGGTTTGTTTAACACTCTCGTGTGGTGGGCGAGCATCTTTATTCGGATAGTCATGCATACTTTATCCCGTGTGGGGTGATGAGCTGCTGAAGTGTAGCCTTAGGTCATGCAGTTGGCGTGCTTGCCATTAAACTATTTCGAGAGCCAAATTTCTCAATAATTTTGCTTATTGGGTTGCCTAAGAATCCTCAAGTTTAATGCTGATATGTGTTTGGGTAGTTTAGGTGATATGACCTCTTGTGCTGGGCGATGATCGCTGGGAAGTGAATCGAAATGAAATCCATAGTTCGCTTCTAGCGGGTTCCAACTTTTATAATAAACAGGAGTCCTCTGTACTCTCTCTCTCTCTCTCTCTCTCTCTCTCAAGCATGTGATTTGGTTCGTCACTTGTTTTGTTCAGTTGGTGGTATACTTTCTATTGCATCCTGCATTTTGTTTTTCATTCAATTAAATTATAAACGCATTCATATGTTTGAGATACTTTAAGATATGCTTGTCTCTGCTTTTTTAGTGTTTTTGCACTTGGCTATTGTGATGTAAGGCTCAAATTAAGTTCTTGTTATCAGCCTGGCTGTTCTAGTGAGTTCACTGGAGTCAAAACAGCAGATGCCCAACTCTTTCATATCAAGGTACATGATCATTTTGTCATTTATTCCAATTTGACTCTTCCTTTGCTCGCTTCTCTCTATTTTCTACCCTTCTTTTTAAGTGTACTTTTTCCTTATACTCATGATTTAGCTCCCCACTCTGAATTCCTTCTTGTCCTTTGTTTTCTGCTTTTGTGGGTTGATATTTTTTTCCCCTTATGCCTTCTCATTCGTGTTGCGGTCAATAGATACATAGATACGGTTTGGAATCTGTGACGAGTAATTATTGAGGTTTGTGGTGATGGGAAGAGTTTAATGATATTGTGTTGTGCTGACCTAATACTAGTTTGATTTTACTTGACATAATGAACATTTTCTTTTCGGAATCTCGTGGATCATACGGCATCTACGCATATATTGGGTCAATTGCAGAATTCTCTATTAAAACTAGTCTGCCTTACTTTCCTGCCTCTATTTGGTTGCCTTAAGAAGTCGTCAATTTTAACATGTATTTCCTTTTTATGTAGTTGCATCAGTAAATGATCAGGCTCAATATGCAGATATGTAACAATTGCCAGTGATGTCGCATACCTTGTATTTTCGTTTATGTAGTTGCATCAATGAATGATCATTTTTAATATGTGGACATGTAATAGTTGCCAGTGATGTCACATACCTAAGGTATGGTCGAAGCTATAAAAGAAGAGGAGCTGCTGTTGATCGAAATACTGGTAGGGGTTGTGGAAACAGCTGTTTATATGATTTGGTCAAACTTGATACCTTGATAATTTGGGACCAAGAAATGAGTGGAGAAAAGCTTAATGGAGTGCATGGCAATTGGTAGCTAATTTTAGAGTTGTGGAAATATGTTATGTTTAGAACTTGTTTTATTACTGGTTGTGTTATATCCTATCGTGTGCTGAATTTTGTCACTGACTTGTGTAGTGATGGTAGATAATTCTTTTCCAGACCACTCTTTGTATTTTTTAAATTGGTGGCTCAAATCCTTTTCCCCCTTTGCCAAATGTGGAGCGTGATCATTCATTGACATTACAGTTCTTTCTACTGCTGTAGATAACCAGTGTCGGCTTGTGGTCACAAAATGAGATTGCATTGGACAGGAGAGATCTTCCTGATTCTGGACATGCAGAGGGCAAAGTTGAAGTTCAGAATGTAGATGGAAAGGGATTGACACTTCTGGCTGCAAAGTATTGGTTAAACTGGATTGTCTCAGGTGTTAGACAGGGCAAACTAGTCTTAAAGTTCTGGAAGACCGACAATGAGCTATCTGACCATCAAGCAGAAACTTTTCCTAGCAGCCAGAATTCTAAGTCAGCAGATGATGAAGCAATTGCCAGAACTGATAAAGAAGAGTCTCGGTATAGCTTTCCTTTATCTGCCAAGGAAACATTTAAAGCTGCAATTGCTCACTTCGGCAGGAAATGGTGTAGACGTCTCTCGTTCATATGGAGACTTGTCAAACAAATTGTTGGAGGTTTCTGGAAGTTGTGGGTGAGTGGAATACAAATGTTATCGGTTTTTACAAGTATATTTTGGGTGCACAATTAGCCCTCTTTTTTACACATTTGTTGCTTTTGAATAGGCAATTTTGCTGATGGTGAAAAAAAACGAGGCAATTTTGACCTCTATTAGCTGGCATCTAGATGTACTGCCATCATAGGAAGAGTAGATTACTCATTTTTTTAAATTCTAAATTAGGGCATATATGTGTGCCTTAATTTAATGGGGCCTTAGGCATTCATATCGGGATTCGGTGATGAGAAATTGAAGTGATTCACAATTCTTGATGCATTAAGATTCCAACCTTAACAGCATTTAATACTATGATTTGACGACTCTACTCGTTAAAGATCCTCCAGCTGTCTTCCGCATTCACACCCCTTTCAGACCCTTGAGCTGTATAAGCTAGTTATATACTGCCCATTTAAAGTGATGGACAACTCGACTACTCTTTAAGAATTTCCGTTGAGCATCTGGACCTGCTCTTCAGATAGAGCCTGAAATTTTGGATTGCACATTTGGAGGATGATTTTGTAGACCTATCTGTTGCTTTAACTTTGGGATTATATCATCATGGCAATTGTTCCTTGCTGCATGTGGGAAGGGTACCGCATAAGTATGACAGCTCATGTTTGACATAGTTGTTTGGTACGCTATCTTTTGGACCTCAGATTTTTTCAGCTGGCTCTCTTTAATAGCTGGTTTTGACATGTGAGGTATATTTTCATCTTGTGTTTATCTGGATGTCATTTCATAGTTTCAAGGTGGTGCTCTATATGTGAAATCTCTCTGTGTTTTAATGTGGTTACAGATGCAAAATGATTCCTTTGGTCGACGTGCCAATTTCCTGTGGCTGAATTAAAAAATTTTACTGCAGAATATTGCAGGTGTGCACTTCAACATCGACATACCCAGGTGGTTGCACATACTTCATCTAGATAGGATCAACTCATATGCAGGTAAAGAGTTGCGATATTGTGAATTTTTAGTACATACATAGCATGAGCCTAGATGTGATTCTATCCTTTGCCAAATGAACTCTATAAGTTGTAAGTCGGTTGGCATTCCCTTTGTGTCACTTTATGGGTTTTCTTTTACTGATAAGAAAAAAGAACCTGCAACCTTTAGCATTCATTATTGTGAATATTTAGGTTCACTTTGAAGTTTTTCATGCCTGTAAAAGATGGCTAAGATAAACTAGTCTTTGTATCTTCAATTTATCATTTTTTTTTTTAACATTTTCACATGTGAGGCTTTGTTCTTTCTATTGTGGCAGTCTATATCTCATTAACATCACATATAACACAACAAAAATGGAAAAGATAGCATTGCATAGTTCTGCCATCTGCTCATAAGAACTATTAGATTCATTGCTTAGGTTATGTTGGGTCGTTTGGACTTTTTTGTTGGATAGGATAAGATTAGATAGGGTAATGACGGTATTTGTAATATCTTATACTCAGTTTGGTAGATCCCAAATATAACTTGGATAAAACATGGATATAACACAAATTCTCGCTCCACTCTCTCCCCTACCTTTATGCTGTTGGTCATCAATCCAACATTGCTGTTGCCTTCTGATGCCACCTGTCAAGCTGCTGTTGACATCATCTCCCCTCACCATGACATCGTCAGTTGTCATCGCGTCCCCTAACGTTGCCCAATCATTGACGTGTGGCACCCACCATCTCTATCCCGTCTCAATCCTCAACACTACAACCCTTGTGGCTTCACGATTGCCTTAGATGGTGTCGTGGGCATTGGGCGACATCAGATGATTTTTGAACCTCCTGTGGCACTCTAGGATCTCCACCATCCCTTTTAAGCATCACCGATAGTCAGCGTAGTTGTTGGTGAATGCGGTGAGGGAAACCCTATAGTGGCCAATAATGTCGAGCAGCTTGAGCTTGATGAAAATCTCGGTCTCCACTTTGTCATTGTCCCTAAAATAGTAGATCCCCAGCACGTGGAAGGGTGGGCCACAAAGGTCTTCCTTGTGTCCTTGTCTATGAAGCTCCCAAAGACATTATACTTCCATTGATGAATCAAAGCAATAGGCTGAACTCAATTTCTTTAATTCTCATGAGGACAATGTATGATTGAGGGAGAGACTGTGAAAAAGGTGGAACTCACAGGTGAAGTGTATATGTAACAGAGATGGCGCACTAGGTTTTGATGAGAAGGGACGATGAATGAAAGCTTTGCCATTTGGGCGAAGGTGGAGATGTCGATTAAGAAGCTCTGGTGGGGAAACACGATTGGCTGGCCTGAGATGACAATTGGCAGTAGTTGGAGTTCATGACTAGCGGCTTTTATGGTGGTGGTCCTCTGTGGTGGCCAGTGTATGCCATGGATATGAAAAATTCCATCCACCTTTAACCCACCCTTACATGGGATTTTTTATCTAGTTTAAATTCCTTTTACAGCCAGCCTTATCCTAGCTTGGACAACAACCAAAAACTAGATAGGATAAAATTACTCTATCCTAACTCTTATCCTGGCCACTAAATGTTGGCTTAGATCTTTATGTGATCGAAGCTCACTATATGTTTGTGGGTACTATCTGGCAATCAGTGTTAGCACTTGCCGCTGGTGCAGATTCTGGATTTATCCATTCCAGTGGTTTATTTGACAATTGGTCAAGAGAGTTGGTTTTCCCTCTCTTACTTTATTTAATCATTTTCTCTTAGCGTATCCTGCCATTTGTTGCAGTGCAGTTGATTGAAAAGAGAATTAAAGCTTTTGAACCAATGTACCTATACACCATGGAAAAGGTATGATGACAGTAATTTGTTCATGTCCTTTGCATCACAGTTTTGCTGAATCACTTATGGTGTGATTGTTTAATTTTATATTTTTATTTTTGACTGGAAGAATTTGTAATAGGGTCTAAATCTCAATCTAGTTGGACCAAGAGAGTACTTTTTTTCCCTGCAGGGATATTTTCTGCTACCCGAAAATGCGAAGACTGAGCACAACATTCGTACAGTGAATATCAGCATATCAGCTCAACATCCTTGCTTTGGCAACAGGTTGACTTCTTGAACTTAACATATTTTTCATCTGCTTTACAGGAAGGAAAAACAACTATTGTTTCTTAGGTCTTATATGTCTATTATAAGATTTTAGATAATTTTCCAATTTCCGTTGCTTTGGCTTGGCTTTTGGCCTTTTAAAATTTCAAGAGCCTGTACTTAGTCCAGGGGAGACAGGATTTTTGTTATGCATGTTTATCAAATATGTATCCTGGATGGATTTTCATCTTAGTAATTTTTGCCAATGTCAATCACGATCTGTTCCTTCCCACTCCAGTGAAGCGTGGTCTCTGGGTTACATTTTATGGTCATCTAGATATATAAGGTCGTGGATGTTTGTTTAATTAGAAATGATCATCCAGATATATAAGGTTACAGGTGCTTATTTTATTAGAAACAAAAGAATGTAAAAGTTTTTACCCATAAAGCAGATATCAGAAGATAGTTTTCCTGCACTGTTGCATAAAGCTTCTCTTGGTGGGCACTGGACACGCTAGGTTGGTATGATCACATTGACCACTATTGAAAGTAGAATGGACTCTCATATGGAATCATGTTACTTATAGGAGATACAGTACTGTTGACATGTCTGGCTTCATTTTTAAACCTATTTTGGCAATTTCAGGTGGCAGCAACTTCTGATAAACAGATTTGTTGGATATGATACCATTTTGATGAATAGTTTGTTGAACTCTTCCAAACAAGGTATTTATATGTTTCAGCAAGAAAAGTGGTTTTCCTTTCTTAATTTATTTTTCAAGTTCTCACATGAAATTCAATTTACTAATAGGCATATGGTCTCAAGGAAGCCTGCCTGTTTATTCAGATATGTAGTTGATTAAAATGTTCAGCCCCATATCAGGAGTCCTAGAACATCATTTAATATGAAGTGTTGAGATTAAGATAGTTTTAGATACCAATAAATGTATGCTTTTCATACTTCAGAATACTGAAGAGTTGAGTGGAGGCAAGTCTTCAGCATATGGTCCGCCTACTTTCTTAATCAGTTTAAATGAGAGTGCAGTAGCACTGCAGCAGTGCACTACCATGTAAGAATTGGGTGTGGAAAAAAGAACTACAAAACTTGTGAGAAAAATGATTGTTGTGTAAAATGAAAAATCTGCAAATATTACACGGAGAATCAGAAACAGTTAGTGGGGTGGTTTTTTATATGTGCAATACTCTGTTCTCTTGATAATAGTTTTACTTATACTGATAAATTAAGGGAATGGTTTAGGAAGATATAAATAAACAAATCAGTAGTTTTTTACTGGACTTTTTAGATTTATAAACAAAAGAAGGGATTAGCAAGACAGTTTTTTTAAGGATCTGTTGTGGAGAGTATTCAAATATGAAAGACAAAAGAGAAATGTTTCCCATGCTGCTGATCCTGTATGAGGCAAGCTACTATTTATGATATTGTAGGTTGATGCTCCTAACCCCAATTTTTTCATCCATTTTCCTTGTCTTGGGATGATTCAGCATTGTACTTGTTGTCTTACCCTACCGTCTGAATATTGTCTACTGGATCTGAAATTATGTTGCCAATATAGTTTTGCATGTTCAATGGGGTTCAAAACATTATAGTAATAATAAGACAGCCTTTGATGTTCCAATATGTCAAGTGGAAGCTTTTATGATTCCCTCTGAATGGTAAACCTCTTGCAGGTTACCTGTACAATTACCAGACCAAGGAGTTCTTCAATCTTAGTTATGCACACGAACCTCCGGAAGGTCCTGCGAGATTTGGAGGTTATATTCATTTTTTCCCCCTTTCCATGTCTATGATTGTACCAGATTGGCAATGAATAAAAGCTGCTGGTGCTTCACTTTTTACATATATTCCTACGGCATATAAATAGTCTGAGGTCATTAGGAGCATGTTGGATCTGGTCGGATTAGTGAGTATTATATTCGCTGGTTCCCTTGGACTTTGGACTTTTCAATCTACAGTTTGTTGGCAAAATAAGATCGTATTAGTAGAATTGATGCCAAACCACCTGGAAGGCAGGAATGGTTTAGTGTCTTTGGAATGGCCGTAGCTTTAACTTGGTTTTAGATATTTACATTTGAAATTTGGTTGTTACTATGGAATATTGTGAATTAAACATTTCAAAATTTTACTTGAAAGCACGTACTGCTAAAAGCATTCAAGGTTTTAAGAAATTTATTACACATTTTCTTTCCCATAAGACCGGTCTTTTTTTCTTCTTTTTTTCCCTTCTGGTTTCTCTCTATCTAGCTTTTGTGCAAAAAGCCATACCAACTCACCAACAATTCCACAAGCTAAGTAATATGGCCAAGCCACCAATTATCTTTATTTGATGTGACTGTAGTATCAGTTGATGTAGAAGTTTTCAACATACAAAATGTTTGCAGTGCCAATTTTACATGAACATACATGCTGGACCCCAGTAGAACATGTTCGTGGTACAATTTTGAAACATCTTTCCCGTCAGAAGTAGAACTGTTGGCACAATGCATACCTGTTTTGTAACTGTCATCTTTTTCAGTATGAAATCTCAGTGCAAGCCATTGGATGCTTATGTAACATGTTCCTGTTAGTTTGACATAAGAAAATAAAATGCGTTGTTAGTGAAATGTATTGCAGGATGTCGGTTGTTTAGATATGGTTTGGCCTTATGAGTTCGCATGCGGGGATGTGAACTTTACTTTCCTTAATCTGGCTGAACACTGAACCTTGCTTTAGACTTGGTGTCGAGTGGGTAGATGTTTCCTGAGTAACTTATTTGAAGACATGTGGCCTATTATAATCAATTGGTATGGTTATTAAATGTTCCTTAACAAGATTACTAGCGCCGTTGGACTACTTAACAATATTGAAGATTGTGTTGAGGCAATGTATTTGTGGATATTGGGGAATGTACAGGATGAAAACTATGTCGAAAAACGTTAGCATGAGAGTTGATAGTTATCAAGCTGATAACTTTTGGTTAATTTGTCTTTGCTTATTTTTAAGAGAATCTTGTCACTCATTTTTCAGTTAATTAATTTCGATAGAAAAGTAATGCATTTACTGCCCACTTGCAGACTATTTTGTGACGAAGTGTGGAGTGCTTATGATGTCTCTGTTCGTTTTTTTCACAACCACTATGTCCGTATCATTCACACTGAGAGAGACACAAACCCGAATGCTGAAATTCACAGGTTTGTATTGGATCCTTGGCATGATGGAAGCTGGTTACCTGTTCTTTGTTTTTTATGTATAGATCCAGGAACAGTGTAATAACATTGCTGCATTTATAAAAGTTGTCTGATGTACACTGCCAACTATATGAAAATCGTTGACTTCATGAGTGCCTGTCATTATAAAAGTTGTCTGATGTACTCTGCCAACTATATGAAAATCATTGACTTTATGAGTACCTGTCTGGAGCTTATCTTCTCTCTGATTATGGTTTGGGGTTCTGTAGCTCTTCAGCTGGTGGAATCTTTTGATTTGCACCATCATGTTTCTTCTCTATTTTCTTCTTTCACACACTTCTGTAAAATTCTAAAACAATAGTCATTTGCAGTGCAGCTTCAACATCATGCAAGACGTCGGCTTCCTACATTTCAACTGATATTTGTGCATGTCATAGAATCCCTTGTCTTTGTACCGGTGAGCATTATGGTTCTAGGATGGTTTGACATTAGTATGGACACCCCATCAAATATTGTAAAATATTAAAAAGGCTTCTTAACAAGCAGTGAATTGGATTGCAGATCATGATTGGGATTCTCTTTTTCCTGTTCGAGTTTTATGATGACCAGCTATTGGCTTTCATGGTGTTAATTCTCGTGTGGTTATGTGAACTATTTACACTCATAAGGTCTCTCTCTCTCTCTCTCTCTCTCTCTCTCTCTCTCTCTCTCTCTCTCATGTGCATAGTAGACAAGCTTGTGTCCTTGCATGCCTGTGTGTTTGTAAGCATTTGTTATATACATCATTGAGCTTATGCATTGTTAGGATGTTTGCATCCTTGTATTTCATAGGGAAACCGATGCTTGCAGCCATCAACTGTTGATGAAATTTTTTAAGAAGTGTGAGGATGAGTGTTGTTGGATGAAGGACAGTTTCAGTTGATTAGGTCATTTCCTTTTGTGGGTATGTGGCAACCAGAAAATGATAAATGTAATTATCTAGCAATTGTAGTTTGAATATTATTCCTCCCTAGCAAACTTATCAGATTCTTAAAGCAGGTAAAAATTACTGACCATAATTTTCACTATCTTACTTGGGAGAATAAGCACTTGTTCCTGCAAAGTATTTTTCATATTTTTCGAGATTTAGCTTATGTAATCCAGCATTATGGGGAACCTTAAGTTTATTGACCTTATGGAGGAAATAAACCAAATGCGGTACAATGGCATGGGTGGATCCACGTGATGTACTCCTCAGAAAAGGCTCCAGTGGTGTTGGTGGTTGCTATTTTCAAATGAATTTGTAGTTTAGTTGGCATTCAGGATATGGATGACTCGTATTGTTATGGCATAAGCAATCTGCATTTTGAGTAATCAAATCCTAGGGGTACCAGAAAAGATATGTTTCTTCTTTTTAATAGGGGAAAGGGATTAGATGGAGCTGGAAAGCAATGTGTTTGGATTATCTTTTTTCATAACTACTCTTTTTTAATAGCGACAGGTAGTAAACAGATAATGAGCAGGCTCTGTTGGATATTCTTAGCTAGAATGTATTCTGTTTTGTCCTTTGTCTTCTGCTGACATGGATCGGGTAATAGATGGTTTAGAAGATTCTTCTGAATTTTTGAATTTGCAATAAATTCTATAAGCTAAATTGAACATGATGCGATTGTTCTGTGATGCATTGATGCATCTTTCAATACTAAACAGTATCATCGAGCCTAAGATAAAATACTTTACCTTTGAATATGGTCTTTTACCTTCAAATAAAGACTAACAGCTAAAGTCTGATTATCCTTGCAGTGTCCGCACGCCAATATCAATGAAGTTCTTTCCTCGGTTTTTCCTGCTCTATTTCCTGGTTTTCCATATTTATTTCTTTTCCTATTCTTATGGTACGTTTCCCTTTGCCTTTTGCCTTTCTTTCTTTTGGACGCGCACATGCACGCAAGCACGCATCTATGGAATGAGTCTCTCGTCTAAGTGTTTCTTGAGCTTTTTCAGGTTTTTCATACTTGGCACTCTCTACGACGGCAGCATTCATGCAGCATCTAATCTTATATTTTTGGAACAGATTTGAGGTAATTGTAATATAGCAAGGGCTGCATTAGCCTATACCCCCAATTACGAAGCACATTGTATGGACCTATATAGGTCATGAAGATATTATTAACATGTTATGGCAGATGGTTTCTAGGATGAATATAGTGCTTGTTAAATGCATATCATTAGAACGTTATACCTATAGTTTAAGGAGAAGCTCTGGAGATTGAAACTATTCTGTAATGCTGTCTGTCTGTCCCTCCCCCGCCCCCGGAAGGCTTGTTTACGTTGTTCACTTAGTTTCACTTTCTTGTATCGACCTTACAGGTCCCTGCTCTACAAAGGTTTATGCAAAATCGGCGGTCACAGCTTCAACAGCACCCAGACTTCCACATCACCTCCTCCACAATTCTCGCATCAACATTTCACATCACCAGACTAAACACTAGGAATGCGGCTCCAGCTAATGCAGACATGATGACTGGAGCTGGGCCTGGGCAGAGACCTGGATTAGATCTAACCACACAGGCAAATACCATGCGCAACAGTTTCGGGCTTCAGGAACAGGCGGAAACTGACAATGCTGGACAGCCCGACCTACGCCCAGCGGAAGGGGGTGCCAACCCGGGAACTATGAACTCGTTTAGTTCTCTCTTGTTGTGGATATTAGGCGGTGCCTCTTCTGAAGGCCTCAACTCAATCTTTTCTATGTTCAGAGATGTGAGAGACCAAGGACAAGTATATGCGGACTCCCCTAGGCATGAAAATCGCACGACTCCAGATGCTCAATAGCATAGGAAATGGAGATGACTCAACTATCCGTTGAAAGAAATGTATCTTGATGTTGAAAGGTGAAAAGGCAACAGGTGAATGGAATTCACTGAGCTTTTGGTTGTACAGAAATTATATATGCAATATGCGAGAGTTTTATAGGTGAACCCCCAAAGAATCAAGTGGGGGGAGAAAGGAAGACTGGTGATATGATTTTGTTGATGTGGTCCATCAATCTCAATCCCACACTTTCCTTCTTCAAAGATAGTACGTCGATGAAGAATAGCGCTCTTGTGAAACATTGTTTTTGTAGGGAATGCTAATCATTCTGAACTGTTTGTTCCTTTTTGGGTATTGGAATATGAAATATACCATCCTGGTCCAGTGCTGTGAAAGTGTGTCCATGAACGATTGTCAATATCACAGGTTGTCCCTATCGACTGCCTCTGTAATATGGGAATGTTGGGTACTTGTACTTGGCAGCAATAAAAGCTGTGAAAAGTCTAGTTGGGATTTTCACAAGGTGTCGACAAATACTATAGGGACTAGGGCATTGGAAGTCTTAAAACTTATTATAAATGTGCAATTGAGTCTTAAAACTTTTAAAATGTGTAATTAAGTTGTAAAATTTATTAAGAAAGTGCAATCGAGTTTTAAAATTTTCAAAAGGTGCAATTAAATCTTAAATTTATCATAAATATACAATTGAGTCTTAAAATTTTTAAAATCCGCAATCAATGAATAGATTTAATGAGATCATTTGATAACTTTTAGGATGGGAAGTGTCTTTTGAAAATTTTAAAACTCAATTATATTTTCTTGATAATTTTTAGGATTTAATCGTTTTTTTTTTTTTAAGTTTTAGGATTAAATTGCACATTTATAATAAGTTTTAAAACTTCTAGTGCATATATCCCTTTACAAATATAAATTTGATCTCAATTGCAAAATTGTTTTTGGGAAGTCATCCGGTTTAGATGCAAAATTCTTAGGACAAATTATATCAAATAGATTCAAAGATTCTAAGTCAAAACAAATGAATGAAAAGCGGATGAAATCTAGAGATATCTAATATGCAATAATGGCAAGTCAAAATCATACGGGTAAAGTTCCCTTCCGGGTAAGATTTAAAATTAGGTCGAGAATGTCCTGATAAGCAATTATGGTTTTTTTATTCCTTAGCATCGTCAGAATTTGTTCGATCTCCCTGCTCTAAATTGATGCTAAGTCCCCACTCGGAGGAATTTTCCGGAGGGAGGCGATTTTAAATTAGACAGCCATGAAAAAAGGCAGCGGCAGGACTGCCTGTGAGTGAGGTGGAGAGAAACGGGAGGAGGAAAGAGGGAGAGGGAGAGAGGGAAGAGAAGTGCCGCGCATGGCCGACGCTCTCACTCAACTCCACTGGCAACCAACCTGCGATTGGCCTGCGGCGCGCAATGATGATCACCCATACTCAATTCTCTGCTTTTTATCCGCTTTTTAATCATGGCTCACGACCCCCTTCACCCGTTCGTGGTCCACGGTCCTTTTCCCCCTCTCTCCCTCGATCTGTGTCCGCGGAGATTGCGGAACTTTCTCTCTCTCTCTCTCGCCCTCTCGGCGTGTGCAAAGTGCAAAAGCAGAGTCGGCGAGGCGAAAGAGGAAGGGACCAGGTGCGAGGCTGGATTGTAAAATGCGGTGCGTGCATGTGAGTGGATTCGACTCATCATTTGGCCCACCCCACATAGGTTACACAATCATCTCCCTCCCTTCCTATTTATAAACTCCACCCCGTCATCTCTCCCCTGCATCATCGGTCAACAACGCCCAGCATGGGTCGCAACCTCAAGAACGCCCTCCTCGCCTTCGTCGCTCCACTCCCCTCCATCCTCTTCTACTTGGCCTTCCTCAAACACGCTGTCTCCGCCCCCGTCGGCGATGGCGGCGACGGCGGCGACGGTGGCCTCTCTCCTCTCTGGAGTTGGTGCCTTCACCACCCTTTTCTCTTGGCCAACGCCCTCTTCTTCTTCAACGTCAACGTCCTCTTCTGGGTCATCGGTCAAATTCAGTCTAGCCACTGGGTGAGTGCCCCCCCCCCCGCTTCTCTTCTCCTCTTGCTTCGTGGGGACCGGCAAGTTGACCGTTTCTCCTCTGTTTCTTCTTGCTCGTTGCAGATCATAGATCCTTACTGGACGGTGATTCCCGTCATGCTGACGCATTACTACGCCACCCACCCTCTGGGGCAGTACAACTGGTGGAGATCCAGGATTCTGATGGTGATGACGTGGGCGTGGGCCTTGAGGCTCTCCCACAACTACTTCAGGCGAGAGAAATGGCAGTGGGGTGCTCGGGAAGACTGGAGATTCACCGAGATGCGCGCGCAGTATGGCAAGAACTGGTGGTGGGTCTCCTTCTTCGCCATCTACGTCTCTCAACAGGTGCTCTCTGCCCTTCCTTTCGGCCCCCGAGTCAGTTAATTCTCTTTTGCGCCAGGTGACTGCTTGATGAAATGTCTGAACGAGCTCTGCTTGCAGGTTTTCCTACTTGGAGTGTGTCTCCCGACGTATGTCGTACACTCGGTGGACAAGCCCCTGAATGTTTGGGATTTTGTGGCTGTTCTTGTCTCGGTTAGCGGCATCGTCGTGGCCTACTTTGCAGATACTCAACTTCATGACTTTGTCTCTAGAAATGAGGAGCTGAAAGAGCTGGGGAAGCCCTCGGTGCTCACTCTTGACGAGGGCTTGTGGCACTACTCGAGACACCCGAACTACTTTGGCGAGCAGCTGTGGTGGTGGGGACTAGTCATATTTGCGTGGAACCTGGGACAGGGATGGACGATGGTCGGCGCGCTGATCAATAGTCTGTGCTTAGCTTACGTGACCGGGCTTGTCGAAAAGCGGATGTTGAATAAGACTCACAGGGCTGAAGCTTACAGGCATTATCAGAAAACTACATCTGTATGGATCCCTTGGTTCAAGGCATCCGACCAGTCTGGAAAGGACAAGACCACTTGATCTTTGTACTTAACTGTTTGTGGAAACATGTGTGGACCAGTTTGTGTCGTAAAATGAACACTTTCACATTGTTTCGTTTGGCTTTCTATACCATTTTCTGGGTTCTTTACATCGATCCTTAAAATCCACGCAGGAATAAGCAAAACAGATCACTCTCCACGCAGTAATTATTGTATGTTCGGAGTACTAATACGAAAACAGACGCACTAACTCAGTTGCCCGACAGCATCCGTTGCTGAGTGTTTGCCTGGGGAGTTGCGCTAGCGCAACGGTATTGACTGTGTGACGGTCAATGGATAGGAACGACATTTTCCTTTCTCCAAGACAAGCGTGTGGAAACAGCCAAGCAAAACACAAATCTGTCTCTTTCTCGTGGAAAGAACCGAAAGAGATGATTTCCATATCATTAGCTTAGAAAACAGTAAGTCAATCCTCGACCACACATTTTCCATGAAAGAGAGAAAAATCTATGTTTTGCTTGGCAATTTCCACTCGCTTGTCTTGGAGAAAGGAAAAAAAATTTCCTATCCTTTGACCGTCGCAAGGTCACCCCGTCATGCTAGCCCAACTCTTTGCCAAAATACTTGTGTTCTTTTTGGTGATGATATATTAAGATTAGTCTATCAAATTGGTATGCCCAGTGAAATGGACATTTAGATGAGTAGGCAAGGTCGCATTGAGAATCCAATGTCAATTTTGTAAACCGAACTTATTATACAATTACTTTTCATGTGGCAGAAGAGCAGCCCGCCAGTCAACTGGCTTAGACGGAGGACACTTAAGTGCGTATAACTTCAAAATGTACACTGCAGTGCCACTTTCTTTGAAAAGTGGGACACTTAAGTGCCACCTCCGGCGACCCTTGCCGGAAATCCTACGTGGCAATATTTTATTATTTTTTATTGCCTACGTGGCTCGCCGGAGAGCTGAGTCGGCTCTAACTCACCAAAAACGACGTCGTCTGCATAATAAAAGCCCCGAATCTTCCAAAAACAACATCGTCTCCCCAAATGCCCCAAATCTAAAACCCTAAATCGGCCAAAATCTCTATTGAAGTGCTCGAATCCAAGTCTCGAACCCTAATTTTCATTTGCCCAAAATTCCTTCGTCGAATCTTGGAAATGGAGAGCGGGACTCGTAGCGGCGCCTCAATTTCCTCTCACCAAAGCGAAGGAGAAGGCCAGCGTTTCTGTTTTTGTGGGTTACCAAGTCCAAGAAGAACATCGTGGACTCGAATCAATCCTGGAAAAAGATTTTATGGATGCGCCCGATATAGAGAAGCGTCGAAGTGCAAATACTTCAAATGGGTCGATGCGAAGTTCTCGACCGAGCCACGAGGGTTATATTGGATCTACTTCATAAAAGACAGCAATCTTCATCTCGTGTTCGTGGACGACTTGGACGATGTTGACTCAATGCAGCTCAAGCGTCTTCAGCTAAACTTTTTAAGAATGAAGTCTCAATGCAAGCTCAAGCATCTTCAACTAAACCTTTCAAGAATGAAGTTTCAATGATGAAAATTGAACGAAAGTGTTACCAAGCGTTTATTATGGTGTTGTTTTGTTGTCTATTGTACTTTGTGATGAAATGTAAAGCACTTGAAAATGAGAAAAAGTTTCTCCGACCGCCATAGTTAAAAATGGTGTTGTTTTGGATTAAATGTAGGCTTTTTTCTTTTTGAAAGATGCGAAGAAGTTTCTGTTGTTCCACAAGATCATTGTGGTTTTGTTGTTGTTTATGCTGTCATATGGAGTTGCCATAAGTTAAATTACCATCATCTTCTCTATTTTGATGCAGACCAACATATACACAAGACAAACATGAGTGATTACCCGAGTGCCATAAGTTGTATTTAGTAATCACTTAAGTGCTAGTCGCGATGAAAAAATGATCACTTAAGTGTTAAGTTATTATTAAAGTGATCAGTTAAGTGTCACTTGTAGTTAAAAGTGAACAGTTAAGTGCCAAGTTTTTTAGAATATGACCAGTTAAGTGCCAATTTTTTTTAGAGTTTTCTCTAAAAATTGCGCCAGCCACCACCACTGACTGCGCCACTAACCATCACCACTAGCCACACTACGCACTAGGCGCTCCAGCCACCACCATGCTGGTGGTGTTGCTGCACAAGGTACTAGTGCAAGCTGAGCCTTGCACTAGCTTGCACCAGTACACATGGTGTAAGATGTGCAAACTGCACACTTGCACCAGGTGCAGGTGCAACATAAGCCTATAACCCCCACCACAAACCCATAATCACCGGGCATCACCACCACCACACCAGCACCCCAACCACCACATTAGCACCCCAACAACAAACTCACTACCACCAAGCATCACCATCCACCACCACCAGCCACACCAACACTCCGGCTACCACCACGAACACTAACGAAGCGGCAAGTAAAAACGAAATCCATGACAAACAAAGCAAAAAATTGACAAGCGGCGCAGAGATCATTCCATTGATATTGAAATTAAGTCTCACAACATCAATGACAAACTAAAGAAAAAAAAAAAAAAAAAGATAACCATCCATAGCAAGTGTTATTATAACGTTAACATTTACATAACTGTTTTGACTCCTAAGCTCCACAAATCCTATCACGTCCCATCTCATCAATCAATATACACGACACCCCCCATTCATGCTCCTTTCGATGGGCCTTTCACTTGATTCATAATTCTTGCACTCTTTCTAACTGGACATGCAACTTCTTCTTCAACCTTCTCGGTATCCACTGACTTAGATGGAGCTGCAAATGTCCCAGGCCGAATTGATTCAAAAGGAGCTGCAACTAGGTTCTTGCTCTTCTTTCTTGTTGGCGCAGTTGATGTTTTCTTTTTTGTTGGTGCAGCCGTTGATTCTTGAGTTGGGCCTGAGATAAGAACCTCTGAACTTCTCCCAGGCTACAAAAAGACAATAAATTGTCAACAAAAGTCTACAGCATAAATGAAATTAAATGCAGCCAATAAAACTTACATTCAGAATAACTGTTCCGATGCGGCTCATCGTATAAAGGCCATAGCCATATTGTCTTAACCTCTTCCCAAGTGCCCCTCTTGTTTGAATAGGGGTGTCACTTTTCGAACTTGTGATTTGTTGACTCTTTTTCTTGCTTTCTTGGGCCCTTCACTACAAATGGGTTTCTTCGACCAATTCTTCACTGGGCGTCTTCTAGATGGCCTTTGTGTAGCCGCCCCTTCACCGGCCTTCTTCTAGTTGTCCTTACGTGTAGCCTTTCAACTTCAGTGACACCTCCTTCTGTTGGGCCTTCTGGTGATACTGGTGGTGGTACTTGTGGTGCCCCTTGTAGTGATTCTTCTGGTGGCCCCTGTGATGACCCTTGAGGTGGCTCTTGTGATGGCCCTTCAGTTGGCAGTTGAGTTCCAACTTGCTTTCTTCGAACCTGAGAAAGAGGCGAAAGACACCATAAATATAACATCGGGACATATAATAATGTAAAGAAAATGAAAAACTGAATACAAATGGTTGAATCTACCACTTTGGGTATTTCTTTTTTGAAGAACGATCGTTGAACCGGCCGTGATCTTTTTTTGGGCCAATCCTTGGTGGTCATCTTCTACCTTGCCTTCTTCGAACAGGCTGTCCAGTTTCATGACTTACTGGGGTTCTTCTTGTGACCTAACAAACACATTACATACAAGATCAAATAGGATATTATGTACATTTTTATTATAAACGACAAAGCAACATAAACATAAAATAAATTTCATGACTTACCGGGATTCTAGTTGTCGACTGAAGAACAGTCGACTCACTTGGCCCTGCTATTTGCATTTCTCCAACTGTCTCTTCACTAGGCCCTTCACCTTGCCTCAACGGTTGTTGTTGCTTCCTCAATTGACAACCTTTAATATTGTGGCACTAAGCGACAATAAGAGCACGTTATCTTTGCACCCTGCCTGCTCATTCTTTGCGGACCCGAGACCTCTCCTTCCGCCATTCTTTGTCTTCGTTTTGGCCTTCCAATTTTCTTCTTCAGTGGCAAAGGTTGAGGTGCTTCATGATCCGTGGGCTCCCAAAACTTGCTACTTCTAATTGGCTGCATCATGAATCGATAGGAAGCAAGGTATTTTGATTTATGGTACCAATCATCGATGTAATCATCGTATTGTCGCCCTTCAACTTGGATGGCACATATGGCATGTGCACATGGAATTCCACTTACTTGCCATGCTCTACATGAATACTTCCTGCTTCCTAGATTGACAACATACTTATCAGCACCCTTCATTATCTCATATCCGTCATCTCCATTCCAAATGCGATGACAATGCCTACTTGCAGCCAAGTTGTCATCCAATTTCTTGGCAATCTTAGGACCATATTGTCTAGTCCACTTTGCAGCCTCATTTCTTTGTTTTTGCAACCGAGTCATAACCGCAACTCGTATATCTTCAAGCATTGAGATGACTGGTTTGCATCTGGCATCTATTATCTTCGAATTAAATACTTCACAAATATTGTTGTCGACATTATCGCACTTGAACTCCTCACTAAAGAATGCCCTGCACCAATGCTTCGGTTCTAGTTGAAATAGGGTAGCACAACCTTCCTTTATCAACTGAAGCAGTCCTTCTTTGGCTATCCTAAAGTCAGCCATGTTTGCACTCTTTGCTAATTGCCAAAATTGCAAGCTGTGACTTATCCCCTTTGTAGGTCTTTGCCCAATTTCCGTATATGTGCCGCACACACATTCGATGTTCGGCATGGGGCAACAACTCGCTCTTGCGAACCAATCCACGCAATAATTCAAAGTAAGAAATACTAGAGCAAATTACATGTTCATATTACAAAGCAAACTATTGACTAAATTTTTCAAAAAGCAAGCATTACCTTTTGTTGGTCACTCATGAATGCCCACCCTTCCCCGTTTGTTATCTCCAAGTCGGCCATCGATTTTTCAAGAACCAGGACCAATTGTCCTTGTTCTCAATCTTTACAATAGCCCAAGCTAGTGGGAACATTTGGTTATTCGCATCTCTTCCAATCACCGCCAACAATTCTCCCTTGCACAAGCCCTTCAAGAAACAGCCGTCCAATCCTATAATCCGTCTACAACCAGCTAAAAATCCCCGTCTGCATGCATCAAAGCACACATAGAACTTATCGAACTTGGTCCCATGATTAGGAAGTGATCTCTCAACCACCTCTACATACACTCTACTTGTAGGGTTTTGCAGCCTACACTCCCAAGCATACTCCCACACCTGCCCATATTCCTTAGCATACTGACCAATAAGTATCTTTATCACATTTTGCTTTACCCTTTTGCACTGAGTCCTAGATACATTGATGCCTACACGCTCCTTCATCAGCATCCTAAAGTTAGTAATTTTCATCTCGGGCATCAGCTTGATCAGATCGAAGAAGTGCTTGGACAACCATGCACTTGTTACTCTTTTGTTTTGAAAATTAATGGAACAAGTGTATTCCTCTTGGTAGGCTCTAATCTGGAAAGACCCACTCCTCTTAACAAATGCGCCGTAAATCCTCCATGGACAATTTTGCTGCGAACACCTAGCTCTTACAAATTTCTTAGTATTTCTAATGAAATCAATATTTCTTTGTGGAGCAATGGAGTTCTTCAGTATAACTTCCCTAAATTGTATCGCATCATGGAATTTCATACCTACTGACAAAGTAGGAGAGGCAACGGATGGATCATAGGAAAGAAACTTACTTTTCCTTCTACGCACAGCTCGTTGATCTTCTTCAAGTTCGTCCTGGGAAGTAGCGGTGTCGATGCTTTCTTCATAATCTGTCTCCTGGCCAGCAACACCAACATCTACAGGGGCCTTCGTCTCTGTTTGAAACTTCATCAACTACCTGCAAAGTTGCAAATCTATCTGACAAAAGTTCCTTTGTTTTTTCCTTGACTGTGTAAGCTCCTCATCGTCGTCGTCACTTAAGATTAATAAATTTTCAGCAGCCAACCCTTCATCATCATCGTCATCATCACCATTACTGGATTCAGCTACTTCCCAATCTAATTTAGTGATGGTGACATCACCTATGTCACCATCGCTCTGGTGAACAGCATCTACGCCCCTCTCCTCCCCGTCCTGTCCATCATGCCCTGCTCCATCCCTAACCTTAGTACTAGCTTGAATACCATCTCCTCCTTCTCCTACTTGGGTGCTATCTCTGTCATCATCTTCATCCTCACTATTACTATTGTTTTCAACAAATATTTTCGCCTCTTCGCCATGAAGATAATGATATAGGACATCCCTAAAACCATTATCATCTTCCAAAACTCTCAAACCATCTCTCAAGCCTTTCCCAGGAACACAGTACAGCAACTTTTGAAATCTACAAGGCAAAAATGTCACTATATCCCTAACAAATCCAATATAATATACCTTCTTTATATCTACAAAGATAGTACCCTCATTCCCCCCTCATACTCCCACTCATCCTCCCCAATCACAAAATCCCCACCGTAGTAAACGATGACAGCAACATAGTCCTTATCATGAGCCATTTCTGCAACGAAAGAGGAAAAATATACAATTAACTTTTGGGACCACATTCACAAAGAACAACAGACAATTGCATGTGGAAGTCCCTACACTCTTTATTAAAGAAAAGAAGAAAGAGGGAAGATGCATAGGTCAGACGACAGCTGCAGCTTGAAAAGAGGCCTCAGGACAAATAGAGATGGGGGCCCAACAACTACTTTGATTATGTCATCGCATTCCTTTAAAATATGGAGAGATCCCTCAGATAAGCATGGGTCCTCATGACACCAATTTCAACAATGCAATTTATTAAAAAAAAATCCAGAAGTCCCAATCCCCACGACAACAAGAGATTCGATTTGGACATGTTCAAGGTCCAATACTCCGAACCCTAACAATCACCATCGCACATTTCACATCCGACCACTACAAATTACTTTCGCACATCACAATTCAACATCAGAGCCCTAAATCACACATCACAGTGGATGGTGCGACGTCGAGCCCTACACCGAGCCCTAATTTTCCCCCAGCCGAGCCCTACACCGAGCCCTACATTTTGAGGCCGATCCTAAACTGTCAATCCGAACCCCCCCAATAGGGTTCTACCACCACATCTGAGCTATAAATCTTACATCAATACCATCCAAGCCTAAGCTTTCCTAGCCAACCCCCAAATTTCAAGTCTGAGCCCTAATAAATGAGTCGGAGCCCTAATTTCACCACAGGGGAGAGGAAGAAGAGAAAAAACCTGAGCAAATCGACGACGGCGAGCAACGACGGCGAGCGACGACGACGACGACGACGGCGATGACCTGCGAATGGCGACCTGTGAACGGGCGAGCGTGAACAGCGATGGAGAGGACGTCGGATCTGGTGTGAATCGATGGACGAACGGTTAAAATCCAAATAAGCTAAACGACGTCGTTTAGCACTAAGGAAAAACGACGTCGTTTAGTTTGGCCAAAGGCATAGTGGATGGGGCGACGTCGTTTTCCTCCTCCACGTGTGCTTTTTTTTCTTTTACTAAATTGCCACGTCGGTTAAGCATGTCGCCGGAAAATGCCACGTCTGCATTTTGGCCGATTTTTGGCCGGATTGGCACTTAAGTGTTCCATTTTACTCCGATATTGGCACTTAAGTGTACCTTTTCAAAGTTATGGCACTTACGTGTCCCTCCGTGCCAAGTTATGGCACTCCAGGTGTCCCAAACTCCTTTTCATGTACATTAATCTTGAATTCATTAGAATATGCACAGAATGGAAGAATCGATATCTTATTTTAACGGGAGAATTAAAGTTTGCTTTTGAGATAATGACATGGCAGTTTCTAAATTTTCACCCAATATGCAATGTTATCTAAAACTTTTAAATCATTCAATGTGGCCCTTTTATTATTGGCCTGTTTGGTAACCATCCAAACAGTGCATGATTCATTTTTGTTCCCCGGAATCGGTTTGGGACGAGAATCGCGTTTGGTAAAATTTTTGTTCCCGAGAACAGATTGGGAAGAGAATTAAGAATAAAAAAAAAAAAAAGTTGATTCTTGTTAGGGAACAAAATTGAGAATCAAAACTCTTCTTCTTCTCTTTTCTTCTTCTTCATCGACCTCCATCCCGCGACCGCCGCCCACCTCCGTCCGCCTCCGCCGCTGCCTGCCGCCGCCACCGGTCGCCGGCAACTGGTCATGCGAGCTCGCCGGGAGGCTCGCCCGAGCCACGGCGAGGCTCGGCCTCGCTAGCCTCGGCGAGGCTCGCCTAGCCCCGCGAGGCCCACGTGGCCACCGGCGAGGCTCGGCGGCCACCGACGAGGCTAAGCGAGCCTTGCCCGGCTGCGACGAGGCTCGGCCGATGAGGGGCCGGCCTCACCCAGGGCGGCGACACTCCGATGAGGTCGCCCGGCAAGAAGAAGAAGAATAGGAGAAAAAAAGTAAAGAAAAAAAATATAAAATTTATTTAAAAATTAAAAGAAATTGATTTGGAACATAATCAATTAACACGGTACCAAACGCAATTGATTATTAGAATCGAAATTTTGGACGATTACCAAACGCATTCTTTTACTCGAGAATCAATTTCTATGAACATAATTAAAAATAATCATTTTAACTGTCGAATGCGTTCAGGGAGCAAATCGTTCTAAATGCGCCATGTTCAATATAATCCCAAATTTTTTTTTAATTTGTTCAATTTTATTCCCTCAACTTTCCATAAAAATGTTAAATCGTACTATTCACAAGTGTTCATAATTATTTTATACCCATATTTTAAAATATCTTTTCATTTCAATCATTTTTCAAAATCAACAAAAAATATGTTATCTTCTTATTGCTTATTACATTTTGGCCATGATAAGTATCACTATAATTCCGTTTTAGGTATATCTTAACTGAGAATACTTTTTACGATTTTCTTTTTACCTTTTTGGTCTTTTGTCACCTTTGGACTTTTTTTTATGATTGAAAAAACTAGATTGTACAAATTGAAAATTTATGAACTAGATTGGACACTTAGGAATGGTTCAAGAACTAAATTAAACAAATCAAAAGCCCATCGATAACATTACATATTGAGCTAAATTTTAGAGATTATTTTGGCATTTTTCCTTTATTTTTCATAATTACAGAGGAGACTGACCTAGTGGGAACTCTTCTAAAGATGAAAGTGGTATATAAAAGAAACTCTCATTTTGTCCGAGCTCATTTTACTAACAAAATGCAATGTACCTTGTAAAGTTTGGTTAAAGATTTCAATTTCACAGCTTACGACGACAATTGTCAATTTATTCTTTATTTTTGTGTGATTACAATTTATTAGAATAACGATACATATTAAATACCGAATATTCAAAATTGATATATCAAGTGACCTTTCGATATGTTGTTGTTTAATGTTCATGCTCACTCTCCACATGTTAATTTATAGATTAGTCTTATCATATCCAATTTTTCTATTTTCAAAATAGTACTTCTTAGCTCAAGAATCTACCTACATTAATTTCTTAAGTCACAAGTCATTGATCAAGAGACAAAGGGTGAAAGTGACAAGAAGTGGCTAAATAAATACTTCAGTAATTAATAATCAGTAAATACATGCTCATTAAATTTTTCTTAGAAGGGCATGAAATGAAATTTTTAATGCTCGTCTATTCTTCAATTTAAAGGAAGGGAAAAATGTGAAACGATTTTTAAAAAACACAAGTTTGTATATTGTAAAAAAAATAATCGGAAAAAAAAAAAAGAGAGGAGGAAAAAAAACGCATCTTTAGCACCATCCTGGCGAAGTCCCCAAAATGCCCCTGGCCTGACAGCGTGGCGCTTGGCTATTGGCTGCGACACGTGCGGGGAGCATGTAGACGATCGTGAATCCAAGACCCGTCTTACTCACTTTCCCAGTGGCTTGACTCTCCCCCGCCGAGTCAACTCTCTAAAACCTCCCCAATAAATCCGAGGCTCTCTCCGAACCCCACGAAGACGCGACCGCGAGGCCCCGTCGAGTTTGCAATTCCCGATCGATCGTCGACGCCGCAATCGAATCCGCGACCTCAAATGCGGAGGTCGTAGCAGCTCGGGGACGCGTCGCGGCTCGGAAGAGAGATGAAGGCCTGCCGTAGATCTGGGTTCTGGATCGTCGTCGTGTTGGCGGTTTGCCTGGGACTGGCGAGCGTTCATGGCGAGAATCGGCGGCCCAAGAACGTGCAGGTCGCGCTCCGGGCCAAGTGGTCCGGCACTCCATTGCTCCTGGAAGCCGGGTATTTCTCATCCCTATCCTCCTTTTTTCTCGCCAATGAACACGAGCGCACGTGATCGGATGCTCTCGATTGCGATTTCTCTCGCCGGCGCTGGTGTCGTGAGTTTGGATCGCCGGTTGTTTTGCTCCGGTTCCGTCAAAATGGTTTTCGGGGCTTCCTGTGCCTGCCTGCAAGCATGACTAAACATTTTGATCGTTCTTCTCCTTTCGAAGGGAATATCTCTTTGCGATGGATTTTTTCCGAGTGTTGCAGCACTATTGTATGCACTGTTGTATCTGCGTTGCTTAAAATAGTCTATCTGGATTTCGTCTTTGGTAATCCGACTGCTCTGTGAGTTCTTCGACGAGCACGTGTGCTCATCCTGTTGGTGGGGACGTCACCTTGGGGAGTGGTTTTTCCTTGTTATGTAGTTTTTCTCATTTCGCAGTAGCTGGACTAGTCAAACTATGGACGACAGTTCTTGTTCATCGTACTTCTGAATAGGTTCATTTTTTGGATTTTCCTTTTTTTATACTTGAATTTCCTCAGTCAAACATTTGGACCTGGAGGATTTGCTACTCGAGCTATTTAGCCACATTTATCTAGAGTTTATTGTGCTATTGCATTTAATGACTTGCCTCTCTATGATCAGTGAACTGCTATCAAAGAATGGAAAGACCTCTTTTGGGAGTTCATTGAGGCGTGGCTTCACTCTGAGGGAAACGATGCCAACCCCTCTACAGCCAGGGACTGCCTGAAGAAAATTTTAGGGCATGGAAACTCTTTGATAGGTCACTCATTGGCACCATTGTTCGAATTCTCTCTTCTTCTTAGATCAGCATCACCACAATTAGTGCTTTATAGGCAACTAGCCGAGGAGTCTCTCTCATCTTTTCCTCTGGCTGACGATGTTAGCTCAAGCAATGTGAATCCTGGGTTTCCTAGTGAAACAGAGGGATTAAAGAGAAAGTTAGATTCCTTGCCTGTTGGGGGGAATCCGGATAGCCCAAATGGGAGATGTTGTTGGGTAGATACTGGAGGGGAACTGTTCTTTGATATTGCAGAGCTAAACTTGTGGCTTCAAAATCCTGAACGGTGCGTTCCATTCTCTTGTTTCTAGACATTGTTGTGTTGGCATTATTAAATTCTTCACGATTGCGTTGTCTCCTGATCAAATTACGTACAATTTTCTGTCAGCAGGAATGGAGATGTTTTTCATCAGCCTGAACTCTTTGACTTTGATCATGTCTATTTGGACTCAAGTATAGAAAGTCCAATTGCTATTCTATATGGAGCTCTTGGGAGTAACTGTTTGAAGGAGTTCCATGGAACTCTTGTTGAGGCTGCTAAGAAGGTTAGTTTCGTAATCTGGAAGTCATTCCTTACCATGTCTCAAGCCATCTTCTCATTATCCTGATTTTTTTTAATCTGTAGTATACAACAAAACAAAATTGTAATATTCTTGGGGGATATTGGTGCTGACAATGTTGAGGGACTTATTCCTCTAGGGCATTTTGTTGATCTATTTTTAGAATGTATAGTGCCATAAATGATCCCATAGATTGCACTTTTTTTTAAGAACCTTTTTAGAAAACTGTTGCGATCTTTTGTGGGTTCTGCCATCGCTAACTCATGACCTCAAAATATACAGGGAAAAGTTATTTATGTTGTCAGGCCAGTATTGCCATCTGGTTGCGAATCAAAAGTCGGTGTTTGTGGTGCCCTTGGAACAGAAGATTATGTAAACTTGGGCGGTTATGGTGTGGAGCTTGCTCTGAAGAATATGGAATATAAGGCTATGGATGATAGTGCAGTGAAAAAAGGTCTGTAATGGGACTTGATTTATATCTGAATCCATAGAAGCAGATGACATCATAATTCTATTCTTTTTTCTTATTCATTGGTAACCTTAATATGTATTTCATGTTCTATATTGATTGCCAAAAACTTCTGAAGTTCCTTTTATTAAACAAAAGCTTTGAGGAAACAGAGAAGGAACTCAGACGGTACAATAGGAAGTTTTGTTGATGACTGCAGAGTTTGATTTCAGGTGTCACTTTGGAAGATCCCCGGACAGAAGATCTTACACAAGATGTTAGAGGATTCATTTTTTCCAAGATCTTGGTATGTTGCCATAAGTTTAAGATAGTCCATATCTTCCAATTTATGTTAGATTCAAACATAACCTTATTACAGTCATCTGTGTTTTTGGGGAAAAAAAAATGAATCTTGTTCTACTAAATAGTGCCCATGCCACAAGCAGAAGAAGCTCTATGAAAAGATGTTAGACAAGTGCTTACATTCTCTTCACTTTAAGGTGTGAAATTATTTTGGACCACTACCAAGTGGTCTAGAAGATTGAACTTTTACATGAATGGGTCATTCTCACAGTTTGGCTGCACTTAGGCCAAAGATCAAAGTGTGGAAATATTATTGGGGAGACAAATAAAGAGCCTGGAAATATTTGAACATAGGACCTCCTGTTTTAACAATTGTGTTGACTGTTTTGAAAGTTTAAGCTTTTAAGTGAAAGCTTTTTTAAATATTGAAATAAGGGATCTCGAGACATGGAATGTTAGGATGGGATAGAAGTAGTTCTTTGACATAGTCTAAGATGTACTATGATCTAGCAATTCATGCAATAGGTTGAAGTGTGCTGCTTAGGTCAGCCATCTATGGACTGTATTTCTTTGTGGCCTAATGTTTTGGGTAGTTTGTTCAATAGCGCAAAACATGCTGTTTAGGTTCAAACATTTCTTGACATAGCGTTTTGGGATATGTGTTGTTACTGGAGAAGGAGATGTGTTATCGCTTTATGTTGAATTGATTCCAGTTTTAATTGCCGATTTGCAGGAACGCAAGCCTGAGCTGACATCTGAAATTATGGCTTTTAGGGATTATTTATTATCAGCGACAGTATCAGATAGCCTTGATGTTTGGGAACTGAAAGGTATCTATTACATTAATTAGTTTATATAGTGATCTGTGTTTGATGACTTGCCTTTTTACAGATTTAGGACATCAGACCGCGCAGAGAATAGTTCATGCTTCAGATCCTTTGCAATCAATGCTGGAAATCAACCAAAATTTTCCTAGTGTAGTTTCGTCATTGTCACGGATGAAGGTAAATGTCCCAGTGTCAGATTTTCATTCTTCTAGACTAAAGCTTATATGATGATGTGTTTATATCATCCTTTCTGCTTTGGGTTTCTCATCTTCTTTCTTTTGGTTGTTGCAAGACTTACTAGATACTCTCAGAAAAAGTAACGGGCACAATTCTTTCTTGATCCCTGACCCTGATTATTTTGGCACCTGCAGCTAAATGATTCAGTGAAAGAAGAGATACTTGCAAACCAGCGAATGATCCCACCTGGGAAGTCTTTAGTGGCGCTGAATGGGGCTTTGATCAATATTGAAGATGTTGACCTCTTCCTGTAAGGCTTTTCCACCCTTGAGCTGCTTTATTTGTCACTTTTGGCTGAAGACCCCCTTTTCTCCTCCCTAAATTTTCTAGCATGACCATAACTATAGCTTCTGCCATTCCTGACTGTCGTGCCCCAAAGTTTCAGTCTGAAGCTTTGAGGTGGAGGTCAACTTCCTGCAGTTTTGGATCTGAACATATCATATATGAGCATGGGACTGGTAAAGATAATTGTATTTATGGGTATAATGATACGTCTCTGAGCTTTCCCATGTTACTCAGCACCCTGTATTGAGCTATGTCCTATTATTTTTAGTTGAAAGTTGTGCCTTACGCCACTTAAGTTTTTGTATGGACCACTTCAAGCATTTACTTTATTTGGGGATAGGGGGAGGCAGTGTTGAAAATCTATGATATGTGCGAAAATCAAAATGGAAAAACGACTGGTTTTTTGGTGAAGTTGTTAATCATCTCCACTCTCTAATCGATTGTGTAGATTAACTATAGCTCCCTTATGATCTAGTACATCAAATTTAATGCATTTACCCATTAGAAAGCAACTTTTCCCACTAGCACCGTGGTGGGGCAACAGTGATGGGCTCACTCAAATTGAGCAGTTGTTATGGCTCAAACTGCCCATTCCATCGCAGATGTGGAACTCCTATGGAACGTCCAGGGGGGTCAACGCATCAAAGAAAGCAACATCTCTAGTTGCTCTGTTTAATTTTACATGTCAAATACTTTTGTCTGCACAATTGGGATTTAAGAAGACTGAGCTTTGTCATACAAACTAAACTGTACAGTTTAAGTCATGGTTTTGAAACTGTGGGAAAAGCAAATAATTTTAATCAGCTGGTGACTAGATTTCATGGAATCAGAGTTGAAAAATTCAGACAATTTTGTAATTATGCTGGATACCGCTTCCTGAGCTTCTGGATAGCATGTGCCTTTGAAACTTTACACATCTGCTGCTATTATTGACTGAAATACAGCTTGATTCGAGATCTTTACTTTTTTTCCGTCTTTTCTTATATCTCTCCTCAACAGGCAAGGTGAATACCCTATTTTTTGGTTCTTCATGTATTCTCTTTTCTATCATCTATAGTGGCTTCCCTTTGTTGTAACAGAGGAAGCTGGCATAATATCTTTCTTTTATTTACAAGGCCATGGTCATGTACTCTTATGATGTTGTAGATTTGATCCAAGATGAGAGGTGGCTGATAATCTTTTAGACAAAGATGCTTTCTGTACTGAGCTTATTCACTGTGGCCATAATTGATGTTTCATTCAATTCTTTTATATCTACGTTTTTCCTTCTTGCTGTGGAAGATTCTCCTTATCCTTTCAAAAATTTGATAACTTTTGCTGGTTTTAAATTGATGGTGTTATTTTGTTCGTGCTGGCTGTGACAGGTTAATGGACTTGGTTCATCAAGATTTGTCTCTGGCCGACCAGTTTGCAAAGATGAAGGTATATGGATGTCATTGTTGGCAATAGAGCTAGGAGATAATTGACTACACAGCTTGTGTATTGAAATATGCTCTTTTCCTTTTGACCAAGAAAACAGTTCATATGCTGCACTCCACATAGGATCATTCCCTTCATCTTGGGAAATGTCATACAATCAAAATTAGAGAAGTGTAAATATTACTGTTTCAGCATTAGACATCTGAGTCCACTGAGCTCTTTGACTCTCAGGTTTCAGTGTACATTCATATATGTCAATAAAAATTAATAGAACTAATATACTCAAAGCGGATTTAACACTTTTCTGCATAGCAGACATTGAAATATATATGGTACTAAGTGTACTAATTTCACTTCTAAGAGGATCCGATTAATGGGGTGCTGTTGCCATAATATAATTATAAATATGTTTCGTACCTTTTTCTTGAGGTTTCAGCATCTTAGCTTAAAAACATCTCCAACAGGAGCTTCATTTTTACTCACCTCTGGCCCAGCTTATGATGGCTGGAGTGAGAGAATTGTAAGTTTGTCTCTCCAAATCTGGTAAATTATGTCCTATCTAGCACAACCTTGCAAAATTCAAGGACATCTTATCATGATCTCGGGAGATGAATTTTTCTATCATGCTACTTGGCAATGCTAGGGGTGGAGGAATATTTGTTATACATAGTGTACGGGTTTGTTGTGGATAGAGTGGCAAACTTGTAAACAGTCATGAAGTACTTTTTATAAATAGAAGAGGGTACACACTGTAAAGCCTGACCCATTCCATGCAACTTCTTTTCCCTTGCATCATACTTGCGCGTGGTATCAAAGTCAAGTTTCACCCTAGATTTATTTAGCACGTGAGACTCCTGGTCCGTCAATTTGACGTGCTCTTCTCAGTCCAGTTTGCACATATGCTTTTTTATATTCACTAAGTCTCCCTTTACATATCAGTAAGTTGTTGGGTTAAACATTTTAATAGTTAGCACCACTTTATTGCTTAATGAATGAATTTTTGTTTACTTGTAAAAGAAATTTACAGTATAGGTAAAATGCAAGTCCCTTATAGAAACATGTGTGTTTTGTGGGAGCACTTTTTGTTTGATAGCCTTTGTTTGTCATTTTTTCTTTATGAGCATTTGGCCAAACTATAGTTGAAGTGAGTGAAGCTTGCTCCACATTTGGCAACTGTAGTGGACTTGACATTGCTTATGCCTGCAGATTCCCCAAAGTGCTATTGTGAAACTCTTGAGGACTTTGCCACCTCCTGAGTCCAGCATGTTCCGAATCGATTTTCGTTCAAGCCATGTTCATTATCTTAACAACTTGGAGGAGGATCCCATGTATAGGCGATGGAGGAGCAACCTGAATGAGGTAGTCATTTTATTGTCCAACCTCTCACTTATTGGCTCAACTTTGACTGTATGGTTTTGTCGTACAGATATTGATGCCTGTTTTCCCTGGACAACTACGTTACATCCGCAAGAATCTTTATCATGCTGTTTATGTCATTGACCCAGGCTCTGTCTGTGGCCTTGAGGCAAGTTCTGATGTCATCCCAAATTGTATTTCCTCATTTTTATTTGCGGCCATCTTGCAGTGAGTGACGGCTTGTTTCATTTCCTATTCTCTGGCCATCTTGCAGTCAATAGATATGGTTATATCTTTGTACGAGAATAATTTTCCAGTGAGATTCGGCGTGATACTCTATTCTTCCAATTTCATAGAGAAGTCTAAAATAAATGGGGTCTCACGCCATGCTGAAGATAATGGCGGTCAAACTGAGGATCTGTCCAGCTTGGTACTCTCTCTCTCTTTTATTTGTAGTCTTATTTAGTGTAGTTTAAACAAATAAAGAATATTGATGACACTTTATCTGTTTGTTTTTTGGCACAGATAATTGGGCTTTTCTTTCATGTCAAGGAAAATCATGGAACTCACTTGGCCTTCCAGTTCTTGAGCAGTGTACGATTTGGCAGATAAACTCAATGTTTAAAGCAAATTGATCTATCATATTTGTGTGATATGGACCTGGGTCATGTCCACAAGGCTTTTATCTTGCGCTTTTTTTTCAAAGATTTTTAAGTGCTGTAGCTTTTGGTATGTACTGTTGGTTGTAGGACAAAACACTTTTGATTGAAGCGCCTTTGGTTCTTTTGCTGTGTACAACCATAATAATTAAAACGCTGTCTGCGAGTGCAGAGAGCAGACATGCTCTGAATTTGTCATCCATGAAACTTTAGGTTGAACCAGAGAAAATAAAGCTCCCAGTCAATAAAATTGTTTTGCATCTAATAGTTCCATGCATCTATTCATTCATTTGGCTAGTTTTTTGTTAGAATTATTATGCTGTAGATCATCGGCTTATAAAAAAATTTGCATTTATTGCTCTAAACAGCTAGATACATGAGTTTTCTCCCTTTGTTTATGTACCAGAATGTCCATGTTCATGTCCTGTGAAGCTATAATATTTCTGTGTCAAGTTTGTCTTTTTCACATTTTTATGTTCTTGCTGTGCAGATCAACAGAGTACGGAGCGAATCTGTGGATTCTGAAGATGATACTCTTGAAAGGCACCATGTAGAAGCAGCATTTGTGGACACACTGCTGTAAGTCTGTCTGATGTAGCTTGGCTTAATCTTAACCTGCTATATGCTGATTTCCCCTTGCTCTCCTATATTCCTCCCCATCTTGAGCTCAATGGACAACAAAAGAGGTATTCCCTTCTTTACATCTTTTCAACTGACATAATTTACTTTCTGTTGGTAGACCAAAGGCAAAATCTCCACCACAAGACATTCTATTGAAGCTGGAAAAGGATCATAGTGTTCAGCTTTTGTCTGAAGAGAGCTCATTGTTTGTTTTTAAGCTGGGGTTGCATAAGAGGGGCTGTTGTCTCTTGATGAATGGTCTTGTCCTAGATGCTAATGAGGTGCTTTTTCTCAAGAAAAGAGGCTTCTTTTCCATTGATTATTGTGCACCTCTTTTTCTTGGCATGGCATTTATGCTGGATCTTTTCTCTGTCATATTCAAACAGGCACAAATTCTGTTGAAATGTATAATTTACTTAGATAAGTGCTTGAAACTTCTTGCTTATATTGGACAGCAAGTTCCGATGGTGATTTTTAAACTGGCTTATTATATCTAGCAGATTATACTTGTTTCTGTATGGTCCTATATGATTGGAGAGGCACAATTTCTTTAGGTCTTTTGTTGAAATGTATAATTTGCTTCAATAAAAACTTGTAATCTCTTCATCATGCCAAACAGGAAGTTCTGATAGGGGTTTATCTAGCAGTTAGACTTGTTCTCCTTGTGATGCTATATGATTGTAGAGGCACAGTGTTTGTCAATCCTCTTTGGAAATGTATAATTTGCTGCCATAAGAGCTTAAGATTTCTTCCTCATACCGAACAGCACGTTTTGACGGGAACTTTTAGACTGGTTCATTTCTAGCAGATTATACTTTCTTTTTTTTCACCCTGGTGATGTTTACACATTTGTGAAGTAATGAAGTATTTCACAAGTCCCCTAATCAGTTACCAGTAATTTCTTTCTGCTTTATCAACAATGTCCAACTTCTTTTAAACTCTAGGTAGTTTAGCTTTTTTGTTTCTTATATCCTCACTGCTGCACTATTTTCAGGAGGCTCTCATGAATGCAATGAACGATGAACTTCCAAAAATACAGGAGCAAGTTTATTATGGGCATATAAATTCCCACACCGATGTGCTTGATAAATTTTTGTCAGAAAGTGGTGTGAGCCGCTATAACCCTCTGGTGAGTGATTTGAATATTTAGTGAGACAGTAGATTACTTAGCTAGCTTATTAGTATGTTCACTTTCTCCTTGATCTTATGTACTCCAATAGATCATTGCTGACAGCAAAGTTAGACCACGGTTCGTGTCCCTCTCATCACTTGTTCTCCAAGGAAAATCTGTCCTTAATGAGATCAACTACTTGCATTCTCCTGAGAGTAAGCAGTGCTTTATATTCCTACTGGAGCATTTGCTTCTCTAATTGTCTCATATTCTAATCTAATGAGTACCCTTTATGCAAATTCTCTAGCCATGGATGATATGAAGCCTGTATCTCATCTTCTTGCAATTGATGTGACATCAGAGAAAGGGATGAAGTTACTTCGCGAAGGAATTAGATATCTGGTATTTTTATTTCTAAGATGCAGGAATTCGTATTTGGATATTCTATTTTTATGCCAAAATTGTCTTCCTACACTGACGTCTCGAATGCTTGCGTCAAAATGCAGATGGGAGGGTCTAAAATTGCTCGTTTGGGAGTGTTATTCAATGCTAATGAGAGTGCTGATTCTTCCAGTCTGCTCTTCGTGAGAGTTTTTGAATTTACTTTATCCTCTTATAGGTTGGTCAAAGATTCACCAGTCTGTAAATTTTGACTTTCTGTCTATGAAGCACATTCGTATTTTGAACTTCTGCTTGGGGTGTCATGCAGCCACAAAGAAAGAGTTCTGTACTTCTTGGATCAGCTGTCTTCGTTTTATGAGAACAAGTATATTCTCGTTTCTTCAATAGCTATTGAAACTACTCAAGAATTCAAGGATAAAGTCTATGAGCTGGCTGATGAAAACGGATTATCTTCTGATGCCTTCAAATCAATGCTACTAGAATTTTCTGTCAACAAGATGAGAGGAGATCTGAATAAGGTACTTTGATCATGTAACTCATTTCGGTGGATGGAAGTTTTTTGTTTCTCCATTTTCTACAGTAAAACCACGTGAGAATCATTGTAGCCATTAGGCTTTTGAAATCTTTGCCTTTAAATTTGAATATTGTTCAGATTTTTCTTTTCCTTTCCCTTTCTCGATTACAGATGTTCCTGATAATGATCTTATGCAGGTTGCACAATGTCTGTATAAGCTACTTGGCTCCGGATCCAATGTTAACGCGGTCATCACCAATGGAAGGGTTAGTTTCATGAGGCATATTGCATGATATGTTGCTCCAGGCTAAAAAACAAGAAGTGCTGTATTGTTTGAAGAAAGTTTTGATCAAGTCACAGACCAGAGTCACTTGTTCAGCCTGCATCCTAATAAATGAAATGCTGAAAAGCACAAGTCTGTGTTTGATATTGATTTTAATAAGTTAATAACCCTGGAGTATTATGTAATGAGTGTGAAAGAACATAGTCACATCTTCTGAAATCTCTCTTAGCAAATATAAGAATTACTCTCCTTTGTCCCTATAAACAGTACGAAATAGGTGCTCCTGCTTCATTTGGTCAGATTGTATTGTGTGTAATTTTGCATATGATTTACTGATTTGATTTTTTACAGCTGCTTTAGATACTATTTCATTGCTTTCTGTAGTGGGCGATTATGACCATTTAATATCCTTTATGATGTTAACAGGTTTTGTTTCCTGTTGAAGACACTTTTTTAAGTGATGATCTACGACTTCTTGAGTCCTTGGAGTTTAAGCAGCGTATCAAGTACATAATGGAAATCATTGAAGAAGTAGAGTGGCAAGATATAGATCCTGACTTGCTAACAAGGTTAGAGAGAATACTGTCCCCACTGCTAGTTATCTTTCATATGGTGTGTTCACCCTCCACCCCCAACCCCAACAAAGTATATGAGAGAGACAGGTGGGTAACACTATCAGTCTGGTCCTAACAAAATAAAGAACACCATGAGCACTTTGGCTGATGGATAATTGACTAAAGGCTAGCTTGCAGGTTTCATTATCATTTCTTTCGTCAGTTCTTCAAGTTTGCATATCTTTGGGAAATGCTATATGGACATGGACAAAAGCTTTAAGAAACACTGTTTTATGGCATTTAAGGGAGTCTTTAAGAATAAAAAAAGTGCGATGGGGAAAGAAATTCATGTAGCCAATTCCACTTTGTGGGGGAGAAGTTCTTTCACTCCTCTCTTGTCAACCTCCAAGCCTTTGTGGCTTCATGCAATGTCTTGTTATTGTATTCCTTGATATTTTTAGCCTATCAATACTATGGAACCACCACTTTCATAGCAATTCTATAAAATCACCACTTTCCACCAGAGCTTGGAATGTTCTTTCCTTGTAAAATAAAATAATTTTCGATATGTGCATATAATAAACATAAGCTGATGCTTTTGAGTCTAACAAATACATTTCCTAGGATCTAGTTCATTCGGTGCATTGTTTTGGGTAATTTTTCTTTTAATTAGACTTTATTTTTCTCTTTGCAGTAAATTCTTTAGTGATGTTATTATGTTTGCATCATCTGCAATGGCCTTGCGCGAACGGAGTTCTGAAAGTGCCCGGTTTGAGGTTTTGAATGCTCAGAACAGGTAACTTTAACTTTTTGTGATAAACACTATATCATTTGGCTTCTCCTTGTTTTCTTATGTTATGCTGCTATTTCCTTTTATCACATTAAATTTCTATATGTTATGAGGTAATGTACATAAAACTGCTAATAGTGAACTCTAAGTGCATTGATGGCAGCATTAACCACCTTACTGTGAAGTGAGAAGTGATCATATTGGCCTTTTTGGGTAAAGAATGGGCGTATTCAGAAAAAAGCCCATTAGGAGTTTGGTCTGTGTCCTTAAGATTAATAGAGGTGAAACAATTCTAAAATTTTTAATGGTGATTCTCAAGACCAATCTGGTAGAGGATTTCCAAGTTGACCTGATCGATTGATCCAATTTGATTGTTGGATTGTGTAATCTATAACTAAGAGTATGAAATTTGATAAGCAATCCTGAAAGGTGCAACTCGTCCTTTTTAAACCATCATCTCAAGTGGAAATTGTTCATCCAGCTGTAATGGACCCAAAAATATGGCTTCTATTCCGTTTTCCTTTTTGGCCATTCTATAGGTGTGAGAATGGTGGCTGTTGGAATCTGAGTTTAAGGTGCGGTGGTTTTTTTAGTATTAAGAGGCAACTAGTGTGAGGACATGGGCCCAGAGTAATCATATCTGCCACATGTAGGTCAATAAATTTACTGTAGGGAAAAATTCTTTGCTTCTCTTTTTGGTTAGATTATTAGTTTCTGCCAATCTTCCACCTTTTATGATTTCTAAGATCTCGCGCCATTAATTCTTTAATTGTGGATCTCTTTTTATCACTTCTAATCATATTTTTTGTTTTCAGCGCGGTTTTGTTGGGTAATGCAAATGCTAGTGTCCATGTTGATGCAGTCATTGATCCTTTAAGTTCATCTGGGCAGAAGCTAGCTTCGCTTCTTCGCATCTTGTCAAAGTATGTTCAGCCAAGTATGAGAATTATACTCAATCCCATGGTGAGTAAAAATAAAGATCTCTTTGGAGCATTTTCCCTATATAAGCTCAATAGGTTTCTTTACTTGGTATTTGAAGACGGAGTAAGTAAGATCTTAGTATCTTTTTTGTTGGAAAAGTCTTTGCATGCCAATCCTTAGTGCATGTTGCTATCTCTTGATCTCTTGCCAAGAAGCCATTGGATTCAGCAGGTAGCATACTCGAGAAGTTGAATGACAGTACATTGAATTTGGTGGCTTCTGTCATACCTGAATCCTAGAAGATGCTCTGCGATTCCTCATTTTGTCTAGTCTCAAGCTTGCTGCTCGAAAGCAGGAGGTTCTGTCATCTTCGCAAATGACACTGTTCTGCAAATTCGGCATCACGTTAAAAATTGCCATGGCAATCTGTGTTTTGAAACCCAGAACTGGACCCCTGGGTTCAACCAGTATAACCAGGAAAAGGACCTTGGTTCTGACAGCTTTTCCATAATACATGGAGCAGTCAAAGAACCAGTCAGACCTGGTGTTGACCTGGTTCAGCCAATCTAAACTGTGAAGGGTCAGACCTGTTTGATCAAATCTGCATTTTTCAAAAGAAAGTTATTTAGCTGGAGTGAGATTTAAACCTCTAACCTCAGCATTGGAGCATTACTGTTCTACCACTTTGCCGACAGTACAATTTAATAACTAGGAAGGCACTAAATGATATGGTTCGGCCCCTACTTAAATACAGAGACACCTGATGCCGAGGGGATGTGAACATGCACTGTCACTGGGAACAGAGGGGCACCCGCCTCATCTATCCAACTTTTGCTGACTTTGAAGATCTTATTGTATCAATCTATTTTATACATTGCGTCTTAAATTTTTGACATCACTTTAATGAACCCAACAGCTCAACCTGTTGACCCTGGTTGAATCATGAAGTGCTGCCCAGGCTGGTTTTTGCACCAGTCCATGTTTAGTTGCATCAGCACCAGCAGCTAGCAGGATTTTGAGTCTAGTTAAACAATCGATATGGGATAAGCAATTGAAAGAGTGTGGGGGGCATGACAAGAATTTCAGCATGAAGCAACTGATCATCAGTAGTTTGCTAGCTTTGTTTTCTCATGCTCACATGGATTAAGCATTACCTAAATGGACTTCCACGTTGGGCCTTTGATACAAATGATTGTAGGACTGAAGCTAGGTCTATCTGGAGTTACTTTTACTTTGTACTATGTAATTTTTCCTTTCCTTATAGTGATTTGAATTTGACTTTTATTTAATGTCAAATACCTTCAATCTTTCAAAAGATGCACTGATGACAAGTAATGTTTTTACAATCTTTTTCTTATTCTTTTAATATTAAAGATTTTTCCTTTTTAGATTTTCAAATTTTGGGAAGAAAGCCTACAACAATTGAAAAATAAGCCGGGACAAGACCCTAATAATGAAACTAATAGGGTAAAATTCTAGTGCACTTGCCAGTTTGGTTCAGGCCATTTGGGTTTATAAAATCCAAACCATATTTGAACCCATATATGAGAAATGTCCTGAAACCTGAACCAAACATATTAGATCCAAAATTTTTTAATTCAGGCATTTTGTTTCAGTTATTCGGGTTCCGGACACGCACACACATGACCTAGCAAGTTTATGATGTCATTTATTGTGTGATTCAAAACTGTGCAGTGTTAACTATTGAATTGCGAGTGTATTAGGTGGAGTCAATGGAAAAGCTGTGACACTGTGATTGCATGGCATAATCTTTGGTTAATGCCCTCCAGGAGGAACTAAGTCTATTACTCTTATTCGGCAATAAATCTGATTGTTGTCTTGTTTTTGGTTAATGCACTCCGTAAGTTGTGTTTGATCTAGTTCTGGATTCCTTTTGCATCTATCTCTTAGTTTGACAGATTTTGGGCATTTTCTTGTCTCATGGTTACATTGCAGAGTTCCCTTGTGGATCTTCCTTTGAAGAACTACTACAGATATGTGGTGCCGACAATGGTATCATCAATCTCGAATATCTTTAAAAGTTCTCAAGCTTGACATGACAACTGTAATTCTGACTTCCATTTCGATCTGCAGGAGGATTACAGCACTATTGACCACTCAATAAATGGACCTAGGGCTTTCTTTGCAAATATGCCATTGTCCAAAACTCTCACCATGAATCTTGATGTTCCCGAGCCATGGCTTGTAGAGCCCGTCATTGCTGTGTATGATACTCTCTTATAAATGAACTAAAACAGATCTCTTGCGCTAACTGATTTGCATCCCTCATCTTTTTTTAAGCAAAGAATTTATTTCCATGCCTCATCTTTTATGGTTGACTGCATAAATTGCTCATTTTGTTTTTAATTGTGGTTTTGCTCCCAAATGCTACAGCCATGACCTGGATAACATTTTGCTCGAGAATCTTGGAGAGACAAGAACCCTGCAAGCTGTCTTTGAGCTTGAGGCTCTTGTCCTTACTGGTGAGATAGAGTTCGTCCTTTCCAACTTGTTTGAATGCTTGCTTATTTATTATTACCATCTAATGAGCTGCCTTACTCAGGTCATTGTTCTGAGAAAGACCAAGAACCTCCTCGTGGCCTTCAGTTGATTCTTGGAACAAAGAGCAAACCTCATCTGGTCGATACCCTTGTTATGGCCAACTTGGGTTATTGGCAGATGAAAGTTTCTCCTGGGGTTTGGTATCTACAACTTGCTCCAGGTAGAAGTTCTGAGCTTTACATTCTGAAGGAAGATGGTGAGGGAAGCTGGAATGAGCCTTCACTAAAGCGCATCATGATTAATGATTTGCGGGGAAAGGTAGTTCATCTGGAAGTAGTGAAAAAGAAAGGCAGGGAAGGTGAAAAATTACTAGTTTCAAGTGATGATGAGCCGCAATCACAAGAAAAGAGAGTCAGTTCTCTCCTTTTTCTGTTCCTTCTCTCTCTCTCTCTCTCTCTCTGGGATATTGTTCTCTTCAGTATAGGTTGTCTCCTGATGAAGCTGTTGTAAACTTTATAGGGAGCCCAGAATTGGAACTCTAACATACTGAAATGGGCTTCTAGTATACTTGGTGGCAGTGAGCAATCAAGGAGTAGAAGTACGGCACAAGTAAGTTCTCTGTGTAGTTTTTCATCTTTGGTGCCTAACAAATCAAATAGTAGCAAAAACCAACTCTATTCTTCGATTGGTAGATATCTGACTCTGTTGAGTCAATAAGCTATTTTTGGTAGCTGATGGAGTTATATTTCCAGCTGCATTTTTCACACATTGTGATCTAATACAGAGGATTGTGAATCCTATTCATTTCATGTCTAGAAGGTCACAAACTCAAAACATATGGTGAATTTGGCACTCTCAACCATATCTATCATGTCTTGCACATCTCAACTCCCATCTTACGGAGTGGTTTCTCATTTCAAAATTTTCATTTGGTGCTTCATTTCATGTATACAGAAGGAAAGAACATGAAAAGAGTTTTTCATTTGAGGTGTAGAGCGGTTTCTAACCTATTTTCACTGTATTTCTGACTATTTCCCTAGGAGCATGGGAAGGGTGGAAGGCATGGAAAACCTATTAACATTTTTTCTATTGCTTCTGGACACCTGTAAGAATTCCTTTTAGGATTTTTTTTTTTTTTTATATTGCTGAGAATATTGCATGCATAACTTAATAATTATTTGTAAACTTTAATTTTGTCGTCCTGAAGTAATTTCTCGTAACATATAATTATTATTGGACATAACATTCGGTATCAAGTGCAAGTTAAAACATTTGTGGTACTTTGCAATAGGACTAATAGTTTTGCTTCGTTGTCCCAGCTTTAACATTTTCATGGCATCTCATGGCAGGTATGAACGTTTCTTGAAAATCATGATCTTGAGTGTCCTCAAGAATACACAGCGCCCTGTAAAATTCTGGTTCATAAAGAATTATCTCTCCCCACAATTTAAGGTTTGTTCTGTGTCTCTCTTCGCAGCCTCTACCCTTGCTAAAACTATGAGAAGTATTGATTTATACTTGCATACTTTTCTGCTTTGAACTTCTCAGGATGTGATCCCACATATGGCTTATGAGTATGGTTTTGATTATGAATTAATCACCTACAAGTGGCCTACATGGCTACATAAGCAGAAGGAAAAGCAAAGGATTATATGGGCATATAAAATTTTGTTCTTAGATGTTATCTTTCCCCTTTCTCTAGAGAAGGTAAGCATGTGATATCTATGACTTTGCCTTTGGCTGTCTACTCATGCTATTTTCAGTTCTCTGTGACATCTAAATTCTATTGACCCCCCTTTGCAACAGGTTATATTTGTTGATGCAGATCAGGTGGTGCGAGCAGACATGGGAGAACTTTATGACATGGATCTGAAAGGAAGACCGCTTGCATATACTCCTTTTTGTGACAACAACAAGGAGATGGATGGATATCGCTTTTGGAGACAAGTACATATTGAATCAATTTATTCTCGTGTTCTATTTCAAGCAATAGAATGCCTTTGCCTTTTCCGATCAATCTATTCGTGTTTTATTACAAGCAATAGAAGGTTCTTGCCCTTTCAGATCATTACTGTCTACATCCCTAAGTAAGTTCTTCTATTTTCTCACAAAAACAGGGTTTCTGGAAGGAGCACTTACGCGGAAGACCATATCATATAAGGTAGATTTTTTAGGCGGTTCCATTCTGTCCACGTGATCCTTTTGGCTCCATTGGTATCATATATGGGTTTTAATTATGATATCGTTCTGCAGTGCACTGTACGTTGTTGATTTGGAGAAATTTCGAGAGACTGCGGCAGGAGATAACCTGAGAGTGTTCTATGAATCTCTCAGCAAGGATCCAAACAGTCTGTCCAATCTTGATCAGGTCAGTTCTTGGATAATAAACTGGAAATTCTTCAGCATGAGATATTCTTTGCAAGCTTATAGCTGTAACTTCCTAAAAAGATTCTCGCAAGGTGTTAATTTTGTAAAAGCAGTGCTTAAATTTCCATGAGCATAAACATATCAGTTGTTTGTCTAAGTGCCCTCTCTCATGCTTCAGGACCTCCCGAATTATGCTCAGCACACCGTGCCTATCTTCTCATTACCCCAAGAATGGTTGTGGTGTGAGTCGTGGTGTGGTACAGCCACTAAATCCAAGGCAAAGACCATTGATCTTTGCAACAATCCTATGACAAAGGAACCTAAGCTTCAGGTAAGTTCATTAGGTTGGGTTCTTTTCCCACTGCCAAAATGATTCGTATAGTTGTGATGTAATTTTGTTTTTGTCCTCTCAGGGTGCAAAGAGAATAGTTTCTGAATGGCCTGATCTTGACTTAGAGGCAAGAACGTTTACTGTGAAAATTCTCAGAGATGAATCTGAGCTTCAGGAAGCAGTGGCTTCAGATAAGTCGCAGGGTTCACAGGGTGATGAGTCATCGGTAGAGGAACTTGACATTGAATCCAAGTCAGAGCTGTAAGGCATAGTTCCATTCAGCCATGACATGATTGATCCCAAGTGTAATCCAGATCGAGGATGGAAGGGTAACTATCAGCAAAGAACGTTTTGGAATTGCATCAACTAAGCAAAAACAAGTGGTTATGGTGTGCGTATGCTGTCGAGATTGGGGATGGAGATGCACACCATCAAGAAAATGAGGTCATGGGGAGGCTGTGAGAAGGCAAGGTAGCGCCGGTAGAGATTTAAAATTTTCGAGAGAATTTTAGAGGGAAGCGAGCTATTCATTTTGCTTAGTTTTTGTTAATCAGCTGGGTAATCAACTGGGTAATCTTATTTTAACTGGGCTATTTGCAAATGCGTGAAATGACGCGCTTGATTGTGGAATTTCTTCCTCAATGATCAAACCACAGGTCAAAAGCCAACGTTCCGATTTTGTTAGAATGCCCTAGTACACACTTGGTTATGTAGTCGAACAGGGAAAAGCTGTAAATTTTTTTGATGGATGATCTTTTTATCGTGATGCTTTCGGAGACTCCGGAAAATTACGTACTAGCCATAAGTGCTATGTTCGATTATTTTAATGAAGGCATGGAGTGGGCTTGTGTGTTTTGGTTAAACCTGATCTCAGGTCTCGGCCCGGCCTAGTTTAATGACCTCAACCGGTCATTGCCCTTCGTGCCTTAAAATGTCCACACCTTGCAGCCCTGGACGTTTGGGCCTTCATCTCTACCCACTTCCTAGGCTTTTGTCATATGGCCCGGCCCAATATTTGGCCTATACTTATCGGTCCGGCCCATTGTTGGGCTTAACTTGAGCCTGGCTTGGTCCATCATTAGTCTTAACTTGGGTCCTCTTGGCCCACTATTGGGCCATGGCATGTTCCTAGCCCGGCACATTGTTGGGCCTTGAAATGGACTCGGCTAGGACCAAAGCTGGGCCTTAATTTGGGGCTGGCCGGTCTATCCTGGACTTAACGCGGGCCTACTCGGGGCCATAATTGGTTTGTGCCCAGCTTCCAAGACCGATCCCCTAATTGGGCCTGCACATGGGCCATCCCGGCCCAGTTGAGACCCATGTACACCCCTTCATGGTCCATTATTCCTTCAACGAGCCTTCTCTTCCCTTCTCCCTCCTCCCGGGGTTATTCGTGGCTTAATTTGGGCCTGCTCTGGCCTTTTACTCCGCGTTAAAATGGAAAGGGAAGAGGCCTAAGTCAAGATCCAATATGGGCTTTACGAAAAACACAGAATACTTGAGTAACATGAAGTACATCGCCATTTTCTGTCGCAATGTTTCAGACTCCGACTAAAATGACGCGCTAAATCCCTATTTACATTTGGAAACCCCCCCGACAGTAATTATATCCACCCAATGCACAATTCATGATCCAAGCTGTACAGAAATAAGAATAAATGGCTATGCTTATTTACAGCATCGTCCTATGATGCCTTTCTTTACAAGAACCAGCTACACACTATCAACAATACAACCATACCACGGTCCATGAACACGCACCGATACAGAGGCCGCAACTGCTAAAACTTCAGCTGCTTCGACCACCCTTGAAGTAAGCACGACAGCACCAATTGGCCGCAATGCCATTTCCGCCAATTTCTTAGCAATGGGAGCATTCCCCCCAAGCACGACTGCTCTCGCAGCAAGATAAACAGCATGTGAGACCCTCTCAAAAACAGGATCCCCAGCCTGCAAGCTCTTTGCCAGCATTCTAGCCATGACCACTTTCCTCGATTGGTGACTCTTGGTATCCACAGCTTCCTCAGCATTCACTGGGAACTTGCTCAAAATTTCGACAATCTCTTCAACACCGACATCTTCAACACGGTCCAAAAGCTCCATCACTTTCTGAATGCAGTCTGATAATATGCCTTCCATGTCTGTTGCACTCGTTACTACTTGCTCGCTGAGAAGGGTTTGTCGGCAAACAAGAATGCTGCAATGCAGGAGTAATTTCCAAGTAAGTTTAACAGGTATCTCAATAAATGGCTGATGGCAGCCTACACAAACAGGACACAATTGCTAGCATATCCCTTACAAGCTAAAAACACACCTATGCGAGCAAACACATGGAGAAATTCAATTCACGCCATTCCTTATTTCTCGTCAAATTTTAGTAAACATCAACTTCAGCTCATACCATTCCTTATTTCTTGTCACATATTTGTAAATACCAACTCTACAGTCAGATCCACCTGAATTATTACCTCGTAGAAATTACCACAATCTTCTGCATTTGAGCCTGAACAGCCCTTAACCTAGGAAGATTAAGCATGAAACTCTCTGGCAAGGCATCAAGTGTTAGAGCAGATACTCGACTGACCAACTTTAATAGGCCGATTCTAACCAACAGGTCGACTCTTTCTCCCTTACACTCCTGGATTAGATTCCCTGGTGCACAAAGTAAAGGAGATCTCAGACCTGGCAACATCAAAAAGTATTAAGGCTAACTTTGCAATGATACCTGTCTTGTCTCCAGAGTCACTGGGGTTAAGAGAAGTTTGATTGTCATTTGTCTTCACCACAAAGCTTCCCCCAGTTCTGAGGGTTGTGGGAGGCGTATAGCCTTGAGATGAACTCTCCTGGCTCAACAGTGATGAGAGAGACGTAGTGTGCTCATGCCACTCCTGATCAATGCTGCTCTTCAGAGATGAGAGCCATTGCACAGCAGCTGGCAGAACTGTGAGGGCGTCTGAAGGACGTCCATGACGACTAGCAAAAGCAGTTCTCAGGTAATCGTATCCAGCAGGTCCCTTCAGTATAGGTTCCATCATTTTGATGCGAGCTTGGCTAATCTCTAGCTTTAATGCCTATAAAAGTAATTCATCTTATAGTCACATGTTAAGCCGACAAGATAAGAGTTTGCTGTAGCTGAGCACAACAAAAGTCAAATATGTCTGATACCGGCTATCTCATGCACCATATATGAACCAAATAACAAAAAACAAACTAGGCTAATCATGCGTACAATGGGTGATTTTTCCAACCTTAGAAAGCATCATCTAGATAAAACAACTCAACTAATTAAATCAGCCTACCAAGTCAAAAATCTAATATTCTCACAAAGATGACATTACACGAGCAATCCCAACCAACTGAACTATAACCAGGGATTGAAAAAAAAAAAACATCCAGCAAGTGGATTAGGCACAGCAATCTTTCATCATCTCTAAACTGTTATTACCCATCCACCACGAAAGAGCTCAATCAAATTAGAATAGTTTAAAGATGAAGATACAGCACAAAAAAGCAACGTAATCAAAAGAAGGGGCACCTGAATCTGTTCCAGAACAAATCGCAGACCCTTTATCATAGCGATGGCATGTGGATTCTTTGAGTCATTTCTTTCTTCACATATCTCAGCTAGTTCTTTCAGTAACTGCTGGTGACTGGTCTTCAGTTTATCATCATTAGCCGGAGAGGAGAGCTTTTGCACAGTAGCCAATGCAAACATTAAAATCTTTGCCAGGTAATCAATGTCCAGGTTACCAGACTTCAAAACCTAAGACAAGAAAACCACAAATTGTTATTCATACTGATTGCACAATCAGTGCAACATGCGCAAGTTTACTATCAAGATTTACTAATCAGGTAAAACATTAACTACTTAGAAAGTAACGTATAATTAACTATGAATTCATCAGTGTATTACTGATGCAACTCACAAATTACAATCTGATCAGATAAGAAAGAAACTTTACAGGAGCGTGGAGATCAAATCACTGAAAGAGAATGGGCAACCTGAGAGAGAATGTCCAAATCAATTGCTTCAGTGATCTCTTCCTTCCAGCTTTGTGGAGCAACATCGCATATTTCATCTCTCATCTCCATCACAAGCTGAACAACACGTTCATACTGAGGATCATTCCCTTCGATGGACTCCATGATGCCATCCCAAAAAGCCTTTTCCATTGCCTGTCTAATTTTTACCTGCTTTCAGGAGACAGCAGGAGACAGTTTTAACATAACTGTGGTTGACAGTATAAAAGTTCAAATGGTAGTAGATCTAGAAAGCATGACACTACAGCTGAATGTTGAGGTCAGACCACCGACCTTAATCGAATTTTCATCATCACTTTTGGTGCTGAAACCATTTAGAAGAATAGGACGCTGCTCATGGAGTAATGCATTCACAATCACTTCATTCTCAGTTGCCAGTTGTATACCAGAAGTCCCTGTCTGAGCATCAGATTCCAGCGATAATGAACCAAACTCATTTGGCAAAGGAGTTACATCTTCTCTAAATAAAGATCGAACAACACGGTTTGGCCTCTCAATGTCCTCTCTCAATTTCCTTCTCTCATTGCTTGCAATGGAGGAACCATCAGAGGAGCTAGCAGAGCTTGGAGAGAAAACATTGGTCATCGGTGACCCTGATTGGCTTCCCTCCTCTGTAGCTTGAAAGTATTTGCTTCGTGTTTCAGAAAGAGCACATTCCATCCGCACAATCCCAGATACCCCACCCAGATGCTGTATCTTTTCCCTCAGAAGTTCTTGATCTTCAAAAACCTGCATAGAAGAAAACATGATACCATTCAAAATATGATAAAAATGATTTTCTCCATCTATGTAAAACTGCCAAACAACTTGCCACCCTTTTACAAATGTTTATATTCCATGTGTCTAAAGTTGCAAAACTGGCTGCTGCTCCAAAAAAAAAATCCCCCATAAGAGAGATGTTTATGCTGTCACCATAATTCAAATTTTATCCGTTCACAAAATAATTAGTTTTGAATTACTGCGGTCATGACGCCACATGAAAACAGAATTTTCAGTTGAAAGAACAAAGTATTAATGTTGAATCTTAAGTTTGCCTTGCTGAGACATTTTAAGTCATTGCATCAATGAATGGTGAATGGTTGTGAGAAGTAAGACCTGTTTCTGAACAGCCTTCATGTCATGCGTAAGCACGCCAGTTTCTCCTTCTGTAGATAACTTACAGGTTTGCAACATAGACAGCTCGAGCTGGCAAGCTGCTCTTACCAAATCATCCTCCAGTAACTTAGCATCCCTGACCTTCCATATCACAAAGTTATTCAAATAAGCACACCAAGATTTGTCAAAAGCTGCAAGCTGGGACCTAAAGGTGCAACGCTTGGGTATGGCAGAGTCAGACTCCTCGTCTGAACTCTGTATCGGCCCATCCAATATGATCTTTATCAACAGCTCTAATTCTCGAGCGAATACTCGGGCTGACATAGCAAGAGCCATCTCACGCTCTCCCTGACCACTAAACACCGCCTCCGGATGGCCCAATATCATGTATGCACAGAGAACTACTCTCACTGGATATCTTGACATTTTCGCTGGGCCTTTAGCTACCTCCCTACTAGACCCTATTTTCTTAGACTCTTTGCCCCTAGTTGAAACCCTAGCACTGGATCTCTTCCGAGGTGTAGCCACTCGTTTGAGAAGGTGATCTATATTACCCACACTGGACCTCTGGTTGGCAGCAGCAACAGACCCAGAAACCCTTAACCGGCTCTCAAACCGGTCAAGTAACGCTTTAACTGCATGAATTGTATCAGAAGATTCAATAAGCATAGCTAGCTGTTCAAATGGCATCGAGTTCACATGTGTCTCGTTGATCCCAAGCATGTTGTATGCTTTCGCCAAGTCAAAAGTTGTCCTCCTGACTTTGAGGAAATGCCTCCAGCACCTAAACGTATCAATAAAAAGTGAGCCCTAGCAAACTTGAATTAGGTTTGTGAGGACATTCATGACCAAAGTCTCAAGCATGGTGATTAATTTTCAAGCAACAGTCTCCAACAATCCAGTGGGCATACAGACCAGGCGACTGCTAAGCTTTACTTACCTTGCCAATTTCCAGGAAAGGATATCGGCCTGCTTTAGCATTATGCTCCGGCTCGGTTTAACAAAGTCATGCAGCTTTCCTCTCTGTCTCAGATACTCTGCTCTTTGTCTCTTAGCCTGTCCATGGATTTTTCATGAGAGCCATGCAACTTAGCAAAGCTGGGAAAAAGTCCAGCGGCTGAACTGTTCAAAGATGAAAAGCACAAACTGTACAAATATATGCATATATACCCTTTGCAGCCGATCTTCCAGCTGGTCCTGCAATTTCTTCCTTTCAACCTCACGTTGCTGAGACACTGACTTTGCTACATTGCGCGCTTGCAATACTCTAGCACGTGCTCTCTTCATCTCTGCTTCCAACAATCTCAAACGCTTTTTCTCTGCAGCCGCTCGCTTTTGGTTGATCGCAGCACGTACACGCTCCTTATACTTGCTCTCACGCGCCATCCTCCGCAACAATGATTGGGATGACCTCTCCCTTATAGTAGCCCTTCTTTGTTTATAAGCCTTAAGAATAAGCATCCTATTCACCTGTGCCTGATGAAATCGGATTTCAACTTTTGAGCCAAGCCTCTCTCGCTTCATTTGTTGACGCAGCTGTACCCCATTTTTGGCTGCCTGCCTAATCTCGTCCAATTTAGCAAGGCGCATTTGAGCCTCAGCTAACATGCTCAACCTGTCATGAAGTACATCATCAAGTTATAAGAGGTAAAGCACATTAAAGGATTAGTGTGCTATCCTAGACATCAGATAGTCTTCCACAAGACATGGAAAATAGCTCAACTAATCATCAGGCAGTCTCCAAAACCGACTAGAAGCAAATCTAAGAGTAGTACTGATCAAAATAGGCATCTCGACACAAAACCAACTCATAAAATGCAGATATAGATATCTGAAGAAGTGCAACTGCATCTTCACGAATCAGAGATACAGAAACCTAACCATATAGAAAAACGCCTGCAACTATGATGACAATTATCAAACCATCACAATCCTCTAATCTTCAGCAACCAACAAAAATCACTGGTATGGAATAGGAGTTTCACCTCTTCTGCTCAGCAGCTTGAAGCTTGGCTTCCAGTCGTTGACCTAGGTCTTCCTCATTGGAGGAGGCTCGAGGGGGGCTTCTCTGCTTTGGGCGAGCCTTGCTCGACAATTTCTCATAGAATTGCTGAAAAAGAAAACAGAAAGACGAACGGTAGGTTGAGCCAAGGTCGCATCCACACATGATCAAAGTAACTAAGATCCACAAAACTTGCAGGACAACCAACGAAATTATGGAAATCCCACGTGTAAATAATACATGTTAGTACATAGAGCAACGGAGAGGGTGAGGAATGCTCAAACGGACCAGCAAATATAGTGAAGGCTTTTCATATACTCAACTATTCATCTACAGAATGCAGAAACTTCAGTCCAGAATAGGGAAGACTAAATTTGGTAGAATTCCGCAATATTACATGTGAAAACGGTTAAATAATGATTCTATTACCGTAACCAGGAAAAACAAACGTTGCAGGGGAAAATCCCCAGGAATCAACAGCTACTTTAGGCAAAAAAACGAAAACAACCAACGAGACACACCAGCGTTAGACATGATTACCGATGAACACTGGAGTTAAAAATTTGCATACGCGGAAGAAAAACAGCAAGGACTCCTCTGGAGACAGACTTCGATCGTTTCTCACGAGACAAAAGCTGACGAATTAGAAGGTACTATTTATGCTAGCCCCATACGTGACAAGAACAAAGAACAGAACACCAAAAAACAAAAAAAGCCGTCTTTATCCACCTGCAGCCACCGACGACGACGATTCAATATAAATTATTCAGGTTTCGATATGATACCTCCGGAAAATATTACGAAGCAGAGAAACGAGTCAAAAATCTAACAAAGTCCGAAACCCTCAACCAATCAGCTTATTTTCTCGGTCTGAAAAAGCACGATGGAGACGAGTCCATAATCTCCGTCGAACTACGACTGAATATCGAGGGAGGACGCAATCCAGCGAAAGAACAGACGAATAAAAATAAAAATAAAAAGAGACCGAGAGAAACAGCGAATTTAAAACCTGTCGCCGAAGATCAGCATCGCGAAGCTTGGCCTCGATTTCTTCCACGGAAGTGGGAGACTTGCTGCACTCGGCGAGAAGCCTTCTGCGGAGACGCCTCGGAATCCTAGGAGGCCAGGAGTAGGATTCCAAGGCGGCTTCATCGGTGGCCGGGAAATCCAGAGCGATTCCGGCGACTCGCTTCTCCGGCGTCTCCATGGGGGAGAAAAGCGCAAAAATCGAAGCCGATGATCCTAAAGCGGGAACGACCGCGACGACGAACGATGATGATCTCGAACGGGGAGAAAGCCAAGCCAAGCCAATCGAATTAAACGAGGAGAAAGAGAAAGAGGAATTCAGTCGTCGAGCGGAGAAGAGAACGAAGCCTTTTCTTTCTTTCGGAATGAATGAATGATTTTAGAGAGAGAAAGCGGGAGAGGGAGAGAGGGGGAGGGTTTGGTTGGGGATTTGGTAAGGTGGGAAATGTGAAGAGGAAGAAGGACTGAAAGAGAGAAAAGGAGAAGAGTGATGTGATGAAGAAGAAGCGTGTGGGAGCGTTCGGTTGCGTAGGGGGGTGCAATTCACTTCGCTTTATTCCGCCGCTCCACGTCAGCTGAGCCCCCTCCCTCCGGCTCCAACGGTACATTCCCACACCATTTGCGCGTATTCTCCGTCTCCTTCTCCGTCTCGGCCCATCACATCATCCATCGTTTTGGGCTTCCAACCCCGCGTGGGCCCCACGCCGTCTTCCTTTTCTGACTCCCACTCTCTCTCTCTCTCTCTCTCTCTAGGCTGCTCGCTCTAAATGATTAGGTGAGGTTGCGATTGTCAAATTCGACTTTTCGAGTAGAAAGGACATTGAATTGCACCCCTCCCTCCCTTCCTTTTTAGCTATAAGGTTAAGGTAGACTCCTTTTGAGTCGGGTAAGTTTTCTTTCTCCTTTGGTTCGCGTGCTTCTTCTTGAATAGCACCTCTTAAGTTTAGTTCTCTTTTCTCCATGATTTGAATTCATTCCGAGTGATAAGGAAAGATGGGCGACGCCTGAATTCTTAATTCAATCACTACCGTCGTTATCATCGAAACGCCGATTAATAATCACTCGGTTCGCAAACTCAAATATAAGCATGATCATCATTGAGCATGAATCACTATAGAATTATTGGATGCGAGTTATAAGCACAACATTCCCGCATCCTCAGTCGACTTATTGTTCCTATCATGGCAAGAAAAAAAAATCTACTCATAATATTGTGGGGACTATTTGGAATCTTTATAAACGATAATTCGCAAGTCGTATGAGAATAGGATAATGAGTTGGGAGGAGTTTGGCCACGAATATGCGAACCGACCGAAACATGTATGCATTTGTCTAATCTATGGTGCCTACCAAGCAATGAATCTAGCCCTTTTGCATTCTAGCACGCATGATGACGTTCACATTGATACTGCAATAGAATATGGTATTAATCTAGATTATAGAATGCCGATGCGATTCGTCAATCACGTGGGGATTCGCGAGAGGATGCAAATGTCTTCCATGAAAAACTCAAGTCAAAGAACGCGCCCCCATCGCCCCCACCCCACCCCACCCCACCCCACCCCCCCCAATCTATGGAAAAAAAAAATACTTAAATGTCTTGATCCATGTGGGAGTTAATTGTATTATAAACTAGCCGCCTCTGACTTTGCATGAGGAGTGCTTGGAGTGTAAGAGAGCACAACCTTTAAAAACAGGCAGATTAATTTCTTAAATCAATTCACGATCATTCACCTTCTAATTAAATCAACTCTAAAGCTATATAAATAAATAAATAAATGCATGGACATCTCCTTCCACGGACAATTGTTGGGTCTTGAAGACCCAAGGATGCTCGTTTAAATTTAAACAAGAGTAAAAAAGATCCCATCGAAATTTAAAACATCATTAAAATTAAAAGAAAATCATGAAAAAGGTAGTGTGTACACTTACGCGTCGGCTTTCGAACATTACAAGTGTTTTGAAGATTTCGAATATTTTTAAAAGAAAAGGAAAAAGGTCAGAGCGAGTTATACGCAAAATTCAAATTAAGCAAAGATGCGAAAAGCGAAAATTCATTTCAAATGGGCCCCAATTGATTTTGCAAAATCATGTGATGTTACGATTAGAAAGGAAGACTAGAGGAGGAGGGGCAGGTATGAGTAATGGTCAATCAACGTCCGGATTTGAAAGCCTGTTGTTACCAAAGCCACACATGTGATTATCGTGGCGGACATCCATTCCCCACAGCCTTTGACGATTTTGGGCCTCGCGATAAAAAGGGTAGATCAAACCATTTCTGACAAAAAGCAGGGGGAGAAAAAGAACATTTATGGCACTCTGCGGCGTGTCAGCCCACGTGGCGGCACGCGGGACCCGCGAAGCTTTTGCTCGAATTTTCGAACGCCGAGGCCGACATAAATTCAAAACACGTTATCCGGATTGCGCGATCGGCTTGTCGGGAAGCGTCGTGGCTTTTATATTTGGCAACATATGCTTTAGAAGTTACATGATACTAAATTGAGGTTACAAAAATTTCTGGAATATAAATTGATTTATAGCCAAATATTGAAATTTTAACTTACGATTTCTTTTTAAATTTATTTCGAAATAAAAATATATTTCAAAAATATAAAAATCAAATCGTTATCAAACTGTTTGCTTTTAAACTTGTTCCGGAGAACAGAGAAATAGAGAAGTATAAATTTTATCAAATGCGCCCAAGACTTAGATAACATTTCTATTTTTCTTAATATTTTTTTTACGAAATAAAAAAAGAACAAAAATTCATTTGATAACATCAATAAATTTTTCTATCCCTTGGAATAGAAAAATAATCAAAAAATAAATTTAGAATAAAAATAAGAAGTACAAAAAAAGTTTCTTATTCCCATAAATAATTTCTAACAAGTTATTTTCTCTTTTCTTTTCTTCGTCGATCGCCACCCTCGACGCCGTTTGCCGCCGACCCACCGCCGTCGAACATCGCCTGCCACTATCGATCAACCACCGCCATCAGCTGATCGACCACTGCCGCCAGTCGACTAGCCAACCACTGCTATCGGTCAACCGCCGCCACCAACCGATCGACGGCCACTAAAAATCACGGCGACGATCGTCGGTCATCGGTCGATTGACAATGGTTATCGACTAGTGAACAAGAGTGGTCAACGCTATGGCGGCGGCGAGTGGCAAGCGGCGTCATTGGCGGTCATCGGCGGCGAGTCAATGGCTACAATCGGCGACGGCAATAAGGAAGAATGAGAAAAATAAAATAAAATAAATTATACATTACAACAAATTTTGTGAATCGTGCCAAATGTATTCCTATTTCTTTTCTATTCCAATAATATAAATTTTGTATAGTTAGCAAACGCACTTTTTTACTAAGAAATTATTTTGAGTAATAGTAATAGAAAAATACTATTTTCAAAAAGAAATTGTTTTGCTGAACAAAAGCGTTATTAAATTGATCTTAAGAAAGCAAATGAGGTGGTTCCAAATAAAATATTGGAGGCTACGGTAATTATGAGGTTTTCGGCCATATACCCCGTAAAATTTGAAAGATAAGTGCCTCTTAAAAGAGAATTTCACTTTTAATTTTTCCATTTTAAATTTGCAACATTCGTACCTTTAATTCAGTTTGACATTCTAAAAATAAAAGTCCTTAAAGTATTCAAATATTACCATATAAGATCATATATAACTTTATGTAATTTTCCGAAACTTAAAACAAGTTCTATTATTTTCAAAAATTGGGAGGGCATGTCATTAATACTAGTTAGAACTAGATCAAAAAATTTATTCCAAATGGGACTTTACTCTTAGTTGTAATTCTTTGATTCCTAACTTCTATTCAATACCAAGCACCTAGACTTCCGAGCACATTTACGTGAATTTTTTTTTTTTAGATATGTGAAATAAATAACCTTCGTTCGGGGAAAAATTATTATACCTCAAAAAAATGAAATGCGATGATGCTCAATAAATTAAATTCACACACGACCCAAAAATAATGCACCATCAAATTGAGGTAAAGATCCAATAGTATAATAATAATCGTAATCATAAGTGTATAATTAAATAAATAACCCGTCGAACATCGAATAAGAGAATATCATCGCTTCATTGTTTTGAGAATCAATTTCGTACAGAGCATTATACTTTCCTTGTATAAATTTTAGCAGTGACGACTTAAACCACGAATGATGACGCGATATTCTTTTAACAAAATCGCGAAAAAGCAAAATCGGACGGGCAGAGAGAGAGCAAGGGCGAGATGGGTAGGGCCAAACGTGTAATTTCAGTCCCCATTTAGGAGTTTTTCGAAAACGATGGAGGCGGTGATCGCGACGCTTCGCCGTGAGGAATTCACGATCACGCGCCCTCCGGGTTTGAAAATAATGGCCACTTTTCGGACGCCCTCTCTTTTCGAATCGAGCGCATTGGGGGAAAAACGAGAGAGCCCTCGAGACCACGCGCGAGGGTGGAGTGACGGGTGTATACTCGCCGCTTCGGACACATACCTGTCCGCCTGCCTGTCCAAGGCGACTGTTCTGGAATGCGAACACGTGTCCGAATCCTACTTCGAGGATAAAGCAGAGAGGAAAAGATTCTATTTTTTTTTTTGGTCGAAAAAGATGTCTATTTGAGACGGTGCCACGTAAGTCCGTTTAGAGAAGTGGCCCTCGCTCAAGGCCAATGCGATGAAATTTGCCTTGCGGGAAACGACAGATTATGTATAACATGACATATCGGACACCTCGTCAGAGCAAAAGTTTTCAACTTGTGTCGAGAAAACCAAGGAAAAGTAAAGCATAAAAAAGGTTTAATGGAGAGATTGCCAATAACATTCAATCCTTTTTGAAAGGGGTATTTGAATACACAAAAGAAAAGATTACTTTTTATTATCAAGAAGCGATAAGATTGGTTCACTACTTGAGAGGTCATTAATAAACAATGGAGTTGATTTAAAAGGTATTGATAGGCATTATTATCGGTTGACATTGATCATTGATGTTTTGTTATTTATATAGTGTCGCAATTAGAATACAAATATGACGTGTCGATTTCAACACTAACAAAAAAATCCACCGATATTAAGTGATGGTTGATATTTTAATGATTTTAGAAGTTATAATCTTTTGTAAATAATAATTATCGACATACAAAAAATATGTTTGTAATCTCAAAAGACGTACTGTAATAATAAAGTTAGAAGTAGGAAGTGCTTATGTGCAATGATTTTTAGTGGGCTATAAATATCTATAGTGAATGTCATAAAGATTCTTTTGCACTTTTGCCTGCCATCAGTGAGTGAAGTTTGGTCATTTTTTATTCAATTTCCAATCAAGTAAATTTTCTATCTAGGATCAGCACGAAATTCCGATAAAAAAAGTCCACTATCAACATTTTTTACGAGAGATTTTCACTTTTTGGGTGAAAAAAAATTGACCCCAAAAAGATGATCCCTACTTTGCAGAGATTGCAATTAATTTTTTTTCCCAAATTATCCTCAATTGCTCATTAATTGAGTCAGTTATTGACATGCTAAACTTATTAAATAACATTAGTTAATTTTGGTACAAAAATTTTATAGCTTCACATATGGTTAATTAACCACAACACGATAAAATAAATGTCAGTAACTGAGTCAAATAACAAGTAATCGCATGTAAAAATTGGTAGGCTATGCTCTTCAAATGAATGTTGGTAAATTATAGGAATAATTAGTAATTGTGAAAAAGAGTTAGGGTGCGTTTGTTTGTGTTTTACATTTTTTTTGTTAGGGAACGTAAATAAAAACTATTTATGTTCCTAAGCAACAACAAAAGAACGCGTTTGGTAAACTTATTCCTTAAATAAAAAAGAACGTAAAACATGTTTGGTAAATTTGTGTTCTTTTTTGTTTCTTTTAATTTTTTAATATTTTTATTTTTATTTTTTATTTTTTTCTTTCTTTTTTTTTTTTTCTTTTTTTCTTTTTCTTTTGGCCGCCGGCCTCGGCCATGGCCGGCGACCGGCCGACGAGGGCCGCCGCCGCCTCGCTCGGCAGTGGCCGGCGAGGCCGAGCCTCACCGTGGCCGGGCGAGCTCGGCCTCGCCGGATCCGGGCGAGCCCGAGCTCGCCCGGCCTCGCCCGCACCTCAAGGCTCGGCGAGCGTTGCTCGGCGGTTGTCCGGCGAGGCCGAGCCTCGCCGGTGGCTGGGCGAGCTCGGCCTCGCCCGGATCCGGGCGAGCCCGACCGGCCGTCGGGCGGCGACGCCCGGGGCCGCAACCTCGCCGAGCGTCGCCGCCCCCGGCGGCTCGGCCTCGCCGGGGCCGGCGACGCTCCGCGAGGTTGCCGGCCCCGAAGCGTCGCCCCCCGACGGCCGGCCGCCGGCCATGGCCGAGGCCGGCGACCGGCCAAAGAAAAAGAAGAAGAAAAGAAGAAGAAGAAGAAGAAGAGGAGGAGAAAAGAGTGGAGAGAGAAAATTTGTTCCCAAAAGTTGTTCCAAACAAAGAAACAACTTTTTTTTTTCTTTGTTTTACTCTTTTTTGTTAGGGAACAAAAATAGATTTAACAAAAACGCAAACAAACGCGTTTTCTATTCTTTTTTTTTGTTCCCCTAACAAAAAACAGAATTTTTGCTCAAAAACAAACAAGGAACACAAACAAACAAATGCCCTTAATAACTGGGCCCAAAAATCTGACTCTTGCACACAAAACAACTGACTGCATGAGAGTGAATGCTACTAGATCCAACTCGAGTGATCAAACTGCAATGTACTACCACAATTCTTATTTGGCTAACAGTGTAATGCAGGACTGACTTCGATGGTACCGAAAACAGGCGAAAGACTTCCCTTCCTGCTTTGCTCATTTTCCTTCTCTCTTCTTTTTGTTACATTGTGATTATAAGCTGAGCAAGCCAGTTACAACCAAGAATGCATAAGGCAAGAAATGCAGAACAATGATATTGTGTGCCTGCACTCGTTAAAACTGCCTATAATAATCTCATTGAGAGTTTCTCGGCAAGGTTTACAATCGAAGGAGAGGCTGAAACAAAAATGCTACCGATACACATGACAACTCTTTGCTCAATCTCATCAACGGGGCAAAAAGATAAAAGAATATAAAGGAGGAAAAGAGTTTGCAAAGTCATATTTAAGGTGACTGCACTGAATCTTTTAAAACAACTCCTATCAGGAGCAAACTGGAAGCGGGGCCAATTAAACTGGCACTGCCTTTAAAAGACAGAGTAAAGACCAGCTTCAATATGCTAAAATCTCAACGCCAATAGGTCATGTGCACAGACCTTAGCTGTTTACACTTGCTAGTCGTAATGTATGGACAAAAACCAGGCAAAAAGCCAGGTCCCAGCCCTCACAGGTCCTGCTCCCTACCACGCTGACCTTACATGGTCCCAATTCCTCTGAGAAGTAAATCACCATTCATTCTACCAACTTACTCCATCAATTTATTCAACGCAGAGGAAGCCTATACATACGGAGCAAAAATTCCTGGTACTGTTCCACTTCAGCAGGAACGAGGCAGCAGCATGAAGGTAAAGAGGGACCATCAATATAAACAAATCAACATAACGCGATCGCCCTCTTAAGCAATGGGCACAATGTTGTAAGGCATCGGCTGTAAAGCTGGGAATCCCCTGCTCTGTGTAATGTCCATGGAGAGAGAGACCAAAGGCTGCCAAAAGCTCGCAACTGGCCGACACAAATCTTTAAGTTCCCTCTGCCTCATGCACGAGGCACAAAACCTCTACCTTTCCCAGATAAATAAAAAGATCCCTGATGTTTTGTTCTTTCCCGCAGTGACACAAGCAACATCTTGCACCATTAATGTCCGTGCCACCAATTTGACATATAAACAACTAAATTCTCAAAATACTCGATGCACATTACAAACGGCTTGATGCTGCATTAAGATAGCATCCTCAAACCAATAGAACCGTTCAGAAGTCAAAACCTGGCATGGCAAACTGGCTTGCAAAGGCCTCTACATGAGTTCGAAGCTCAACAATCTCCTTATTGCTCTGAAGACCCTTCAGAAAAGCCTTCTGCAGCTTCCCGTGCCCCCTCTGGATTGTGCTGGCAATTTGGGCAGCTTTGAGAAGAAGATCAGCAATTATCTCAAATTCACTCTCCAGACAACCCCTCGTTGTCATAGCAGGCGTACCTGCAAATGCGTCACTCCTCCATAAATCTGAACACCAAAATAGAGACAAGGCATGACAAAGAAATTGCTCTTACAAAGTTAAGTATCTAAAAAATTTACCTACCGATCCTTACTCCACCGGGGGTAATGGTGCCATTATCATCAAAGATCGCTATCTTATTGAGAGTTATGTGACACATCTCACAGACTTTCTCATAGTTCCCACCTGTCAAATCATTTAATGAAACAAGAAATCAATTTGCGACTACTGAGTAGACTACAAGCATAAGCAAATAGTAACCAACAATAAATGAGACCACATTCAAACACAACAACAAGATGGGGACGATCAATGAATGACACACAAGTTGCACACAAAACAAACCAAGCATGATGCAACAGTAGTGGTGTCCAACCCTAGTGAAAATGAAGTTTCAAGATGAAACTTCTCATGTACTGCCAAGATCACACAATACAATAACAGCTAACCAAGCACTTGGATCCTTGGAGCAGAGCATCATATTCGCCAGTAATACATAAAAGAAAGTCACTACCTCAGTAGTATTACAACTTTCGTTCTAGTCAATGTCTCGGAAGAGAGAAACAGCCAAAAATTTTAAGCTACTCCAAATAGGATTTCAGTTGCTCACAAGTTGACTTCAATTGTCTTTTCAATAACAAGAAGGGGGAACAATGAAATTCTCAAATTATTCTGTTCTCAACAGTCCTTGGCCCACTCTAGCAAAAGGGCTAGAAAGTATCCGATTTTGCCCCATCTAACTTCTAATCTCACAATATGGCAGCACTGTATACTATTAAGTGTTTTATTGAAAAATAAAAAATGAAAATTCAGATGCGCACAAGTTTGGATATAAGCTTGTGGGTTTTAATTTACATTCAGAGACACCTAGTCACAATGTAAACAACCAACATAAAATCCAGAGTCACTTATGAACTTGTTTGAGCCAAATAGGATGTCACTTCCAGTTGACAAATGAATCACTTAAGGACTATTACATGCCAATATAAAGAAAAGCAGACCAGCTTCACCATCAAGCTAAGAGAATGATATCCTTGGGACAACACAAATTAAAAATCAATGAGACAACGGACGTAAAGCAGGAATTTGGCAAACAAATACGAACGCAAGCATTCACATCTGCTTGATCTTCATGAAAATGGATACATAAGACACAGCATTCACAGATAGAAGCATACCAGTTAATCCAAGAGGCCTTAGATCCCAGAGCAATAAATGGTTATCCGTGCCTCCTGTCACAAGCCTGCATTTTCTTCTCAGTAAAGCAGAAGCTAATGCCTGAGCATTTTTCTTTACCTGCTGCATATAAGCCTTATATCCTGGGGTCGCTACCTGCTTTAAAGCTATTGCAAGAGCAGCAATGTGGTTATTGTGTGGACCTCCCTGGAGCGATGGGAAAACAGCAAAGTTTATCTTCTCCTCAAAGTTGTAGTACTCAATTTCATTTCCTTGAGGTGGAGGGGTTCCTCTTTTCCTTGGTTTTGCACCCTTCCGGTAAAAAATTATACCTCCTCTAGGACCTCGAAGACTTTTGTGAGTTGTTGAGGTAACAATATCACAGTAGTCAAAAGGACTTGCACATTCCTGAAAGCACATCAGCCACAAATATAACTACAACTTCCCTTAGTAATATTAAACTTAAAACTGAAAATATTCATCAATAACAAAAGGATGAGTGTATTATAGAGAAACAGACTCAAAGCGTGTCAAATCCGATCCCCTCTATTTATCAACTTCGTTTGCATTTTCTTTCTTTTCCAAGACAAAATACTTGTACTGCAGCCTGAATCTGCTTGCTCCCTATTCTTCCATTCATTTTTTTCTTTAATTCACCAAATAAAGCCTCTATCTATTGTTAACTTGGACTTTGGCAAATGTGAACTAAAACACCACCTACTTCATTGAGGACTTCCCCCTTTCAACAAGCAGAATAAGTTCCACTTACCAAGGGCCGACTTAATCTAATATAAAGTTGGGCAATTGCCCCCCACTTTGTTCTCTGATCTTTTTATCATTCTAGTCGAATTTTTTCAACGGTTTTTAAGATATGTCCCATTATGGTCACAAGAAAGGGGAACACCCCTGTCAAATTTACGACAAACTTTTAGTTTAGTTAATATCAACATTCTCCTTTTCACTTTCCCCCCAAGATTTAATGAAACATAACATGCTAGTTATGAAAAAAATGTGAGCAGAACCTACCCAGCACAGCGAATCTTATTTAAATTATACGAAAGATCAAATTCAAGCCCATTAGTGCTAGAAAGGGTCATGTAATTGTCATTGTCAAGTACCCATTTAGTTTTACAAAGGTGAGTACCAAGCAACACGTCCAAAAAGGACCCTGAAGTAAAGAACTTTGCAGCTGAAATCCATAATTGTCTGCACAAAAGGGTAAATTTTTGAATGATTCCAATCTCCAGTGCAGGAACAGCATCAGGGAACAAGAGAGAAGACAGATGGTACTAAAGACCTCCATTGATGTGTTTATAACGCTGTTAAGGTAACAATTACTAGCAATGTAACTACTGTTGCTTTTTGGCCAGACAAACTAACTAGAGCAGTTGTCTAGCATTGCTAGGTGATAGTTCTTTCTCTTGTGTTGATCACTACCAGATGTTAGTTCAACAAATCAGGTAGAGGTAAACTGGAATCACTTTACGCCCACCAATCTGATCTAAGGAGTGAATGAACTGATTTAGTATCTGCACCACAATAAGTCCCTTACTACCAAGCTCCACCGAGAAACCATTTACTCACAAAAATTACTTTCAATAAGCGTTGCAGTGACATACGGTCTGACGAGGAACAAATAAGAAAAAGCAAAGGACCCAATCACAAAGGAAGTTATACCATAGCCGTTGTGACTTGAGATAAAACATAAGGTATCAATGATGAGAAGCAGGTAGCAAAATCTACACAGATAACACAATATTCACACCTTAGCGGCAACAAGACCACTGACTTGAGCCATGTCACACATCAATACAGCACCACACTTGTCTGCAATCTGCCTAAACCTACCATAGTCCCATTCACGAGGATACGAACTTCCCCCACAAATAAGAATCTTAGGGTGAAAATCCATTGCCCTCTCCTCAAGTTTATCAAAATCAATGTACCCAGTCTGGGGGTTGACCTTATAAGGCAAACTCTCGAAAAATATCGATGCCCCAGAGACTTTCCTTCCATCAGGCATATAGCACCCGTGGCTAGTATTTCCACCCGACGGTGTATCCAACCCCATGATCCGATCCCCAGGAAGCAAAAGTCCCGTGTAAACCGCGAAATTCGCAGAAGTGCAGGAGTACGGCTGTACATTCACTCCCCAATTCTCAGAATCCAAATCAAAAGCTGCCAATGCACGCTCCTGACAAAGAGTTTCAATCTCATCAATGTACTGATTCCCACCATAGTACCGCTCACCAGGCAATCCTTCCGAGTACTTATTTGTCAAGTGGCTACCGAGCGCTTCCATCACCGCTTTACACACGAAATTCTCCGAGGCAATCAATTCGATTCCCCTGGCTTGCCTGTTCTTCTCCCTCTCCATTATCTCGGAAAGATCAGGGTCTGCCTCGCTAATCGATTCGTTCCCCCACGACCTAATCGCAGCTCTCCTCTCCTCCATATCCGCAGCAGCGATCGGAATCCTTTTACAGGAGCTGGGGGAAGAAGAAGCCGGCTCACTTTCTCTTCTCCGTTTGATGCAGTGGCCCAGAATGCGGAACTCCTCAACGTCCGAGTCGTCCTCATCCTCTCCATTCTCCGCGCCCGCGGCGCCGTTGTTCTCCGGGCTTCGGGCCCGCGGCTCGAGCAATTGAAGAGGGATCGGTTGCTTCCGGTCGCGCTGGAGCGAGACCGAATCATCGGGCACCTGGTTAAACCCCAGGGAGAGAGTCGATGAAGAATTCGACAGGTCCATTCACAGGGAGAAGAATCACTGCGAGAAAGGGAAGCTCAACAATCCGAGCACATGCAACGAGGGAGTCGCTTGCATATACAACCGCACGGGCAGCGATTAGAGAGTCGAAGGTATGGTGGCATCGGTTGATTGAGCCCTAGGATTTGATTGGAGATGCAGGCACTGAGAATCCGATTTTAGAGAGAGAGAGAGAGCGAAGGTTTAACGGCAGCCGGGGGGAATGACGCAGAGATGAACAATATAGATTCTGACACTGGCGGTTGGATGCCAGGGCGGGCGGAGGCGGGGAAGAGCCTTGACTTTTCCGCCCGTCTCCCTATCAAGCTGCTGCTTTGCCATTGGTTCCGCCGGTCGACGATATCGTCACCGCCGGTGAGGCTAGACCGGCTTCGATGCGTTCGCGTATCGGGTCGCCCGGTTTTCCCATGGTGGGCCGGGGCACTTGGTCGGGTCCATCATCTGTGAATGGGTCGGGAGTAGAGTCCACACGAATTAAACCCACAAAAAATCACCGGCCCAAACAGCCTCATGGGCAAAAATCATCAGGAGTATAAGTTCGTTCGAACAGCATTGTCGGTAGAAAGAATCCTCGAAGCTCGAGCAGGGCCCTTCTTAAAGTCCTTCGAATCTATGCTCCCATTTTCCACAGTGCGGTGTTGATTTAACGAAAAAGACAGGATCATGAATCGTATAGGTTCGTTCCTGTTTCGATGGTCAAAGATGAAGCGCCGGTACTGCCGACTGGGGGAGAGAACCAAAAAGCATCACGCTTATGCGGGGCATGAATTGAAAAAAGGAAAAGGACAGGAAAAGGAGAATGTCGCGATCAGCATCCACGGTTGACCGCAGGTCGTGGGCAATTGGGCAGAGGGCGAGGCGAGAGCAAATTCCTTTGCTCAAAAACCCGTGAACCAAGCCGAATAGGGAGCAACCCTCCCCCCCCCCGGGGGAAAAGAAAGCGACATCTTTTTCCACGCATGTTTTCTTCTGCAATCACCAAAGTCTTCAATTCCTCAGCTAGCCACACGTGGATGGCTCTACAGGATCACTAGAGAGAAAAACCATGATAGCAACAGCAAGAGGCGCTCGGCTGTTCAGTATTTAGCCTTGTTAACAAATCACTACAAGCTCACAGCTTCACGGTTAAGCTACAAACTCTTTATGTCCTCCAAGTCCATACCCACCGAATACGCAACCAGCAGCGTGAATCATCATCACATAACACCACCAATTTACACACATACTTAGACACCAGGATCTAATTGCCAAGCCGACATCTCTCTTCCTTCAAATACAAACATTCACCTTCGTCTATATAGATGCCCATTCATATCTTATAGACCTATACTGAGAAAAACGGATGTATTAAATGACGTGGATTTCTCCGCTAGCATGCACCTCCTTGACCCTCTTATCGTATTCATCATCATCATCTTCTTCTTCTTCCGCATCTTCCTCCTTTGCATCGCCATCTTCGTCCTCTTCCCAGCCAAAGCTCCTGCGGGAGTGCGGGGGTGGAGCCTGTCTTTTGGCCTCTTCCACAATTCTCATAATCTCCCCAACACTCTGAGGGGAGAAGCTTGGGTTTTCTTTTCTGTACTTTGCTTGAGCTGCCTCCGTTGATTCCCGTGGCAAGCTTATGTTTTCTTTTCTGTAGTACTTTGCTTGAGCTGCCTCTGTTAATTCACGTGGCAAGTTCTTTAGAAACCATGGGTGAGACTTGATTTCTTTGATGGTGATTCTCTGCAAAAGAACACAGACCATGAGAAACGGTGCTACAAATGCTATAACAAATGAGGCAGTCTCATAAGCTGGCACACTTGGCCATGGAAGGCATGCTTCACCAGAAACGAGAATGTATGAACCAATCTTTTGACCCACAACCTACAATATTAATCTCCTATGCAAATCAAGGCACAATTGTGATATATAAAGGATAACAAGAAGTTTAAAATTACTGAGGGCCTCCAGTGATCTAAGGTGCAATTATCTTATGATGGGAGAGCACAATGTTGCCGTCGCAGGCTCCCAGCAAATCTTATCTAACAAGAACGAAAATTTGAAATTGTGGATATTAAACCTCGAAGAAAAAGAAAGAAGCAGAATGAATTCATCAACAGATAAGAAGTCGACCATACAAACAAAACTAAAATGTTCCTTAATCTAACATCCTAAAAATACTAGACAGAACTAATCAATTTTTTCAGGGGATGGGGATGGGTCAATGATTGTCTGCAGAAGAAGTTATTAGCAATTGTGCTAATCCAATGAATCACCAAAAGAACAATTTCTGACTTCATTTTGCACTCATCCTTTTGCTTCATTTTCACTCTCACAGTTTCACACAAAATTCAAAAATTGACATCTTGATTACCCTTGATGGATTTGCAACGAATATGCGCGAAAGGAGATGTCTGCAATCTTGAGATATGTGAACATAATCAGGGATTTTGTACTGAACAGCCATGATCCGCTGCAGAAGGCAAAAACTGCACAAAATCAGAAAACAAAAAACATCTTCATTGGTCAAGTGGAACCATAAGAGTAAATTCTCACAGTAATAGTCTTTCTGAAGTTTTTAGGATCTTCTGGGTCTTCAAAGGGGTATGCTCCCACAAGCATCACATAAAGAGTCGCCCCACAGGACCAAACATCTGCCAACTGATAAAGCACAAATTTATAGTAAACATGACCTCCATGAAAGAACAGTTGACATTGCCTACTCATAAGGACAGCTAGATAAGAGTGCAACCCCAAACTCATGGATGCTGGCATTCCAAGGGTGTATAGAGTGTGCTGAATCGTTAGGCATGGTTACACGAAACTGGAGTTTTTATAACATGGGGATGCAAGAAAAAATAGAATACTCATCAGTAGGAGGTGAGACATCAGATATCGATGATATAAAGGCGGTTGACAATTTTAGACAAAAATGAAGCTCAGAGGGATAATAAAGAGCATCTTGCTGACCCCAAATTTATAAACAATACATAATTAGTCCAATCCTAAAATACATTTAACCCACCTGCAAACAGAAAAGCCTAGGAAATATCTAGAGAAGCCTGACCAGTCAACAAAATAGTTCTACCACAGGTTCTGTAGTTTTAAATGTACATAAAAGTAGCAAGGACGGCCATGCAGAATTAGCTTAAGTCGATATTAGCATAAAAAATCGCAGAAGAGTGAGGCCACAATTGTACAAAGCTGACTTAACGGATGAACAGCTTTAATGAAATGACTTACCTTGCCATCATATTCTCTCCTAGAGAGAACCTCAGGTGCAATGTATGCTGGAGTTCCAACTGTGGATTTAGGTCTTGAATGGAGCACGGAAGACTAAAGGCAAGTTAACAAGGTAGAGTATAAGTCGACGAATCAGCCTAACCCCTGTAAAGATATTGCATACCCAATGTAAAGATGCTGCAAAAACTACTTAACCCTTGTACCTTAGAATACCCAAAATCACATATTTTAAGTCTCGGAGCGGGGCTTCCATCTAAGAGGGTGTTCTCCAGCTTCAAATCTCTATGACATATTTGCTAAAGAACAAGAGAAAAAAGGACGAGTAATGAAATCTACAGTAATGAGAATACTAGGACGTCACTTGTATAGAAAGTTTGGAACTTTATCTTACCATGGCATGGCAGAAGCTAACTCCTGAGATGAGCTGCTGGAAGAAATATCTGGCCTGGACAATTGAAAAGAAAGAGTAAGCTGATCGGTACTTCAAAGAATATCAGATCACCACCAGTAATAAATAATGTATGCGCAGAATCTGCTCAGCAATTAATATCAGATCACAGCCTCTAAAAAGTTCCAAAACAATAAAAGAAAACCATGAAATCTCTTTACTATGATTTTTCACTGATCAAGAAAAAGCAAACCTCATCCTCGCTGAATCTTCCAGCATTACATATTCTCTCAAAGAGCTCACCCCCCGCCGCATATTCCATGACAATAGCAAGATGGGTAGGCGTCAAAATCACCTGCATATTCATTCCAAACATCAACAACCGATAGAGCTCAAAGGCACGGTCATATTCCAAATCCTGTTCCTGTACTGACCTCTTTGAAGCGAATGATATTTGGGTGGCAGAGCGATCTATGATTAATAATCTCTCTGGCCACATTCTCGTCAATCTGAAACCGGAAAATAAATGGGATTACTGTTATCGACGAGACCAGCAAGTGATTCCATAGAAAATCAATCCTCCTTCGACGCTAAAACTCCAATAGTAAACAAACTCGTCCCGGGATTATACAGTTTCTGAGGCTGCGCCCGCAATTCAGGAACGATTCTCAAACTGTGCTCCATAAAAAGGCAAAAATCAAACGTAAAAAAAGAAATTAAAAGGAGGACCTTGCGACCACGCTCGATGTACTTCATGGCAACGAGTTCTTTGGTCTCCTTGTTCCTCATGAGCCGGGCAACTCCGAAATTGCCCGATCCTATATCCTTGATTACCTCGTACTTATCCATGCCGCACCCTTCCTTCTGGGACTACGTAAACCAGAGACCCTTTTCACTGATCGCCGAAGAAAAGCTCTAAATCTCGCCGGAATCGAGCTTCAGACCAAGCCCATCAAAGCTCAATCAAGAAAGAAAGGAAAGGCACCAAGTCCTTAATCCTCGATTGCAGGACATCAGGGAACGATTATATTATTGTATCTTGAGAGAGAGAGAGAGGAGGAGGAATTGTGGGTGTAAAGGTTGGATTTTGGGTTGGAAAAGGAGAAGCGGTGGTGGTGGTGGCAATGGTGGGTCTGCTGAGGATTTGAAGGAAAGCAACGAATCTGAAGAGAATTCGAGGGAATAAAGGCAGAGGAGAGAGAAAGAGAGAGAGACTTAAAGAATGACTGGGGATCGATCATTAAAAAATGACAAATTGGAAGAATTGGGTGATGGCGGGTCCCAGATCCCGCGGAGAGAAGACGAAGGCAACAGGCGCACGACCGTAGATCTCTGCCGTGTCCCTGACTTTTATTACCGTATTGTCGCCGGCAATGCCCAGAATCTTTACCAGCGAGAATTCTTGCATCGTCTCGGCTTTTTTTTTAGGTTATCCCCGAGGCACCATCCAAAATTATTTAATTCGAGATAACTATCAAAGTTATCATCTTCATGATCTTACAATAATTTACCTTCATATTCTCGAAATTGATTTGATTCTTGTAATTTTTTTTATGGTTAATATAATTTGTAAATTGGTTGACATTCTTATAAGTTATTTTGATTTGATCTATGACAAAATAACTATTTAAAAAATTAAAATATTTATTAAAAATGTCTACTTTAGCACTAATCACGCCACTAAGAACAGTCAATGATAACATTAGCTATTATTTAGCCAAAATTAGCTGAATTGACTTAACTCGGTAAATTATCGATAAATTTATGATTTAATCAGTAAAAATTAAACAGTTTATAACTGAATTAGTAAAAGTGTGATAAATTTAAGACCTTTGGGACAATTTTCTCGTTGTTTTCTATGTACGATAAATTCCACATGTTATCGATAAAAAAAAAATAAGGAAGGAAAGTACTCGCTATTGCGCTCAAGCTATTTCTTTTCCTACTTGCATGTGATATCAATATAAGTCCCCTTACACTCCCAATGAATTTACGCATGAATTAAAGTAACCACATTCAATTATTAAAGCCCCCAAAAAAATGGCAAGATAATTAGTATGGCTATTGAACTAATTAGCAATGTGGCTTGGCGTTAACACAGCTCGAGCAATAGATGAAGTTTTGGTGAGAACGGCTTTGCTAGCAACTTCTGCGTGTGCATGTACCTTATGTTGATTGTGAAGAAAATGGAACATTTCAAAGTCGATGATTTAAGTGAAACTAAGGTATACTGTACATTTTGCATCACATTTGATGAAAGCTTCCTCGTTAATAAATAGTGTTTCTTACCTTCATGATAATCAATTGCATAAATTTTATAGCATCATCAATGTGGGCAATGCACGGCAATTGATGTATCCTGGTTAGTTTCCTAGAGATCGGGGCATTGGATGTGTTGGTTTCCTAGAGATCGGGGCATTGGATGTGCATGTGCTTAATCCCTTTTCGGCTAAACCCATATCCTCAATACCTAGATAAGTTCACATAGGAAGTTGGATAGTTTATCATGGCCCAAGGGGTGGGATTAAGAAAGCATGCTTACCCGTTTGGTTCAACTATGAGGAAATGGCTTTGCATTTCCCCAGGTATCTTTAAATGAATGGGCATTTTGTGAAGGCAAATGTGTTTGAAAACTCATTTTTTGTGTATATTTTGCAACACAACTTTAGGGTGAAAAGAAAAAGAAAAAAAAAAAGAAAGAAAAGAAAAGGGAGGAGGAGATGTAGCTGCATGGAGAGGGGAAAATCGTGGGAGAGCGGCTTGACAGTGGTGGCGGTGGTAGTGGCAGGGAGGCAGCTCGCCTGAGGACGCTGACCTTAAGCCACCTTGCCTGAGGTCCCGGCGGCCAAATCTAGTCGCTCGTGGTTGAGCGCCGCCTGCCGACTGAGCTTCACAGTGGAGCAGCAAATCCAAATCCAATGAAGAAGACGATAAATAGTGTTTTTTAGGGTAAAAGGGGAAAACAAGATTATCAGTAAGGGCAATATATAAAGGAAAAAAAAAATCCATTAAACCTTAGCCTAGCATTCCAAATGCTAGCATTTGGCAAATGGAGTCTAAAAAATGTGAACCAAATGCTTAATATTTTTTCCAATGGGCTTTGGGGGCTCAAAAGCCCATTGGGAATGCTAAATTAAACGGGGATTACTGTCCATCGATAATACCGTTATGCCGTTTTCTACCACCAATCGGCGGTGGTCTAATCGTCGCAATCGTGGGGGTCAGATCTAGTGGTCGTCATTTGTCATCTTGTTCCGGTGACCGCTCAATGGTGGTCACACCTATTTCTGATCACAATGGTCGATCACAACCCTTGCGCAAAGGCAATCGCTGTTGTGGTGAATGGCGATTGTCATGGTCAAGCAATGCCCACAATGGAGGTCGCCATTAGATGGTGACCTCCATAGAGAACGGTCGCTCCGTGTATTGCCATAGTCTAGGTTTCTTTATTTATTGAAAAGCAAGTAATCGCCAAAGGTAGTTACATTTGCAGGTTATGGGCAAGTTAGCCCAACATAGACGGCCCACTCATAAATCCATCACTTTTTAAAGTTATACATTTGCAGGTTATGGGCAAGTTAGCTCAACATGGATGGCCCACCCATAAAATCCATCACTTTTTAAAATTATCTTTTAGCTTTTTATTATTCATTAAATCGTTATTCCCAATCATATCCAATCTCTTACAAAATAGATTTATGACATTACGAACAAACCCTTTACAATTTCTATCTTAGTTATCCTAATCTCAATTCTTATCGTGGCAATGAAATGCAATTTCAAGGATAATCAATTTTTTCAATCTCATGCCCCGCTTAGAACTTTTTCCTTTTATATTTTTCCCTTTTGGCCCGGTCCAATAGATAAATGCTGTCAAGTAGATTCAGAAATTTCTCGGACGTAACGTGTGGATTCAAGTCAGGCACACTTTGGTTGCCTAATGAGTTCTACTTATGCAGCGCCGCTTCACCTCGCTTGAACGTGATAAACTATGGATGAGAGGAGACCATTAAGAAATTAAGAAACAAGATGAAACCGCAACTCTCTTAAATTAAATTGATAAAATTCTGTTTTGATCTGCGTGTGGACCCTCGTCTTGCCAAAATGCTGGTGAATCTTTAAGATTTCCTCAGTTCTTGAACAAACTTAGAACGGCTTCCCATCCCTCTTGTCCGCGGGATTTTCAACTTCCTTTCACTATAAATTCCTCTCCTAAAATTTATAAATCATTTGAAAAATCACGTTATTTTTCGAGAAAATTATAAAAGAAACTGGTCTACGGTTCGATGCTTCAAATATTTAAATATTTTATATCATCATAACCATTTCGTATAAATTAAAATGTCAACGTTGCAAGATTCATTAAAAAGGGAAAAGCATTCATTACCCAAGTCGGTGCATTTAGTCATGTGCAATCTTTTAATTTGATAATGGATTCTAAAATAGAACAATCGCCTTTTGTAGATGTTTCTCAAGTTAATTTAATCTGGAAGCATCTTTGGGTTTGAGGAATGACCAAACGTTTTAACTTTGATTGCTTTGGATAAAATGGCCCACTCAACGCTCTATCAATTTACGCCACGAAGGTCAATCTAGAAATGCTACCGACAAGTTTCAGGACATTTATTTTATGACCTTACAAATCTAGGACACAACTTGTGGATGGACCATGTATATAGCAAATCCTTATTTAGGTATACCGATTATGCAAACATTTAATGCAATATCGCAATTAATTTTTGAAGGAAAAGCTTATTGAATTATTAATGTGATTTTTCATGTATAACTATCGTGTGAATAATGATAATGAGTCTGATATTAGAAAACGTCTAAATCATACTCGCGCGAGCCCAATTAGGCATTTCCACTTTGGGGGCAGAGCCGACCCATCTAAGCTTACGATGGATTTTATGAAGAATAATGTATCGCTTCTGATCATGGACATATCTGATCTGGATCGCGGCATAAATGAAGCCCTCTCAATAATCAGGTCTCAACAAAAGCAGCCGTCTTCATTACCGGGCAAAGGAATGCATGCGGACGGTCCAGGGGTCCCCACGCGTCAGCATCCTGGGCGTCCATTACTTACGTTTCACTGCACCGCCCGAGAGACGGAGGGTAGACCCGGATCCATATAGCCTCTCTTCCCGCACCCGGATTCGGCCAAAAGGGAGCTAAACCCACTCCAAGACCCGACTCGGCCCCCGCTCCATTTAACACTTTCCCCTCCCGCAGAAGCTCGGGTACAGAGGAAGAAGAGATTACGAGAACGACGACCTCCCTCGGTCCGACTCCGACCTTGATTCAGATCCGACTCCCGCCGGCGACCGCCATGGTTCCCCCGCTCCGATCCCTCCCTCTCCTCATCCTCCTCCTCTCCTCCGCCGCTCTCGCCTCCGAGTCAGATCACAAGGTAAACTCATCATCCTCGTACCCGCGTCGGGGGTTGACTCGGCCACTGTCCCCGACGCGGTTTCCCGAATCCCTAGATCTCGTTCGCTGCCTCTCTTTTGGTCCGTAATTTGCCTCGGATCTGCTCTCCCTGGATTGCGCGGTTTCGGCTCTGGCGCTTCCCGCTTTGATTCGAGGGTTCCCCGTACCATCTGGCGTTTTAGCTTTAGATTCGGGTGGTCGCGGCGGGGTTTGTGTCGGCGTGAGTGCCGATGGGTTAGTTTGTTCGGAGGAAGAACTGCGATGCACGTGGGGGTTGCTCGCTTCTGTGCGCATGCAGGGTCTTAGATGCTTTCTTTGGGCGTTAGCGTTATAATGTATGGCATTGCTCGGGGTGTTAAGCTTCTTCCGTGCGTCTGATTGCGAATGTCTTGCCAATTCTCTTACCGTCGCGCTAGATCTTTATACGTTGCGAGTCAGTGCTCAGTATTTTTAGTGTCAGTAGTTGGATCTCACTCGCTGATCATTACCCTAGTGCGGTTCCCACGATGATGAATGCAAAGCGCGAGCTTTTGTGCGTTGATCTCAATCGCCCAGTGATGCTTTCTCCTTTTTTTTTTGTCGGCAGTGGATAATCTTGATTCGACTGTCAAGTGCTAGCTGCTTCTGCTAATATAGTCTGATCATTTCAATTAGTAGAATTGTGGCCTTAAGCTGGCTATAGGAACTTTTATATTATCTTTGTTAAGACAAAGCTTTTGAAGACCACGATCAGGTTCTAGGTGAACTTCGTCTTCTTGACGGGCTTTCTGAAAGTCTTAAGATCTTATTGATTATAGTCACGAGGGAAGATACTCACTGATAGTAATTTGATGGAACGAGAAAAGAATGGGAAGAAATTTGTTGACTGCCGATGGTTTTATAGGCAGCACATCTATTGCTGTATCTGTAAACTATAGCTCTATTTTGGCAGCAACAGCTCAATATTTTATGTTTTCCTTATCCGAACAGAAGATATGCATTCTTGCTGACGCTTTTTCACTTCTCTTTCAGTATCAGCTAGATGAGTCAGTCACCCTTTGGGTTAATAAAGTTGGTCCATACAACAACCCCCAAGAAACATACAATTATTACAGCCTCCCATTTTGCGGTGCTTCTGGCAATCCTGCACATAAGTGGGGTGGTCTTGGTGAGGTCCTTGGAGGAAATGAGCTCATCGATAGCCAGATTGACATAAAGTTTCAAAGTATGCAGAGGGCCCTCATGTTATTTTTAACTTTTGAATCTGATGTTATGTGGAGCTTAGTGTGAGATGTTTTCCTTTGCAGAGAATGTGGAGAAGGGCGTCATTTGTCAACTTAAGCTTGATGAAGGGAAAGTCAAACAATTCAAGGATGCTATTGAGAATAGTTACTGGTTTGAATTCTTCATTGGTATGTAAACCTCTGTTAAGTACTTCCTTGACTTAATTTTTAGATATCATTAGCCCTTATTTTAAGTTGACATATTCTGATAGATTAACTTACTCCTTACTTTATGCTGCTTGTCCACCCATAACTGAAGAGAGAACTTGATGGAACTAGCTTTTTGCTAATATATGATGTTGTGACGCAGTCTAAGTAAAGCATAACTTTTAATACGTGCAATTTGTAACACAGGAACCCCATAGTTGTTTTTTCTACTTCCTCCCTTTCCCCCTCCTTTTTTGTGGAGAGTTGGAGGGGGCTGGGGAGGCTTCTTGTAGAAGTCCCAATGATTTTATTACAGGGATTGCACATTCAAAGTGACAGTGGATATTATTCGCTGGGCTTAGAAGTGTGAGTGCAGCAGCCATGGCAGTTGAGACCATTACTGTATGCATGAATGGACGTTGTTTCTTTTAGTATGAATAGGTCCATGTATATTCTATGAATTCACTAGGACAATTTGTGACATTGTTTTCGTTTTTTTCCCCTCCTTAATATTGATTAATATATTTTTTTGTCTGGTGGGGTGAAGATCTGTTTTATTATTTGCCCATACTCATTTCAACTTGATGTCTTTCTGGTTCATGCTTCGGGATATCGCCTGCTGAATGCAAGTCCAGATGATCTGCCTTTATGGGGTATGTAATTAATAATTATCGTTAGATTGAATTTTAAAACTTTGAACAGGCTTGATGTCTCACACTTTTCTTTCCTGTTTTAGGTTTCGTTGGTGACCTGCACACTGATAAGAACAGTGATACCAAGCACGTGCTATACACTCATAAAAGCATCGACATCAAATACAACAAAAATCAGGTGTGACTATCAGTTCATCTGTTATTTATAAGAGTTAAGGATTCTGATGCTTACTTACCACTATTCTTTTGGGTAGATTATTCATGCTAATCTGACGCCAGAGAATCCAAAACCGTTGGAAGTTGGAAAGACGTATGATATGACTTACTCTGTCAGATGGGAAGAAACTAATGTTTCTTTTGCGCGCCGTTTTGATATTTATTTGGATTACCGATTCTTTGAGCATCAGGTTGGTAGAGCGGTTTACTATCTTTTAGTTATGTACTTTACATAAACACAAGAAGATCGTCATCTCCATTTGCTTATGGTGCATTTATGTTCTATACACTCTTTTGCTCCTGTCATTTGTTTATCAATAATTGATAACCTTATGGATTATCTAGCAATCTTCATGAAAGTAGCATTATTTTAAGTTCCAGGACGTTCTGTTCAATTTGCCTTTTCTCATTGATTTCTGTGCACTTTTCCTCTGTGGCAGATCCATTGGTTTTCTATCTTCAATTCATTCATGATGGTGATATTCCTAACTGGCTTGGTATCGATGATTTTGATGCGGACTCTTAGAAACGACTATGCGAAATATGCAAGGGAAGATGATGATCTGGAGACTCTGGTGAATCTCTTTTGATCTTTTGCTGTCCTCTCCTGTGCTCTGATGATTGGTCTCTTCTTTTTGATCAAGCGGTGTTGCTGACTAAATTATGATGACTATTTAATGCCCTACCCAGGAAAGGGACGTGAGTGAAGAGTCTGGCTGGAAACTTGTCCATGGTGATGTTTTTCGGCCTCCACGTAATTTAGTACTGCTGTCAGCTTTGGTTGGCACTGGTGGTCAGCTTGCTCTACTTGTGCTCCTTGTCATATTGTTGGCAATTGTTGGAATGTTATATGTTGGGTATGTCTCATATTTTATGATTATTTGTGGGTAATTTTGTTTAATAGACTTTTATTAATCTGCTAGCTGAAATAATATAATGCAGCTTTACTGTTCTTGATATGTGGAAATTGAATATATGTATTTTTTGGTCATGACATGAATTACTGTTGTTCAGGAGAGGAGCAATTGTTACGACTTTTATCCTATGTTATGCCTTCACCTCATTTATTTCTGGCTATGTTAGCGGTGGAATGTACTCGCGTCATGGTGGTCAGTGCTCTCGATGTGTCGTCGTCATTTTCATTTGCCTTTGATCTTTCTTATTAATAAAAGTTGCTTTCTAAGGTGTGTTTTGCTGATTATGAAATATTGTATCTTGTGTAGGTAAAAGTTGGATCAAGTCGATGATCCTCACGGCATCTTTATTCCCATTTATGTGCTTTGGAATTGGCTTCATCCTCAATACCATCGCCATATTTTATGGGTCTTTAGCAGCAATTCCTTTTGGTACCATGGTAGTGGTTTTTGTGATCTGGGCATTCATCTCATTCCCCCTGGCTCTCCTTGGAACAGTTGTAGGCAGAAACTGGAGTGGGGCTCCCAACAACCCATGTCGTGTGAAGACTATTCCTCGTCCCATTCCTGAGAAGAAATGGTACTTGACACCCTCTGTGGTGTCGTTGATGGGAGGATTGTTACCCTTTGGCAGCATATTTATTGAGATGTACTTTGTCTTCACTTCTTTCTGGAACTACAAGGTGATTTCCAGTTCCCCTTACTGGAAGATCTTTATTTCTAGAACAAACCAATGGATCTTGATTTCCAGTTCCCCTTATCTGATTTGGCTCTGTTGTGGTTTACAGGTGTACTATGTTTATGGATTTATGCTGCTCGTTTTCCTAATTCTCATCATTGTTACTGTTTGTGTAACAATCGTGGGAACATACTTCCTCTTAAATGCGGAGAATTATCATTGGCAGTGGACCTCGTTTTTCTCTGCTGCATCAACAGCTGTCTATGTATACTTGTATTCAGTCTATTACTACCATGTGAAGACTAAGATGTCAGGGTTCTTCCAGACCAGTTTCTATTTTGGATACACCTTGATGTTCTGTCTTGGACTGGGAATACTTTGTGGTGAGTATGATGATGTCATCAGTGATTGCACCAAAATAAAAAAATGTTCATTGCTCTATTTATGCCACCCCCACCCAAAAATGAGGGTCTAATGCCTTTCATTTGCAATGTGAGTTGTAGATAAAAGACTTAGTAGTCAGCTTACTGTAAAGTCTTTCTTTTACGTGATTGCATATTTTGGTATATGGTGATTTGTGCACAATCAGTTAGATATCTGGATGCAGCTTTGTCTAGGAGGACACTAAATCCCTGGAGCTTGTAGTCCATTAGGAAAAAGTTAGTAAATTAGTTGCTTTAAACATATATCTGCATGGTCTGCTTTGTAATACATGTTTAAATTTTTTTTGTGTTGGAATTTCTCTGTGATAGACGATGGTTAGTAACTTAGTAGCTAGTTCAGTACCTTATGAGAGTGCCATAACTTTTTCTAGTTTGCCACCAATGTGTTTGGAGTCTGTTAGCTCCATCTTTGAATGCTGCCCACTAATTAAACGACTTGCGGTCTTCTTTTTCTCTTGGCGTATTGAGCATCTATGTGTGATGATTGTGCACAGGTGCTGTTGGTTATCTGGGCTCAAATTTGTTTGTAAGGAGGATCTACAGAAACATCAAATGTGATTAGAGCTTCATCATGGGAAGTGGGCGAAGGTTTTTCCCAGTACCTTTTGGTTATGGAGATGACAATAAAAATCGAGAGGAAGCCAGCCTATCTCCTTGCGGACTATTTAGAATGTCACCAGATGGTTATCACGGAATTCAAGGATGGGGATGTACACTTTCTTCTGCTGAGCCTGGGGAGTCCTAAGATTTTTTTTTTTTTTCCTTTATATTCTAGCTGTAAGATGAATAGGGTGCAGGGATTGTTCTCTCTATCGGAAACTTTTTACAAATAGGTGCCCCAGTGGATATTTAATTTCTTGAGTCTGCTAACGTTGTAATGCTATTTTTGCTGTCTGGAATATGGACTTCAGCAGGAAAGGAGTTGATGAAAATGAATTTTGTGGTCCTGATAAACATGTGCTTCCGCTATTGTTTACATGGAATATGCCAGTTTTGTCCTTGGAATGCGTAATCGCCCTCCAGCTGGTGAGTTTCTTTGGGTGTCTGCTATGGTTGCCGTGGCCTTGTTTTCCATTTTCGCTTTCTGGTTGCGGCGGTTGCGGCTCCATGCGACTCCTGATGCTGTGCAGGTGTAAACGTTTGGTTTTGCTGATTTTCAGTTTGGTCCTTGTAGGCATGTAGTAGTTGCTGGTAGAAGTTTCGCGAATATCGGCTTTTAATTGGAATTGGGAGTTTCCTGGACCTCTACTATGTGTGTGGTGCACAATGCATTTACTTGCTAATCACACACGCTGGAGCTCTCATGGTTTTGACCTTTTAAAGAAATCTCAACCACTCACCAAATGAAACGAGAATCTCCTTTCTTCTCTCTTTCTTATGGTCGGCTCTCCTTCTCCTGGCACTATTATTAACTGAAGACCATGAAAATCAATTGGCAGGAAAATGGACCAGAAAATGGGGGTTTCTTTTGTCACACGTACTATAAAAAAAAAGAAAAAGAAAACGAAAAGACGGGCGGGGGGCGGGCAAGAACTATCTCAAGGGAGGAATGTGGCATCCACAGTCACCTTCCTAACAGTCACCCAATTTTATCAGGTCTTGATGATAAAGAGATAGATCAATTCACCAGGACGCGCCACGTGGCAAGTCATAAGCCAGAGACACCCCCTATCCTCTTCTCCTTCCCGCATCCAATATTAAGGTGCTCCAAGTCTTAACAGCCTTCTCAGTTTTTTCACACCAAACTAAGAGAGGAGAGGAGAGGAGAGGAGCAAAATGGCACTTGCAGGAGCTGCACTGTCAGGAACCGTGGTGAGCTCCCCCTTTGTGAGGATGCAGCCTGTGAACAGACTCAGGGCATTCCCCAACGTGGGTCAGGCCCTGTTTGGTGTCAACTCTGGCCGTGGCAGAGTGACTGCCATGGCCGCTTACAAGGTCACCCTGGTCACCCCTGAAGGCAAAGTCGAACTCGATGTCCCCGACGATGTTTACATCTTGGACTACGCCGAGGAGCAAGGCATCGACTTGCCCTACTCCTGCCGTGCCGGCTCTTGCTCCTCCTGCGCGGGCAAGCTCGTGTCGGGGATCGTCGACCAGAGCGACGGCAGCTTCCTGGATGATGATCAGATTGAGGAAGGTTGGGTCCTCACTTGTGTCGCCTACGCTAAGTCTGATGTCACCATTGAGACCCACAAGGAAGAGGAGCTCACTGCTTGAAGCTCTCCTATATTTGCTTTTGCATAAATCAGTCTCACTCTACGCAACTTTGTCCTCTCTCTCCCCCCTTCACTACGTGTTTGTTAGTTCCTTTAGTCTCTTCCTTTTTTACTGTACGAGGGATGATTTGATGTTATTCTGAGTCTAATTTACTGGCTTTTCTTTTTCCTATTTCTGTATGAGGAAATAAAACTCATGCTCTATTCCTTTCTATTGCATTTATCGGGCAGACATCCTACATAAGTACGTATGTTTAGCATTATAGTATGCAGATGTCAGTCAGTGTCCGGGGCGGCACTCTAAATTTACACAAATGCATTTAAGGCTTGCTTATGACAATAAAAGGATGCGTGTGGCTTGAAAAGCATCGCTATCATCTTGCTAAAGCCATGTTTGGAGAACAGTACTCTGCAAACTCTGACAAATTAGAAATTTGGGTATTCATATGCTCTAGCCAAAGTAAACTCTCGTACGGGGCTGAGCGATATACAGATTCGTCGCTGCTTTTGTATCTCCTATCCTATCACACTCCGGAAGCCATTTTGTACCTTAACCAGCTTGATTGAGAGGAAGATATCCTCTAGGATTTTGGGTAATAAAAGATGAACAGAGCTCGGTTTTTCTACAATATCGTGAATGTAGATGAGTATAATGTCATTCCATCATCCTGTAACTAAGCTGATCGGTCTGAATCACGTGGTTCAGGTCTTCCGAAACAACTCTTCCAGAGTCTCATTTTGACCTTCCTGCCCAACTTCTTCCGCATTGTCTTCTTCGCCATGATGCGAGTGTGGCGTGCTCATACGCAAGGACTCGGACAAATACTCCTCCATCCGAGACAAAAACTCCTTTTGCGGACGATCAGGAATATCGAGGACGGTCTCTATCTGGTCTATTGATGTGACGGTGTCTTGATTATTGAGGGAGGCTAGCGAAGAGCTCCGAGATAATGTCCCTGATGCCACTGTAATTTCATCCCTCTCATCTATTGTTGATTCGAGCGAACAAGTAGACCTCACGGTGTACGAACGTACAGAATCACGCTTCGATTTTGCCTTCACTCTCTTACACCAGCTATGGAGGGACTCCCTCACGCTCTCCGCAACCAGGGCTTTTTTGCACCGAGATCCCATCTACATACACACGAAATCAAGAGGCAATGACATGTTATGATATTAGAGGCAGTCGCAAAAACTTGTGCTGAGTCTTAAATTTAGAAGTACCTCAAAATTTAGTACTAACAAGACACAAATTACCAAAAGTAGACAATTATCTGCCGGAGCCAAGCTAGCCTTGTTCAGCATCTAACTTTTCACTTAGCATCTACTCATTGCCTATCAAACAAGGTCGCTCCTCAAGTTCAAGTAGTAAGTCTATGAAGGTCACTCTTAGATAAAAGAAACACCTGCGCGCGCATTTCTGAAGAGTATCCTGGGGGCCGATGGTTGCTAATTAGGAATAATAAGTAAAATGTTATGAACTCGGTCAGAAAATGTGCACATTAGTCGAATTTTTTTCTCTTTAGCTTTTCCAAAGTGATGTTAGAACTCTGAAAGGTCATGTAAGGGGAATACTTGGTTTCAGTCTTAACAATTCAAGACTACCAATTACTATTACAGTAGCCACAGAGCAGACGAATATGAAGGTAGAGTTCCATTATCATATGGTCATGCCTATTGCTTGCCACTAGGGACACCAAATCAACATAAAAGCATTAGGTTTGTCACCAAATTTAATAAGGCTTCTACAGAATACAAACAATTGTTACATTTGCTCCGAATTGATTGGATTCATTCAACGACCAGTTCATGAGGAAAGACTAAAAGAAGCACCTTGGACTTCTAAGGTTCCTGTAATGCCATACCCAATTAAGCAGGCTAACTTGAGGATTCTACAAGATATGTTGACCCAATGCGATCCACCTTCTTCTCTAAAGAGGTATTAACAAATAAGCTTGGGCATTAAGGACTATATTTCTACAGTAGAAGGCAAACACTGACCTGTGTGACAATTACATTCAGGGGAACTGTGCTATTACTGCACCAGAACTGAACGATGACCCTGCGTTAGAAATTGATTGGGGAACAGAGAAGAAATTAGTTGACAGATAACCCATAAGAATAATAAAGTAATGAAAATTAGGAATGAGGAATAGAAGAAATTTGCAACTCAAACATAGAGACTTACCCAGAAGCGAGGCGAATGATTACTAATAAATGGTTCTTCATGAAGCATGACCTTTGTTTAAATCCCCACTAAACAAGAAAAATAGAAGACTAACTAAGCTGTCACCATTCAATAATCGACAGGCACAGGTAGGGAGGGAGGGGGAGAGAAGGGGGGTGGTGAAGAGAGAGAGAGATTGCCACATACAATTAACGGGAAATAAGTTATTCATCGCATTATCATTCACAGTTCAAAGAAAAAAGTTTCAGGGCATATATAACTGAAAACCATTCCATGGACCCCCAAGAACATATTAATTTTTGGGCACGCATTCAGTTCAAGCCATAAATAACTGCATACAAGCAAGAATACTAGAGAACAATAACCAATCTTACCAATGCCCAGATAAATGTTGCCATCTCGAAGGCATTCTGCACAGCGAGAAAGATGACTACCGTCAGCCAAAATGACAACAACAAGACAATGGCATGCAAAATATAGGCAGAGGGTGTAACCTGAAATATGATGAACTGTATTAATTGTAACAATATCTCTGGCTTTCCGAACCAAAACAGATCATCCCGAGGCTTTACTTGTGTTGAATTGGATGGACCCGTGGGCTCTCCAATTTCAAGGGCTAGTGAAGAGACAACATGCTGGAGCTTTGTCCCCACCAACATGACAAGCTAATATGCATGAAACAAATTTAAGTTACAAACCAACAAAACTGGTCCACTTTCTAGAATACCATGGTGAAGAAGGCACTCACAATGGCAGGGATGAACGAAAGCCAGAAATAAATATTGAGACCTGCAATATTTCCGTTTTGTTAACATATATATACCACAAGTTACCTATTTGCACTTGAAATTGTATTCTGAATATAACAAGCTACCATGGATATTCACAAAGATGCAAATGACAGCATAACCCCACAGTGGCCAACTGCAAAAGACAAAATTGAGACTCCGTCAAATGTGGTCGTGTCTGTGAAGCAAAGGAATATCATTAAAGAAGCTCAGAAAGTAAAGTAACAGAACCAGCTTTATGTCTTATTTTGACTGAGCGTCGTATATTATGGCCCTTAAGAGCAGGTTTCCATATGTAGTATGGGGATGATGTCTTTCCGGACATTATGTGAACTGAAGCCTTGAAGGACTTAAAAAGATCTCATTCTCGTTCAGAAACACCAGAAATCAATCGAATACCCAAAAACTCAGGTAATTCAAGCTTTGGTATCCCAAAGGTATGCAACAATCACATTCTCTCCACAGCAACTATCAAAGGAAAGAAAGCAAGAAAGTAGAGATAAGAAACTTTACAACGTTCAAGCCAGTATGGTCCAGTCAACATCAATCATAACTTTGAGACCATGTAGACCAAAGAGGAAATTAGTTGTTGCCAACTTGATGCGAATAATGACTTAGACACGGATTAAGAACTGCTTAGATTAAAGACATGCTCACAACAGCAGAAGGCATAGAGCTAATTTTTCTTCAGGTTTAATCAGCTGACAGTAATTACTAGGGGGTATATTCTTATACACGACAGGAGTGAGGTTAGAACGCATTGGTTCTGGTACCCTGCATGATGCCATTACCAATCCTCAGCCACATCCAAATAAAACCAATTTTGCAAGTAGGAACACAATTAACGCATCCATATGAGAGTTCCTCACTCTTGTACTATGTCCATCATTCAAGTTCCAGTGGACTCCGCCCGAAAAGAAATCTTTCTGTGGTTTACAGAGGCATGTAGTTGTCACTTATTAACCCGCAGAAACATTGTCAATTGTAGTGGACTAGATAATTCAATAAATTAACCTTTTCTTTAGTGCAGCAAAGAAGTCAATGGAGAACCACTTTTCAAGGTTCTAGTTGAACTGCGCGAGATCTGTCCTATGGCGACTAGGTCTGATTGCTCATAGCTTGTAGATTTCAGCATAAAAGGACATTGTACAGTGAAAAGATATCTGATAAACAAAGAATCAGAAGACAGGTAAATACTTAATGCTAACCTGATTCCCAAAATACCTTGAAACTCATCTTCCATGCTGCGTACCATATACTTGTGAAAATTGTAAGAGTGGGGCAAATTGTGTTTCTGGATACCATTAGAGCAATGTAAATTAAGAGAAGATTTCAGCTTAAAAAGTCAATCTCAACAAACTAGGAAGAACAAATAATTGACGTAATCTAACAGTCAGTGCAGATGATCTCATGTCAGCAACATTTTGCTAAACAAGGAGATACACCAACCACATAGACTTAGCCATCAAAATTATTAAGGTTGGTAGACTTGTTCCTTGTATTATTCTGGGGTAGATTCACTTGCTGTCTCTGCTGTTACAAAATGTCAATTGGCCAATCCTAAGATCGTGGCTCCTTAAGCTTAAGTCAGATTCTAGAAGTTCTTACTTCTTAGAACTCAGTATTCAAAACGATGTGAAAATTCTTCTTTCCAACTCAATTTTATTTCATTGGCCAAACAAGCTAAATGTTCTTTTCTTTTCACCAAGCACCGAGGAATTCAAGATAAAGCTAAGTCATGGAAGTCCATGAAAAACTTATAAAGAATGCGGTAGTTTTATTGTTTCTTGCCTGTATATATATTTCTTCCAGTATGTGAGATATTATCAGTGCACATTTCATGGAAAACCCTTGAAGGTAATGATGATATCTGTGATGACCTAGCCAGTAAAATTTTCATCACCCGAAGAGAACTAAGGTATTTCACTTACGACAGTCCCATAAGTTAATTACTAACATATTACTTTTGAACTCACTGGTTGACTAATACATGACCAAACGAGTGATCGTGTAACTCACTAATGCAATTATATTGCTTCAGCTTATAATCATGCATCATAACCAAGCATGTGCCACTTTCAATTGATTTTAATTAGAGATGGCCTAAAAAAGTGCATTTAATACGTTTTTAGGTATATGAACGTTATTGAAATTAGTTTCCCTATGTTTACTTAAAGTATGTATACGCTTGGTCTTCTGCTTCTAGGTTTTGCAATGTTATTGCCGGGATGAATATCATTTCTAGTTTGGAGGCTGATTTTAAGTAGGAGCGATAAGAATAGAAAGCAAGTCCCTCTCTTGGTCTCACATAGAGAGAGAGAGAGAGAGAGAGAGAGAGAACATGTGTAACGAGGAACGGACTGAAGTTAGATACCTACAGTGATGAAACCCAAACGTAAAGCCAGGTAATCTGATCTTCGGATGGAACTCCTAAATTGATGAAGGAAGCAAAGCTGCACAGATATCATACAGCGTCATTAACCTATGTATATATAACATGAGATCATATACAACATGTGAAGTTCATCAGTCGAATAAGTGTGTATCATAAAGTAATAAAAAATGTCTCGTCAGAAGAGAACAAAATACTGAATAAGGCAATTCAATTTCGAAGCACATAAATGAGGCTTAATGTCCCGTGGCAAAGATAAAAAATCCCCTGCAATAACTAATGAGTCCTTCCTCATCACTGATTGCGCCCGAAGGCATAAGAGACAATGTAAGGGACAAACTAAGAGATTGTCTACTTGCTTCGGCAATAAAACAAGATAGTTGACTAAGAAGGCAACTGGATCAAAAAAACTTATCAGGATAAACAAAAATGCCTTGCGGTTTAGAAAAAAGTCCAGAAGGAAGAGTTGCAGTAATTACTATCCAAATAAGGACCCTATTCCGGCTCCATGGATGGGACGTGTGGTGAAAAACAAATGTAGACTGCCGCCTCATAATCTTGGCTTTCCTTGCTGTAAAAATATTAAAACTTGAGCTTAGAATAATTACAAGCAGTAACTTGTAAACGGACAAGATCAATATCAATAACCAAGTCCATCTAGTGCATGTTTTTTGATGAAGAAAAGATACACGATGATGGGTTGAAAAAAAGAGAAACTTTATTGCACAAGTAAGACACAGTAAATCATTCTCTTTTATAGAAACAGTCGGCAACTGGTTATGGAGGTCAAGTTTTGACTAATTGACGAGCTCAATCACCAACAAAATGTCTATGAAACAAGGCTCTTTTGGGGCTTTTGACTCGTTTTTAGTGGAAGAGCGTACAGCTGCAGTTCTAAAGAGAGCAATAGCAACGTACCGGATTGCAAAAAGAAACCCAATTAACTTTAAAAGTTTTTTTCTGATCAGCTGAAGCTCACTCTAGAAAGGAAGTAATCTATCCACTTATTCCAAATAACACAAGAATTTCTGCCAATTACTCTAGTTTCTATACCATTGTCCAGTATCTTTTCTTATACAAAAGTCTAACTGCTAGAATCTCCATGCTGCTTGTTTACCTTGAAGGAAGACACAAAATCCATCGGCATCCTGTTACTCAAACCTAAAAATACCTACTCTCTTGGTAATCATGTCGCAGAACCTCTATTTAACTGAAAGGACCGCTCTCTTTGCATAATAAGAACACAAGGCAAAGAAGATAACAATCAAAATGTAGCAAATATTTTAACAAATAGATATTTGCATGATTAGCAATTACTATTAAGGAAAATGATTTTTCTTGATTTCAATCAGTTTAAATGACTTACCTTGGACATTCCCTTCAGTAGTTGAAGTAGCCTGGTTTTCCCATTTCCTCCAGCTGTAAATCTGCAGAGGGTGCAATTAGGGATCAAATACAGTTCATCAAAGAAATCACGGTCCATATAGCAATGCCAACATGATATACTAGTAATAATTCTATCAGATGGAGGAGACAAGCCTGACCTTGCTCATGGCAAGGCCAACTGCCAGGCAGCTATAGAGAACATGGGTGATACCAAGGACGAAGAGAAAACGGTGAAGCTGCTTGAGACCTTCATATGAAACAAAAGGTTCTCGGCCCTACATTATGCAATGAGAAGTCTGTTAGATATCTATGTGAATAGTTTAAAGATTGATATCTATGACTGAGTGCGACAGACTACCTCTCCACATTGATGAGACAGAGCATTAATTCCTTTTGGAGGAATATCAGTCTCATTCAGAAAAGAGAAGGAACTTTCAGACACAACATTCCCTGTGGTTTCAAAGTCCTGTTTGGAGCATAGATAGAATTTGCTGCTGAAGAGAGATGAGTTAACGCAAATCTGAGAGATCCAATTTGCCCATTGTGCCAGCAGTAGAGAGATGAGTCCAAGCAGCATCAACTCTATCAAGCAAACAAATCAAGTAGGAGTCAACTTATACTTCCCCCAGGGCAACCCGCCCCTCGTTGGCCCTAGACACATAAATTCGAATTTGAATCTTCAAAATACACACCTTCCTTAATCTTCACCAAGGAAACAAAGAGAGCCTTCCTCCTAGTCTTCTTCAGCCACTGCAGAAATCACGTGTTAGTACTTTTACACTGAAAAGGAAGAATTTTTTTTTCATTCATTGATTAAAATGTCTGAAGCCGAAGAACAAAATGTGCAAAGAAAAATTTAACTAGAAAAAGTACTTGTTGCTTTAATTTTGGCAACAAAGTGAACAATCACTAATTACTTCCACATTCTTGCCATTGATTGACTTCCACTCCCGCTGATATGGAGTTAATTTATATACCCGCAGTCAGTTTTTTCCAATATATATGTAACGATCACTTCGATATTGCACTGTTTGCCTCAGCCGGTGAAGTCAAGAGTCAGGACTACAGAAATTTTCTTCTGTAGTACTAATAAGATCATACATTCCCACCCACTGGAAAGTGAAATTTCCAAGGACATTTTGGACCCAGAGACAATGTGGCATGAGGAACTCCAACTCTGAGATTTAGGGGAAAAAAATAAACAACAAAGATTGCAACATTGCCAACATCCTTGAAACATAAACCAAAGCCACCAGACCAAAGAGGTACTTCCTCGAACTCAAGATAGCAGTCAACTTTTTAAAGAGCATCTGAAAGGACTACCCGCGACCAAAACAAATCACTCTAGGCAAGAAGAAGTGGAGGATCAGAGAGAGAGAGAGACAGAGAAGGGGGCGTAACAGCTTACCCTTCCAAATCTGTAAATGGACCTTTCCACGAATAGGCACACAAAGACTAAGACGGTAACAACTGAAGCAACCAGATAAGTTGGGGTCTCGGCCAGAGACCTGCCTTGCTGCACAGCGTCCATCTTTCACATCAGATTGTTATGCAAACTCAGAGCAAATTTTCACTTCTTTATTTTCTGGGGAAAGTTGAGAACCCTTTCAGAGAAAGCATGAGACCCAGGAACAGAAGTGAAGTAAAGAGAGAGTGACACCTATAGATCCGGGAAACAGGGGGAAAAGAACGAGCCATCTTTTTCTTCTTTGTTTAACGTTGTTTTTCCCGTTCATACATCACAGTTGAGCTCGTGCATGTGGGTTGTTTGACCAGGAATCTTAGAAAGCGAGCTCGTTCAATAATTTAGCTTATTCCGAGAAAGCGTACGTTAGTTTGCTTTCTGATCTGCGAAGCAAATGCCAACCTTCCATTGCGCGGGAATTGACACAATCTCTCTCTCTGTCTCTCACTCTCTCTTCCCGAAGCGAACGAATACATAAACATTGCAGGAGATGCGACCCGCCCACGTGCATCTCTCTCTCTCACTCTCGCTGGCCATCATTTTCTTGGAAGCTGGAAGGAGATTTGAGAGATCTGGGTCCGATTAAATGGTAACGCCAGTTGTTTTGTAGGTAGGCCCTCTGGCCCGAAAAGGAAGTGTCCGTAGCCAGGAAAATTAATTAGCTTAGGCCTCTGTTCCATCATTACCTAATGATCTGGTAAATATGGAACCAAAGAATAGTGGCCGTCGTTCCTCATCCAACAGAAGTCTTTGCTAGAGTAGGAGAAGTTCACGTATTTGCTGATTGGAGATCTGTCGTGAAAAGCATGATCAAAGGCACCGCAACTTGAACGACACCTCTTAATGGGGAGACGAGGAAGTGATGTCTGATAAACAATGTGAGCACAATGTGAAATAAAGTGCGGTTATCATGTAATAACACCCAATATGCTTATTGCAATGCGGCCGAGTGAATAAAGTTCTTGCATTTTCATGAGGCGGCACATCTCTTCTGTCTCATGTACAAATAAAAACGGTACTGAAACGAAAAGCATAATGTCAATGAAGTAATGGGACCAGCATTATCTGCATCATGATTTTCTCATTTTGAGACAGTAAATATAACAACTGAGAGCAAATCGCTCACCCAGAAATCTTACAAAACCTGCCCTTGAATCAAATGATATCCTTCAATAACTTTATCAAGAAGAAAACAAGCCAGATCCTAAACGACCTAACTGAAGACACTCTCAAATTACACTGTTTTCCAGAATTTTTTGAGATTAGGATATGAGAGATGAATTGCATTTGACACAGAATACTGAAAAAAAGCCAATCATACGGCAGGCTAGCTTTCTTCTCCTCTGTTACCCGTTGGACCACGGAGTAAACATCACAGGGACATCACATTATGCAACAATTTGGCTGAGACTCCAGCATCTCAGGTGATCTGCACAAGTTAAACTTTCGTGAGTCCATTGAATGAACGAGCTTAATCCACTACTTGTTTGCAAAGCACATTAAAAGGTTGAAGCATTAAAGGACATTCACCAAAAATGAATCTGGTTAATTGTTCATATAAAGCCAAGACACACAAAGGAGAACACGAGACGGAAAAGCAGATTCTCCCTTTAGATGCATTTCCATTGTCCCTGGGGAGTAGGTATCTAGATTCTAGACCCTTCTTTTGGCCATAAAAGTAACTCTGAGCTCAACTTTCAATTCAATACTAGTCTTTCAACAAGGCCTCTTGAACAGACATCCGCAAGGAGAAAGTAATCCCTGATGGGTAACACCCGAGATGACATCCAAATGTCATCAAAACTGTGCCCCAGCAAACCAGGCTGCTCATGCTCTCAAAGCGACTGGGACTTTAAAGGGCTAAGAAAATCTGGAAAATAGAGGGGACTATGAAGAACCTAAATGGAAAAAGATGAAGAATGGAATGAATGGACAACTAAGTATCACTCGAGTCTCAGCACGCTCCTTTTGTCATCCCATACATAATCATATTCAAGCAATAGGCACCCAAAAACTGAACAAGGATAGGGTTACATTTTCCAGAGTAAGAGATAAATGACTGAGGGAACTCGGCACAATGGTTTTAATCAAGTAAAGGAGCTAATCATGATGTCAAAACCCAACACGCATGCCCAAAAACAGTTCTTTTTCCCAAAACAATGAAAGCCAAGACCAGATATTGGTTAAGCAGTTCCCCTTCTTCAGTTAAATAGCCACCCATCTTCATGATGAAGATGCTGTCCCACTCTACGACACCTTCATTCCAGCAATAGGCCAAAGCGAAGCAGCAGACTTTTTGCCAAATTTTTCACCCGATTCTGCTCCCAAGCTGAGCACCGATAGAGTCTTTTTTAATGGTCCATGAAGAGGTCAGGCAAGGTTAAGTTGGAGTTTATTTCAATCAATCCTTCAGCTCAGAACTCCCAAGCAATGCCTAGAAGCTCAAAATTGATTGGAGAGTTTGCATTTCCAAAAATCCTGAAGCTCATTACATCGTCTCCACGAATGGGTGCTCTATTCTCCCTCAGCTAGTTCCTTTTTCACTCTTCGATGCAGTCATGAAGTATGCCTTATATATGCAACTTTGATTTCGATTGGTACAAACATAAGGAGGAGAAACCAGAAAGAGACAACAAACTTAAGAGGAAGCACATATGCTGCATAATACTTGAAATTTCGCATCGTTCATTAACAGCAGGAACCGACCAAAAGAACTCTCACATGGGTGTTAGTAGACACTTAGCCTTAGAAAACTTTCTATGGATGGACAATCCCAATATAAGGTGAGTGAATATATGCCCCTACTTCACAAATATGAAGCCGAGTTTTTCCACTATCACAGTAAATCCAAGAGGAGTTACCCAAATGCACTATAAGCTTGTGGACTTGAGAGCGTACGTAGGGCGATTTAAAGGTAAATTTGCCCATGAAGTATCAACTTTCCCCTTGCAATGCATAATCCAACTAAGGGAGAGAAATTTTCAAGTAAAAGGAAAGGCCAGACATCATAAATATTGTCAGTTCCCTAAGACATATCTGACACAAATCACTGCTCACAGATTTCAAACCAGGAAAGAAAAATTCAACAACAAGAGCTGGCCTACATTGGAAATGATATAGGTGAGAAAACTTACAACTGGCCAAGACTCGCTAAGTCAAAATCAGGAGCCAGCTCCCGAACAATATCATTCGGTGGTTGACCACACTCCTGCATTTTTTGCATTAGCTCAACAATCTTAGTGAAATTATTTGGATCCTTCTCATAGACTTCATTAAGATCTTTTATAAGTTGATATTGATGGGAAAAGCGATCATAGTCTTCTTTGCTCAACGTTGCTTTGTGGTCTTCCAACCACTTTGGATATTTCTCTCCAATTTCCTTCATTGGTTCATGAAGGATCTCCTTTGACAGCAGATGCTGCATCATGTTTTCCATCATAGATTCCATATCCTAAGAAGACATCAAAAGAAAAGAGTTATCGACAAACTAAATTGTCGCTCCACTGCTTACAAAAATGAGGTGAATGGGCAAGCATTATATCGCAGAACCACAATTCCCAGCCTGCACGCCAAGGATCATACTCAATTGATTTATACCTGAGCGCCAGCAAGCTCCTCAAACTGCTTGACCCATTCGTCCAACATAACATTACCACCCAAATCATCCGCACCGGGGACAGATTCTAATCCTCTGACAGTTTCCCTGGTTTGTTCTCTGAGCTTATCTAGAGCTTCAGTAACATGGGTCGTGTCCTTCGATGCCATTTGCTTTCCCTTTTGCTTCTTACTTCTCAAATCAGGCAATCCCATCCCTAACCCTTGAACCCCAGATGGCAAAGGAGCCACCTCTTGCTTCGTCGCAGCACCATCTCCACTTCTACATAAAAAGGGGGGGGGGGCAAAAATCGGTACGGTCAGAAGCGCCCAACAAAAAATTGTGCCCACCGACTATTCGATGATTTGAATCAAAGAGACAAGTCCGAACTAGAACAACCACCTGGAAGAAGAAAGGTTGAGACTCTGGAAATCGTCCAAAGCACCTGGAAAAGCCATCGCACGAACTCAATAAACCATCCGGTAAACATCCCTGCCGTCTATCTTTCTGACAAAGGGAGGGAAAGAGAGAGAGAGAGATGACAAAACTCACTGTCGAGGAGTTCGTCCAAATCATCGGCTTGGTGGTCGGCGGCCATGGGGGAAGCGATTCCTCGTATTATCCAATGGCAATCGCGAGTGACAACGTCGTATACCAGCGGAATTCGAGGGCTTCAGAGCCGCGTCAAATGGCGGAAGGGAGGATGACGCTCGCTCTGCTGAACATCCGAAGAAGAAGAGGAAGACGAACGACGACGACGACGACGACGACGGAGGTGCCGATGAAAAGAAAAAAAAAATCCAAAATCAACGATAAAAGATATAAATCGGGGCGGTGCGACCGACGGTGATTTCGGGGACGACGACGAGCCTATGAACGAAGATCGACGGCGTGGATTGAATCCCACCGAGCGCGGTCGCGATACACGGTCGATTTCACCCGTGAACAAATTTCCGGACCGGGTTATTTTATAAAATTTTAATACTTCCGTGTCGGAAGACGAAGGTAATCCTATTTCCACAGCCGAAATGGCTTCTCTCACAGCCTCATGAGATCAAATGACGATTATCTCCTCCGCATCGAACGAAGTGCTGCCTCCAGATTCTGATTGGACAATTCTTCTAATGGGACCCGATGCTGTCGGTCTCAATCGATGCTCGTTAACGTGTGAGATACCAAATTCCTGTCTCGCTTGAAATTCCTTGTTTTGTTTCCTTGCCGACCTCCACTCAGCCCTTGGAGGTGAGCGGAAGTCGGCAAGATCATGTTTAGATGAAACCAATCCGCAACATCATTCATTTTTATTTCCTGATTAAAATTTAGCAAGCTTAGCCGATTCTTGTTAAGAGTCATATCAATCGATGAAGGGCAATTCCACTTTAGGCTCCATTTGATTTGAATGATATTTAGAAAATCACACTAAATTTCTTTTTTTATTATAAAAACTTGTACCAGTGAAAGCCTCGAGTGGCTAGCAGGTTGCCACCAAACCATATCTAGTACTGTTGGCCCAGGTCATTCAAATTTGGCTTGCCAAAAGGTTGAACCTTTCGCCAATAACATGGCATGAGTTGAGTACATATTCAAAATCATGAAAATTTAGTAAGCACAAAAATGAAAGAAAAAAAAGTGTTAGCATTCCAGAAATGTTCAAAGCCCAAAACTCATTTTAATTTGTGCTTGATTAAGATTATTAAATATGCAAGTTTATCTCCCTAAAACTATTTAAAAAATTTGCCAAATGCTGTTTCGAAAAAAAGTGACATACTCAAATTCGAGTTAGGGATGCACTTGTCATTTAGATATGTAGATGGTAATAAAGCGATATTGTAAAATTACTTTGGTGTGAAAATAGTGGTTCCCATCACCGCGCAAAAAAGCATCAAGATGCAAAGTCTTTGAGAAGATATTCTTTTCGGCTTTGGGAAATTCGTAGAAAATTTAAAAATATTTACGTTCTTCCAAAGATTCGTGTACTATCAGATGAAAAAGCAATGGTAATGCTTCAAAACATTTTGAAAATCCGAGCCAAGGCACAACCACGTAGATTGAAAGCCGGGAAGCCTAATAAATTAATTAATATTTATACCCATAAGAAGAAACTGAATTAATTAATCCAATTTTTAATTTGCCAAAAATCAGGCAGAAGAAATAATACGGTATGCGACAGGGATCAACGACGACGTCACGTAGCCACTTGCCAGAACGAGACAACTCAAAAAGAGATTCTCTCGCGCACTCTCTCTCTCTCTCCCGCTCCCATCGCCATCGCCGTCGCCATTTCATCTCCCTCCGTCGACGGATCTTGGGCTCTCCGAGCAAGCAGCGCGGCGGCAGAGGAGAGAGAGAGAGAGAGAGAGAGACGGCCATGGACGACGGAGGAGGATCGTCCTCGTCGTCGCCGAAGTCGCCGAAGTCGCCGGACTCTGCCCCCCTGGCGAAGCCGAGAGAGAGGAAGCAGAAGAGCGGGCTAGGGTGGCTGGAGTGGGCGCGAGGGTGGATGAGCGTGATCGGGGAGATGATGTTCCAGAGGATCACGGCCAGCCACCTCGAGAACCCTCTCCCTCTCCCTCCCGTCAACCACCTCACCTGCATTGTCACCGGCTCCACCAGCGGCATCGGCCTCCAAATCGCCAGGTCTTCCTCCCTTCGAACCGACCCAATCCCTTCCTTCTCTCCCTCTTTCTCTCGTTCTGTGCTCGGACTTTCCGAGTCCGATTCTTTCCCGAGGAAAATCGAGGGCGATTACTTCCGTGCGCCTTCGGTTGTTATGAGTGCTCTCTCTAAGTATCTCGTAGATGTTGTTTGATGCTGTTTTCGTTCCTAAGGAGCCATGGATTAGAACCGGAAGTGGAAGTGAGAGAGTAGGGATTCGACGACGAGAGCGTCTCTTGCCGGGCCTTAGTTGTTTGGTTCTACTTCTTTGAGAGTTTCTTCGTTCATATGCTGTTAGCTTCTAGGAGTCCCTTTGGACCAGGGTAATGGATGTGATGCTTTGGTTTTTACTTCCAGGCAGCTTGCAGAAGCTGGGGCTCACGTTGTGATGGCCGTGAGGAATCCAAAGGCAGCTAATGATTTGATCCAGAAGTGGCAGAATGAGTGGTCTGGAATGGGTCTTCCTCTCAACATCGAGGTATTAATAAAATGAGGAGCACTATTTTTCAATGACATTGGAGTCAGTGCTTAGGCATCATTTTTGTGTGCCTTGCTGGGTCGAATATTGCTTTGACTCCGGTTCAACTTGCACCTATCATATAATGCAAATTGAAAAGTGTCGAGCTTTACAATCTGAATTCCCTTTCGTTTTATTTCGTTTTCTCTGGTTGGTCTCTTCTTTTTTGTGATCATGCTGGGTGATGCGATTTCTCTTCTATGGGGCACACGTGAGAGTTTGCCTGCATTTTGGATGTAATTTCTGAGCCGCAGTTTTATGTTCTAAGTGTGGATTTATGTATTCATATTGGACGGGGACCTAATGCCGTGTCTTTGTTAGGTGATGGAACTTGATCTTCTTTCATTGGATTCTGTTGTGAGACTCGCTGATGCCTGGAATTCGAGATTAGGGCCTCTGCACGTTCTTATCAATAACGCAGGCATATTTTCCATTGGAGGTTGGTCTTTATGAACCAAGTAATCATTTCTATATGCTTTCTCAGTCTTTAAAGTGCATCAGAATTTAATGGCTTAGATAACTCCTTGTTTCACTTTATGTGATGCACTGTCATTTTCCAGCAGAAATTTTGTTGTTGTAGCTAGGAACTGATATTGCAAGGGTCAACAGATCTGTATATTTGAAACCATTTTTTGTGATCAAGACATTACCTGATGGATTTTTTAGTATACAATGAATTGCTTCCTCCCTTTTATGTAAATGACGTGGTATTTATCAGTGAAATTCACTTGTATGTGTATGTAACCATAGAAGAAGTCGATTTGCCCACTTGAAGTACTAAAGACTCTTAAGAACACATGGGTTTGTGTTTCTCGAATTGTGTATTTTACTTCCATCCTCATCATTTGTTTATTTAAGCAAGGAAAAACCCTTCTCAATTAAGCACGCAAAAGGGAGAAATTCTTACATAGACAGATAAATTTTCTTGTGAGGTCACATGAGCTATTCTTGCATATTTTTCTTTGGACCTATGCTTGTTTAAGAACAATCTTGCCAACTGATGTACCTAACTTGTGATGATCTCAGAACCACAGAAGTTTTCAAAAGATGGATATGAGCAACATATGCAAGTTAATCATCTTGCTCCAGCTTTGCTATCAGTATTGCTTTTGCCATCACTCCTTCGAGGCTCTCCAAGCAGAATTGTCAATGTAAATTCTGTGGTAAGTTTGTGACCACAATAGAGTCCACATTCTTCATCTTACTTTTAAAGTATGGACTGTAGCTTATGGGCAAATTACCATAATCAAGTGGTGAATTAGATATTTGGTCTCGAAGTATCATAATGTGTGGTTGGATTGAGAATCATGAGATCCTTCATAACAGTAAACATAGAGCTAAAGTCATCTTGAGGAGTCATAATTATCAGATATTGGATGAAGGCTGAAAACTATTCTGCAGTAGGGCAGTTAAATAATAGGATTCCTTTGATCCCAAGCAGGCAAACTGGCTTTTCATTTCCTTCAGTTAGTGTTTTCAATAACGCATTAAGTTGGTGCGGCATTATGTTAATTGGGTTGTTCTTTGCCTCCATTTGCTAATGGCAGATCGCTGAAAGAATGATATTCTTGTCTTTGGTTCTTGAATGATGGAAACTTTGCAGATGCACTATGTTGGCTTTGTTGATCCTGAAGATATGAATCTCGTTTCTGGGAGGAGGAAATACACAAGTTTATTAGGTTACTGTAGCAGCAAGTTGGCTCAGGTACAGTCAGAATGATCTTATATTATTATGAATGCAATGACATGTTGGTATAGGCTAAATAGGCTATATAATAAAGGTACCAAGGGTGTATAACTCGTATGTGAGAAATTACAGACAAAGAGTCTTCAAAGTTGCTTTCCAGGACAAAGTCTGTATTTAACAAACTATACATACTGAAAGTGATTTTCACTATCTGGAATATTCGATAATATAAGAAAAAATTGGAGTCTTCACTCTCATAAGCCCTCATTATATCTCCTTCCAAGCAGGTCAACAAAAAATTGTGGAGGAATAGTAGCAAGTACCAATCTATTATCTTTGTTATTTACAAAATAAATTCCTTTCTAAGAGCAATGTCTTCCCTAACCATCGAAACTTCAGCCAAGTGAATACAGAAGTCCAAATGCCGTGTCCTTCTGGTGTCTTGCTCCAGGGCAATGGATTAAGATTGTGGTTGATTGATTTAGCTGGGCATTTACGCGTGGCCATGACTACCTGCTTGTCCCCACTTCCCTTTTTTGTGGTTCTCTTTTGAGAACTGTCTATATTACAACAGCTGCTGCTGCCATAATAACAAGGAGAACAAGAAAGCTTTTTCCATGGCTATATGGATATTTCTGTGCTATTTTACCCTGTTTTAGCACTGTTAGGGGCAGATGTCTTTTCAGGAGAATCGATTAACTTTCTTTCCATCTATCTGAACTGAATGGATATAGCACAACGCCCTGGGGTACATTCATTTCGGCAATCAACAATGTTTTGATAAGAGAGAGTTTTATATGGTAGTGGCATTATTTTTTTCTTATGGAGAAAGTGCTTGTATAATCTCCTCCGTCGTTGGACAAATAGAAGTCCTATTTCTTGGGGCTTAGGTGAGTCAGTGACTTGCTAGCTATTTCCAAGGGAAGCTGTTTTCTTCCCTAATGAACTGTGAAACAAGGGTAGAGAGGTAATAGAGATAGCTCTAAATCTCTTATATTCTTGGCATAGACAAATTGCTTTGTTGGTGGTGCATGGATTTAGGACAGTGACCTCCTATCTCTTCTGGGTACTTGATATGGACTTCTGTTCCTTTTGGGTCTCTGATGCAGTCATGTTGACTGATAATCTGCACGGTATTTTCTACTGTCTCTGCAAACCTATTCGACCATGCTTTTTTTTTTTTTTTTGCTAAAACTTCAATATTCTATTCCATAATAACTTCATGAGTGGGCTTAGTTCTCTCGGAGTGACTGTTTGCCACATGTGCCTGTTTATAGTACAGTTGTCTTTTCTGAAGTTAGCCTTTAGATATCACCAGGTGCTGAAGACTTGTGATGTTCGATGCTCCATTTAAATGTCGTTGGATGGTTGACCTGAATCCATCTGGTTTGTATGTTAGGACGAATGGCCATATGCTAATTGTTTACTCTAGTTAGGCTGCAAACCTATCAATGCAACATTTTTACTGCTGTATTGTCCCCAAACTCTCCCTTTCTGGCTTTAAACCATTTGCTCTTATTCCTTTTTATTTTCCCATAATACATTCCTGTTCGATTTTTTGCTTAGCAATTAGTATATTTTATCATACTAATATATTATAGGTTATGAAGTGATACTTATTAGAATGTTGATTACGACCTGTAATTATTACTAACGAGGCGAGGTGGGCTCATTCAGGTTATGTTCAGCAGTGTCCTTCATAAACGGCTGCCTGCTGAATCTGGAATCAGTGTATTATGTGTATCACCTGGAGTAGTCCAAACCAACGTTGTAAGTATGCTGAAATAGTTTTCATTTTGAATACGTAAAAGTGAGTACGCCAGTAGACTTTGGATGCATATATGTGGTGTCGTGTCTGTGTGCAATGAGTCAACAATTGACCCAAAGGGGTGGGTGGCATGGCATTGTTGTCGGTTGCTCAATTCCTAATGAAATTTACTTCTGATAATTTTTTCCATGTAAATTTTCATGACACCACTGCCACCGGGTCATCCAAGCCCTCTACTGCCTTCATCCTGCATCTGCTGTGATTTGCTTATATGGTTGTCGTTGGCTATCCTATGTAGTTTTTCTTTGCTGAAATGATTGACATCATGATTTAATAGTTGATCTATCTTCCACTTATAATATAAAATAAAAGGACACCGATGGTGTTATTTTTTTATTTACACCAGCTCTTTTGAGAACAAGACATGAGGAGATATCAAGAATTTGTACAGATTGGTCATTTAACATGGTAATAAACCTGTGTTTGATTGGAGGAGTGCTTGTGTAAAATTATAAAGGCAGTGTTTCTCATAGAAATCCTTGTGGGAAGTATTAACATTCTTCTGTCATATGGATGGATATCTTCTTGTCTGTCATAGTCTTATATGTTTCGTCATGACAAGCTACTGATAGGATATTTCTTTTATATTTTCTCAATGAATTGAATGCAGGCGAGGGATCTTCCTAGAATTGTTCAAGCTGGTTATCATTTAATACCCTACTTCGTATTTAATCCTCAAGAAGGTTGGTCCTCTCACATGTTGCTGATTCGTTTAGGGAGTAAATACTTAAATGGAGTTATGCAGGCATTATCCTCTTATCTGGTTTACTATGCTAGCCATTTATCTACCCATTTGTGATTTTATTTTCTTTTTATAATCAATAATCAATTAAAATCTCTCCTTTCCAATCTAAAATAATACGGGGTTAAATTTCACGTCTCACTGCTTATGCAGGTTCTAGGAGTTCACTTTTTGCTGCGACGGATCCTCAGGTTCCAGAGTACTGTGAGTTACTGAAAGCAGATGACTGGCCTGTTTGTGCTTTCATTTCCCAAGACTGCCGTCCAACAAACCCTTCTGAAGAAGCACACAATGTTGAAACCTCTTACCAGGTATGGGAAAAGACATTAGAGATGATTGGCCTTCCTTCAGATTCTGTGGAGAGGCTTATAGAAGGGGAAGATATTAAATGCCGATATGGTGGTCAATAGGGTGATTATCCTCTCTTTCTCTTTATATGGAAGTGCTGGTTGACATGAAAGCCTCTGCACAAAATGCTTGAGAATGACATCTTCAAATGTATTCTGATAGTATTTCATGATTCATGAAGGAAAGAAAAGGCTGACTAACTAGAGCGTTGTAGTGAAAAATTTTCTCTGGGACAGTAAATGTTAGGACGACTCTTCCTTTCACACTTTGTAAGATAGTTTAACATCAGCGAGCCTTATTATTGGAGATGCAGGTGCTTGTTATTGGCTGTGAAGCCACTGCTAGTTTGACTACCACTGGGTTTCCCACTGTACATTGTTTTGCGATAAAAACATGGGGCAATTCTAGCATGCCTTTTGGCCATTTAACTGGATTTGTCATGGGTTGAGTCTGCTGGCAGTAGCTTGTTTTCACTTGGATCACATGACATATATTGTAAACTTGTCATTGATCACGGCGTGCAAGTTATTAATCACATGAAAAATTGTTCCTTTCTTGGAAGCAGGATGAATTTGATCTGAGAGACGTCATTTCTCTCGCGAATTTAACATAGAAATTGGTCTTAGGAGCGGAACTTCTAGGTGGAAAGGTGGCTATTTCTTCAAAGAAGTTGTCAGAGCTCACCTGTCGTAGACAATGGCCCTGCGATGGCTTGGGCCCTCCTACTGCACTTATTGTCACACCTGAATCCTAACAGAAGCAAAAGTCTCCATTGATGTCACTCTCAGATCTATTGGTCTTGGTCGGTAAATGAGGAATCTAAAAAGATTGAAAAGGAGATGAATCGGCAATGGCAACTCAGTGAATAGCATATATTTTCAAGCCTTCACATTATCAATTTAGAACTTAAAGATATGATTCATTTATGTCAATTCAAAAATATAACTACTTACAAGAATAAAATGAGTTATATATTACTTCAATTTGCATAATTTCTCGTTCGTCTATAATATCAAAACTAGTATGAATGGTTTAGTTCAATAATCACACTTGTCATATTTCATATTTATGGTTTATTCCATTTTTGAAACTCGCATCACATCACATTTCTAGGCCCTTGAGATGGCTCTTGCCAAATTCACGAGATCATGAATCATTTAGTTCTTAAGCAATAAACGATCTTAAAGATGGCTTCCACGAGATTCGCATTATCGTGTAACACTTAGCACTTTATCAATGCATGTCAATGGTACCTTAGAGGTGGCTTCTATAATTACATTATTGTGCAGTACTCAAGTTCTAAAAATTCACTCTAACTAAATCATTGTTTGAAAGAGACTCGATAGACCCTCCCCCTCCACAAAATCCATCATTCCAAGAAATCTTGAAACTCCATGATTCACAATTTGGAATTCCTGGTTTGATTTTCACAAAATCTCAAATATACGATCTAACTCTGATTGGACGAACAAGGGGTACGAGTAAAGTTTACCGAGTATTGCGTTACGAAGTTGAATTGATTTGGCGAGACGTTTGTGGCGAATACTCCTCTTTTTTCTTCTGTTTTCTTCTTTCTTTCTTCCCCTCCGCCAGGTTCTTGGCACGAGCCCTCGGTTTTTGAGTCGGTCTTTCATGGATGAAACTGGACGGTGTGCCGTAGTCGCCATGCGCTGATGAAGCACGTCGTTGTCCCTCGGGTCGCGATGCTAATTAATACTCTTTTTGCTCCGGCAAGAGATGACTTTTGGCAAATTCGGCGCATGCATTCCCGGTTGCATTGGCTGGCACGCAAGTTCAAAGCGGAGGGCCTAATCTAATCCAAGGCAGGTCGCAACTCGACCTGTCAAGTGTCAAGTTAACCCCTTCTTTTTCGAGCTTCGACAACTGGGGTGGGAAACGCCTAGGCATCACTCATTAGCTAGAGCCTAAGAAGGGCGGGCGTGTTGTCGGGTGTGGTCTGGTCTGGTCTGGTCTGGTCTGGTGGAGGAACTGTGCGAATGTGGTGGGCCCTACGGTTTTTGCAACGGCAAAACCTTCCCCACGTAAGTTAGCAATAACGCGCGAATAACAAATGAAAACAGCGCAAAATCAACGCGTGAGAAAGCGATCAATTTCGCATTAAAATAAAGAGCCCTAAACACGTCGGCTGCAGGGAGACTCAAGCCACGAAATCGCTTACTCCGGCCTCCTCCGTTTATGGAAGAACCGACGACTGACGAAGAAGGCGTCGTCGACGACGACGGAGCATCCCCTTCCCATGGAACCCTAGATCCGCAGCGGTAGGCGGCCGTCTCCCCCACGACGTACTCGCGCCCTTCGTGTTTTGCTTTCGGCTCGGTTTTCATCCGTCCGTCGCGGTGGGAATCCCCTCATGGGCAAGGGCGGTCCCGGCTGCTTCCGCCGGACGTCCGGTCGTCGCCGCGTCAAGAAGGCTGCGGAATCGCCGTCGCATCCGGCCGTTTCCTCTCCACCTCGGAATGAGGTTAATCGGAGTCGGGGCGACAATATCTCGGCGGTCGCGAGCTCCGGCGGCGGCGGCGGCGGAGGTGGAGGCGCAGCCGTGGCGGCTTCGGGCGGAGGCAAGGGGAAGAAGAAGGCGGGAGGAGGTAGGATGTGGCTCTGGATGAGGTTTGACCGCGCTGGGCAGTCGGAGATGTTGGAGTGCGAGAAGAGCGCGATCGTGCGGAGAGTTTCGATTCCCGCGAGGGATTTGAGGATTCTCGGTCCCGTCTTCTCTCAGTCTTCCAACATTCTTGGTACGTCGTATGGCTTGTTCAGTTCAGGTCCATTTCGCAGAGGTTAACTGGCCCTAAAGGAAATGATCCTTTGTTTTGTTTGTTTTATGATTTCGGCAAGAATTATACTCTGAGACAGTGTGCGTCCTTCATTGGCATGCATGCTGATGCGAAACTGTTGATCCAGAAGAATTGAGAGGATTTGGTGTTTATATCTATATATATCTTCCCTCAATTTCGACGAGCACATAGCAAAATTTGCCTCTCTTGTGGAGCAATTACTCAGCTAATTAATTGGCAATAAAAAGTTGGTAGTACTCAAGAGTGGCCCTTTTGTGTCCCTTACAATGCTTGTGCTTGACAATATGTATCTCCATTACATGACCTTCTTCTTTTTGGAGCTGAAACATGATGTCTCGTGAATTCTCTCTTGTTTTTCGAATATCTCTGTTTGGCTTCCCCATCTAATGTTTTATCCTGTGTCATTCAAAGTCAACGTTCCAACTATGCCGCTGTTTCTCTTTTGTTTCCAGGGTTTTCCCCCCTGTTTATATTAATGCTGCTAGTTCCTTCTTGAATTGTTATGCGTTCCGTGCAGTTCGGGTAAAATGAACGATCGTTTTGACAAAGAGACTTTGCTTTTCCTTTTCAGCTAGAGAGAAAGCCATGGTTATCAACTTGGAATTTATTAAGGCTATAGTTACAGCCGAAGAGGTGCTGATACTTGATCCAGTCCGGCCAGAGGTACTTTCGTTCGTGGAACAGCTTAGGCAGCAACTCCCACATAAAAGTGCATTTAGGACCCAAGAAGGTGGTCCTGTGGGAGATCCTGAGATGAATGTTTCTGCAGGCAGACATTGGTTACCTGTTCCTGAGGCCGTTGAGGGGTTGCAATGTGAGCTCCCCTTCGAGTTTCAGGTTCTCGAGATAGCACTAGAGGTTGTTTGTACTTATCTGGATTCCAGTGTGGCAGAACTTGAGAGAGATGCCTACCCCATGATAGATGAGTTGGCCAGGAACGTTAGCACCAAAAATCTTGAGCACGTGCGAAATTTGAAAAGCAATCTTACTCGCCTTCTTGCACGAGTTCAAAAGGTACCTTGATTGTCACATGCCCTTCTTCTGTCTGTTACGATTTCTTTTTTCTTCCCGTGAAAGTTTGGCAACAGATGCAAGTGACTGAAATACATCTCTCATGAGCTAAAACAATGTTTCATCGGACTACATTTTGAAAATAGATTTATTAGGGCAAATGATTAGTAAGAACTGGTTTTGTTTGTGCACCACAGATGGTCATTTCCAAAGTTTGAGGGCAGTCAAACCGTTTGGCTCTTTATTTATTTCCAAAAATGTATCATCAGCTGTCTTTGATCAGTTAGCCCAGTTAAGATGAAAAATCTCCATTGATGCTGCAATAGCCAGTGAAAGGTGTTTTTCTAGTTTCGAGCACGGAGGTTATGGATTGGTATTGATGCACCATGTTAATTGTCTCTTATGACCATCTTCAAGGGTATGGTGCTGATAATCAATTGGATGGGTGCTTTTGACTTTGAGATCCCGTTGATACTTGGTCCTTATTTCTTTCTTGCTCTCTCAGATGTGGATGACCACAACGAATTTGAGATTAGTGGCTTTGGGGATTGTCCTACTTGTATGCGGAATAATTGTAGTGGAGTATAAAGGATAACATCTTGATTGAAAATGATTTTTTTTTTTCTCCTGACAATTGAGATATAGTTTTCTGCTTTTCCTTTCAGTCAGCTTAAGTTGATACAGCTTTATTCAGTCCCCGTGGTAGTCTGTTTAAATTTATCCTTGATCAAATATCCACTTAATATGAATCAACTTCTTGCGGAGTTTTGCTTAGACTTGGTGGCTGCATTTAGCAGTGGCGTATTGTCTGGTAATTGGTTTGAGAATTTATGTGTCGGTTGGAGCTGCGGTTGCAAGTGTCCTTCTGAAGCATTTTATCTTGACTTGCTCTGAGAAAGAAGGCTTTTTCCTTGGGCATGAGTTTCCTTGAGCATGAGAAAGAAGCCTTTTACAATCTCTTTTTACCTGGAAAATGAATTCTCAAGTGGCTGCAGCTTAAGCCTCTGGTTTTGAAGTAACAGAAAGCAAAGATGAGAGAGTCAGAGTCAAAAAGTTTTGTAGTTAATTATTCGATCAGCAGAAACCAGGTTATTTGAACATCCAATAAGATGAAAACCTTGATGCTCTGTATTCCTCGAAATTACTATAAAAGAACTTTTGAATCCCTCTTTTCTCTGGCATGAACTGGCATCATGAACCACTTAAAACATATTATATAAGGTACCAAGTGGTGCATTTTACTTGATGCATGTTGGGAAGGCAGTTTAGCGAAATTAGTAGCATAGTCTCAGTAATTCCTCTTGTTCTTTTTGTTTCCCCTATTTTGGTTTTTCCGTTCCATTTGTTGAGATATTGTCCTTTGTCGCTATGCATGATGATTGATAACTACTATTCGATTTGGTTGAATAACAAGCTTTTTAAGTTTATGTTATTCTTCCACTTTGAATTAAATGTCGATCACCTTTCCAATCTTAGGTGAGGGATGAAATTGAACATCTATTGGATGACAATGAAGACATGGCACAGTTGTATCTAACAAGGAAGTGGATGCAAAATCAGCAGCCTGAATCTCTGTTGGGAATTGGGGGTTCAAACATTGTCACCTCTACTGGGCCCCCTCTTCGTCGAATGAGCTCTAACAGGAGTGGAAGTATGGTGACTAGCAATTACTTGGATGATAATGACGTGGAGGATTTAGAGATGCTACTTGAAGCTTATTTTATGCAGCTGGATGGAACTCGTAACAAGATCCTGTCTGTGAGTATTGGCCCTTTTGAATTATTTAGATCTTTGGCCTGTGAGTTCTATTTTCCCTGAATATCTGTGTGGCATCTGGTTCAACCATGTTCCTTCTGTACTCAACACGATTGTCATGTCTCTTTTCTTGGTGTCGAGCTCCTAGTGGACCTGATTGGCGAGCTTGCCGCTATGTCCTATTAGTTCCTTTTGCTGGAATTTAAATATGTAGATTTGATGAGAGGTGATTATTCTGGACACTGTTTGGACGTAGTTGCAGATGAGTCAGTTCGAGCTACTCAAATGTCTATTGCTCTCCCTTATATGCGGAGAAATCTATTAGGAGATAACGCTTCCACATATTTCTCAGTTCATTTCCATTTAGTGATTCCAGCCTTTGCGAGACCTTTTTGATCTGCTCTAGGTCTCAACCTGGTTAACTAGGGGAAATCTATGGCGGGCTTTCTTACCTAAATTATTAAGTAGCTGTGAGAAATAAAGTTACTTCATACCTTCTCTATTTTTAGATTTTTTTAGAATTTTTTTTTAGAATTTTTTTTTTTTTTATATCATTACCACCATTTTATTTTCGCGTCTTCCTTTTATATTGGTGGGGGGAGGGGCAGTGGGGATTGGTATGATGCGTTGCATTTATTATGTGCAATCTCTGAGAATGTGCATAATTAGTTGGCTGTGTTTGCAGGTTAGGGAGTATATTGATGACACAGAGGACTATGTTAATATTCAACTGGACAACCAGAGAAACGAGTTAATTCAGCTGCAGTTGACATTGACGATTGCATCTTTTGCTATTGCCGTTGAAACCTTGATTGCTGGGATTTTTGGCATGAACATCCCTTGTCCATTGTATAATGTGTCTGGGATATTTGGCTACTTTTGGGGAGGTACCTCGGCTGCCTGTATTATGATCTTCTTTCTCATTTTTGGTTATGCAAGATGGAAGAAGCTACTTGGCTCTTAAGACTTCTGCATTGATAGCGGTTTCCTGTTTCATTAAGTGAAAAAGAGGATCGAAATGTGTGAGCTTGTTCACCGATCCAAATGATCATGTAACGGCCACAATACTATTGGCCTCAATACCGGATATGTGAATAAATTTTATGGTACATTGAGGTTTGGAATGAACCTGGCTTTTAGTATAACTTTTTAATATAATTTGTAGTTGTGTTTCAGAAAGTCACTTAACATTTTGAACGTTTGAGGAAAAAAATCTGTTCATTAATGCAATCTAATGCTGAGTTGGGGAGCTGTTCTAGTTGTTCGGCATCAAATTAACTTTACCTTGTACTGATAGTTTAGTGTGGAATTGCGTAGCCTGTATGTTTGTATGCAGGCTGAGTACTGTTGGTTTTTTCATGCCGTAGTCATATGAACTTTCTGATGTGTTCTAGGCGATCATTGAAAATGGTTCTTTCCAACATGGTGATCGAGTGGTTGGTTTATTAATTGAACTTAATGGCTGTTAGGGGCACAAATGTCCTGCCCTGGTCCGCACGAACCAGGAAATTCTCACAAAGATGCAATGGATGAGGCATATCTTTCCTAATTCCTTTCACTCTTCTGTTAGTTTGTTCTTGGGGTGATTCAATAATTTGGTTTGTTGCGGACGGTCTCTTTTTCAGATATTCTTCTCCCCATGACCCAAGTGTCATGCTTCAGCTGCGGTGTTGCTTTCTAATGCAAGACCAAACCTTGTTTCAGTGGCTTCCCATGTAACCGTCCTGTGCATGATGAACTGGAATGCTTTGACTCCATTCAAGGTCGTAGGGGAGAGGGAGAGAGGGAGAGAGAGAGAGAGAGAGAGAGAGATTGACTTTGCAGTTGAGTATGAGGGACCCGGTGGTAGGCTGGTGGGGGTTGGTTTTCGCGACATGTTGGAGTCATAATGTACTGGAGCTGCTTGTCTGTTGTCTCCACTTGTATTTTGTGCTAACTACTTAATATGTGAAGCAGGTTGTCTCCTATTGCACTCTTAACTGCCCTCAGTGTGTGTGTGTCTGTGTAGACACAGCTCATGAGCAACCAAACTTGGTTGCAATGTGACCTGTATTTTATGTGTTATTCTGGTATTCAGTGGGATGCAAGTTTTCCTACTCATCCTCGGAGGGTAAACGTAAGTATCGCCGTGATTTTTCCTTTACTGATCTTTGGAACAGTAAAAGAATATGAATATGCAAACAAAACATAAAACGACTTGCATCTTTTTCCACCTCTAGACGTGAAGATCGGACAATCAATGTAAACTAATAGGTCTTTCTTTAAGCTGTTTGACTTCACCATGCGTTAAAATTTGTGCATCCATGGCGAGCTGTCATAACTGTATTCATTATGTTTTCACTTTACTTGGCGTCTTACCAAAGGAGAAAAAAATCAAAAGGGTTCTTACTTTTCCTTTTTCTTAAAAAAATTTATTTTGTTTTAACAATTGGAGAATGACCCTGAAAAGTGATATTGTCCCCGTTTTTTCCCCAAAATCAAAATATTAATTTGTTTTCCAGAGAATTTTTCCAATGTGTTGGTATTGTACACGATTTTATAATGGGTGATTGATGTTTTCTACGAGCCCAAGCTTATCTCCACTCCTAGGATCTTTGGACCAGAAGAAAATGAGAGAAAAATAAAGCAAAAACAAAAAGGTCAACCATCACGTCATCTATCAGCCCGAATTTTACCAAAATTCAGATTTTTCTGGAGAATATGAATAATCAGACTTCTCTCCCACAAAATTCGCAATGCGTTTACTGAAATATAATAATAAAGGAAAAATAGAAAAAAAGGAAAAGGAATTCTTTTTCCCAATTTTTTTTTTAATGCTTTTCTAGTCCAGCCCAGCCACCCCCTTATTCAACCCAGAAAAGCCGAAGGTACCCTATACACACACCCACACCTCCCGCACAGAGAGAGAGAGAGAGAGAGAGAAGCAGCTTCTCGCGTCGTTCGCACATTGCGTTTCGAGATCTCACAATTCTAACACTCCCCCCCTCTGAAAGGTTGGCATTTCGCTTTCCATCGACGGCAAAGGTGGTTCCTTTTGGGATCCCAAATCGAATCTACTTCCGTTTTTCCTATTTCTTTGCTCAATTCGGTGAAAAATCGGCTCTCGGTCTTTGCCAACATCGCACATTCCGGACGCTTTGCTTGCTTCAATTAGTAACTTTGGTTTCGGACCCCCGTTTGTTTCCTTTCTTGAGATGCCGCATCTTGGTCTCGATACGTGCACGTCTAATTCCCATGTCTTCCCTTTGGGACGCTGACGAATTGGGGGGGTGATGAATTGTTCTTTTGTTTCTCTTTTGTCTTCGAATCTGACTAGTTTTTACTATGCGGGAGCTGGGAAATCACATGGTTTGCGTGAATTTATAATCGCGGTTTGAGGATCTACTATTGCTTTCATGGGGATAAGAGGGTTTGAGTTCGTGCCCGCGTTGGCAGCTTGAGAATCTCCAGCATGCCTTTCGATTTCCCCGATTTTGCACGGGACTTTTTAGTTCCTTTTTGGGCTCTTTTCAGGACTTAATTATTTTTTTCCCGTGCTGCTTTGACATCCCGAATTTCTGTTTTCTGAAGGTCAGTTACTTAGGAGTGCCTGTCAGTCCAATTACCAATTTCGAGCTCATGATTCATTGGTTGGCATTTTGTAGATATAATGGGTATCACTGAATTCATACGGCTTCTTTCTTGTAAATAACTTTTGTGTGTCTAAGCTCCAGCTAGTACCTCTTTGGCGAAGTTTAAAAATTTACCTGAAGAAATAACCTGATGCATTTGTCATAGTAAGTTTTGGAGCCGTGAAATAGATACTTCCCTCATCTCTCTTGTCTTGTTGTAGGAGAGTCTTTTCCATGAATTTATTAATGAAATACTTGGCCTCGCTAAATTTGCTCATGCATAGGAAGAAACTTGTATTGATTTAGCAAGAGAAAGATCACGAAGGGTTGTGGTTGGATTTCTTATTTCTTGTCTTCCACTCTTTAAATGGTCTCTTAGTATTAATTTGTGGCATTGGCTTTCTGCTTTGTTTATTGATAGGGTCTGCTTCTAGTTGGCTATGGCGAATTCCAAGGGGACAGCAAACATCAGAAATTTGATGTACTCCGGGAGACACCCTTTGCTGCCTCCCAAAAGTCCATTTCCCAGTGTTTCTTCATCATATGCTGATTACATGCCAAGCGCAGTTAATGGATCAAAAGCTGTGCAGAAGCCAAGGGACAGTTATGTGCACCACCAACGGACATCCTCCGAGAGCCTTGTAATGGAGGAGCAACCATCCTGGCTTGATGATCTACTCAACGAGCCAGAAACTCCTGTCCGAAGAGCTGGTCATCGGCGTTCATCAAGTGACTCCTTTGCATATGTGGACGTGGCTAATTTTTCTAATCTAGATTATGCAGCTCATGATGATTACACTTTAAAAAACATGGTATCGGTACCTTCTTGGGGAGCTCAAGAGTTTGATCACTATCGAGATGGTCGTCATTCTTCTTTCCATCCAGAAGCAAGCCCTGTTAAGCAGAGTGGTAGGGCTTGGGAATCATCTCTGACTAAGGTTGCTCCCCCCAGTGGTGTGACTTCTGCACCATCATATTCCTCACAAGAGATGGATAGGGCTCCTTCTGGAGCAAGCGAGAAGCAATATCAGGTTGAATCCAATTCCAGTGATTCTAAATCTTCTGAGAGAAGGGACAGTTTACATGCCAAGCCTTCTGCATCAGAGACTGATACAAAACGTGCTAAACAGTATGCTCTTCACTCTTTTTATAATCTGTTTGTGTATGCAGGCGGGCCACCTGCTTGCCTTGTGCGCACATATATCGGTCTCTGCTATATGATCGATTTATGAGTCTTACAGTCCATTTTCTTCATTGTTTTTCTGATGGAATTGTCAGATTAGTTTTGGATGGATGATGAACAGTTCAATTTTGTCTAATTACTATTAATAATGTAATAACAGGTTACTGAATAATGTCCACGTGTTGCAATATAATTATGTTTTCTTTGCTTTGGAGCAATTCTTAGTTGGTTTAACATTCTTGATTCTTACCTGCCTTAAAATTAATATGTAGTCCAGAATTGCCTATTCTTCTGGGTCTTGTCTGGCTATTTTATGGCTGATGTTGAAGGTTGCATGCTATTTATATTGCAAGGAAAACGCTTGTGAAAATGTTGTCGTAAATCTATGTATGATAACTGTGAATGAAGCCTTACAGTTGCTATGATTAAGGTAGTAGATTCTCCCTATTGGAATAGAGTTCCATGATTAGGTTTTGAACCGTGTACCCAGTTATTTTCATCTAATGGTTTGTTTGTTATGACAAGGCCGCCAATTTGTCTTTGTAGGCAATTCGCTCAGCGTTCACGAGTGCGAAAACTTCAGTACATTGCTGAATTGGAAAGGAATGTGCAAGCTTTGCAGGCAAGGCCCAGTAGAACTTGACATGCCGCATTTTTCCTGAATTATTCATGCCCAAAGAGAAGAATGCAGATAACTGCAGGATTCCTAGATTTTAATCTTTCTATCTGTTATTATGCAGGCAGAAGGCTCAGAAGCATCGGCCGAGCTTGAGTTTCTCAACCAACAAAATCTCATTTTGAGCATGGAAAACAAAGCCCTAAAGCAACGATTGGAAAGCTTAGCTCAAGAGCAAATGATAAAATACTGTGAGTGTCTTTTTTCTCTTGCTTAATGTTCTTGATGAATGGACTTGTCATTCTGTTTCCCTTTCCTGCCGCTTTAAATTCTAAAATGGTGTTTTCACTGCTTAAATGTAGTTTGTTTATTGAACGAGAAACTTTGGAAACTGATCAGGAAATTTATCAACTTTAAGTTAGTAACCTAGTGTATTCTGGACTGTCTGAGAGGTTTGAACATCATCAGATAAGCATGTTAATTAATGTATTTATTCTGCACATTTGTGAGTGAATTGATGCAGTGGTATGATCATTGTGCTGTCATTGCTTAATTTGGAATTAGCAAAAGGAACTCACTGAAATCGTCTGGACAACTTTGCAACCTGAGTTTTTAACGGTGGTGCAGAGAGAAATGAGCACACTGAGCCGATTGGACAGAGATGGATGTGTTAACTAATATAGATTTCTGTGGCCACAAAAAAAGAAATTGAAAGGAAGGTTGATATATAGTGAGAAGATGTATTACCACAAGACTATAAGAGCCAACTAGGATAACTTTTTTTAGTTGGGAGGCACTTTGTGGTAACTGGCAAGATTCCAATGCTTACTTTCTTGTGGAGAAATGAAGATTTTCATGTGAAGACACTACCTCTTTAGTAGAGGAGCGGAAACAGATACTATTTATCACATTTTATAAATATTCTTTGTATCTTGTTAGTCACTACTTCATGAATATAACATCCAATCTACATCCAGTGGAGCATGAGGTTTTAGAGCGGGAGATAGGAAGGCTAAGAGCACTGTATCAGCAGCAGCAGCAGCCACCGCAACAGCAGCAGCAGCACAAGCAACCGTCTTCCAGTCTTAGACGCACCACCAGTAAAGATCTTGATACACAGTTTGCTAATCTCTCTTTGAAACACAAAGATGCCAATTCTGGCCAAGACACCGTGAGTGGTCCGCTGCGCACTTAATTTGTGGTGTTCCCCTTTTATCATGCCTCCATTTGGATTTGCTTGTGTCCATGCCTTCATGCCCGTGTTGGATCTAAGTTGTGCTGGAAAAGCATAGGCTCCTATATCATGGCACCATCTCTCCCCATTACGTGCTCTCCTTTTCAACTGTTGAGCCTAATCTTTGACTGAGTAGTACCTTGAGCGCCTGGTTGTCATGGCTGGAAAATCCGTTCTCTGGCAGCTGATATACCTGAGGTGGTTACTTCAAGCAGTATGGAAATGCACTTGCTCCTGTATGTTTACCTAACTGTAGTTTTTGTTATCTACTCCATTCTTCTCCAACAAAATTGCGGCTGTTCGTAGAATTTAATGTAGTAGGAAATTTCCTTTGGGCTGCATAGATGTGCAATTTTTTGTAATGCAAGATGGTGAGAAAGCTTCGTCTGAGCAGTCTATTAAGTCAGTATCCTGTCTTCAATTCTGACTAGACTATGGAACTGCATATTGGATATTCATCACTTTCTCCATCTCATCTATTCCTTCGATTTTTGATTTGGGAAAAAGACACGGGAATTCTATCGTGGGTACCTTGATAAAATATGTTTTCTGAAAGAAACCAAACTATCAAAATTTGACTGACTTGTAGGAGTAGCTTAGCAGTCATGTTTATTCAGTAATCACCATCTTCTCTGCCAAAACTCCGACAGTGAGAAAGATGTGTCTGTGCAGTCCTATTGTGCCATAAAATTAATATGAAGCAGTAAGGGGCAATTGATGAAAATGGAAGGAAGAACATGAAGATGATGCATTAATTATGTCCATTATGGATACTGTCAATCGTATATTCACAGATTTTGTTTGTTCTAGTGTGGCGGTATCTAAATGATGGTATATGAAATCAAGATCTCTAGAGGTAATGAAGATTCTTTTCCTTCAACGTAAGAAGAAAATTCAGATTTATAGAGGTAATGAAGATTCTTTCCCTTCAACGTAAGAAGAAAATTCAGGATGACAACGGTATTTTTCACTGGATAAGCATTTCCATTAGCATGCCAAAAACATTTATAAGAGGACGATTCGTGCTGATCAGATGGAATGTTCAACTTCTTATTAGTAAACAGAGGCGATTAATGGAAAAGTGGAAATTTTATTCACTTTGACTGAACTGCATGAGGCTGGGAAATGCTTTTTACGCTTTAATTTGTAGAGGACGGTTATTTTGCAATATGGTGATAAAGACTTCACAGATCTGCTCAGTTTGGTCAAGTACATTTGCCATTTAAGAAATATGGACCTAGGTTTCCTCTGCACTGTGAGGAGCTACAATTTCAGGAACAACAGACAGAACCCATGGGGTCAAGAGTTACTAGAATGCGAACATCAGGAAGAGAAGACAAGGAATTATCAAAAGAGTGAATCTGAAAAATGAGGTAGTATGGGCACTATTGGGTAGCCTTGGGTATTTTTCTGGAGGTGGCATTACGCATTCATCACCATTGAATGAAATCTTCCTGGGAAAAGCCCATCCTTCTCTGAAAGTGAACATCGTCGTATCTTTATTCAGTAAAATCTCCGTCTGCACATTCCCGTCATCACCTGAGTGCAGTAGCATGTCGTTGTAGTATTGGATTCCCCAAAACATCCCAGTATCGTCTGGACCAATTTAATCGCAAGAGATAAATGACGTTAGAGAAAGCCAAGTGCCTAAATAGGTCGTCTTTGTTCAATTGCTTACTGATGGGTCCATGCTGATTAAGTGGCTCGTAGTTGAAGCTGAAAACTTGGGTCAAGCTTCGGAGGTTTGGATGCTGCATCACCAGGCTCCACTGAGAGTAGTTTTTGGCGAAGTTAAAGTTGCTGATTGTTACTTTCACTCGCCAATACTCCCGGTAACTTTGTTTCACGTGCCAGTGAACCTTTATTGGGCACATGTGCTGCGAACAACTTACCAGTGGCGGCTGTTCTTCTGTCGCATCGTGTGGTAATTGGAGTAATGACGGGGCCTTGCTGGAGCTGCTGTTTCATAAAATGATCAATGGTGGAAGATATGGTTGTAAACTAGGACTCAGTTTGGGACTGCTTCATGCGGAAAAGCAGGTTTCAGATCCATATTAAGAATTACATTAAGGCCAAGGAACGAGGTTAGGAATTTCGAAAAAAGATTTTACATATATCGAGTTACATAGATGGTAGCTGCAAGATGAATAATCAAATGTCAAACCAAATCCAATACTCAAAGACTGGGGCTTACTTGGTGCAACGTGTACCCGGTAATCCTTGACAGCGACAGCTGCAGGTGGGGCAAGGAACAATTGTGGAATTGTAGAAGGCTGAGAGGGAGACGCAGCACTTGGGCGTTAGCGATGCTCGAAACTGTGAGAAAATGCAAGTCACGTTCCAGGTGCCTACAACAAAATGACCAAAACGTGTGTCACTAAATGTCAGAACTACGAAATTGCTCTGTAGCTTCGCTCTGGATATGCGTTAAACAGAAGATTCCTCTTCATCTTTCGACTCGATGCCAGAATAATCTGGCAGTTTTCTCTCCCTTTTCATGGCTGACGAGATCATAGAATCACATTTTACTCAGATAGGGATGTCCTCATCAAGTAGTTACCAATTGCTTGTGTCCATCGACGACCACTATCGCTGGGAAATCGGCTGGGAGGGACTTTGAGAGGAGGGCCACAGGTATACCCAGGAAGCTTTACGCTGAAATTTGCAGGAATAGAGTACGCTGATGGGGCGTGGCCTGCGTCGAAAGTTGAAGCAGCACCAACAGTCATTAGGAAACTGGCCCCGTACTTTGAAGGGTCCTGAATCAGGGAGGATAAGATCCCGCCCTTGCAACAATTGGCCACTTGCATGTTATAGGGAGCTCCTGGCAGGAGATCAACAATAACCGGCTGCTTCTCACAGGAATGAGGGAGCTGGCCTTTGAACCTAGAGCAGTTGCCTTGCAAAGTAGCCTCTGCCCCAAACATGTTCCATATCACCTCATCCCCGATCCACGTCCAACTCAGTCTCCAACCCGGTGGCTCCACGTGCCGGAACAGTTGGTAGTTGAACAGCGACACCTTCACCTGCAAAACAAATCGGGTTTTGGGGTGCAACGAGACCGAGTTTCATTTCAGTGCAAGTCTAACATCCAAATGGAATAGTTTTTCAGGCAACGTATCTAGTAGAGTTATTCGTCTACATGTTTCAAGACCCTCTTGATCATCTCCATTATAGATAAAAACAGATGGATTAATACTGCACAAGAGAGAGCCCACCTTCCATACGAGTCATTTACTCACGGTTAATCAGATTCATGATGAACCAAACATTTCGAAGACCCAGTGGCCTAACAGGCATCAAGCATCTATCGGAGGTAAAAAGGAGAGGAAAAAAAAAAGGACATTCACCCATTGAAAGAATAAATCAATCTGATCTTTTTTTCAGAGCCCATTCCATGATGTGTCGTCAACAAACGAGAAAGTGTTTTCAAACTTTTCATACGTGTAATGCAGTATTAAAAAAATAAAATAAATAAATAAAGCAACGAAGACCTTACATCGTAACTGGTATCTTCGCTTTTCATGATATCCCATTTGATGGTTATATTCCCCTTCGGATCCAGTGGATCATACCCATCTGCAAACGAAAGGAGCCCATAAGTTCACAGTGCCATGCTATGTCTTCTCGATGAAAAAGAACAAAAGAAAAATAAAAAAGTGAGACGAGCAATCTTTCCTTACATGAGAGCGGAGCGAAGCTCACAAGACACAAAGTCATTGTCAAACCCAACATCAAAACCAAACCCATCGTGACGTTTCACCCACAGAAACCTCGAGATGATCGAATCCCTCCTTCCTTTCCTTTGCTGAATCCTGATGACCATTCAACAAAGCTATCAGTTCTTTATAAGCGATGCATTGAACATGGGCCACAGCCATTTTAGCCAATATTACTCATAAACCGCATGCATTAACTCTCACCCACGCACGCATACACGCTATCGCCGTAGGCGTGATGCTGTGCCAGTGACACTGAATTGTAAGTGGGTGTTCACCGCACTGAGAAAGGATTTTTTGTGTTAGGGTTGCTGGAAATGAAGGGTGAGACGACAGGGTTCGATGCCCTATTTTTATGGGGGGTTGCGTAGGAGGAAATGAAAGTTTGATTTGATCAAAGGAGGAAAGTCTTAGAGAATCAAGAAAATCCGTTTTTGGGATTAACAGCTCATGACTGCCAACTCGTCTCTCTCCCCCTCTCCTCATTAATTGCCAAATTAATCTTTGCTTACGGTTGCCCATTGACCCTATCTTGGTGTTGTGACTTTTTTCACGCTGTTATACGATGTATAACTGGTACAAAATTTTCGAATAGCCATAATAGGTGGTGAATGACTAGATCAATTCTCAGAAACACTTGATACCTCGACATTGTCCTCAACAAATGGTATGAAAACATGTGCACCGCTTTCCCAAAGTAAATATTTAGTCCTTTGGATTTGAAATGGGATAAAATTAGAATAAGGTGAGAATTATCTTTTATTCGAAAGAAAAATTTCATTCATTTTTCAAAATAAACTTGAGAGGTACATAGAGGCTTTCAAGTCTAGCAAATTACAAATAACTGCCGAACAAAATAACTTCCGGAATGCAAATAACAAAGCGTATTCTGTAACTAGAAGTTTAGGTTCATATCTCCAGAATAGATCTGTCATCGTAAATGTTCGACGGTCGATCATTAAATCTTGAGATTTAGTGATGATCACATGCCGGGATCGTATTCCAACAATTTAAAATGAAAAGGCGTCTAAGGACGTATGTGATAGAGAGGTGGTGGAGAGGATGACCTATGCAAACTTGCACGATGATTGGCTTTAGGCTCCTTTTCATTCTTAGTTGTTGGAACATGATCACTCGCTAATGACAATGACCAATGGTGGTCGGAGCCAAGCTATCTTGGTAGTGAATCTAGTGATCCTCTCATGATGGACTATCACCTCATTTTTGGAAGATAAATAGGATTCATTAAGTTATTTAAAAAATTTTCTATCCAATCCGAATTTATCCCGCCTCTTGTTTCGGATTTCTTATCCGGCATTTTATCCTATTTGAAGGACGTCGCCACACAGCAAATAGAATATGCAGCCTTAATACCTCAATATTGTCCTAAAAAGTTAATATCGAAACATGTGCACTGTATTACGGGTGATTGGTTTTGGTTTCCATGTGTACACAGTTCTTGTCGAATCCTAGTTCAGTTTCCAAATATAATTGAGACTCGGCCTACTTTTTTGTGTTGTGTAAAATTTCGTATTTTTATAATAAAATATGAAAGTTGTATCATTTCACTACAAAAATATGGATTGGTGTCCAGTGGCTATGTTATTTGTTTATGTTGAAGGCTATTATCTAATTCTAGTTGGGTGTAAAGTTCTTTTTTTCCTAAAAAAGCTCGATTCGGTCTGGTTCTCGTGTTGAACCGGACCGGTACTCACCCCCACACCGTATGCATATCTCTTGCTCCGGGAGCGACACAGCTTCCTTAGGCCGGTTAATTGGTTTGATGGATCCTTAATCTTGATTTTGGACTCTCCGTGGAAAAAGTGTATCTCATCGGGCTGAAATCAAGTATGCAAGGTGTGGATGACCCATAACGAATTAACATGACCCGACAGCTGATTATGCAAATAAATTTGTCGGGTGGGAAAGCTCACAAGCTGAACTTCTCCAAAGATGGAGTTGGTACCAAAACCACTCAAGTATTTCTTGATATGAAGATTACAAAACTCTCTACAGAGACAAAAGGCATGGATCAAAAATAAGTTCTAACCTTGGGACTCCAATTCAGCCCCTAATATATACTAATAAAGCCAAAGGAGAAGGAGTGAGGAGGACCATCTCAATCAGCAAGGAATGACCAGGCATCTCACTTTAACATATTCTCCCCCTTTAATTATCATTTTTTCTGCCTCCACCTACTATTTTGGGAATCTTGTGCTCGGACTACATGCCCCGCAGGCTGTGAGGTTGATCTCCATTTCGTCCCCCCCTTTGACCAACTCGGGTCTTCCAACTCACCCCCGAGTCATTGCCCATCTCGCTCGCTCGCTCCTCTCTCATGGATGCCATGATCGTTCTCCTCCTCCTCCTCCTCCTCCTCCTAATGCAACGAGCATCGCCCAGAAACATCCCTTGGAACTACACTTTCCCACTTAGCATGTCTCCCTGAATCTCTCCTTTTTGCGCTCCTGGTTTTACCAAAGTACTCGTGTTGCATCTTCTAGTATGTTTTCGCCACCTCTTCAACAAAACTAGGCTCCTCCACGGGCTCAACCATGCCGGTACCCGAACTCGCTGATGGGGGAGAACTCTTTCCATCTCCATGACAATTTCCGAGACCGACGGTCGAGAGCCTTCGTCGGCCGCTACGCAACGTCCCGCGAGGTGGACCATGTGCCTGAAGGGCACTGCGCTGGGCAATGAAATTCTGGGGTCACAGATATCCATCAATCTTTGCCCTCCAAGTAGAGAGATTGCCCAATCGACTATTGAGGCCGTTTGCTTCGACACATCCATGGCTTTCCTCCCACTCATGATCTCCAACAACACAACCCCAAAACTGAAGACATCGTTTTTGCGGCTCAACTTGCTAGGACAGGTGTAATTAGGGTCCAAGTACCCGATAGTACCGGCCGGCGAGTCGAGCTGGTCATCGCTGTCCATCACGGCGAGCCCGAAATCGGTTTTACCAAAGTACTCGTGTTGCATCTTCTAGTATGTTTTCGCCACCTCTTCAACAAAACTAGGCTCCTCCACGGGCTCAACCATGCCGGTACCCGAACTCGCTGATGGGGGAGAACTCTTTCCATCTCCATGACACTTTCCGAGACCGACGGACGAGAGCCTTCGTCGGCCGCTACGCAACGTCCCGCGAGGTGGACCATGTGCCTGAAGGGCACTGCGCTGGGCAATGAAATTCTGGGGTCACAGATATCCATCAATCTTTGCCCTCCAAGTAGAGAGATTGCCCAATCGACTATTGAGGCCGTTTGCTTCGAGAAGACATCGTTTTTGCGGCTCAACTTGCTAGGACAGGTGTAATTAGGGTCCAAGTACCCGATAGTACCGGCCGGCGAGTCGAGCTGGTCATCGCTGTCCATCACGGCGAGCCCGAAATCGGCCAACTTGGCGTTCCAGTCTGAATCGAATAGGATATTGGCGGACTTGATGTCCCTGTGGACGATGAAGGGCTTCCTGCCGTGAAGGGACTGGAGCGCACGTGCCACCTGGAGAGCGATCCTCAGACGCGCGGGCCATGTTGGCGGCGGGGCATCATTGGTGGGAGGATGGAGCAAGTCGTGGAGAGAGCCGTTGGGCATGAACTCAATGACCAGGACCTCGTTCTGTGATGGGTCCTGGCTGGTTCCCAGAAGCTTTATCACATGATCAGACAAAGAAGAAGAGGAGTTGTCAGGGTCAGCAAGTGATGATAATATGCGTGTCTCGTTGTGGAGCTTGGAGTTGTCGTGGAGGGCTCGGAGGGCGAGGGACAGTGTCTTGACGGCGATCACTCGGTCGTCACCGAGAACGCCTTTGTAGACGCATCCATGGCTGCCTTTTCCAACGAGCCTGCTTGGGGAGAAGCTCTCTGTCGCTTCGACCAGCTCTTCATACTTGAATTCCTCCATGTCAGGCCCTTGTACATGTCTAGTCCTCGATTTCTTCTTGGGTCTGCGTTTGTGATGCTGGGGGGCGGGGCTAAAAAGAGGTGGGGATGGTTGGGGATAGTGAAAGGGTAGCTTACTCTTCGTATTTCGGTGGCGATCAAAACTAATAAAGGTCAGATCTTTTTTGAAGGGGAGAGGAAAAATAACAGTAAAAGAGACTTCGGGTACATGAAAAGTATAAAGGTAGAGGAATACATGAATCATTGAACAGAGTAAAAGGTAGGCAGAAAAAGCAGGGGGTTTTGCTGAGCTAAAAGGGCTCTGCTCTGACGAGGACCGGGATTCTCTTCTCCATTATATTCTATACCCTACCCACTTTCATCTCTCCCCCTCTCTCTCTCCATGGTGGTCATCATGTGGAGATGTATCTTTAGCTATCTCGATCACATCTCATCTCTCATCTGATTGAACTCTTCAGATAGTGTTAAAAATATTAATGTCGAAGAGAGGAAATGAGAATTCGTGTATATGCTTTATGAGATGGCTAAGTAAAGTAACAAATCAATCAATATATGTACGCTTAAAGAAAATATTAGCACAATCTTAGTACCGAAAATTACAAGAATTATCCTAATTATCTCAAATAACGGGACTCCTAGATTTGAAAGATGATATGATCTGTAGCTGCCGGTGTTTTTAGTCATAAATCTTGTATCGGTCTTCTTGGATATTCAAAAAGGGGTTAGCAATTGGCACACGATTTTATCACATCGCCTGATTTTTAAGAATCTTTAGGTAATGACTTTGAAACTCTTGGAGATTGAACGGTTCTTGAAAAAAGAGAAAGCACTTTTCTTTTCAAACACCCCACGTTGGGCATGAGTTTAAATAGCATACACAAAGTTTGTCGTTGGATGGAGAAACTTCATAATCAAAATAAGCGGTCCCTTTCGCAGGTAACAAACGCAACTTAAAGATTATGATTTTATTGATCTTTAAATTTTGTGGGTTTACGATGAATTACTTTAAAGGCTTGAATTGCGCGATTTGATATGCAAATAATTTAATAGATAGGTAAGAAATAACACAAATTTATCTATGCCCAGATATCTTGATATTCTCATGAGAGCGATGGGCAGAACTTGGATGAATCGGACATGTGTGATGCCGTACAATCTGCTGTCGATTTGAATAGGATCGATAAGATCGGGATTTGCGTGGATTTAAGCCTAATCATCGTCCCAAAACCCCACGTATTTAAGGAGTAAAAAGAGGATGAATTAAGGATGTTTCGTTTGAAGATGCACAAAGTGAAAGCCACAAGTTTCTCTCTTTCCCTCAAACCTAATCCTGGTTTTTATTTTCAAACCCAACGAACAAGAATTATTGTTGCAACCCCCTAGTTATCCTTACCCAGGTAAATAGACCCTAAGCTTTGACTAAATGCGCAATGTCGTCACTGAACTTTTAATTTATTCAATGTGACCAATGAATGTTATCTCGATGTGCAATATTGTCTAGGGGTGAGCATGGTCCGGGTTGGGCCGGTCCACCCCCTAATCCTATAACCAACCCGCATAGTACTAGTCTTCAATTTTTGGGACTGAGGACCGGACCAACCCAATGGGTTCGATCCGGTTCCAGAGTCAACCCGGAACTAACCGATAATTTTTTATTTCATTTTTTTTTTGATATCCAAGGAACCCTGTACAGCCGGTAGATGGCGAGAAAACCCTGGAGCGACGCTAGCGGAGAAACCACCACCCCGACGTCACGCTTAAATCACTTAACAATAACTCCGCCAATCCCCTTGCGTTGCAAGGGCTTCGAACTTCTCACCTGAAACCTACCCAACGGAGCCACCACGGCCGGTGGTTTTATTTCATTTTTTGTGCTCCTTAAAAAAGCGATTGAGGACCGAATTGACCCAATGGGTTTGGTCCGATTTCAAGGTCAACCCAGGACTAACAAATAATTTTTATTTCATTTTTTGTATTCCTTAAAAGGCAACCGAGGACTGTACCAACCCAATGGGTTCGATGATAAGCAAGGTCAGCTAAGAAAGGCAAGCGATGAGGGTAAATGGGGTGAGTGTCGAACAGAATGAGTATCGAATGTCAAGCGGCGAGTAACAAGCCAAGTGAGCATCGAGCGGCGAGCGGCACGAGTGACTCAAAGCGAGCGAGGCGAGTGTTGAGTGGTGAGCGGAGAAGTTGTTTTTTTTCGATTTTAGCAAATTGAAGACTAAAATGATAAATAAGACAGAAGATAACAAATACTAAAGGAGGATGTCATAATGTGCATTTTGGACGTCGTGAGGACTCCTCACAAAAACATTTTCCTCCTTCGTAGATTATGACTATTGACGCCGTAAAATACATTAAAAACCTAAGTTATTAAAGAATAATGTAAAATTACTTGAACTTCTTAATAAAGAGCCGTTTATGGTGCATTTGTTTGCGTTTACGTTCGAAAATTGTTCCGGGTAACAATTTTTTACCGTAAGAACGCATTTGGTAAACTTGTTCCTAGAATAAAAAAAGAATAGAAACATGCTTGGTAAATTTGTGTTCTTTTTTGTTTCTTTTAATTTTTTAATATTTTAATTTTTATTATTTATTTATTTATTTATTTTTTCTTTTTTTCTTTTTTTCTTCCTTGTGGCCGGTCGCCGCCTCGGTCGGCCGACGAGGGCCGCGGCCTCGCCTTGGCCGGGCGAGCTCGAGCTCGCCCGGTTCGGTGAGGCCGAGCTCGCCTAGCCACCGGCGAGGCTCGGCCTCGCCGGCCACCGCCGGCGACGCCGACCTAGCGACGGCCCGGCGACGCCGAGCCTCACCTGGTGGGCAAGCTCGGCGGCGCCGGATCTGGGCGAGCTCGAGCTTGCCCGGCCAAGGTGAGGCCGAGCCTTGCCGGGGGCGGCGACGCTCCGGCGAGGTCGCCGGCCCTCGACGGCCGGCCGCCGGCCATGGCCGAGGCGGCGACGCCCTAAAGGAAAAAGAAGAAGAAAGAAAAGAAAAAAAAGAAAAGAAAGGAGAGAGAAAATTTGTTCTTAAAAATTGTTCCAAATAAAAACAAGTTTTTCTTATTTCTTGTTTCTTTACGTTCCAATTTTGTTTCCAGGGAAGAAAAAAACATATTTGGAACAAAAACGCAAACAAACACGTTTACGTTCTTTTTTTGTTCCTCGGAACAAAAAAACAGAAAATCTGTTCATAAACAAAAAAAGAAACACAAACAAACAGGACCTTAATGTTGTTGATGTCGTTTATTTTAAGGTTTTTTCTATATAAAAAAATTATAAATAATATTATATATATATATATATATATATATATATATCGGGGGTCGGTCCGGTTGGACCGACCCGAACTTTAGATCGAGGACCGACCCGCACAAAATCAGTCTTTGGTCTAGGAATTCTAGGACTAAGGACCGACCCAATCTCCCTAGGAATTGGACCAAGGTTGGCAAGGTTGGGGTTGGTCCAAGGTCGGTCCCAGGGGTTGATCCTGGACCGATGCTCGCCCTTAATATTGTCCATAAAATTTTAGTTTATTCAATATAGTCTATAAAGTTTTGATACATATTCAATATAGTTTTCGAATTATATGAAAAACATTCAATGTTGTCCATGAATCTGAATAAATGAAATGACAATATTGAATATTTTCATATAATTAGATGATTGAATTGAACATGTATAACAAAGTTCAAGCATTGCGTTAAACAAATTAAAAAGGTCAAGGAAGATATTGCACATTGAATTAAATTTAAAGGATCACAATTAATAATTTAAAATTATGGGGACGATATTAAGGAACTATTTGTTCCATTTTCCTTATCTTTTTTAAGTATTTTACTTTAAATGGAGTGGTAGCTTCATGGACCTGGATGCACCTTTTGGGCTTAGCGGACAAGCCTATTTTCGTCATTAGGCCGTACATAAATCCGGTAATGTGATGTCCGGGTCAGCGAAGAGCTCGGCCTTTTGCGATCCGATCCGAACCCGACCCGATTTGATGCGATCGAATCTAATTCGAAGCTTCTTCACGCGGCGGCACTCGGACTCGGTTCGGTTGCACATCACGTTAATTCGTTAAATTCAACTCCCGAAAACTCTTTGCCGTCTTGCCATTTTTTGCACGGATCGATGGCGCAGCCGAGCAAGGAGCCGTGCAAGAAGGAGGCGTGCGACATCCAAGCCTGCCTCACCAAGAACAATTTCATCCCTCAGAAGTACGTCTTCCTCTTCACGCCCTTTCTGTCGAGTCACGTCATTCGATTGCCTCCCCTTCGTTTGTGCATTTTTTGGCGTCTCTCGGGGCGATGCGTTCCTTGATTGTGTCCGTCCTGGATTGATTGCAAATGCTGCGGTGATTGTACCCGTCCGCCGCGCTGCGCGGGAAAATTTGCCATGTTCGTTTGACATTCCTCGCGTCACAGGGCGTGAAGCGGTCATGGATACTTTTCGATACCGTGTGTCTCTGTGTTTCTCATAGCTGAACCCCATCGAGTCGAGTGCTTGGGACCGCTCGCTTGCCTTCTGTTTTGCCTTGTCACCGACCCAGTTTCACTGGGATCATGTGTCGAATGTGTATGAAGATGAATGAATCCTCGTGCTTCAATCATATCTGAATGGGTGTCTTATGTATGTATGTTGTTCAGGTGTTTGAAGTTCATCGAGGCGCTGCAATCTTGCTGCGAGCACTGTGAATACAAATCAACACACTGTGCTTCTGTCTCTGGCCTTTTGAAGCAGAAGCCTAACTCGAAGGCTACGTAAAAGAGCATGCTGCCTTGGCTTCCTTTGTTTTGACTTTGGGCAAATAAAGTTCTCGTTTTTCGCCCTGCAACATATTGGTACACTGTGTGATTGGACAACTGTTTTGTCGAGAGCAGTATCTAATAGGGAAAAGCTGAATTTTTTTCCTTGCATAGCGTGGTGGTCTGAGAAGCACTAGCCACGAGAAGTTTGCATTCAGTCACGTCTTATGAGGACTAAGCTGTCTAAATGGCACCGCTGACATGTTTGAGCTTGAGGATGTCATATGTCATGAAATAGGGAGAAATCTTCTTTGGATTATTTACTAACCAGATGTGCCTGTATATGTTGAGATTCTTCCCTGTACCAGCATAAGAACTACTGCTTCCTTTCTACACATTTTACCATGTAGGAAGCAAGTACAGTTGGATGTGGGACAGATCAGTGAATGGATTGTTTATCTCTCTCTCTCTCTCTCTCTCGGTATTGCCATGGCATACTTCTGAACTAATAAGGTTGAATTATCTGCGTGCGTGTGGACATACATGTCTGACAAGTCTTTATCTGCACTACAGATATGATGGTAAACTGATTAGTGATTGTGTCGTGCTTTTTTGATCCATTTGAAAAGGAACTTTTGTTTAGTTCATGTATATGCTTGCTTGTGATTCTTTCCATAAAAGATGATCATGAGATTAAAAATAAAAAGTCAACAACAGTCACAGCAACTTCAATGAGAAACTGGGTTTCCAACACCATGGAAATTTACACACTCAATTGAAAAAATTGGGCGAAGAGTAGACAGGCTCATGCAGATGAGTTGTGGGAGATCTTTTCTTCCTGGAAAACCAGTCTCCTACAAGTGGAACAATAGGCTTCTTCTTCATCATTTTCTTCTCCTTCATAGACCCAGAGTAGTCCCCCTTCTCGCTGATACTCAGTATCTGAGCCAAAGTGGGGGAGTTCTCCATCCTTATCACCATCTCGCCTATTTTCTCTTGCTCTTTCATGGCATCAGCCTTGGTTCCCCTTTCAAAATCAGTTGATCTTCTGGTCGCTGCAGCTTTGCCTGCAGCAGCAGCTTCAGCTTGAGCTAACCTCGACATGTTCTTGTGCAGCTCAGCATTCAGGGAAGCCAAAGCGACCTCTGTATCCGACTCTCGCTCCTTTAGTAACTTTAGTTCCAACTTTGTTTCCGCGAGCTCTGCTTCGAGTTTCTTTAGGTTATTGCTTAAACCGTGCTGCTCATCCTCAGCTTCTTCTCTCGGTGGTAGTTTCACCATGGTACTGGGTGGACTGAAACTCCATGAGGTGTCTACCTCTGGTTTGGGGCTGTTATGAGGCTTTGGGGAGTACATGTCGCCAGCGAGAACTCGCTCGCCGAAAATGGCGACGGCTTCCTTGACTGAACTGAAGGGGCGAGAAGTATCGACATTGGAATGATAGTCAGTAGGAAGCTTTTGGCAGAGATGTTGGTCTTCCATGGCTGGGGTGAAATGAGAATTGGTTGTGAGGAGGATAGTTTATTTGATGATAGGTCAGGGTTTGGGTTGCTTTGCTTTTACTTCAATACTTGATATACAAAGTGAAAGAGAGAGATGGGCAAGCGGGAATTTGTTGTTTCAAGGTTAAGACAATATCTGAGTATGGTGCTGGGTGAGGACGACCATTTATCTACTAGGCCACTTGTTGTTTGCAAACTTGGTTCGAGCTAATTCCTTTTTGATCACATCCTTGTTATCAGCTTTCTTGTAACTACTACAACCTTAACGTTGGATCCAACTTTAGATGAAGATGCAATGTTCAGGTGATACTTGGGACTCTTTCTGTCCTTTATGAGGTGAGCGAAAAACATTCCAACCGCCACCTCTCTCTCTCTCTCTCTCTCTCTCTCTGTGTTCAAGTATTGTTGATTTAGCAGGAGTACAAAGCCTTTGGTTAGGTGTGAGGTGATGACTTTGTGATGCTGTTTGCTTGAGAGTTTACAGTCGAAGATGATTTTCATGGAACCTTTGTTCATCTATCATTCATCTTTCCCTTCATTCTTTGTCCTTGTGGGATGGACCTTCCAGAAATGGAGTAAATCTTGAAGGAGGAGAATGGCTTTACTCAATGTTGGCATTAGTTTGTATCTTTTTGATGAATTGCTCTTGTTTCTCGGTAACCCGGTTGGATCTTCTTTTCTTTGCATTGCTGGCTCGTGCAGTGCTGTTTTTCTTGCTAATCCAGATCCAAGTCCTTTCGCGACTGCTCAATCTACGTGCAAATACATTCTCTATCCCTGCCAGTGCTGTTTCTTTTGCTAATCCAGATCCAAGTCCTTTTGCCACTGCTCAATCTACGTGCAGATACATTCTATCCCTGTTTCTTATCCAATGAATAAAAACTTAATAACCTGCTATGAGTTACCGATTGAATCTCTTAATCTATTGCACATTAAGTTCTACTTGTACAGGCGAGTACCATTGTTCTAACCACAAGATGGCGAATTAGATATTTGACGTCCTAAGGGTTGTCGATCGAGTCGGCTGTAGACGGTTGAATAGATGTAATTTAAGCGGACATCAGCGACCTTTCCCGGCGGATGAGCTCCTGCGACGGACATTTTCACCGGCGATGCTACGATTATGCCTCTTGAGATTAGAAGGGTTGATGGTATGTCCAAATGCTAATTCGCAATTTATAAACACATTAATTGTAGAGCCTTCTCATTGATTAAATAGTTCAACCGATTTAAACGATCATTTTTAGGAAAATATTTTCTAAATCATTCATTTTTTGCAAAATAAATGAAATCTTATCCTATAATTGAATCCGCAGAATAATTTCGAACGATGTAAAAAGAAATTTTGATTGATGCCGTTAAGCAAAGTGTCACTTAATACGTTTATACGCGACGTCAAATATCTCTATAAATTCGAAGCTAATTCTCATTGTAACGAGATAGAATTATTATTTGTAATAACACTTAGAGCTATCAAACTTCCGATTTCGACATTTCATGATTTATTAGGATTACAACTTTTTTTTTTTTTTTCCGCGATGGAATGATCTCTCTGAAGCGCGAGAATAAAGAACCGGAAAATATTTTTGTATCAGATTATTCGCTAATTTAAGGTCAATACTATATTACGAAACTATATATATATTCCATAATTGCATCTATGACGTTTGCATAGTTTACCTTTTCTTCGGCTTCCTCCCTTCGCAGGCCCACTGTGATAATCTCACTCCTCCGCCCGTCACCGTCCTCGGACGATTCTTCTTCCGCCATCGCTGCCATCCTCTCTCTCTCTCTCTCTCTCTCTCCGTCTCCAATGGCGAAACCACCAATTGCCTCGCCTTTCTCTCCTCTGATACGCTCTCTCTCTCTCCTCCTCCTCCTCTCTCTCCTCCTCATCAATCTCTACTCCTTCGAATCCCTCGCCGATTCCCATTTCGAGGGATTCGATGCCGACGAGGAGGACGAGTCCTTCGACTCCCTGGAGTTCTCCGATCTCCGATCCCCTCCCCTGACTCAGTCCGAATCGCATCCTCCGCCTCCTCCCCCTCGGCCCACTCCGAACCCGAACATGTCCCGACTCCGGATCCGAATCCGATTCGCGACTCGGACCTCCCGACTCCCTCTCAGGATCCTCTCAAGCCCTCTTCCACGAGCTTTGATTTCTGGGACGAGGACGAATTCGAGGGCCTTCCCGTCGTGGAGCAACCGGCGGACCCCATCGAAGTTCCCCAAGATGCCGCTGGGCCTAGCAAACCCAGCCCGGACCTCAAGCCGGCGGCGTCGAAAGATAAGCCGACTCCGAGATCTTATACCGTGGAGATTGCGTGCGTAAGTTTCTTGGTGATGTTCGGGATCAACTTCTTCACCGGGAAGCGCGAGAATGAGAACGTTGCGCTCGCTTGGGCGACCAAGTTTGCGACGAAGGATTCCATTTTCGAGAAGAATTTCAGCTTGTTGGGTGTTGGGGAAGGAGATGACTCGCCCCTTTTGCTCAAAGAAGGGCAGAATGTATTCAAGTTCTACGCGAGTGGGCGAAGGTTTTGCCAAGGTATGCCTGCCTGATTTTATCTAGATGGAATTGTCCCTTCTTTTCGTTAGCTTGGTTTGATGATAATTGGTGCACATTGGATAGGTGTTTCTTTAGCCAAGAATTTTTTTTTTTTTTTTTTTTTGGGGGTGTGGGGGGCGCGTTTCCCTGATAATTTTGTTGAAAATCTGGTTGCGTTCACTTTGAAATTTTAACTGTCAAGTGATACCTGAGCTTTTAATGGTGGCTTATTATTGCAAGAACAGAACGGGAGTTTCTTTCCTTTTCTTTTCTGTTTTTGGTTGTAAATAATATAATTTTCTCTCCGTTCAAAGTCGGGGATTGTTAGGCCGGAACAAAGTCTCACGGTAGTTTGCTTTTCCTCATTAGTTTAGTTCTCCTAACTTTTAGGATGTTAAAGATCATTGGATTTGTGATGTTTCTTGTTGCTATGGAGTCTAATTTTGGAGGATCGGACTGTTTCAGTTCATCCCCTTTCCTTTTGGTGCTGAAAAATGCTGGCATAATGTTAGAACAAAAAATCCTATCCAACTTGAAGCTTTATGGTTGCAAGTAGAAATTGTGGAAATTTCCTTTTGTTTTTTGGTTGCACGCGTGAAATTTTTGTGGGAACTTGGAGACAGGGCAAGATTTGATCGTCATAGCATGGTGCATTTGAATTCTTTTCAATTTCTTTAACCTCTTCTCGTTGATGTGGAATGACACTTTGGAAGGTCTATTGGCGACTATGGAGTTGAAGAGCAGGCATGATTTGATATCGAGGATGTACAATCTGATTGTGCCATGCCGTGATGAGATTACTTTTGAGGTCTACATGAATGATGATGCCATGGATCATGTGATTTTTGCTGTGGCAAAGAAGAAGGCAGCTAAAGGGATGCAGAAAGAAGTGAGGGACTTGCAGAGATTTGCAGGAATGTTATCACCTCCTGGCGGGAGGAAGTGGGTTGCTGATGAGTTGGCAGTTATTTCAGAGTCCAAGGAGGTTGCTGGGGATTTGATAACAGAGGCGGTGCTTGATCAGGTTGGTCTATGCTTGTTCTTTCTTGTACTGATAGAATTTACCTCTTCGAAGTTCAACATATACTATGCGGTTGCTTGACTGTTTGACTGAGGGCATGAAATTGCTTTGGTTCTTTTGGCTGTCATTTTCATTCCATAACCCGTACATCAGTTTTAATTTTCCTCCAGGTGGAACGTTTTTGAAAGAAATTTAATAGTAATTGATGATGCAGGTGTGTAATGATTTTGCGGCCTCTGCCTCCCATCTGATTCTTTCTTCTTGTTAAAGTCGTTATTGTTTTACATGTATATGTTGATCAGAATAGTAAGATGGTGATTTCCAGATGTCTTGGAATAAACCATCACTTGGCCTGCACCGTATCTACTATTCCTCCGTCAACATGTTCGTTAGTTCTACGCACCCCCAAGATTGTGAACTTTCTTGCAAACGATACAAAGAAAAAATTTCTTGTATTTGTGGTTGCAACATCTGATTGTATTCTTGCAGTTCTTTGTATCTTTCTTATACAGAAAACCTGCTTGATTGCTAGTTTGATGACTATGACATGAATTGCACACTCCTACTTATGAATTGTTACACTGTATTTATCTTGGATCTTAAAATTGCACTGTTTTATTTTTGACCAAGTTCAATGCCCAAATCTTTCTACATGCAGTTTATGAAGTTGTAAATTGTAGTACTTTGTCTATTTCCTTCGGCGTCCACAGTCTTACTTTTCGATCCTTTAGTGATGGAAAACAGAAGGGTATTTCCTTGGCCACATGAATCCTCTGTTCTAGTCTGCCTGATTTTGGCTCATTCTGTTTCTTGATTCCATTGCATCATGCTTCACTTGGTATCCCAGGTCTATGTGAATGGGGACATTATCTTCATGACAAACAGTTTATGAGGAGTCTGAACTTTTGCTCATGCGGGAGAGCTGTTATTTATGCAGGTGCTGGGGGATAAGGCTTTTGAAAAATTTGGAAAGGGTTTCATCTCCATGCATTTCTCTGATCAGCACTCTGCTGCGCACAAGAAGGTGCTATTGTTTAAGTTTGCTCTCCCAGATGCCAACCACATGCAAGATATGACCCGTTTGGTGGCTCTTATACCATATTACATTGATCTAGTCGGGCGTTACAAGCTTAGTTCTCAGGTGAGCCGCAGGCAATGGTTGATCTTAATCTTATTGATGAGTGGTTCTGGTTAATTCTAAAGCTGAAGTTTGATATTGTGCACATGCAGGCACGGACCAAAACTGAAGCTGCCAGATCAAAGGCTTTCCAAGAGGCATATAAAGAACTCCATAATGCCAGGCAAGAAGCCATACAGAAAAAGAAGGCAGAGAAAAAGAGGATGTCGGAAGAGGCTGAAGCAAAACTTAGTGCAGAGTCTCTTCGGAAGAAAGAAGCTAAGGAGCGTGCTCGCCAAATGAAGAAAGCAATGCCAAAGATGAAGATGACCCGCGCTCACTAGATTCTTGAGCCAATCAATCATCGGTCTACGAGTTAGCCATAGTTCCTGGAGCATTTTCTGCAAGCCCTCATCTCTCTGTCGCTGTCCTGTTGTACTCTAGTCTCTCTCATTTTAGCCATCTTTTCGCTTCCCCTTTGGATCCTAAAGGTAACAGGATTTTATGCTTTGAAAGTTAGTGGAGTAATTTCATAGGTCCGGACACTTCTGAACGAGGGGTCTGTTTATTCGTGTAAACTGCTTTTTGGTCCTAGAAGATATTTTGTTAAAAATAATTTTGAAAGAAAGACATACTCCGTGTGCTTGATGCGAGCAAAACTTAGCGAGATAATTTGCCACCTGCGGTCTTGACTACTGAAGAACACCAGATGGTGAAATTCCTCTGCTCTGTGGAGCAAATTTTTGGCCGGTGTAGCAGGATAGGGCGAGTCTTTATGTGTGTTTTCAGGGGTATAATTACCATTTTGATCTGCTAACATCCTTCACGTATTCTCTTCAATTGGATCTTTGATCTAGCTATTGCCATGAATTGGGTCTCTCTGCCTCAGGTTTAGACTTCGTTGCAAATGACCTATACTTGCTGGGGTAAGATAACATGAACATACCCTTTGAGAATACCTTACCACTCGTATTATTTCATGAACTGTGTTGATTCCACGGGACCATACCCTTGTTCTTTTGGCTGGTTTAGATATGCAAGGTCTGGTTTACAATGAATAGTTGTGCCTAGCATATAGGACTCGCGTTTGGAAAAAGAATATTCATATGATAATGTATGAATCACGTCATTTAATTAACATGAGAAATATAGCTTGTTACAATAAATGTACTGTAATTTATAGATATTTCTTTGAATCCTAATTATTACTCAAATTCTTGTTAACAAGTAATCTGGTGGAAGTGAAGATTTGTTTAAGCATCGGATGTGTGCAATTAATGTTTGGAAAGATATCGAATCTTTCTTATGAGTTATTAACATCATCAGATTGAGAAGTGCTCACGCAACATCTCATTAGTCACTAAGTCGACATTGCAATAAGGATAAGGCAGAGTCCGATCGACGAGTTTGAAATGAAGGAAATAAAGAAGAAAAATTATATCTATTTATGTTTACAACGTAACAAAAGCAGTGTGTCCTTATTAATTTGGACAATGAATGAACTTGAGGGAAATTAAATTTGCATGAAAAGTACTGTGACTTAAACCCAAATTATAAAATCTAAATCAAGGATTAAATTTAGATCAAAGACTTGACCACTGACTTGACCACTGAATTGATACTTCTGAACTTTAGTTGTAGATACTTATTGGGTAAAAAAAAAAAAACAAAAAAGAAGAAAGGAGCTTGAATAAACTCATGATGGATTAATTCATGACCCAACGGATTTGGCATGCTTTTGGCACGATTAAACCAAAAAATAAAATAAAAATTACCATCACTTCCTCGCTACGGCATCATTGAACTAACACTCTTAAACACCCGCTTCAAGTAAGAAATTCTGACGATCAACGAGCCAAAAAGAACGTCGGAACTACTAAATCTGTCAGCAAATAGCGAAAATGGCACCCAAGCGAAATGAAACTAAACAACTATCTAGCTCATGCTTGGGAAAGAAGTAACCATCATCTACACCAATGGAGCATGAAAAGAGATAAATTCGAGCATTTCACAAAGCTCAAGGTACTTTGACTTGATCATATCGCAAAGTTTGACACGGTGTATTAGTATTGATTGGATAGGATTTGAACTTAAACTATAAATACAAGAATTTGCTTGTTTCTTGATACTGCAATGGGAAGGTATTTTGATTTTATCATACCACAAAATTAGACACGGTGTATCTAACTTATTGATGCAAGTATTTGCTTACTTCTTGATGTTGCAATGGGAAGGTACTTTGATTTGATCATATTGCAAAGGTAAACACAGTGTACTAGTTGGATATGATTTGGACTTGTGTACTGGTTGGATAGAATTTGAATCTGAACTGTTCATATAAGTATTTACTTGCTTTCTGATGCTGCAACAGGAATGTACTTTGATTTTATCACACTGCAAATTTAGTCTAGGTGTACCGATTGGATATAATTTAAACCTGAGTTGTTGATACAAAGTATTTGCTGACTGGGAGATTCAAGGGCATTTATCTAGGACATTTTACAAGCCTATGTCCTAGTCGCAACTATTCATTGTAAGCAAAACCTTGCATAACTAAACCAGCCAAAAAAATAATGGTAAGGTTCTGTGGAATCAAGACGGTTCATGGATGATTTGAGTGGGCAAGGTATTCGTCAACAAGTATGTTCATGTCATCTTACACCAGCAAGTACCAGTAATATGCAACCAAGCCTAAGCCTGAGGCTGAGGTACCCAATTGATGGAAATAGCTAGAAACCCTCGAGCAGCTCGAAGGAACCAATTGAAGAGAATACGTGAAGGACGTTAGCAAATTTAAGTGGTAATTACACCCCTCAAATAACACATAAAGACTAGGCCATTCTGCAACACCGCCTAAATATTTGCTCCACAGAATATGTCGATTGTAGTAGAGGAATTTCACCATGTTTTTCGGTAGTTGAGACCGGGTGGCAGATAATCTCCCAAGGTTTTACTTGCATCAAGCACCCGGAGTATTTCTTTCTTTCAAAATTATTTTTAACAAAATATCTTCTACGACCAAAAAGCAGTTTACACGAAATAAACAAACCCTAGGTTGAAAAGTGTTCGCACCAAGGAAATTACTACCTAACTCTCCAAGCATAAAATCCCAGTACCTTTGGAATCGATAGGGGAAGTGAAAAGATGACTAAAATGAGAGAGATTAGAGGACTGCACTTTTCATTGAGAGAATTACAGTGTCTATTCGGTCCAATTTTCAAGAACTAAAGTTTGTCATCCTAACACTTTTTTCAAAATCGAAATATTTTTTTTGGACAATCAAATGATGGACTTTTCGTGGATGCGAAAATTGAATTAATGAACCATTTGAAAATTTGAAGCCTTCTTCTATGAACAAGCAAAGGGATGCCTCTGGGATGGCTGCATCTCTAATCCTCATGACCTTCAATGAGGGTATACACGCTAAACTTCACAAAGTGTGCCACAAATAGGAATTTGAACATAACATAGAGGCTAGTGTGGAGGGAATATATTTTTCGTTGAGAGAACTACGGTGTCTATTCGGTCCAATTTCTAAAAATCAAAATTTGTCATTTTAACACTGTTTTTCAAAATGAAAATATAATTTTTGGACAATTGAATCATGGACTTGTTGAGAGAACTGCAATTGTCTATTTAGTATAATTTCCAAAAATAAAAATTGGTCATCCTAACACTGTTTTTTCAAAATCAAAGCATATTTTTTGGGCAATTGGATCATGGACTTTTTGTGGGTGTGAAAATTGAATTAATGAACATTGGTGTTCGAATATTTTGCAATTGTTTTGCTCTTTAGCTGGAGTCTTCCAAGCCTTCTTATATGAACAAGCAAGGGGATGCCTAAAAATTCAGCTCATGGTCTGGGATGGCTGCACATCAAAGATAGAGCTTCATCACCCTGTTCATGAAAGAGGTATACACACTAAGGTGTGCCACGAATAGAAATTTGAACATGACATAGAGTGTAGAGGGAACCGCACTTTTTGTTAAGAGAACTACAATATCTATTTAGTCTAATATCCAAAAATTAAAATTTGTCATCCTATGATTGTTTTTCAAAATTAAAGTATATTTTTTAGACAATCGAATGATGGACTTTTCGCAGATGTGAACATCGAATTAATGAATATTGATGCTAGAATATTTTGCACTTTTTTTTCTCTTTATCTTCCAAGCCTTCTTATGTGAACAAGCAAACCTAAAAAGCACCCCATGGTCTGGGATGGCTGTGTGGATTTAAGACAGAGCTTTCATCATTTTGCTCATGATCACGTTTCGTGATCCTATCTTTCCACGATACACTTTGTAAAATTGGAAGTTCCCAATAAAATTCTCCGTGAAAAACTCATCAATGAACAGGCTGAGGTCTTCATATGAAAACACTTGCATCTTATCATGCTGTTTTGCTCATGATCACGGTTCGTGATCCTATCTTTCCACGATACACTTTGTAAAATTGGAAGTTCCCAATAAAATTCTCCGTGGAAAACTCATCAATGAACAGGCTGAGGTCTTCATATGAAAACACTTGCATCTTATCATGCTGTTTTGCTGAAAGTTTCCATAGATGGTTTGTTAGAAACATTAAATTGACGGACATTTCTACATTACTAAAAATCTAACAACGTATACCACTGCAATAGAGTTAGCAAAAGGTGTATATTATCAGAGTCCATAAAAGAAGCAATTCATTATTCATTTAGTTAATTGCCAATAGAAAGAAGGTACAGGAGTACATTATGTCAGTATGCCCAAAGGAGAAGGATTAATGAGAAATTGCTTTCATAAACTACAGAACTTGTTTTACAATTATGACATCATCAGCACAGTAAAGCTAGATAATTTACATCCCTACTCTGGATGCACAATTTAATTCATGCAGTATAATTCTGCAAAAAAACCAGTAAAACAACATCATAGTGATAATTTACTTCCATGTTAATCAACCTGCAGCGTGTGCTTCATTATGGTAAAGGGATATGGAGTACCTGTCCATGCATCTACGTACTTTTTAAGAAATGCAGGTTAATATGCAACCACATCAGTACCGAACATAGCTTGTGTAAATACATGGGTAAAAGGGGTCGAAATGGATTGGACTTGAGTAGGCTGAAAAAAAGACATACAGCCTTTGGATTAGTCTTCTGTTAGGTATCCTTATATCTCTCGTAGTGACATTGGAGCAATAGATATGAGAGGTTGCTTCTGTCGTGATCGAGTCTTTGAGCATCCTCAGTCTGAATCGCATCCTCCGGCCAAAGTTAGTAAATCTTGCATTATTATCCTATAAACATACAAGTTATTATTTAAGTATATATATTAATGTTAATAGCCAAATGATGGTTTGGTCTTTACTTTTTTGAGATTTAGGTCAATGCACATATTCCGGAAATAGTCAATTTCTTCCCAGGGGTTCAGAGGTTACAAGCCCCTGTCATAGCAACACTTGAGGAGATGAGGGACTAGATTAACAACATGGCAGTTTCTAAAGGAGATGAATGTCTTCATGTTCTACACAATTTTGTGCTTAAAAGTTTGGGATTCGTCTCTAAAGTCACAATACGAAACTATTGAAACTAAAATCTAGAGCAGTCTTAAAAAGTTGTCTCAGTAGCCCCTCTATTTTTGTTCAAACTCCTATTTGTCGCAGAGCTTGAGAAATTTAGCATGTGTTTCACTTATTGGAGGCCGTTCACTTATCTTTTTTTGGGGCAATCCAAGGCTATTTTTATGCTCTCTTTTAACTTTTCTTTGCTGCAGCTAAGGTTTTGATGACCAATTTTTTGTCTTTTGTTATCAATTCTTCGGCTCTTAATTTGATGTGATTTTCCTCATATGATTTAATTGATCTTCTGGTCCATATTTTCTTTCCACTTATCTTCAGATTACCAACTGTTGGTGCTTTCATCAACAGCTACAGCATCACTATTCCAAAAGCGTAGACGTCTATCATCCACGAAGCCTTGTCTAAAATGCAAGACAAACGAAAGATATTTTTCATTAGAATGAGTCAAATATTATACAACTAGCATTTAATGGTTTAAGTAATGGACAAAAGATAGCCTATATATGTTACATGAAAATTGACCAGAGGCCTTAGTTTAAGTCATATCATCTTAATGGTTAGATATAACTTATTTTAAAAGCTAATATAAGAGGAAGTTATTCAAAAAGATGCATTGAGGGCTAGTTATAGCTTATGTTGATATTAATAGCCTCTACCTACCATACAGATTAGGTCTGAATACCACAACCCATTTTTTAATTATCAGGTTGAGATGGTGTATTGTATTTTTGAAAAACTTTATGTTTGAAACCTTGTTTTCAATTCGATATAATGCCAAATTGTAAATCCATCTTTTAATGCATATGAGTGAAATGTCTTGTTTTCTATATGTTTGGGTGGGAACCATATTTAGTTGTTGTTATCATTAGACCAACAGATTCCAAAGGCATAAAACTATTAGTGTGCTCTGAAATATACTATAATGACGACCAACATGTCTTAATATAATCTCTGGTGGTGCATAGCCTTCAGTTATGAATGTCGGGTTGCTTGATTCTTTGACCATCGAGCCAAAGTTAGTAAGTCTTGCATTGTTATCCTATAAACATACAAGTTATTATTTAAGTACATATATTATGTCAATAGCCAGCTGAATTTGAATTTTTCTCATGAGTGAAATTGAGTACCTGATCAAGAAGAATATTTTCGGGTTTCAAATCTACTATAACTACCTACTTTTGGTGCACCTTGATTATAGCTGATGCAACCTGTTCACTTATCTTCACGATATCTTGCCAATTTCAATATGTTATAATGGATAGAGTGTATATTAATAAAATTATATATATGTGATGATAGGAAAAAAGCAAACATGCTATCACTTTATGGGAGGTATTGAGAGTTACTTTGAGTTTTTTGAAAGTACTTTTGGCATGTACTCTAGCACGAGGCATAAACAATGTTTGATGAGTTGATGCAGCCAAGTAGTTGATGATGTTATCATGCGAAATGGTCAAAAGAAATTTTCTATAGCTGCAAGATTTCAATTTAGAAAATAAACTCAATGTATGCAAAGTAAAATGTTATCTCGGTATTCAATTTACCTCCCAGTAGGTTCTTTGCATGTGTCCACTATCAAACTTCTTGACCGTAACGGTACGGCCATCCAATATCTTGCGATATACCTTGCAAGTGCTTCCCTCAATAATGAAGTGCTTGAAATCTTTCATGTAGACGTTCAACTCTTCCCTCTTTAGTAAAGGGGAGGTAGAAATGAGTAAGTGTTCTAATCATCTAATGTGTCCTATTGAATCCTATTGGATACGTTCATTGTCCCACGTCAACTCATCGAGGAGTTGAATGTCTACATGGAAGATTTCAAGCCCTTGATTGCTAAGGGAAGCACCTGCAAGGTATATCGCGGAATATTGGATGGTCGTATCGTTGCGATCAAGAAGTATGATAGTGGACATATGCAAAGAAGGTAAATTAAACACGATGATAACATTATACTTTGCATACAATGAGTTTATTTTCTAAACTGAAATCTTGCAGTTAGAGTAAGAATTTCTTTTAACTATTCTGCATGAAAACATCATCAACTACTTTAACTGCACCAACCCATCAAACAAACATTATTTATGCCTCGTGCTAGAGTACATGCCAAAAGTATTTTCGAAAGAACTCAAAAGTGACCCTCAATACCTCTCATAAAGTGATAGCATGTTTGTTTTTTTCCTATCATCGCATGTATATAATTTTATTAATATGCACTCTATCCATTATAACAGTTTTGAATTGGCAAGACATCGTAAAAATATGTGAACAGGTTACATCAGCTGTAATCAGGGTGCACAAAAAGTAGCTAGTCATAATTTTGAAACCTGAAAGTATTCTTTTTAATTAGATACTCAATTTTACTTGTGAGAAAAATTCAAATTCAGCAGGTTATTGACATTAGCATATATACTTAAATAATAACTTGTATATTTACAGGATAACAATACAAGACTTATTAACTTTGGCTTGATAGTCAAAGAATCAAGTAACCCGACATTCATAACTGAAGGCTATGCACCACCGGAGATTATATTGAGACATGCTGGTCGTCATTATAATATATTTCAAAGTACACTAATAGTTTTATGCCATTGGAATCTGTTGGTCTAAAGATAACAACAACTAAATATGGTTCCCACCCAAACATATAGAAAACAAGACATTTCACTCATATACATTGAAAGATGGATTTACAATTTGGCATTATATCGAATTGAAAACAAGGTTTCAAACATAAAGTTTTTCAAAAATACAATACACCATCTCAACCTGATAATTAAAAAAGGGTTGTGGTATTCAGACCTAACCCGCCTGATAGGTAGAGGCTATTAATATCAAAATAAGCTATAACTAGCCCTCAATGCATCTCTTTGAATAACTCCCTCTCATATTAGCTTTTAAAATAAGCTATATCTAACCCTTAAGATGATATGACTTAAACTAAGGCCTTCGGTCAAGTTTCATGTAACATATATAGGCTATCTTTTGTCCATTACTTAAACCATTAAATGCTAGTTGTATAATATTTGACTCGTTCTGATAAAATATTTTTCGTTTGTCTTGCATTTTCGACAAGGCTTCGTGGATGACAGACGTCTACGCTTTTGGAATAGTGATGCTGCAGCTGTTGATTAAAGCACCAACAGTTGGTAATCCGGAGATAAGTGGAAAGAAAATACGGACCAGAAGATTAACTAAATCATATGAGGAAAATCACATCAAATTAAGAGCCGAAGAATTGATAACAAAAGACAAAAAAGTGGTGCATCAAAACCTTAGCTGCAACAAAGAAGAGGCAGAAGAGAGCATAAAAATAGCCTTGGATTACCTTAAAAAAGACAAGTGAACGGCCTCCAATAAGTGAAACACATGCTAAACTTCTTAAACTCTACAACAAATAGGAATTTGAACAGAAATAGAGGGGCTACTGAGACAACTTTTTAAGACTGCTCTGGATTTTGGTTTCAATAGTTTCGTATTATGACTTTAGAGACGAATCCCGAACTTTTAAGCACAAAATTGTGTAGAACATGAAGACCCATGACAGGGCTTAACCACTAGAAAGAAATTGACCGTTTCTGGAATATATGCATTGACCTAAATCTCAAAAAAAAGTAAAGACCAAACCATCACTTGGCTACAACTATATCACATGGTATTTTTTTTTTTTTTGGGTGAGAATTAAATATTATTTTTTCTAAAAGGCAAATCAAAGACTACACCAGCACCACTTCCAAGCTTGTGGCTATATAAACAACAATCAATCACAATGGCTAAAAATTCAATTGGACATATAGAGCGAATTTAGTGATTTGTTCATACCCGCAAAAACCAGATAATGAAACTTTGATTGAAAAGGCAGATCGATGGCGAATCAAATGGACACCACTTCCAGGCCCGCGTCCATACGAACAAACAAGGCTAAGTCTTAAAACTCGAGCTTTACCAGATCTGAGCTTGCGAAAATGTCAAAAAGCGAAACTTGTTCATACCTGCAAAAGAACCGAGTCGATGGAGGGGGAGGGATGGAGAGAGACTTTTGGCCATGGATGGAGAAAGAAGAGACCAGAACCCTATCTTCTGCTTCTCAACTCAGCGCTTCTTTCTCTCTCCTCTCTCTTCTCACTCTATTTCCTGACCCGACGACTCTCTCCCAAATAACGCTTTCTTCGACGACGGCCGGCTCTCTCCGACAACGGCGAGAGCTCAAGAAAATACAAAAACTCAGCTGGTAATCACCGGATAATCAGATCCAAAGCGGATTCTACGCGTGGCGAGGGCCGCCTCGTGATTATCAGCGGACGCATTCGAATGGGAGCCGCAGGGGCCCGAGGAATTCGCCGAGAGGTTCGCATCGAGGCCAAGAAGGAGCCGGTGCTGCTTCTCGGCGCCCTCGTCGTCGTCGTTGTCGCCGCCGGAGACCCTATCGGAGGGCGGGTAGGGGCCGTCGCGGCCGGGGTTCCGGCGGGCGGAGCGCCGGCTAGGGTTTGGGGCGGGATCGCGGCGGGCGTCGCTGGGGGCCCTCCTTGCGGCGGGCGTCGCTGGGACGGCGGGGCCGCCTGCAGCTTCTGCTTCTTGAGGAGGCGTTTCTCAATGTCGACCAGGGATGGGCGCCCCTCTTTCTTCTTCTTCGTCTCTGACGATTCTTTCTTCATCTTCCTCTCTCTCTTCTCTCTCTGAAGGTGGAGTGAAGAGAGAAGACGTGGCGGGCCCCAAGGACAGGTGTCGACGCATGAATGAATCAGAGCAAAATTGACCTGCCACTGTTAGGACATGCAATATTCTCTCCGGAAGATAAAGAGAAGAGAGAAGATGTGGCGGGCCCGAGGACAGATGTCGACGCATGAATGGATCATAGTAAAATTGACGTGGCAATGAGGATACACAATATTTTCTTCGTGTACGTGAACCTGATATTAAAACCTGATATTAAAAAAAAAAAAAAATAAAACAAAAAAGTCTTCCACTTCTCGAAGTGTTCGACTTTCACGTATAGGAATTTACCCAAGTGCCCTCCTATGTCTACTTTATTCACCTCTTTACCCACTCCTCACCCTTCTGTTTTTGCCGTTTATCAATTTCAGGCGTAAATATATAATTCGCATCCATAGTCATATGTTACCAGTTATCATTTCTTTTTGAAAACCCGTAATTCCAGATTTACTAGAATTCATGGGTTATTGGTATTGATTGCTTAATTAATTATAATTAAGTAATCTTACATTCCTAAATTTATTACATCCTAATTATGACTTTAAAAAGAGTTATAATATAGAAATATTATTTGTTAAAAGTCATTACATTTAACCCTGTGAGATTAAAATGTTCTTGCCACCAATTTTTTTTTTTTTGTCATTTTCTTGCCACCAATTTAAGTAGTGGGATGGGAATGAAAATTGAGATTCTTTTACCATACTAAAATTAATTTTATTTCCAACCAAGTAAGTTTATTAGAAAGCATCGATTACTTAAAAAAATTACGTACCCCACACTTTGCCACGAAATAAGCTTTTCATTGGAGATAATTGTATTTGACACAAAGCATGTAATTATAAAATGAAGTGACTGCTCCTTTTCATATCTTGAATAAAAAACAAAACGAAATAAAATATGCTATAATGATATCAGCACGGCTTAAGGTCAATATGTTTAACCAGTTAATTGAAAATTGAAGTGCCAGACATTTAATATGTTATAACTATACATTGTCAATAGATGGTCTATTGCATATCACGATTCTGAAGTCCTAGACCAATCTATTTCTTTGCGTATCATTCGAGTATATACTTATCAAAAAGTTACTGATCACATGAGTCAAAATAAAAGCTATTATCAAAATACATGTACAATGGTAACTTCTTCTTTAAGGATTGTCTCTAAGAGTGACTTATGGGATCTTAAATTGCAAAAAATAAAATAAAAAATCGAATGATTCTCCTCACAAATTGTGCTTATATTGTACGCTCCAGTCAATCTGCTTCCAATTAGGATTAATACTTGCCTCACTCGATACCATGAGTTTTATACAACAAAAAGAAACATTAGCTTTGATGAGCTTCAGTATTGAAGACCGTAACATTTTTGTGACACTTCATATTAAGTATTTTCTTGAAACTTTCTAGCATGTTTTCTTATTACATTAATATGGTTGGTTACAAACAAAATTTCTTATGTAATATAACAACGATAATAAATAAAATTCTAATTGGTATCGAGTTTCTATAATTTACATTATCATATGATGCAAGTTAAGCATTCGAACTTTGTTTAGTTTTAAAAAAGCAAGATTTGCATGAATTAAGTTATAATTCGATAAATTCGTTTATATTAAAATACGCATTCCAATTTTGCACCACACGTCCCTGCGATGTACCGGTACGTTATTAGTGTACAAAGACTCATGCCATATGTTCAAGAATTCACTCGAGTGTGTGAAATGATTAGTGTGACATGCAACACGCTACAAACTTAACAAAAATATATAACCATAATGGCCTAATGAAAAGTACAAAATGCCAATGTTGGATGAAAAAAAGTCAATCTTTTACATTTTTTTTATCATTTAATATTTTATATTATAAAACTTGTTGTCATTACATATAGCTGTTGATTAATCACACGGTGTAAAGTAAAAATACAAATTGCACAACATAAATGTCACTCTTACTTAGTAAAAAAAAGTTCATGCTTCTGTTACATGCGTTTCATGCTTTTATAGAAATTGCATGACAGAAATTCATAAGTTGGCATGATATTTTATAAACAAATTTCATATTTTATCAGAAATTTCAAACAAATTTGGCATGATATTTCCATATTGAAGGCATGCTTTACTCTTACTTCTACATACCCAAAAATGTTGGATTCCTCTTCGTTTTAATTAACTTGATGATGAGCGTCGACTTAATTTTCTGTTTTTCTAGTTGATTTAGGTTCCATACACAATTTCAACCTCGAGGTTCTTTTACAAAGACTAAATTTTTCAATACAGGTTGAAGCACCATGATGCGGATATGCATAAACATAATGTGACATCCTGATTTTCCTATTTCTGTTTGTAATAAAATAAGACGGGCATTTTATCTTTGCACATATAGTTCTTTTCCTTGAGTCGGCCACTCATGTGAAAACTATTCTATCAAGTGAAGTCGGTAAGAGATTTTAATGCATCCGACTCGAGAATTTGACCAGGAAACGACCTTTCGACTGAGCTAATCTACAAGGGTCATTATGGCACAGTTAAAAATCAATTGGAGACCGGAGATAGGTCGACTCGACAGAGGCGTGTGATCAAGTGTGGAATTGAAGAATTTGTTGTACAAGATTTCATGCCCCGGCGGAAAATGAAATTGAATCTATTGGATTAAGGTTGTGGGAGGTTGGAGTTAGTGGATTGTGACATCACAGGTGATGTCATGGGGTGGGGCAAGAAAGGCTAGGATGGTGACACTTGGAGGGTGGGGATTTGCTCTTGGAAAGGTGGGATGTCACTTCCCCCTTATCCCCATCATCTTCTTCATTTGAACTTGGAAGAGAGAGAGAGGGGAGGAACCGGTTGCAGCTCCTTCGTTCGCACGCACGCCAGCCAGCCGGTGCTTCGTCGGTCGCCGTTCGTTGCCGGAGCCGGAGCCGGAGCCGTCGCGGTCGCCATTAGTCCGCACGCGCGCCTCGCCGTCCGGTCGTCGCGACGCCACCGCCGAGCCTCCATCTTCTTCGTCCCTCTCTGCTCGTGGACGCCAGCCATCGCCGGAGTCTTCTTCGCCGTCGCCGTCGCCGTCCGGTACCGCCTCGAGCCGTAGCCGCTGCCCGCCGGTCTTCCTCCGTCCGAACGACCGCCGAGCCGCCTCCGTCCAACCAACTCAGCAACCTCCGAACCAGCTCACCCCCGAACCTTCAAGGCCCATTTCCGAGCTCTTCCAGTCCCCCTTTGGTCTTGCCCCGAGGAGGTTTGTCGTTGGGCTCACCGTCCTCTTCGCCGGGAACTCGTCGGAAAGCGATTCCGGTGAGTTTAGCTCACTAAATCTTGATTAGACGGTTAATGATGCCCTAAGTGTGCTTAGTCTAATTTAAATAAGTTTAGGTGGTTAGATTAGTTTATTTGGTTGAGGATTAGATTAGGGTGTTTAATTAAGTTAAAGTGTGTTTAGTTTAAAGTTAAATAGGTTTATTTTAATATAAGCCTTGATGTGACATAATAGGTTTTATTTTTGATTTATTTAAATGTTTCGAAATTTTGGAATATTTAATAATATATTATATTCCGAAAATTATTAAAATAATAAAGAAAAAAAAATTCAAAAAAAATTATTTATGACCTCAATTGCTTAGAATTTCGTGCTGATCGCTGCTGTGCATTTAGAATTTGAATTTGATGAATGGATGTGGCAAATTGAGTGTTGATTGTGATAAATAGAGATTTTATTCATAAAAATCCAAGTGTCGGGTTTTGATGCAAAAAAATTGAATTTTAAGTATTATATAAAATAGTGGGGTTTGAAAAAGGGAGATATTGACTTTCTAGATCGAAATTAACGTGTCCCCACACACATGGTTAATTTCTGGGATATTTTTAATATGAAGAAAAATGGCCGGGATTACTATTTTTAATTGGGAGCATTAAATGAAATGCAAAGTGTCCTGGGGCCAATTGTGAAATTGTCGTGTGATAATTAAGAGGAAATCGTCCGGGCTGTTGAGCCGACTTGCCCCTATATGGGATGCCCCTAGCAACGGATGCGGGTCGCATGGGTTCCGGGCCCATGCTCATTCGGGAACGCCGTTGACGTAATGACGAAGCCGCACTCCAAGGGGGGGAGGCGATGCCTGGCATTAATGTCAGTAGATAGCCGAACTGCGAGTAGGCTATGCCCTTGTGTGGCGTGAATAATAATTGGAATGCGTGCCGAGTGCGATTATGGTTTATATGAAAGTGATGGCGTTCCAATTGTTTGAATTCTTATTACTATTTGAGGTTATATGATACAAATTGTGCTAACCTGCAGAAAATGAATTAAGATGAGGTAAGTCTTCTGTGTGATGTGGCTAGGCCACCCAGGGTGTATTTTCTTTCTAATAGGGGTTTAGGGGGTTGAACTTGCTGAGACAATGTCTCACCCCGTCGTGGGCCAAAATTTCAGAACCGTAGATGGCAGAACCCCCGGAGCGTTATGGTCTTCCCGTGCATAGTACGGCGAAGTTGATTTTCCCGATCTCGATGGCCATTGGATCTATGAGCTTGTTAGGACCACGGTCTGGGTCCAGGAGGGCTTGGCTGTTAGGGTGCCTCATAGATATAGAGCTTGGTTCCGTTTTGGGCCCAATGGTTTCAGGATTGGTCCCCTTAGTAGTTTTGATATTCCATCTGCTGTAATGGAAGCCATCCTAGGAGAAGGAGTAGATGACCCTCCCGATGGTAAAGTGGAGGACCCATCGTCTCCTGAGGTTGCTCGCCCAAGTGAGATTGAAGAGCGAGTCCGACTAGTAGTCTTAGGACCGTTCCTCCTTTTTGGTGGACTGATCCCCTTTTTGTAAGCTGCCCCTTTTTGGCACGTTTGTAAACTGTGGAATGTTATTTATTTATGAAAGTACGTTTATTTATGAATGTATTGATTTCCTGCTTTCCTATCCCGTGAGAGTTTTGTCAGGGGTTTTATAACACGTTCCGCATGTGCATAATAAATTAATTGGGTCGGCGACACTACCTGGGAATGTTGCAATTTTTATTTGACCATGGCGGGTTGTTCATGTGTCTCGGGGTTCGGGGCGTGACACATAAGATCCGTTTGGTAACGCTTTTGTTCCGAGAAATAATTTCTTTTAAAAAATAATCTTTTTATATTTCTATTATCCGAAACAATTTCTTAGTAAAAAATTTGGTAACTACACAAAATTTCTATTTTCGGAATGAAAATAAAAATAAAAATGCATTTGAAATGATTCACAAAATTTTTTGTGATGTAGAATTTCTATTAATTTTTTTTTTTATTCTTCTTTACCACCATTGCCTGCCGCCGCCTATCGCCAACCACCACCATTGCCGATCGTGGTAGGTTGGCAGGCGGCGATGGGCAGCGGTTGGCCAATGGTAGGTGGGAGGGGGTGGCAGTGGGCAAAAAAGAAGAAAAGTAAAAAAAACTTATTTCTAAAAATTGTTTTCAGGAGTAAAAAGCTAATTTTTTCTACGTATTGTTTCTGTTCCAAATATATTATTCGGCCATTTTTCTATTTTGGGGAATAAAAAGATTAATTAATGTTATCAAACGGATTCATGTTCTTTTTTTGTTTCAGGAAACAGAAGAACATAATTTGGAATAGACGGAAACGTTACCAAACAGAGTCATAAAAATCCCATCCACCAATTATCGAGTCAAAACAATGTTAGTATAATTACACATGAAAAATCACGAGAAAGAGCGGACTTTGATTCTTAAAAAGGTAACAATTAAAATTTGGTATGGTACACATGCCAATTCCGCACATAATGCCTCGAACAAATAAATCACACCACCACAATCGACTTCAATTGAAGCCGAGCGCTTTTGCGTGTTTTCTGACAATGCGCAATTTCAGCATTTGGTTTACCACTTGCCTCATGCTGGGGCGATCACAGGGTGAGTACTCAACACATTGCATTGTTAACCTTGTGATCTTAGGTCCGTCCTCTGAATAGAATCCAGGGTCCGCTTCCAGGCTTGCATGCACCAAGGAGCATTTCGTCCTGTCATCTGACCCCGCGATTTTCTCCTCATACATCTTAACCCAATCATCAAGAAAAGGCCCTTCCTGGTGCTTATGGGGCCTCTTCGTAATCAAATTAAGTAGAACAACCCCAAACGCAAGCGCATCGCTTTCTGTTGACCCGCCTGTCAAAGGAAAAACTTGAGGTTAACTCGCAGAAAAATGGTCAACAATCTCTCATCATAGGCCATTCAACCGAAACAAGACAATGGTGTGCCTGAGGCCAATATTCGAACAAGGAGCTCCTTTTATAATGTCACGACTCCCAACATCATCACAGGACAACCTACTTGAATGTCAATTGTTCTCCCATATATTTTCACTTCGAGGAAAGCGCCTGAGCGAATAATTTCTGAGGAAGTGACCCTCTGAAAACTTCGATAGAGTCTGAGCATGATTCAAGTGGAACGTTAGTGAGATTGGTATCTAACAAGGAAGTGACGTTTAGTACATCTCCACCCAAAAGACCTCCCCAAAAATCTTTTCCCGGATATATCTGCGAGTACTAACTTAACATTATGCTTTCCTATTGAAATAAATACTTAATAATGGGACCATAGCATTAGACATTGTTCTTCTATTTTGATCTTACCAAAAAGTTACGGTGTACTAGTTGGATAGAACTTGAACTTCAACTATTGATGCATATGTTTAACCTTGGGGGTACTTTACGTAACCTGCTTGCTTCCTAATGCCGCAATGTGACACGGATGAACATAAGTCTACCACGATGCTCTGGACATGAATATAGAAAAATGTCACCCAGTCTTCCCTGTCAAACCGTGTCACAAAAAGAGTATCTCGATGAAGTGCTTCAAGAATCCATTCAGTAAATGGGGATTCTAGGGTATAGTAGGATTTTATATGCTAACTTTCAGACATCAACTTAATGGAACTCTATATGGATCTTGTCCAGAAACACAAAAGGCCAGAGGTTCAGGAAATGCTCAGAGTTTTTGTGGATCTAGTAGAATAACTTCAGCAGTCGAAGTGATGAGACATGCCGCTTCTAGCAACATCAGTAGGAGCTTCAAAGTCATTTATCTAGGACATTTCATAAGCTCGATTATAGGAATGTCCAGCCATATCTTAATTTTATTCATCTTAGTCGTATATATGTTGGAAAAACGAATACCTTGCAGCCCGGTATCAGTCTGCCTAGCAAAGGTATGTTGAGTGAAGGAGATGCGGTCAAAGAGGGGTCAGTTCCCCCAAGGTTAGGAGGAACATCTCCTTAATTTTATCAAGATGGCAATGAAGGTGGACATCATATCGGTCTATCAGGCCTAGGTGCATTTCAATTCCTTTATGAGTGAGGTCTGTATACCTAAGTATCTCCTCAAATTAAGCAAAATATCATTTCCAGAGACTAATCGATCATTTAATGTGGTTTGTTAAACATAGAAAAAATCAGACGAAGGCATAATTACTTACGAAGACACTGTATAGGTGATGATGAGAAAATCGGTGCATGAGACCTAAAAACTCCTTTTAAATGCCGACTTCAGCTCTAAAGTCGGCTCTTCTAAAAACGGACCCCCCTTTCTGCAAAACCTTATTCAGGACCTCATCCATCTATTATAGAATCAGAGCTTGGTATTTGCTGTCCCTGCTCTATTGCAGCTGCTCTCACTTTAATTGGTTAAATACTCATACCAAGTCCTGATGACTCGACTCGTAGATCATATCTTTCTTCTCCTAGATCACCAATCGGCGAGCTGTCTTGCAATTGAGAACAATAGGAAAGAGACAGCATAGATGGATGTTGACACCTAAATTTTGGCGATTTGGTCATTTATTTATTGCATAGAAAATTATGGGTTAATTTTATCCCTGAAAAAAAATATTAATTGCATAGTATATAGATTTAGGTGAATTTGTTTTTTTATTTGCATTTTTTACTGGACCGGTGGCGGATGGGTCAAATTAGTGGTTTTGAGTTAACAGTCGGACTAAGCCCATGAAAAGTACAAATTGGCCCGAGCCCGTTTTCTGAAATTGAGATTTGAAATGAGGATTTTTAGAATTTAAGAAAATCGGGTTGTGATCTTATCTTTAAAAATCAGTAGAAAATATTTAGGAGATAAGGAGAATAAAAAGATTTTTGTGATCAAGAGGTTATAGAAATCTTCGAAATATCCCACGAAGATTACATTTTTTCTTGCTTATAAAAGGGCCATGTACGGAGTTCAATGGGGGGGCTTCTTCCGTTTTGTTCCTGGGGAGAAAATAAAAACACAAAAGAAAACTTTTCTTTTTGGTTTCCTTCGGTAGAGGGCTCAGAAAGGTCAAAAAGTCAGCAAAGGTTGCAGAAATTCTGAAAACAGCAGAGAGAGAAAGAAAGGGAAGAACAAAGCAGTCACTGTTCGTCTTCCACCTCTGTCCGCGCCAACCTTTGAGTAGTACCAGCACCACCGTCAAAGCGACAGCCGTGACCCGCCTCCTCACGACGACCCGAAGCCCCACCGGAGCCCACACCGCCGGGTCCCGCCCGCCGACGCCGTGCCGATCCCCGCCGCCGTGACTCGCCTTTGCCCGACGTCCAGCCAGATCTGCTCCGACGCCCAGCCAGATCCGCCTCCGCCTCGTCTCGCAATCTGCAGATCTCGTGACCCGACACCGACGCCCGCCCGTTGCTTCCGCATCACCGCACTGATCCGAGTGCGAGCCCGCGACGCCCCTTCCGCAGCTCCCGGCTCCCACCGCGCCTCGGCCCGACCGGCCCGCGTTTGTTCTTTCCTCGCCTCCGAATCGCCGACCCGGTCGCAAGCCGAGCGGACCGCGCCGTTTGATCCGATCCGACGCCGCGGCCCGGCCGACCGACCCGAGCTGATCGCCCGACGCCCGGCCCGACGACCGTCTCCCCTTGGCCGCTCGTCGGCCCCGTGGTTGTGACGCCCGGCGCTCGTGCTCCGCCGCCGACGCCGCCCTTGCCGTCCTCTTGCCGGATCGGTGGCCCTCCGATCAGCCCCTTGGAGATCCACGAGCGGTGCCTGGAAAAGAAGAAAAAACAGAAAAACAAAAACGAAAAGAAAAAGGAAAAGAGAATTAGGTAGTCTTTTATTTATTTATTTTTTGTTTGTTTTTACTTTCTTCTATAGCTTGTTTTTTTAGTGAAGTTGTTCCTAGATATATGATTGATATTCCAACATGAAAGTGCCCCTCAAATTAGGAGTTGTCAGTCCGATTTTCGTGCCCGAAATCCGACTCGCAATTCCTTGCAAAATCGTCAATCCAATCTCATGCCCGAGATTCGATTCGCGATTTAATTTAAAATTGGCCAATCCGATCTCATGCGCGAGATATGTGGTTCGTCAATTTTTGGATATCAATCTTATTTTGTTTGATTTGCTGTCGTGGTGTTTGGTTCAATTTTATTTTCGTAAAAGAAAAATCCAAAAAATATTTGAGTTAGGATTAGGTTCGTTTTAGAATATTCCCAGTCTTAGGGTTATCTTGCATGTTTAGAGTTGCAATCTTATTTCGAATTTTTAAATAAAAAGAATCCAAAAAAATGCGTTCATTTAGGATGTTAGTGTTCTTTAATTTAAATGGCACGTTTAATTATTTGGCAATTTTTAATTTCGAATTTCATAAAAGAAAAAAATTAGAATTAGGGCATTTTTGCACGTCATTGCATATTATGATAGAATTGCATGTTTCATTTTAAATTTAGATCATCTTTTTAGATAAATTGCATTTTAGATTTAGATAATGTCTTAGTTTAAATTAGGATTTAATATGACTTGATCCCTAGTTTAAATTAGATAGAATCTTAATCTAGCTAGATCATTTTTGCATTTTTTTTCCTTAAATTTCGAATTTCATAAAATTTGTCTTAGGATAAATTAGTTGCAATTTCTAGGATATATTGCATTTTTTTAGAATAGAAAAATCATGTGCACATCATATATACTTAGGCCCATGAAATGCATGTCATTTTAGTGATTGTTATTCGGTTCATTTAATTAGAAATTGCTCGTCATTAGAATTATGTCATTTTTGCTAATTTAGATTGCATATTTAATCATTGCATATTTATTAAAAAATCACAAATTTTTTTTTTTACTCATTTATATAGTTTAAGACATTTTTCCATGCCATATTATTTCATGTTAGGTTAGAAGCACTGCATTGTATTGCATATGGACTATATTCTCGTTAAAAAGTGAAAGCAAAAATCAAGTGATTGCTTGTTAATTAGAAATCATATCTAGGATTGCTGATGTAAATTCTAATCTAACACCGCAGATGCTTTCGTTGCTATAAGGTAAGTTTTGCATTATTTAATTGCTTTCTTGAGTGTTAAATTGATGGTATGCGCACCCGCATGATCGCCTCACATATTAGAAAAGTAAATTAAAATCAATTCAAGCTGCCTGCAAAATATTTTTTTGAAAATAAAAAGAAATGGTACCGAAAGGGCACTAGGATAGTCTAGTGTAATCAAGTCCCCGTATTCAAAATCTTTGGTTCGTAGGAGTAAGATAATTCTCCAATTATTTTACTTAGGTGTCTAATCGACCTACCGTAAACTGATTAGGGGCGACTCCTAGATAAAATCCATTTGCATGTTAAGAAATTTGAACCTAAGTCGCGAATTGGTATGGGCTTGGGAGAGCCCGAGCTAAGTCTAGGCTTAGCAATCCATTAGCCGAAGTTTAGGTGGTGCACCCGAAAAATTGGTCGCGACAATGGATATGACCTGTTTGCGAAATGCACCCTTGACACTACCTACTTTATCGGTCCGTTGCAAGACTGATTACTCGTCATTGGAGACTCAACTGTTCCACAAACAAAGTGAAGCTTCATAACAAGGCGATGATGGGAGGACTGAGCATAAATTGGATTCTAGATGGAGCCTGGACTTCTATGGAGTATTCAATCTGAGGATTCAGTCATGGACTTACTGAGAAAAACATCGGGAAAAATTCACCGAGGGAATGAGCACACTCCTAAAATTAATAATTGTTGTATTCACTTTACAAGTTTATAACTTTATACTAAGCTAAACAGTCATGAAAATGAGAAGAACCTAAAATAATACTATATTGCTTTTAGAAGCTTATAATTTATAGAATCACTTCATGCTCATTTCTCCCTAAAATACGATGATTTCCCTTATAATTCAGTCTGCTGGGGCTGGATATTGCAAGTTGGGTATAATCTCTCGAGAAGATATTGGAAACAACAATCAAATCTAAGGTTATCAGGATTTTACAAGTGGGGGGTTAGATACATAGTGCTGACGTTCATTTCATTAATTAGGATCAGACTCTGACATTGGCCTAACAAATCAATATCCTACTAGATCTGAGTCATACGTTAGATTTTAGATAACAAGATCCTAATCGGGATATTAATGACCAAGCACAATGGCAGCAAAAATAAACACGCAGAGTTGAAACCAGATACCTTCAGGATGGAATTCATTATAGCCGTGACATCTGTGAAGATATAAAAGCTCCTTGTATTGTGGCAGAGGAAGAATTCCACCAGTAAACATTCCAAACTCATACCATATTGGGTTATATTCCTGGATAATGAAGGCACCAAAAACATTATGGATTCTCCACAGACCACAAAAAGAAGCAGAAGTTCTTTCAACAGACCTTGTCAACCATTATATGACTTGGATGTATATTGCGGACTACATAAGGTAGATACCGTCCATCCGTGGAGTGAAGAAATTCAAGGAGACAACCAAATCCAAGAGCAACCTTAATTCTCCGCATCCATGTAAAGCTATCTGCATTGCAGTTTTAACATGTTAAAGGGTTACATCTCCCACAAGCTTAAATTGTCAGGGAACAGGCCAACATGCCTGTCAGAATCAGAAAAAAGATTGTTGTTGTCAAACTTTTTTGCTGCAGACTAGCTAAGGTTCTGCATGGCAAAGAAATTTTGGACATGATATTGCAAGGCAAAAAACACCTTGCATCAGTTTCGGAGGTGTCCATGGCCTCTATTTGAACCTGGTCCTTTTCTGTTCCAATTTGAACCCTAGACAGATTTTAGTGCAACGGACCACCACAATGGGCATACTGTTAGATCAAAGAAGAAAAAAATTGTACCTTCTCTCAGTAAGTTTTGAGCAGTATCCAAGGAATCAAGATCATACACCACCCCGAGGTTCTCATCTTCACAACAGTAGCCTACCAACTTCACCATAGTAGGGTGTAGGATGAACTCCGGATGCTGAAGTAAAGTTAGCTCATCCTGAAGACCATTACAGAGTTAACTCAGGCATATTAAAGGCATTGAATTCTGATGGATGAACGATTTCACTCATAGCATACCATCAATTCTCCCATTCCAGGGGAATAAATATATATCTGTGACTTTTCCAATAACAAGAGAGTAGAATAACAAAACATCCCTCTCAGAAAGGACTTGAAACAATCAACAGATGAACCTGATGTACCAAAAAAAAGAAAAAAATAAAATGAAGAATTCCTGATTACCTCTAAACTTATTCTTCAATGGACTGGGCAGAGTGACTTCCATAAACAGTTTGTGATCAAAACCCACGGCCTCTTTATCATGCTGAACAATATGCAGCTTCAGCAAACAGCTAACGACTTGCTTCATTGATGGGCGGCGATTAGGGTTATGTTTGATACATTGCATGGCCAGCTTCGTAATCTTTAAACCGTCTTCAAACTTGAACTATAGATTTTCTTTGAGGCTTCTATCCACAAGAGATGATCTAGAGCCCTTGGCTGGCTTTAACTGCTTGTACTCATTTTCGGCCCATTCATAAACACAAGGCGCAGGAGCAGGACTTAATCTGTCCTCCTCTGTACAGACTCTTTTGCGGATCAAACCCAACAATACAACTCCATAAGCAAAGACATCAGACCATTTGCCTGTTTAAAAAAATATTAGGGATAAGCAATCAAGAGATGATCAGAAAGGTTAATCAGATAAATTACTCCATTGTGGAGAAAGAGTTAGAAACTATATGAAGGGTACAGGTTTCTCAGATCATGTCATTGAAGTACGATATGGTTATTTGGTTGCAATTAGAGAGCAAGCACCCTAATATACTAGCCCACATTGCAAATAAAACATCAAAGAAATTGTCATGAGTATGCTGAAACTGATGTTCTGATTGAAATATTACCGTCATGTGGATTTGAAGAGCTTATTTTATTTGATGAATTATAAATCATACATTACAAACTATTAGTGCACCATAATACAGGATGAGCATTTCAAATCATGGATGGTTCAGGAAACTAGTCGTGTGTATTTTGGTCTCTGTTAAACAATGACCAACAATGACAAATGATCAGTCAATATTCACATTCGCGAAGAGTTCAGGTGAGCTAAACACAAAGCTGGTTTTGGATGGACACAGCTCTTGTTTGGCAGATGAACATCTAATTCACATGCCACCGGTTATACTAAATGCGATTAAGTATCTCTGAAATCATTTCAAGAAAACTTCTGAAGGAACTGAGTCCAAACCCCTCTTAGCATATACACAAGTTTCATAGCAACGAGCTAGTCTAACTTGGAATTGATAACCTTTTTCATCCAGATCTAGATTCATTAAAAACATTGCAAAGTAGTATGGACATTGCTAGCAAGAGCAACCTCCTGTGCTATGTTCTGTTGAAAGCTTCTCAAGTCTCAAAGGAAACATTTACGTAATGATAAAACTTTTAACCTTTTATATTTTTGAATGAAAAAAGAAAAAGAAAAACATGCCGTTATGATTTTCAACACGGCTTTAGGTCTTACCAGCTAATTGAAAAGCCAAGTGCAGCACATAAACAATGTCATACACAATAATTATTCAAAAATCTATTTCACTGTAGATTATTCGAGTACATACTTCTAAGCATTATTAGGAAGTTACTAACCACATGGATTGAAAAAAAAAAAAAAAGCTACTAATCTAAGTACTTATATAATATTAAGTTCTTTTTTGGTGATTGCCTCAAAGAGTTACTTATAAAATTCAAAATTGCCAATCATCGATAATTGTCCTTTCAAATAATGCTTATCTTGCCCTCTTCTCTCAATCTACTTCCAACCAGGATTAATACTTGTCTCATCCAGTGCCATGAGTTTTATTCAACAAAAAGAAACGTTAGTTCTAATGAGCTTTAGTATTAGAAATTCTAACATTTTTTTTAGACTTTCAATTTTAAGTATTTTCCTGGAAAAATTATTATTTTCTTTCAATACAAATTTAATATAGCTGGTCACAAATAAAAATTCTTATGTAATATAACAGGGACCACTAGAAAATTTCTAATTGTTATTGAGGTTCTATGTTTCACATTATCATACTATGCAAATTAAGAATTTGACCTTTATTTTATTTAAAAGAGCAAGATTCATACGAAACAAGCTATAATTTAACGAGTTGTTTATACTTGCCTCATCCAATGCCATGAGTTTCTATGTTTTACATTAATATTTTTTTTTTGAATTTTTTATTATTTTTTTCTCTCTTCTTTTTCTTTTGACCGCAAGTGATAGTTGAGAGCGACTTGACCTCACCTGGGTGAGACTCACCCTTGCCCACCACAAGTGACGCTGCGTCGAGCGAGGGTGAGTGCCTAGGCAAGGCCTAACAAGGGAAACCCTCACCTAGTCAAGTCTTGCTTGTGGCGAGAGAGGGAGAATCTTAATTGAATTTTGAGAAATTTATAGGAATCTACATGATTGTTAAAAAAATATATAAAAACTATTCAAATGATTAAATCACGTAAATATATAAATGGCTTTCGAACATTCTTCAGAGCGTGTTGATAATAAAAGTCAACATGACTGGAGGAGTTGCTCAGCTGTATTTGATTTGTCTTAAACGATGCTTTGTGAAATGTGCACAAACAACATTATAGAACGTGCGAAGTTCAATGTGGTTAAATTGGACATCTATTGGGGCTGATGGTGGTCCACCCTGTGTAGATTCCAAAGCCAAAAGGTTTCCTCCAATTAAAAATTTTTCTTCTACTTATTTGATGTCAACTTGCAGCAAACAACCTATATTACACCATATTCAAAAGTGCTTTTCACAAATAGTTTCTAAGCATTGAACATATAGCACACCTATCTTATAAATGACGAGCTTCGCATTCATGAAATTTCATTTAAAATTCATAAAGCTCAATTTATGAAAATGTACAACTTACGATGTATTTAATAGATAAATTCACCCCACCACACATCTATGGCATATTTCAAGATCTAAATCAATTTAGATGAAGCGCTCTAATGTGTCATACAAAAAGAAAATTTATATTCACGACGAATAAACAGTCACGAGAGACATGGGGACCGGCGAGATGGGTCGAATGGACAGGACGTGCCATTTAGATTTTCCATAACAATCTCGCGGCATGCCGCGTGGACGACTCTCTGTAAAAATCTCTGAATCAATCATTATCACTTTCAAGTCCAAAAGCTGAAGCAGCTCTGTGCTAGTGCAGACATGCAGTGGCGGTTCCAGCTTCCTTAGCGCAATCGAATCAAAACCGAACCGACCGCCATGTCTCTGTCTCTCAGATTCGTTCCTACTTCCTCACCTCCGCCACCGTCTCGTCTCAGATTCCCCCTCCTCTCTCGATCCAACCTCAGCCCAACATCTCCCTCGAAGTTTATACTTTCGTCCGCAATCCGATGCGTAAATGAAGGCTCCACCAGCGTGTCGGTGACCCGAGCGAGACCCAGATGGGAGAACGCGCTCTCCGCAGCGGCGAGCCTGTACCCTCTTTACGTGAGCGTCGGAGGGGTCGTGGCTTGCCTTAAGCCCTCTGCTTTTCAGTGGTTTGTGCAGAGAGGTCCGACCTCGTATAGCTTGTCGCTTGGGCTGATTATGTTGGCCATGGGTCTCACTCTCGAGCTCAAGGACTTGTTGTCTCTCTTCCTGCAGAGACCTCTCTCGGTAATCTCATTTTCCTTGGAAATTCTCTTCCTTTTAGCCAGTCGTCGAGATTGAGGGTCACCGAGACAGAGAATTTGGTCAATGTTGATGAAATTTACTTCTTGGATCCCCTTTACAGTGGATGCTTTTAAATTTAATATCGAGGAGTAAAAGTCTGGGTATTGGTTGCATTTTGTCGTTCTTGAGAAATTAATTGGATCTGGCCGTGCTCTCGTCTCCATAAGGTTTGACTGTTCTCCAATATGGAAGAGCCAACACGGTAACAATTAAAAAGTAGGCCTAGTTCTATGTCTTGGAGTCCTTGACTTAATGGCATTGAAGCGGGTTTTTTGGGGTCTAGTTCTACTTCATGGTATGTCCATCATAAGGTTTCACTAATGAGAGTGCATAGGCTCCTATGGCAACAGTCACGCAACATCAAGGACTATTGATACGATAGCGATACTGCAATTCTTTTAATGCTGTGACAGAAGCATTCATCACAGAAGAAAAAAGGGATGTAGAATATTCTCTTTTTCCCACGGCATTCTTACAATAAACTGAATATTAAATCATGATCTCACTTTAGTGCAATCGAGAAGCTATGTCCAGAATACGCCTTATTCATCTGCGTCATTGTTATACGTTTTGCAATCTTTTCTAAAAATTCAATTTTGCCAATGCTTTTCCAATCAGATACTCTTTGGATGTGTGGCTCAATATACTATAATGCCAGCTCTTGGGACCTTAATAAGTAAATTACTGGGGCTTTCACCTTCTCTTTCGGTGGGTTTGATATTGCTTGCATGTTGCCCTGGGGGTACAGCTTCCAATGTGGTAAGACTTCTTTTTTCCTGCATCGTTATATCAGGAGCCCAGGGATAAATAATGACTAGTTATTTTTTCAAAAAAAGAAAAAGGAAAAAGAAAAGAAAATGTAGCTTTCCTTTTTTTACACGTTGGCTAGAATGAATTTTGTTCATTAACTCTTGTAGTTATAGTATGCTTTTTGTGCTGTCTAAAAGCTTCTCCAAAAACATAGACTCAGTCTCCAGTTGACAGTATCTAAGGCTGGAGAATGTACTCGATCAGTCGCAACTCACTTTAAAGCAATTACGAACGCAGCATAGGGTTGAGTTTGTTAAGTAATCAAGCCTGATGTGTGCTTGTTCTTTTGTGGCTATATTGTCAGTTATCTGGTATATGTATTTTTATGAGACTTAATGAGGGAACTGAGGGATGTGGCTTGTGAGATCTGACGGCTGCTCAGAGTCATCCAGCCTGCCATGTGTCGCTGAAGGTGTTGTACAGTTAGGAGTGGATCCTGTTGTCAGTATGGTTTAAATCCATTAATGAGGGAACCGAGGGATGTGGCTTGTGAGATCTGACGTCTGGTCAGAGTCATCCGGCCTGCCATGTGTCGCTGAAGGTGTTGTACAGATTAGGAGTGGATCCTGTTGTCAATATGGTTTAAATCCATTAATGAGGGAACCGAGGGATGTGGCTTGTGAGATCTGACGGCTGGTCAGAGTCATCCGGCCTGCCATGTGTCGCTGAAGGTGTTGTAAAGATAAGTAGTGGATCCTGTTGTCAATATGGTTTAAATCCATTTGAGTTGAATATGGTGTTCCATGATGTAAATGTGAAGTAGACAATGATGTTTTATTTGGTTCAGTTTTTACAGTCCATGCAGTGAGAAAGCATGTCAAAACCTGAGTGAAAATGTGTCCTTTTAATGATATCTCCATTCGTTTCCATTTTCTGAACTAGCATTTCAGGTTACTTTAATTGCCCAAGGGGATGTTCCTCTATCTATCGTGATGACAATTTGTACCACTCTTGGGGCAGTACTTCTGACTCCTCTCCTGACAAAGATATTGGCCGGAACTTATGTTCCTGTTGATGCCATTAAACTGTCGATCAGCACCTTGCAGGTAAATATGGTCTTCAGTCAGCTTGTGAAGATGCCACAAGACGAGTTCAGTATTGATGGTTAAATGTTTTGCTGTATATTTCCTTATGTAGGTGGTAGTTGCTCCAATTCTCTTAGGATCTTGCTTTCAAAGTGCATTTCCTGGAGCGGTGAAGGTTGTGACTCCTTTTGCACCACTTTTTGCAGTATTGGCATCTTCTCTACTAGCATGCAGGTATAGTTCATCCATGTTGTTTGATTTGGAATCATTGCTCTTACATTGCATGTCTCTCACATCTATTTTATATCTGGTGGCTCTAGTGTATTCTCAGAAAATGTGGTCCGATTCAAGTCTTCATTGCTTGGTGTTTCATCAGCCTGTGATATCTCCACATTTGCTCATGTTCAGGCAACAGTATCTGGTGAACTAGGGTTGGTTATACTTTCTGTGCTACTACTGCATTTTGGTGGTTTTTTTGTGGGGTAAGTATTGACCTCTGTGCTGTCTTTCATATTTCATTCTTTTGTACAATAATGTGGTCCCATGATATTCTCTTTTGCTTCTTTAATGTGTGTGCGTGATTTTTTCTTTTTTTTGTCGGGGAGGGGGAGATAGTACGTGCTGGCTTTACCTTGATGGCTGCCATCATTTTATTTTATTTTTCCTCCAATCTTCCGGAAAGTGACCTCGTCCTTAACTTCAAGATAGTGGGAGATTATGCAATGATCCAAAATAATAGTTAAGAAGCTTTATGTCTCTCTGCACACATGGGTTGGTGTGACGATCCCCCTTAGTTTAGCCCCCAAGGTACTTTTTTTAGACTAAAGTAATCACTTGGCAGGTTTGACATACTGGCATATTCAACAGAATACTACTATAGAAAGTTCTACTTTAAATTGTTTGTGCGTAAGAATTTTTGCATCTAATATGTATACTTCATTACATTATCTGCAGGTACATATCCTCAGCAATTTGCGGGTTTAGAGAACCACAAAGGCGAGCAGTATCTATTGAGGTAACTTCTCATTGATGTTTAGGAATCTGGCATTGTCCAGAGCTCTCTGACGACCCTATATGGAGAAACTTAGAATTAATTCTACTCTGTTTGTGCATGTGCGTGTGGTTCTTGAGAGGTTGAGATTTTCAGTTCTGTTAATTGCTTGGAATAACTTACACTCATCGAATTGTCATTTGACATGATGTTCCTATATTGTTTAGCATGGCTATCTTCCTTGTTATAACATTTTTCTTCTACACTGGACTTCAGGTGGGTATGCAGAACTCTTCATTAGGCGTGGTTTTAGCGACCTCACACTTTACCTCACCTTTGGTTGCATTACCTCCGGCCATGTCTGCGGTTGTTATGAATATCATGGGAAGCAGTTTAGGCTTCATCTGGAGATGTATTGATCCATCTGATCAGAAAACTACTCCTCAAATAAATGACTGACCTGAAGTCGCTGCACAACAAAAAAATAAATAAATTCTGCATTGTTGGTTGTATGATGACTCGTAGGTCCAAATTCTTCGTTTACTTTGATTCTTGCTTACATTGGACAGAATGACTTTCATCAAGGAGCTTACGTGCAATTTTCAGGCTTTAAGCTAATGCGAAGTGGAAATTGGAAGTTAGGCAAACGATGTAGAATTGGATCTTTGTGGGTGTGAGTATGGCTAATTATTTCTTGGATTGTTTTCTTATTTTGAGGGTTGCCATGCCATAATAGTAATGGAGGAAACCTAGGGAGAAGGCTTTGCAATGGACGGCACCGAATGTCCTGTGGATTGTCTTGTCCGCCCCTCTCTTTAAACCCAACTGCTGCATAGGGATTGTTATTAACTAACAGACAAGACCTCCCTGTTGCCAATCCTGTATTATGCAACATGACACGAGGAAAACATTTAGTTTTTGTGGTTTCTATTTTTTATTGTTAATGTTAAACTTCATATGAGGACTTAGAAAAGAAAAGGAAAAAAAACAAATTAGGTGGGGCAGCTGGCCTGGATGGTGACATACAATTTCTACAGCACTTATTATCACGAGAATGTGCCGCAGAAAATGTCAAGTCAGGTGTTTGTCATTTGCAGCTGGTGGGTGCACGATGTTTCTGTAAATTGTAATATTAATGGTTGAATTCAGGGCTTGAGATTTTTATAAGAAGTTGCAAAGTTGGTGCAATCGCAGTAAAAAAATACTTCACGTGACTCATGAAACTGCTGTACCCAGTTGTTTTTGTATGGAATGTCCTGAAAGTAAGGTTGTCATTACGAAATCGATGTGCTTAATCTATAATGCATGTGGTACACATGTTTTTGATATAATTGGTATGAAAGCTTGTAATACAAGTACTCTTTGTTTGTTATCTTTCTTTGGGAGAGAGCCAAAACAAAAAAAATCACGAAAATGGTGAACAACGATCGATTTGCCAATCATCTCTATCTCCGCGCCAATTATTGATCTTTGCTTTCTTCGTCTTTTTAAAATATGATTCACGTCGAATCCATCGAAAAGCCTGCTCACCCTCGGTTTCATCATACGTCAATTCACGACTGAGTTGGGGGCGTCAATGTCTATATACCTGGGAATGAATGGGAAACCAATGCCCTGAATAATCCTCGATTAGAGAGCCAACCCATGGAACCACACTTTTCGTTAACATCTTAACAATTGAGGATAGAGGAAAAGAATGGAGCCTGAGTCGACCTCTCTTGAAACCAGGGATTTCATGAAGATTGATCCTCATGATACTGGAAAGCAGAGAAGCAGCAAGTTGCCACCAGAGAAACCGAACTCAAACGAGCATGAATGTGATCGACACGATGTACAGACTGAACTGAAGTTGACCAATGAAGCTTCTCCTGGCGTAAATCTGTTCGCGACAAACGTGTCCACCAAAGCTCCAACCAGGAATATCACTAAGGCGAAAACAGACACGGGAAGACCAGGGAGCAGCAGGCAGAGTTTGCTGCCGCCACAGTTTGGATGCGATGGATCTCGGCGTGTTAGTTTTCTTGAACTAGAGATGTTTCCCCAAATGAGGTAACTCGAAACCCTGTTGAAATTTCGAGCCTATAATTCCACAAGTTGGGCTGCCTGGAAATGATGGATACCTAAGATGGTGATGTTCAGGGATGCGCAGTTCTCAGATTGCAAGTCGGCAACATCGCAGCTCACCATATTCTATGCCGGCACTATCAATGTCTACAACAATGTCCCAGTTGATAAGGTGCATACTCACGCAAACGCTAGGTTTCTTCTTGGTTAATTTTTATCGTGCATAACATGTACAGGAGTTCTCATGTCCACCCTTCGTGTTATTCCGAATTTTTGCCAAGTCATGCATGATTTTCATTGTGTCTGAAGTGGCTAATTAAGATGAGAAAAAGCAGGCCCAGGCGATCATGCTTCTAGCTGGTGAAAGCTCTTTGACGAAGCCTATGGGGCAAAATCTGAAGATGTAATCAAAACAGTTCCGCCTCATCCGCGGCGGATCAGTTTGCCTTCCATCTGCAAGGCGCACGGTGGTTAAAAAGTTCTCTCTTAACAGTGTATTCGTATTTTGGCATACATGTCCCCGAATTGATTTGGACCTAACTTCCTCTCTTCTTCAATAGACATTCCAATGGCAAGAAAGAATTCGCTTTGCCTCTTTCTTCAAAAGCGTCAAGATCGGTATGAGTCTCTCCATTTGCCTTTCTTTCCCAGAACCTCTCTTCAAACATTCTGTGAAAGAGATGGCTAATGTTTCTTGCTCTTTGGTGGGAACATGATTCGCAGGGTCACAAACAAAAGCCCCTATGGTTCATCTCGTAGGGGACACAGAGAAATGGAGCCAAGGGAAGAGGAGGGCTCGCGCGGTACCGGGAACAATAGTCATTGCTCTCCTCTGTCACCCTTCCCAAGAAATGACATCAAGTAGAACCGCCATCTTTCTCCGAGTCACAATGACTCTGCTATTAACATCCATCCACCCAATAATCTTCACGGACACTTCTTGTTTGTTCTGATAAGTCTCGTCTTTTATAACTAGAAACAGCATTTCCTATGAATCCTCGGAGTTGAATGCACCACTATGGATGTAGTCTAGATAAATGAGCATTGTTCCCACTTTTCAAATCCTGGATACTTGGAAGTACTTTCTGATATGCGAGGAGTCGTAACTTCACATCAATACATTTTTTTGGCTCAGCCAAGCAAGGTTGTGCGAGTACTTAGCGATCTATCAATTTGCGAGTATGAGAGTAGATTCTTTTAGCTCCAATAAAACTGAGAGCAAAATCATGCAGTATATGAATCTTGAAACCAAATGTTCCCATTCAATCAGTGGAAAGGCGAACCACAATTTAGAAAGGAGGAGTCTCATGAACAGCTCGAAGCATGGTCGATCTACGCATGCTTAATTGTGACGTCGGCGTATAGGTCTTAACAAGATATATAATATGGCCCAAGAAGAAGTCAATTAGGACGATAGATATTATTGAATTTTCGCCCCGTATCATATTACTATTATTCACATAAGCTATTGATCATACATGTCTTTTCTTATGTTGATTGTAACTTGAATTTAATCTCAATTTTTTTTTTTGTCAATCATACTCTAATTCTTAACTCACTCTTAGATATTTTGTCATGTCTCTTTGCAAGACGTGTGAGTCAAAACCCAAACTTAAAACTAATCATCCCTACCCCAACTTCCTAAGAAGATGCGGATTTGAATCCTCACCTTCTCATTCCCATGTGGGAAGGGTGATTTCCCAACTATTTGAAATTTGACCCACAATTGAGTTGCAAAAAAGCCTAAGTCATTAGAGAAGTCTAAATTGAACTTTTGCGTATAGGATTGTAAGTGAGGCTAAAAGGAAAATTAATTTTCTACAAGATGTTTTTCCTTAGTCCATGTTGAGTTTGGAAAAGGACTTGTAGCTTTTTTGCAAATAAATATTCTATCGTTAAGTTTGGTCTTGTGTGGTTAATATGTGTGAAATTTGTGAAAGATAATGAGCATCGACAGTCGACATCTTCCCACGCGTGTCATTGCATATGTAAAAAGAAAGGCGACTTTTCCCTGTTTTGGCTAAAGAATGAGGTGGTTGACGAAAAGGTGGCAAGTGTCACGGAGAAAAGGAAAGTACAAGGTTACAACATCACCATAAAAGCTGAAGAAACGGAATTGAAAGCAGGAAAGGGGAATGGGGAATGGGGCCTTCCGGCAGTTACAGTTACATCAGCACCGTCTATCGTGCCTTTCCGACAAACTACCGGGAGGCTCCGCATGATCTCAACGGCCGAGATTCGCTCTCTCGATTCTCTCTGCTTTTTTGGTCACTTTCTCAACGTCCACTCCACTGAGAATCTACTCGCCACCTCGCTCTTCAAGCTCGCGAGCTCAACCAACTCCTCTCTCTCTCTCTCTCTCTCTCCTCTGCTCGAACGATCTGCGGTCATGGAATGGATGATGGTAGTGGTTGATCCGTCGCTCTGCTTTTCTTGATTCGTCGCCGGCGATTTCTCTGTCGGAGCCGCCGTCGCATCAGCCTCGGCGATGGATTCGAGTGCTTAGATGATCGATCCCTCCGGCCGAAAATGCACGACGCCCATGAGGTCTCGGCGGTCAAGACCCCACCCTCCGCCCCCGGCAAGCTCGAGAGGCCCCCGCTTCTCAAGAAACCCAAAACCCTAGACGATTCCGACTCCGACTCCACCCCGCACTTCCCCGGCCCTCTCTTCCCCGCCGTCCGCCGCCTCGCCGCCGACGCTCCCTCCTCCTCCCGCCCTCCCCTTCGCAATCTCCGCGTCTCCGTTGGGGACGATCCGTCCCCTCTCGACTCCCCCTTCTCCGATCGCGACTGGGTCTACCCCGCCTTCCTCGGGCACCACCCCGCCAAGAGCCGAGTCGCTCTCAAAGCTCCGAAGCCGCAGAAGCTTGACTTGCCTGTTTTGACTGCTTGCGGTCACGCGGACGATCCCAATCGCAAGGGTGTCAGTGAGAAGCAGCTCATCGGCGCTGCATCTGTGAAAAAAGTGGAGAAGGATGTCAAGTTGGCATCGATTCAGCGCGGTGCGACCCGGTCAAACTCGGGCAGTGGTTTTGCTTCTAAGAGTATTGGGCTGTTTAAGCAATCTCTGGTACTTTATTTGGTAAGTTGTGATTTACTTCGTCTGAGGATCACCTTGTTGTTAGGCAAACAGTGCATTTGCAGTTGCATTCTTTATTGCTTCACCGGGAAGGTTGAGAAAAAGGGTCAAGATGTGTGGTTTACTTGATCTTGCTGTTAGATATTCTTTGATGAATACCCAAGTTGCATTCCCTCAATGTTGATCCATTTCATAGGCTTTACCACTTACAATGAACTTTGGAAGATTCGTAGGATGGGCTTATCCCTAGAAAAGGGCTGTCCACTAACCAGACCAGAGCGAAAGTTCAAAACATACTTCCGTCGTTGTTGTAACAAGTGTTCATTTCCTCCCATCAAAATATTTTACAGTGGAGCTTCATCTCCTCATTGTTGCAATCGAGGACAGTGCAATTGGAAATGTCAAAGCATTGTACCTGAATCTTTCAGGGAAAGAACTTCGCGCTTGGATCATCTCTCTTCAGATACTGCATAATTTATCTACACAGTTGGAAATAATATGACATGTTCTTGGAGGAGGTTGTTTGGTCAGGCAAACAGCCTGATTGTTAATTTGGACTGCTTTTGTCTTTCTGATGCTTATCTTTCTTTTTTCATTGAGCCTATAGCAAGATTGTGCTATTTGCTATCTTAAGTCTGCCACAATGTTGCTTTCTCTGCTCACTAGTGAAGAAGTTGATTACTTTGCTCTCATTTATTTTTTTCTAACTATTTGGTTCTGCCTCATTTTTGCAGCTTGGTTTCACTTGTATGATAGTTGTACCCTACACATTTTATCTGTGGATAAGAGTACTGAAACTTCAGGTCTGTTGAATATTGTGCTTTGTTATGCTCTCTAAAGTAGTTTGATTAGTATAATAAGAGTTTTCTAATTTGTAGCAAGTCTCTTGCAGAAGGAGAACAATGACCTGCGTATGATATGCAGTGATAGACTTGATGGTAGTGAAAGTTCAAAGATTTTGCTACACGAGGGTAGGGCATTGATGTCTGATTGGTCCAACACTGAAAGCAGAACTGTAGCTCGATTTACTATGGTTGTCACCCTGCTCATGCCATTCGTTTTATATAAATATCTTGACTATCTTCCCAAGTTGAAGAATCTTTCAAAGGGGATGAAGAATAACCAGGAAGAGGTTCCCTTGAAAAAGAGAATTGCCTACATGGTGGACGTTTGCTTCTCTGTTAATCCATCTGCAAAGCTCCTAGCACTTCTTTTCGCAACTATATTTCTCATAGCATTTGGTGGGTTGGCATTGTATGTGGTCAGTGATAGTAGTTTTGCAGAGGCCCTTTGGCTCTCATGGACTTTTGTTGCTGATGCTGGTAATCATGCTGATAGAGTTGGCATGGGGCCAAGGATAGTTTCTGTCTCCATCAGTTCAGGTGGCATGCTGATATTCGCAATGATGCTTGGGCTTGTTTCTGATGCTATCTCTGAAAAGGTGGATTCCCTGCGCAAAGGGAAGAGCGAAGTGATAGAAAGAAATCACATACTAATTTTGGGGTGGAGTGACAAATTGGTCAGTACTCACTTGATAATTTACTTGCAAGAACTTGGCCCTGCTGCTCTTTTTCTCTGTGCTTGTCAGGGATTTTACAGCGTCCAGTAATTGATATTCTTAAACCTTTGTGATACTGATTTGATCAATTTTACTCACAAAGTTGCATAATCAGCATTATAATGCATATAGAGTCCTTTATAGGTCCTCTGTGTATGTCTGCCAAGTCTCTATCTTGTCTTTATGCTTATTCCCTTCACATGAATGAGACTCCTTACTGCATTTGCTTCGCCCAATTGAGTCTTTAATGCTTATAAGACACTCTTTTTGTGGATTTTCAGAATTGAGCAATATTCTGATTGTGGTCCTGATTTGGAGTTCAATGTCGAATTCTTAATATGAAACATATGCTAGATGACTGATAAACTGGGGATTTCAGGGCTCACTTTTGAAGCAGCTAGCAATAGCTAATAAGAGTATCGGTGGTGGAGTCGTTGTTGTACTTGCAGAGAGGGACAAGGAGGAAATGGAGATGGACATTGCTAAGCTGGAGTTTGACTTTATGGGCACGTCCGTAATATGTAGAAGTGGAAGTCCTCTTATTTTGGCCGATCTAAAGAAGGTAAACTTAGGTTTTTCTATACTCTTGGATTTGTTGTGAAGTGAGAGTCTTAATTCTAATTGGTTCACTTTGTGATTGCGTTATTTGGAGAGACGCCCCTCTCTTGTTTTGTCCCAGTCCTTAAATTTCTATTTAATGGACTTCTCATTTGATTTCCTTTCTTGTTTCGAAGGTTTCAGTTTCAAATGCACGTGCTATTATTGTATTGGCATCTGATGAAAATGCAGATCAGGTTTTCTCCCTTCCAGCTTAATAGTTTCTTGTGCTTGTCCATGAATTGAAGTGCCTTATTTAGAGTTACTAATTGTTATTTTTCTTTTTGCTAGAGTGACGCACGTGCTCTAAGGGTCGTGCTAAGTCTTATAGGAGTAAAAGAAGGTTTGAAGGGTCATGTTGTTGTAGAGATGAGTGATCTTGACAATGAACCCCTGGTCAAGCTTGTTGGAGGAGACCTAATTGAGACAGTTGTTGCACATGATGTAATAGGACGCTTGATGATACAATGTGCTCTTCAACCCGGTCTTGCACAGGTTGCTAAGCGTTTCTCTTTTGCTCTTTTAAGAAGTGTGGTATTTGTTAATCAGTGCAACAAAGCTTTGCTACATGCCTTTTAAATTCTTTTTTGTGCTCTTTTCCCCTTATTTCTTTGCTAGACTTTTTATTCTTGCTGGATGCAAGTGGATTAAGTCACTAAAGAAGCAAATTTTAAGTTTGGGGTTTTTGAAATTTTCAACTTTTTCTGGATAAAATTGATCTTTTTTCTCCCAATGACGTCAACATGCCAAAACATCCTTTTTTGTTGCTATGTAGTTCATTTCGCATTTCTCGCTTCAAACTACCAGTTAAGAAATAATTTTGGTCTGATTGTGTTGGTAGTTGGGAGCCCTGTTCCAATTACTTCACTTATCACCATCCTTGATCAGAAGACTCTGTCCTGATCTACTACTGATCCAACTTAAGGCAGAAGATCTTTGTTTTAATCATGATGATGCCTGATATTCAGATTTTACCCGCAACTTCTGTATAGTTCTTTTGCATATTTCATTACTTCCAGTGGTGCAATCATTGATCCAATAGATTATCAATTTACATTTTTCAGAAAAGCCATTTGGATCTGCAAACTTCATTTCATTGGTTCACTGTTATTATCATTGTCATCAGTTCCCTTTATCTTTCCAACAGATATGGGAAGACGTTTTGGGTTTTGAGAATGCAGAGTTCTACATTAAGCGGTGGCCCCAGTTGAATGGTTTGAGGTTTGAGGATGTCCTTATTTCATTTCCTGATGCAATTCCTTGTGGAGTTAAGGTTGCTGCAGATGGTGGGAAGATAATTTTAAATCCGGATGATAGTTACGTATTGATTGAAGGGGATGAAGTTCTTGTTATTGCTGAGGATGACGATACCTATTCTCCAGGTCCCCTTCCGGAGGTAGTATATCTCTTCTTATCTTAATAGCACCTCTCAACAAGTTTGAGCTTTTAAATTCAAGATTTTAACCTGTATGATTGAACTTGGCAGTCTGCACCTGGTCCAACTGTATCTTTTTGTGTACCTAGTTTATGGAGGTGCACTACCAAATCATTGTGCACTAGAGCACAATGTGCAAAACTGCTGTATGATCTGCATGATAGTTTTCCTTTTCCTCTCTTCCTATTACCTGTATAGTCAGATTCCCCGACCAACAAGTCATAAGAACCTGTGGCTAATTATGTCTCCATCTGGTCTTAAAAATTGCAATGCAGTCTTTTGGAACTTCTTCTGGACTACAACTACCTTTTGCACTCGCTCAATTTGGTTTGTCGATTCTCAGTTTTTGGCTTTTTCTGTCTTGGTGCAGGTACGCAGAGGACTTTTCCCGAAAATAGCTGACCCTCCAAAATTTCCCGAGAAAATACTATTTTGTGGGTGGCGTCGTGATATTGATGATATGATTACTGTAAGTTCCCATGCATATTTAGCACTTTACTAGGTTCCATCTTCTCTAGAGTGTTTGTTGAGGTAATTTTGATGTTTAAATAGAAAAATACAATGGAATGGGATCTTTTGAACATATTAACGCCGATAAGTGATCAACAAAGACTAGGATTTTGAGAAATCTGCCACCAGCATACATGACATATTATTTGACGGAAGGGAAAGAGGTCTCAAATTTAGATGTGCTTGCTATTTGCTATAAGCAGGGATGATGCCATTAACAAGTCTGATGCCTTAAAATTTATTTGGTATTGTTAAATCTGTGGTGCATGCTGACTGTGAATACTAATCATCATCCAACGCTTTGGAAACCCGTTCTAAACATAATTTTCAAATCTAACAATTGTAATGTAGGATATGTTGCCAGTATTGCAGGTGTGTCATCAATGTGTAACAGCAATTTTCCTAGTTACTCTTGTAATTTTGTGTCTCAATATGGTCTTCTCTCGATAGTATCGATACTTAAATTGTCATGTTAAGAACCCTCAATGATTAACTATTTTACAGTAACAAAAGATTCCTAATCCTAAAATCTGTGATGCAACCCCCCATAAAGGAGTGAATTTCTTCAAAACCCTAGTGACTGACATGCACAAACTAAGTTAACATAAAGTAGGTAGTTTTATCTAGCATGGAAATCTCTTAACAAGATCGTTTGTCCTTTTCAAATAATGTTGAGTGTCATTTTGTTTTTTTTTTTTTTTTCGGCTTTTAAATCTTGAATCCTACCATTTTTAGAAGAAAGTAGGATAATTTATTTACAAGAGAATTCTTGGAGAAGGCTTCCTTGTGTTTGTTCGTACGGCCCACAGTCAACTTGATGATTCAGCTATCTGCTAGAATCCTTTTAGATTTTGTTCTCTCGTGTGATTACTATTTGTAATGGCCTCCAATATAAGTTAACCAAGAAACATCACTTTTCGTTTAGATCACATACTTTTTAATCATTGTTGATATTTTGCAAACATCTTTAATCAGGTTCTAGAGGCCTTCCTGGCTCCAGGATCAGAATTGTGGATTTTCAGTGACGTCCCTGAAAAGGATAGAGAGAAAAAGCTGATAGATGGTGGACTTGATATTTCTAACTTGAAAAACATAAGACTTGTTCACCGTGAGGGTAATGCTGTCATCAGGCGCCACCTTGAGTACCTCCCTCTCGAGACTTTTGACTCTGTAAGTTATATCTTCTCTATAAGTGTGTGTCATGCGTGCCCGCTAGTTTAATTCCAAGAAGGGCAAAGGAGAGAGGAGAAATCCACACAAATAGCAGTTGGAATCCAAACATATGGCAGTTTATGTTGACCTTGAAGGGCATTGGCATACTAGATTTCTAGCATTATTTATGTCTGCTTGGCATTGTTGATTTAAAGTTTGAGGGCCCATTTTTACCAGGGAATAGTCCTGATTCAATTATGTTTTATGCAATGCTGGATGTTTTAGAAACTAGTGAATTTTCGAGGGAAAGCTGCTTGCGATTGAGATATGTTCTTGTAATTGTCTACGATCTAATCACTGCTTTCCTCTGTTCCTATATCATTTCAATTTTCGTAAATCAGACCCTTCCTTTTTATAGTTTGATAAAATTATTGTATTGGGTTGATATAAAAAATCTATCCTCTCTCATTTCAAAAAAAAAAAAAAAAAAAAAAAAAAAAAGAGAGCAGTTCTTGCATTCTTTTGTGCATGTTTTATTCATTGATTATTACTGGTTAATATCTGATTAAAAGAATGTGCGTCGTGGGAAGATCTATCCACCATGTGAAGCCTAAGCTCATTGATTTTGTTTTTCTTGGTATGCTGTTTGATTTACAGATAAAAACGTTCTCTACCACTTGTAGCTGTTGAAGTACTATGCTAGAATGCAATCAATAACAGCTAATCTGGAATTCACAAGTTACTCTCAATCATTTTAATCCTGGATAAACCATGGCAACATTGCATCTTGTGTGCTTTCAGTTGTGTGACCGATTACTAACTCTAAAGGGACAGATTTTAATTCTTGCAGATGAATTACTAGAAGACTCTATTGTGCATTCAGACTCGAGATCTCTGGCCACCCTCCTCCTTATTCGAGATATACAGGTAACTCTGTATTCCTTGGCAACTAAATTTGAAAAGTATATTAGGAGTTGGCCATGTTATCAGTGCTTTCTGAGCTTAATACATGAAATGGACGTGGGAATGTTATTGAGGCTTTCTGAGCTTAGCACGTCAAATTACTTCCTTTTCCAGAATTGGAGTTGCATTCTAATCATTATGTTGCAATCATGTCAAATATTATGGACAGGCTCTTTCTGATGCGTAATTAGCTATCAGCATGCCTGTCATGTTAAGTTAGTAAAAAGATTTATTTTCTTTATGCGTGGCTACAAATTGTAATTGCTTCATTTTTTATAAAATGCAGTCAAAGCGTCTTCCAAACAAGGATACAAGTTCAGCATCTCTGAGGCTGTCAGGGTTTTCTCACAGTTCTTGGATAAGTGAAATGCAACAAGCTTCGGACAAGTCTATAATAATTAGTGAAATTCTAGATTCTAGGACCAGAAACTTGGTGTCAGTTTCCAGAATCAGTGACTATGTACTATCAAATGAGCTGGTTAGCATGGCACTAGCGATGGTGGCTGAAGACAAACAAATCAATCGGGTGCTTGAGGAACTTTTTGCAGAGGAGGTGAGAGTTTTCTCTCCATCTGGCAACTTTTCTTTTTCAATTCTAACTGAAGATTTCAATTTGATTTTTTTAATGTTGATAGCATCATCCAAATGTTGCTGAACTCCTGTAGATTGCAAATAAACATGCATCAAGCCCACTCAACTATGATACTTTAGTATGAAAACAAATGGAAGTTTCACCATTTGGTCTTTGTTTAGCATCCCCCTTCTTCTCTTTTGATTGTCATGGAGTGCATAAAAAAGGTTAGACAGTTGTTAACATATGACAAACTCTCTTCCTGAAAAGTGATTCCATTGGGTGCTGACTGATGAATTTGAGTTAAGTTTCATTAACAAGATGCTTACATGATGACATGTTCCTGTGTATACTGATGAGATATCTTTTACTCAGGGAAACGAAATGTGTATCAAACCAGCAGAGTTTTATTCATTTGACCAGGAGGAGCTATCCTTTTATGATATAATGATCAGGGGCCATCAGAGGCAAGAGATCATCATAGGCTATCGCCTTGCAAATGCAGAGCGTGCTATAATTAATCCTTCCGAGAAGTCACAACCGAGGAAATGGTCTGTTGATGATGTATTTGTTGTTATCTCCTCCAATGAATGAAAAGGAACAGAGATTCTTGAGCAATCATCACGATGCATTTTCTTGATCTGGCTGACCATCAATTTTTTATTGTTGGAACTTTGAAAACTCTCAAGTTCTTCGGTTACTCACAAAGATTGATATCAAAGACTGGCAAGTGACTGCATTCAACAGACAGGAGTAATTTGCTGCTAAAACGCATTGCTCTTTCCAGTTGGAAGGAAGTTGAATCTTCACTGTCCCATTACGCTGACATGATGAGGGATTTTGCATGGCTAACTGGAGGAGGCTGAGGCAGATGGAATCACTGTAAATGTGAGGAGTAGATTCGGCGGGTGGATCAAGGGGAGTTCCCCATTTGATGGTCTTCTGCCCCTTCTCTGCGTAGTTTAGCTCTTAGGATGAGTAAAATTTTTGGCCCTTACTGATTTAGTAGGGAACAAACCATTGTATCTCAGGAATCTTCACCATATAGTCATGTTGGGTCGTTGAGAAATTGTAAAGCAAATAGAGGTGCTTCAGATGCCATTTTTGTTCCTTAGAACAAGGAGATGTGACAGTGATATAATGCTTATATAGTTGACATGTTACTTAAATGTATCATTTAACCATCTGGTAGTGATCATCATGCGCATAGTTTTCCCTGCTGGACAAGTTTCCTATATCCTTCCACTTCCTGCTTGGAGTGTGATACAAGTCAATTAAAGCCTTGGACACCTGTACCTTCTTTTCAGCAGCATCCTGATTCGCCTGTCAACTGAACTAAAAGAAGTGAAATCTGAATTCCATTTTCCAGGAATGTGCAGCTTGTGCTACGCAGATCTGTCCCTGACGCCTCTGTGGTCTCCTCGCCATGTACTTCTTGGATGAAGCACCTCACAAACTGATCTCCATGATTCGCCATTTATGAAGCATTATATTTTATATTTAGATGTCCCCAATTTAATTATAGGCAAACTTGTAATTGGCATCTAGCCCTAAAATCTTTATGCTCATGATTACGTGTCAGAATTTGCAAGTAGGATAGTTCAATAGTTCAGTTCATCATGTCATATACGCTTTAGCATGACACAACACTGTATTGATGGCAAACTCCAGGATTTACCCCTTTTTAAGGCCAGCTAATTTCACGACTCCCGTTTTTGGTCTCCACGCCTTTGAACAGCAAATATGAGATCATAAAGGAAACATCAATGTATGGCATGCCCAGTATACTTAGATAAAGAAAAATTATCTAAGTCATGTAACTGTAGTAAATTCCGATATAAGATCTAGCAAACAATTTATACTTTGAATGACTTGGATGGAATATGGGCCTAATGCCACTAGTTTAAGTGAAACATTAATCACTCAGGCTACGTTTGGTAGTCGGGATAAGATATGATTTATCATATCCTACGTTTGTCTTCGCTCACGACAGGATAAAGTCGGATATAAGGGGGATATAAATAGAATAAAATTATCCTATGGGAGAGGTGGGATAAAGGTGGATAGGATTTCTAATGTACATAATAGGAAAGTTATTTTTCTTGAATAAAAAACTTATTAAATTAACAAAATTGAAATTATATTTCAATATAACTAATATTTGAATACTAATTTAAGAAATTAAAAAATAAAAAATAAAAAAATTATTTTTAATTAATCTTATTTTAATTTATATATTCAATTTTAATTCTATCTTATAATAAACATTCAATCTATAAATTAAATATTTATACTTATTATATATTTTAGGTATTTTTGTATTTTAGGTATGTTAGTACAGTTTACTATTTGATAAAATTTTATTAAAGAATGATGAAAGGGCAAAAAAGAAATAGTAATGAAAAAATATAAAAAAGAGGAAAAATAAAATAAAAATAAAATAAAATAAATTAAGGAATAGTGTTACGAGAGATTTTCACCGTCTCGCCTTTATGAACATTTAGGTTCTTTTATAATGATATGTCGTTTATATAAAAAAAAAAAATGTATATGATATGATGTGAACATATCCGACTTTAATAATGCGATTCACCAAACAATGGACGGGATATAAAAAAATCCTGGATTTCATATCCTATCCTATCCAGTCTATTTCAATGGCATGTAGCGGATTGGATGATGTCCCCATGAATGCACTTCATAGACATCTTCAAGCATGGACACATAAGGCCTATTTTTTAATAGGCTAAATAGTAAATGTTTCTATTATTTTGTTCTCGGGAATAAATTTGAAACAAAAATTCATTTGGTAAATTTTTTGTTCTTAGGAAAAGATTTGGAACAAAATGAAGAAGTATGAAAAAGTTGTTTCTTTATCCTCGAAAACAAATTCCAGAATTAAGCCCAATCTATTTTTCCTTTTTCTCTTTGCTTTTCTTCTTTTCTCCATCTCTCTTCTTCTTCCTCCTAGCTGGTCACCAGCCATTGCTGGCCACCGCCAACAATCGTCGGCCATTGTTGCCACTGGCAACTAGGGGTGAGCATCAATCTAGGGTCAACTCTGGACCGACCCAACCCTGTCGGTCCTAGTTCGATTTGTAGGGAGATTGGGTCGATCTTTGGTTCTGAGATCCCTGGACCAACATTATGTTGGTTGGTCCTTGGTTCTTGGAGTTTAGAGTAGGTCCAATCCGGACCAACCTTGACTGAGTCGGTCCTAGTTCGATTCGTAGGGAGATTGGGTCAATCCTTGGTTCTGAGATTCCTGGACCAACATTGTGTTGGTTGGTCCTTGGTTCTGAGAGTTTAGAGTCGGTCCAATCCGGACCAACCTTGACTTTATATATTATATATAATATATCTAATATTATACATGCATACAAACATATATATTTCTAATATAAAGCTTTTACATATGGTGTTACAAGTATTATTGATAGATGATTACAAGAACTTCCCATTTTGTCCCATATCTTCATGAGTGGTCTTATTTGTTTTTATAATTTCTTGCTTTTAGTTGGTGTGGAATTTCTATTGTTGCCCTCTCTTAAATTTGTTGAATATGTATTGATATTTATAGTTTGGTTGCACAACACCACATTGTCGATAGATATGTAATTTGAAATGGTAATTTACCTTTTCAAAGAGTACAAAAATGAAATAAAAAATTATTGATTGGTCCCGGGTTGACCGAACCTATTGAGTTGGTTTGATCCTTAGTTCCCGACTTAATAGGGTTGGTACTCGGTCCCAAAAATTGAGGACCAACATTGTGTGAGTCGGTCCTATTGGCTACCAGCTCACCCCTATTGGCGACCAACCACATAGGAGGAAGAAGAAGAGAAAAGGAAAAAGAAAAAGAAAATATAATAAAGTATTAAAAATTAAAACAAACAAAAAAAATTAAGAATCTTACCAAATGCATTTATATTCCGTGAATAAAAATCTTAGACGGTTACCAAACGTCTTCAAATACTCAAAAATTATTCACGGAAACATAATAAAAAATAATCATTTCTAACTAGAAATTGTTTTCGAGAACATAATAATTACCATACGCACCAATGATCAACTCCTAATGTTGTGTTTGCGCTGTCTAGTCTACGCCTCATGGAACTACAGAAAAGTCCCAAATTCATGGAAAATTGCGTGCATATAACATAAGATTTGACTTGGGGGACTCAATCTTTTAGTTTAGGCACGTGCTTTCTACCATTAAGAGAGTATTATCTAAATATATAGACTCTATTTATAACTATATGGATAAGGGCTTAACCTAATTATCATCACATTACTTTGAACCGCGGATTCTAGAAATTCTAGAGTCGTGGCCGGTGGACGAAATTGAATTTCCTTATGGAGATATGTCCAACGTGAGAAACTGAGGCGAGCCTTCCTTTTTGACGTTTTCTACGCCAGACCGCGCTTGGCGTGCAAGACTGGCAACATAAGTCCTTTTTTTTCTTTTTCTATTTTTTTGTTTGACTAGCGACATAAGTTGGCCTGCTCCTTCTGTGCCAAACATAGGCCCCAACCTTCCTTAATTTGTTCTTATGGGAAACGAGAATGATGTCGACTTTAAGCTCAGCACAACGAACGCAGAAAGCCTAAGCTTGTAGCTGTGTATATATGCCCCACGAAGCTGCAGACTGTATATTCAAGAACCCCGAATTCTGTTTCGCGATTCCTATCTCAGCTAAGACGATGACAAGTGCTGCTTTCGGTTTTCACAATCCAGATGCTCTCCCGATAACTTGGTTATCGTGCAATCGACTGCGACCACCTATGTTTTCCGCCTGCAGCTTCCACAGCGGAATCTAGAGACTGCTTTGTATCCCATGAAACAGAAACGACGAGGTCAAAAGAAACATCCGAATGGCTCTTCCTAGGGATGTTAAGAGCAAGCTGTTCTAAGGCCGCCATGAGTGGAGATGCACTCATTGTCACAGTGCCTATTTAATGACGCCCGACCAGACAGCTCATTGGCAGGATATCCATTGTGATCTCCAGTTGATTCTTTTCTTTCCAAGTTTCTGCCGCCCGGCTTAGTCCTCTTAATTCGTTGGTTGACGTTCGCTTTATTTAAAGACTGGATAGCTTCATTTTCGCTTTAACTTGAAAAGGGCAAAAACGAAAGGCCCTTTAGAGTTTCGTTTGCTATAAGCTCTGCTTTTGATAAGAAAGACTGCTTTACTAATTTCACCAAAACGTGTGTACCGGTCTCATAGACCAGCAGCTGATGAGCATAAATTTTCATGTGCAAAACGTATGCACATGTTCGAGCAGATGCAATTGCTCCCGGCCTGAATCCGGCTTGCTAAACACCTGATTTTCTTGCCCCAAGTTTGATGACTCCCGTAAATCAGAGTAATAGAAAGAAATAAGTCAAAACAGTAAAAGAACCGATTGTCTATTCATTTTCTTGTCAATGGCTACGAATGCTTTCATTTGTCTTATCAGACAATTTCTGGCTTCTTATTTATGAAAAAAACTGATAAATCAATGAGGAAACGAGAGCGAGGTGACTAATTCGATACAAACTACAACCTCCCCTCTGAATTAAAAAAGAACAAGGACACCAGACTCAAATCAAGTGATTGACCAGATCAGATCAGATCACACCACATCGCCTGATGAAGATAGCAATGAGTGATCACTTTTCCGACGTGATGGGATACCCGATTCCGTGCCTTCTTGTGGGAAAAACAACAAAGAGCAAGCTGCAGATGAGGCCAATTCCAACCGGAACAATGTCCAGAACCTCCTGCGTTTTATGTCCAGCTGCCGGGTACATGCAGCTCACCACGTTCTTGTCCCTCAGGGCCACGGCTCCGAACACCAACATCGACAACAGCGCGTGGACCCAATCTATGAACCCACGTTTGTACTTGCTCAAATCGGGCAGGCTCGTACTCGGGACGGTCGTGTCGAAGATGTACAATCCTTTGGCCGTCGCGAATCCATACAAGACCCGGCCATCGGATGACCTGACGCTGTCGGTGAAACTGGCGACAAAGCAGGAGACGGCGAGCAGGACGAGGAGGATGATGGTGAGGGGGCGCGTGGCGGAGTCGCACGAGCCGTTGTTGGTGAAGACCGGCATCAGGAGCTGGAAGGCCAAGAGGGTACCCGTCGGGAGGAGGTTGGCCAAGTTGGCGGTGCCGGTGAGGGTCTGCGATATGGCTCGCTGCGAGAAGGAAGGCGGCCGCTGGAGGCTCTTGGGCGTCTCCGGCTCATGGTCGCTGCCGCTGCCGCTGCCGCTGGAAGCTTCGCTGGCGGCCAGCGCAGATGGCCTCTTGGCGGACGCAGTCCTTGTTCTCAACTCAGACATCTTCGAAGCAAATACACGATGGACAGCGGATCAGACAAGCGTTTGCGGGGCTGGGCGACGGTGGCGGAGGAGATACAAATAAGAAGTTTGGCTGATGAAGATGGTGTAAGCGTGTGGGATTGTGAAAATGAGGTTGTAAGGAGATAGGTAGGTACGTTTATATATCGATATATCAGGCTGAAAAGGACAGAGTAAGGTGGAAGACTGCGATGAGGATTAGGTAGGGACTCCATGGGAACTTATATTCAAAGGGAGGGAGGGAGGTGCTTCCATGGAGGTTCCTTGTTGAATAAAATAGAAAGGTATGAATTTGAAAAAAATAGTCTTTAAAGTTTAAACGAATCACGGACACGCTCCATGTGCGTGAAGTTACCTCGTTCTTTGTTCCAACATGCGTGGCAGATGACGACCGGGCTGGTCCATTGACTTTTCACGTTTCGTTTACTTGTTCAATGTGTGTCGCGGCGTTCAACGATTGCCTGGTCTGGCTTCTGACTTTCTGCACAAGTAAATGACGATGTTGTGTGGGCTTCTTCGAGGGCCTCTTTAGGGCCCATCACCTGATCTTCGCTAGGCCCAGCCCCCAAACCGCAGCGAAACGACGTCGGCTGACTTAACTGGAGGCCGTGTCCCAGGTACCTGTCCTTTTCGCTCCCCCCCTCTCTTTATCCCTCTCTCGAGGAACAGGAACCTCCTTCAGGATTTGCAATTTTGCAGGAGCCTGTGGAATCTATTCTACTGATGTTTGAGTAAGGCTGAAGTTGATCTTGTATCGTCGAATGTCAGTTTTGGTTGGTTATTACGGTTGTTATTTTCCTGTTTCTTGGCAAACCCACCAACATTCGAGGTTTACGATGATTTATCTGTGAACCCCTTAGGGGGGAATTGGGCTGATTCCCACGAACCCACCATTCGTTGTACTGATTTACATGAACCGAACCCATCTTTTCGTTCTGATTTTGTCTTCTTGTTCTTGTTTTTCAGTTGCATTCTCCGTCATATGCATACGAAAGTTCTTAACTTTTTCCTGTTTAATTGTCTCCAATTCGGTTCTTCTTCTTCTGGTCCTTTCTTTCAGCTGTGAGGTTTTCTATTTGCCTTTCTATTTCAATGCTGGAATGTCTGCGGAGCCGCTTTTGAAAATATGCATGATGCTTTTTGATTATCCAGGTCTTCTGCTCGCCAAATTGTTGACGGGTGACCACCTCTGGCTTTGCGTGTAATCCTTATTCAGTTGATGTAGCTGATAAAGTAAGGGAAAGGAGAGCGGTAGTAGTGAACCCGCTTGCTTGCTTGTCAGAGCTTTCCCGAAGGTCGAAGATCACTATAACATGAAGCGCAAGCGTGGGCATAGGAAAGGCAAGCCTAAAAGCTCTGTTGCAGTGGCTGCAAATGATGCATCTAAACCTAATGAAGGCAATCTCGGCATGGGGGAAGTCAATCCTGAGGGACATGAGTCCGAAATGGAAGCCGACACGCCTTCTTCTTCAGGGACCGATCAACCGTGCAACGTTGCAAATATTAACCCAGATGGATCCATTGATAGGACGACGGGGAGATCAGTGGGGCATGTCAAACTCAAGCTCAAGACTTCAAGAAATTTGGAATCGCAAGGCACTTCTTCGGATGCACCCTCTCGCAGTGATACTGACAAGAGTAGCCAGCAGGGCTTAGAGAAACAGGGTGCAGTCTCTGAGAAAATGGACGACAGTGCCAACTCATTTCCCGAAACAATAGCATCTCTTTTTCCTGCTAATCCTGCAAAGAAAGCTGGAAGCATCAAAATTAAGACTTCAAGGGCCTTAGTTTCCTCTGGCAGTCAGACAAGTAATACTAATGCCGTAGTAGGGGAAAGCGAGAGTTCACATCAGAAGGAGCCAAGAGCACTGGATCGAAGCTCCCGGTACAATAAGGAAGAGTTAGATGCTGCGTTGATGGTAATAGATGATTGAGGGACCTGCATAAATCTTTAGATATCCAAGTTCTCCATTTTGTTTTAGTTTTTGCGGGATAGAGGGGAGAAAGTGGTTTTTCTTCTTTTTCCTTTTTCCTTGGATGTGATTTTTGCGCATAAATATTTTTCAGGTCATCAAGAAGGTAATGAAAATGGATGCTGCGGAACCTTTCAACATTCCTGTGGATCCTGTTGCTTTGCAAATACCTGTAAGTACTATATGCAGTTTCCAGGGGTCAATTGTTGATTGTTCTGGGAAAGCGAAGCGTTCTTAGAGGCCGCATCATGTAATCTAGTTTCTTGAATTGCTGTAATGCACCAGTCTTTTCTAGTTCTATGTTAGATTGTTGCTCCCGCCAAAAAAAAGAAAGAATACTCTGAAGGGAACTTGGCTAGATGCTTGTTTCTGCTGTGTTCCATCCATTCGGTCTCTCTAATTAAATTTTCCTGCATTGCATTTGCTGGGGGACTGTTTTGGTCCAGGACTATTTTGATGTCATTGATACTCCAATGGACTTTGGAACAATATGCAGCAATCTGGAAAATGGTGTTAAATATCTTGATTCTGCGGACGTTTTTAAGGATGTACAGTACATTTGGGGGAACTGTTACAAGTACAACAATAAGGGTGACTACATACTGGATTTAATGAGGCGGGTGAAGAAAAATTTTATGAAGTATTGGACTGCAGCTGGTTTATACACTGAACAAAGCAAAGGAAGTAATGGTCAGTTCACTTTTTCTCTTTGTTATAGCTGATATTGAACCATGTAGTTTTTCTATGAAAACTTAATCTCTCTTGCATTAAAACTGTTAATGTCTTTTGCTAAACGAGTTTCGCTTTATCCTTGCAATTTGCATTTTCGAGAATGATGTTTAATTGAATCTGTTGTGTGATTTTTATGAGTCTCAACCTAATCATGAATGAGGTAAGATATTCTTTCGAACCCATTTTTTCTAATGACTGGCAAGTTAGCCGTCTTGGGACCTTTCAACTCCTCCTTTTGTCTCTTCACTTCCTTTAAAAAGGTAGGGGGCTGGTTTTGCAAGGTGACAGGGCACCCTGATCTGGTGAAAGAGATTTTTTTTCAATTGTGTTCTATTCACCAACGAAAGAAGAACAGAAAACAGAAAACAGCATAAGGGCTACTTTAGTTCCATGATTCTGCAGACATTGACGACTCTATTATTAGTCTACCACGAAAGAAAGAGTAGACGGTAGTGGATCGGTGTTTTGACATGGCTCTCTAGTTCTTGATCTTTGGGTTGCACATGCCTGTTTCTTTTATTTATACCCTGCTTGTCTTTCATGGTCGATGCCTAAGTATTTTTGGTTCCCATTTAAATGTTAGTATGTACATTGTTCTTGTTATTGTTGTTTTTAGCTCTATATAGCCTTCACCATTGCTTGCCTTCATTGTTTGCCGATATCATGTGCTAGATGTCATTTGTTTTAATTTCAGATGGTGAAATCCAGCAAGGTGATATGTCTAGCCAAGGAAAGGGACAAACAAAAGTTGGTAAAAACAAATCGAAGAAACGTCATGGGTATGTTTGTTATTTCTTCTTCTTCTTCACATACTACAAATTTTGGTGAAACGAGCGAGACCAAAATCCTAAAGTTGAATTGATACATGACACAATACACTATTGTTGTGGAAGGGAACTCCACTTTTACATGATTCAGTGTCCCAAAGCCAATAAGGACAAAAAATCAGAATATAGTCGGCTGGCCTTCTTAGTTTGAATTGCAAAATTTTTCTTTCCCACTTGCTAGCAGCTATTGTATGTCAATCTATCTTTCCTTTTGATTCTGTTGGTACTCAGTGCATTTCCTTAGATAGAAGACATGCAATATTTTTGCTGTGGCACTCTAGGTTATACAATGGTGGATCTTGGAATTTCTAACTTTTTTTCAAGCCCTGAAAAATCAAACCAATAGTTACCCTGCAAGCCTGTTCTTTGTGTTTCAATATAATGATCATTTTATTAGCTGCGCTGATGATTTTCCTATGAGATGGTAGCTTATTCTGGAAAGGAGAATGTATTTGATGTCACCAGCTAGTAAAGGAAGTTTTTGATATGAGGAAAAAGTAGTTTCAAAGAGGGTGAGAACACGTAAAGGTTTTCTCTTGTAGCAGGGTGACAGTAAATATTCTGGTCTGACGCTGGATTAAAAAATGAAGATAGAATCCGTAAGCACTGGCTTTAGAATTTGACCATTAATTTACAATTGCTTGAGATTTGGTGAAGATGCTGTTATCAATTTCCTAGAATGAAGTTTTACGCTCGTTCTTTCATGGGAAAACTGGCAGTGATAGAAACAAACATCAAGCAACTAAGATTCTTGCTCCATCTGACTAGAGTTTTTATTTTCAGCTACTTTATACATCGTTGTAGGCATGATAAATGATTCAAAAAGTCAACTTGTTTTATTAAAGTACCGGGATTTCATGGAAGCTTCCAGAGATATGATGATGAGTGTAGAGAACCCTTGTGGGATATTTTTACGTCATTTGGTAGTACCAAAGCTCAGGAGGAGATTTTTATGAACAAAACTTAGTAATTTGCATGGTTAATTGAAGGTGGATTGGGTTCAGTTACTGACGTGGTGGCATATTACAGAATTACTTTACAACGGGAAGGAAATATTTAATTTCCTTTTCATTGAGACGTAGAGCATTTACCCAGGGTTCATCTTTTCCATGAAAAATGACCAATGGTTTCCTTGGAAATATAGTTGATCCAGAAGTTGATTGATATGATTATGCGGCTATTGAGCCACTATATTTTGGGACCAGCATAGGCCGTCACCAATCCCCCTAGGTCAGCAATTGCTCGTACTTTGAAGTAAATTAGTTGCGGTTGCTTGTTTTGGTGATTCATTTCAGTGAATGATTATGTTGAATTTTCTTTTGGCTCATTATTACTGATATGGTGTTATGAGCATATGGGCCATTCTTTTCCCTCTTAGCACTCAGTGTATGACATATTCCTAGGTACGTAGAGAAGTTCTTTAGTTTTCTTTACTAGAAGTTATGACGTCTTGAGCTTCATCTGAATGCAGAATGAGACGCCATAAAAACGACTGTTTATGTGCTATCTGTGTGTTAAAGCGGCGGAGGAAAGAACGGGAGGATAAGGAAAGAATGGCTAGAGGTCAGACTGGAGTTGGTGATGAGTTGAAGCAAGAGGTAACTCCCAATGCTTTGTTCCCTGGGAAAGCATGCTGCATAATGATTTGAGGTTCTTATTATGGTTTTAGATTCCATCTCGAGCTTTTAATTTGTTTGCACCTAATGGGCAAGCTATTACCCAATGCCCTCTGTTTCTTTTTTCTCCATAATTTTGCTCTTGCAAATTACCGGACATGTACAGGTTAATGTTTGCATTTTCTTAATGCGCCAGAACCTCACAATGTACTATAGTAGGGCACAATCACCATCTTTTGACATATGCAACAGAATGTTGCCAACAATTACTGCTTTGTTTGAATTTTTTATGAATATAGTACGAATTGCGTGGTGCTTGTATGTTGTTATTCTGCAAAATAAAATTGATACCAAATTGTGGCAATTAAACTGAGTCCTTTCCTAGGAAGACTGCTGGAGCTTTGTTTTGATTCTTACTCTGATTATTGTATCTTTCAAGGACACATCTCTTGTGGAAAGTCCAGTAGCTGAGGATTCATCATCAGATGCAGATGATTCTCTGGACCACGATGCAGATATTGAACAGGAAGAAAACGGAGAGGAAGTGAAATTGGAGCTTCCACAGCAGCAAAACAGTCCTCAGCCAGAAAAGGATAATGACAATGATGAGGAGGAGGGAGAGAACGACATGGAGATACAAAAAGACATTGAAACTCAAACTCCAGAGCAGCTGCAGTCTAGCAAATCCTTGGGGGAAGATCCTACCACTTCACAGACAAAAGTGGAGTTGAGCGGGGGACCTGTAGACAGCATGCTGAAAGATAACATAGGGGATGAACATGAAGAAACTGCACCCGTTCAGCTACTAAAGCAGAAGGTAGTACACGCCACTTCATTTTAACATTAACTGCAGAATTTCCTTGTCATAGAACAGTTCCACTGCTTGCTGGACTGACATGTGATATGGGCCAATTTAAGTGCCTAAGTTTCGCTTTTCGGCCTGATGAGACCACTTCAGAGTTACTGTACAAGGCCTCCAAATATTGTTGGTATTTCTCTGGTGGCTGTGTATACTCCACGATTGAAAAATTACCCATTTAGTGCAGGAGAAATAAGCCGTTCACTATAGGGTTGATGACAAAATATGAATTATTGAAGGATGTGGTCTGATGGTTGCAGGAGATGGAGAAGAGTCAGAAAGCTCTGGTGTACGAGAACTTCTGCGAGAATCCGATGCTTTTGAGTTTATGTGGAACTCTCTTCCCCAAAAAACTCGATTCTGTCTGGAGTGGGCCTCATTCACTTGTGCCCCGTCCTCGCGATGCACGCAGTTCTCTTCATGCGGCTGTTGAGTCGCTTATGAAGTAGTCACTCGGTATTGATCTTATGTTTAACCAACTTGGAATTACATTAGCTGAGAAATTGTCATTTGACTTCCAAATTTTTGATGTAAAAGCATGTTATTATATGATCTCCTGGGGGGCTTGTGACTTGCATTCCTTTCGTTTAGGACCAGAGGACTCGTTTGACTGCAAAGTGAAATCTGGTGGTATGTTCTTTTCTTACCGGTAGACCAGAAAATTTTTGACACAGAAGATGAACTTTTCTTAATCAATTAACATTTCTAGATCAATCAGCCTTTATCAGGCACGGTTTCTTCCTTTATCGGGTGGGTGGGGTCGGGTTGAGTCGGGTCATAAAATAGTAAAATCCAAATTAATTTATTTAATCTATTTATTACAATGTAAATTTGTCGATCTATACATAACATAACTCATATTACTAAATTATTTACATATTTAATCAAATTCATGAAAACTTTTTCTTCTGAAAATTTAATTGCTTAAATATTTTCATGTAATACAATCTAGTCAATAATTTTTATATTTTATATTTTGTATTTTCTTTTTCTTTTTCTTCTAAGTCCGGTAAGGGTCACTAGCCAATCCTCGTCGGATTCATAGCAAATGCAAATAAAAAAGGAAAAGAAACAAAAAAAAAAGGGAAAAAGAAAATAAAAAAGTAGTAAAAAATTCAGAAATTTTAAAAAATATTAAAAATTTGAAAATATTAAAAATGACCTGTTTATGATTCAACTTAAAGCTTGTTGTAACCAATTTAAGACTCATTTGAACCCATTTAAGACACATTAAATTATTAGGTAATCTATTTATGACCAACTTAAGTTTGTTTTTAAAAGTTAACGCGACCCATTCATGACCTATACCATAAAATATGAGATAAAATATGGGTTGTGAAATCATTTTGCCATCTCTAGATGTTACTAACCAATCGAGTGCCTTTTTGTCTGTTGCAAATAAGGGCAAAAAGGATATTTGCATGCAATTTTTTTATTCTAAAGTCGCAAAGAAAAGAACGAAGCCCTTGTGAAAGTCACTATGAGCTCCCAAAGATCAAATTGTAATGTAGGATTATACCGTTCATGTACTTTTTATCCATTGGTACAAAGTTCAACGACATTTACATATGCATTTTCAATCTTTAGAATAATAAATTAGTGGATATAAAAGATTTTACAGCAGGAAATTGTCATCATGTGATGCAGTCCATCAACATCAAGGAGCACTTAGGCAAACAAACAAAATCAAAACTCAATTCCTTCAGCACCAATTTTCCAGTAATAAAAGAAATATGTAACATAGTCAGAATGGATCATCGTGGGCCAGATAAAATAGAGGGTACCACATAATTGGTAGGACCGAATTCAACAACCTCTTGTCCAATTCTTACACTTACATTCATTGAGGTCGCATCCGAGAAGTTATAATCTAGATCATATGGGACTTCCATCATTCCTTCTAGGACTTTGATAACAATTGACATTGAAGGCCGCTTTCTAAAATCAACTTGTAAGCACCATGCAGCGAGCCTCATCATGGTAATCACATGAGATCCATTCAATTGCATATCCTCACTATGCTTATCGATCATATCCAATAGTTGTCCTTCTTCGCTCCTTCTCTTAAAAACTCCCAAAAGGTACATATCTTCCTGATTCTGAGACTTGTCAAAAACTTTCCTTCCAAAAACTATCTCCAAAATTACCACACCAAAGCTATAGACGTCCACTTTTTCAGTAACTGTTGAATGTAGCCATTCTGGGGCTAAATAGCCCGGAGTTCCCCTCATTGTAGGCACAATTTGGCTTTGATCCCTATCAATTAGCTTAGACAAGCCAAAATCCGCAACCTTAGCATTAAATTTTATGTCCAAGAGTATATTTTGGGGCTTAATATCCATGTGAACTATCTTTCATCTACATTCTTCATGGAGATAACGTAAGCCGTTTGCTATGTTGCAAATGATCTTCCTCCTCTGTTGCCAATCAAGCAACAGTGAGTTATCTAATTTATGAAAGATCCACTTATCTAAGGACCCTTTGGACATATATTCATAAACAAGTAGCCTATGAAAGTTCTCGACACACAAAATCCAATGAGTCATACCAAGTTCACATGATGAATATTGCCAATGCTCTCAACCTCAGTAAGAAAAGATTTCTTAGTTTGACATAAACCATTGAGCTGCTTTACGGCAACCTTTGTGCCGTTGGTCAAAGTCCCTTGATAAACAAAGCTAAATCCACCCTGACCGAGCCTCTTACTGAAATCCTCGGTAATGGCCTTCAAATCATCGTAGGTGAATCTCTTAGGTGCTCCGGGGATTTGATCAAGAGATACCTCAACAAGCTCATGGACACCTTCGTCCTCTTCAACCTCGTCAACACCTTTGTTTCTAACTAGGTATTTTATGATGACTACAAGAAAGACGAATGCTAAGAGTGATCCGAGGCTAGAAGTGACGATTACTCTCAGGCTGGCTTTAGGAGAAGGGGGTTCATCTGTGAAGTGATAGGACTGCCACACCACTGCGTTGTTCTCATCGAACAACACGAGGTTTCCGGTGTCTGTTAAGTTTAAGCCAGCAACAGACTTGCCAGAAGTTTTAGTTGACCATACGACGGACATATCGGCATCTCTCAATACCAAATCTCCTTCTTGTGTGAGCTTCAGGGTCGCCTGGGTTCCAACTGGACGGTTTTGACTGTCCACAGAACCACTGGGTCTATGTGGGTGATAGTAGCTTGAATAATGAAGACGCCGAAATAGTAAACTTCCAAATCACCTTGGCTATAGAAGCCACAAATTAATCTGAAGGTATTGTGGCGCTGCACAAGAATCTGGATCATGCTAAATTTGGCCATAGGGAACTCTATGTAATGGGCAGCAGATGTGGTGGCAATCCATGTGGTGTTAAGGCCTGCGGTTGAATAGACATCAGCTCGGGCGCCGATCAAACCGCAAAAACATGTTAGGACGAAAAGGCTGCAGGGTGTGAACATAGTGGGATATTATCAAAAACAAGAAGCAGGAGAGGAATTTGATGAGCAGAAGACGCAAAACGAACATGCTGTGGACATTATCCAGAGGTGAAACTGCCGTCATGTAAGCAACATTGGGAAGTCCAAAAAAACAAAAAACAAAATCATTTTCTTCCCATTATGTGCTCTGCCTTGAACGCCCTAGGCATCCGAAAGGGAAATCAATATTGAAGACTATAATTAATTCGAATCAAGAGCGCCTGATGTGAAGACAATAACATTGGTTTGTCTGAGCTCCATCATCAATTAGGTGATGTTTCCCGTGGAATTAACAACTTGTAATGGGGGACAAAAGTCGCACAATCTCGTCCAAAGTTTGAGATAAAATCTAGGGGCAGCCATCTTCTTTGGATTTTGCAAATTGGTGATTTGAGATAACGACAAACTGCAATATCGTTTGCTTGCTCCTGCAACTCAGCGAATTATAGTACTTGATTTATTAGGATTAGGATTCTAGTGAACAATCAGCATTATTTTGAATGTAGCTACTGGAAGCAAGAAAGAGAAGACGAAAAATATATTGTATTTTTATTTCTGGATCCTTAAAAGTTGGAGATTATAAGTAAATCCAATATTCTTCCTGGGATCACCGTTCCTTGGGTAAGCTTCCAGTTAACCGAATGGATTAATTAAGAGGTGTCTAGACCTTCAGAGAATGACATCTGGTTCTGGATCAGGAGTTCATTAAGCAAGGAGCTTTAATTTGGGAATGCGAGATTCACTACCTTCCCCTGCTTTTGACAGTCTTAACGTTGAAGCCATGGCTTCGACTTGGTTTTGTGAATTAGTAAAGTTTCTTTTGTGCTGATGTATCACTATCAGAAGTGCAGGTGTGATGCATAGGTCGAATTAGTACTCGAACTAAAAAAAGATTGAATCAGATCTCACGGGGTGTCTTTGAAGCTATGACTTACAAATTGTCGATGTTAAGAAATGGAATATGTAGCTCCAAATTTCAAACCCAGATGCTTGTTAAACTCACGGCATATAAAGCACTTGAATTGGTCATATCAAAGTGCAATGGGGAGATACTTAGATATTCTAGATAACTATTTGCTGCTCTAATAAAATAAATGCATTTGTCGTCCATTGTTTGAAACTGACTACAACTTGCATGTACAAGCCTTTCTTTTTCTCGGCCACGCATGTACAACCCATTCAAGCTCTTAATGAACGCATACATAATGGCTGTTCCCATGTTGTGATTGATTATGAGTCAGTACAACATCTACAAAGCAAATGGCAGACTATTGAAAGCGAGGATATGTATCTAATTAACCACTGCAAAAGCTTTGGTGTGCCAAAAAAGAGGAAAATCATCATCCTGTATGAACGGGACCAACAAAATAATGCTTGAGGTCTGCAATAACACGTTCGAATGTGGAAGTGAGAAAATGACCGCCGCCAAGAAAAGTAAGGTTCTCTTTTGAAATGGGGGGCTATGCAGCTCAAAAGCATCACGCACATGCACGTGTTGTAAACACCGCATTTCAGCCCAGCAGGTTTCTGTAAGTATCGACTCTTCATTGCCCTTCAAATGTCCATCTATTCCGCATGCTGCAGAGAATAGACGACCACTTCCTACCATTCATTAATAGTTAATTTGAATTGAAGTTTCCGACACCATAGAAACCAAATCCTCACTGACCAGGCAGGCCCAGGTGGAATCAGGGTATGTCATACTTCACATGTCCAAGGTAGAGACCACATGCAGGAGCCATTGGACTTGCTGCCGTCACGTCCTTTGCATTCAAAATTCTTTCAACTGAAGAGATTATTCAAAAACAAGTCAGTTTCCAAAAATAAGGTGAAAATGATCTCTGCCGAGAAAAAGATAAAAGTAATTTACAAGGGAAACTAATGCATGGAAGATTAAAGAAGCCAAGAAAAAGCTAGGAAGATGCATGAGAATGAAGGCTGCAAAGTATGGACAGCGTGATCTCAATGAAGTTATACAAAACCTTATTTCTACATTACATGCCAGAAAGATTCAGATAATCTCCACAAATATACAACAATTGCAATATTGCATGTACAAGAGTATCCCGTACACGAGTATCATTTATGTCTAATGAACATAAGAAATTTGGATCCTCAACCACCTTAAGAAACAAAATAAGATCCAACAAGAACTAATCAATAAAAAACTTGGAAATCTATAGCAATTGAAGAGGGATGTAACACTTACCATCAGAACTAGTTAGGTCTCCAGTGCCTACGGATTTAAGAACACCAACTAGCAGTCTAACCTGACCAAAGGAACCACAGCTTCAACTACAAATCATTCTTTGCAAAGAATTAAAGCTTAGAAAATGAGTCATTGTAGTGAAATGCATCCATTCCTCTTTAAAACTCGACATTTCAGAATAATGTAGTTGTCTCCACATTTTGGAGCCTAGACAGCATCCATTGATGAATGCACCATCTCATGACAGTAAGAACTACCACAATTTTCATTATTCTTTTCACTTTGCCCGCAAAACAATGAAGGGATCATAATCTGATGGATACTAAGGCAGATTGGTAATTAAAAATACAGCGCATCAGAAGGATAAAGGCATACTGAAAATCAGCAGCTCTTTCAGGCAAGACAACTGGCTAGCTCCGCCATTTAGAGATGAACAAATAATAAAGCCAATCTCTCATTTATGAGAATCTAAAAGTTGGTTCAAGAATTAATTGTAAACTAAAGTATCATATGAAACCCACCTGGTGGTAGAGGAAAGACCGAGCACGTGCTGTTACCACTAGACATCGATGCTTTTTCCTCATGCCAAATCCAAGATCAGTCATGCCATTTGTGCTTTCAACTCTATCACCAATCAAAATAGAAGTTTCAGTGAAACCAAAACATGAAATGTGTTAGAAAATATAGTTTAATCATCTTCGTTAAGATTGCCTTACCTTCTTTCCACCATAGAAGGGAAATATGGAGATGAGACCACTTCAGTGACATTGAGCTCATCAACGGTCCTGATAGGTGAGTTGGCCTATAAGTTTGCAGTGACCATAGCACTTATTAAGTGGTTCAAATATTTAAAGCAATAACAAAGTAAAGAACCAATCAGACGAGTAGGATCATATGAGCATCATAAGTAAACTACGCAAGACCATGTCTAGACAGCAAGCGATTTGCTTTAACATGCAACCATTCACCAATTTAAGAACAAAGATGCAAGGATGCTGAATCCCTTAAATAGGCTAGAGGACCAAGAGTTACAACTTGAGACAGATCTTGAAATCCCCAGTATCTTATCTTTACTGAAACGACTAACACGACAAACCAGATGCATGCAACAAGTGAGGAAAATATCAGCGTATTCTATCAACATTAAATATTTGCCTGAGAAACATAGAAGAAAACAGGCTGTCTCTATGGAATCATAAGTGAATCATTTCACATTTCAGGGCCATTTTTCTCGATCTTTCCTCTGATATTTTTCAGCTTCATCTCTCCAACTTTTATTTTCTTAAACAACAACTGCTACTTAGATATTAATTTAAAGATGTGAAGCACAACCTGGCAACCCGATGCCCTGAAAGAACTAAAGTCGTGGTGTCCAATGAGAACTTTGCATGCTTCCTGGATAGACATCACTTGACAGGTTATTTTATGGGCATCAATAATTTTTCATAAAGCTAAGGTCACTTAAAATATCCAAAACCAACCTGCATAGAAACAAGATTTAGCTCCTCTGTTACGTGCCATGCTCTTTCCTTCTCAAAAGTTGAGAGAGGCTCTGGCCCGGAAAACAGCCGATAGAAGTATCTAACAAGAATATCAAACAGCCGATAGAAGTATCTAACAAGAATATCCAACCCTATGATCAAAAAGATGTCTGTAGTATCCAAACTAGACTGATTTTGTTGACCACTTAGACCAAGCCAACCCTTTAATCAAATATTACGAACCTCAGATCATATTTCACACATCTTATCCACTGGACAGAAGAGGTAAAGTGTCATTCAGAAATATCAAAGTTCTATGAGAAAACAATTTCATGCACCCAGCCAAAGACAAGAAAAGGAAAAAAACAAGGGTAAAACTTTTTCTTAGATCTCATTAAAAAATAAAAATAAAAAATCCCCAGCATAGTGTGGGAAAACCCAATTTATGTAAATTTGCATTTGAGGCCACAGGGGGAGTAAATCTATCAAAGTTATTTCGAAAATATAATTCTGCAAATTTGATGCCTTAAGCTCTCAGCAATAAAATCAATTCAAATTGAACTTGAGACCATTTCCGGTAAATTTGACTCGTCCTTTATTTGTACTTATAGAAGCACTACCAAAAAAGTGGCGGTTTGAAGAAAAACTAGAACATCCCGAGTACACACAAGCCCTTTCAGTTGATTTTCAAGTAAAATTGCAAATCATAGTTTGACAGCCAAGGCGTACTCTCAACAGATAATGCAAAAAACAAATTTCTCATTATCAAAAGACCCATAAAAACACTACTATCAAGCTTCCTTTTCTACATATTTAGATCAATGCAATAGGAACTGTGAGACAGGTAAAAAATTTATGTAAGGTACTATTTGCACATGCAATTTAAGCAACAACAAAGATGAATACCTACGTTCGCTCACGAGCTCTATATCTAGCATGGAAATCAGCCGGAATGCATCGAACGTCAATAACTGATATATCACCTTCATTTCTCTGACATGGAAACAAACAAACCATTCACGATTTGGTACACAACACATATATACTTCCATGCATTCAAGCTGGACTATGTTTTCTTGTTAATTTAAAAAATAATAATTAAAAAAAGAAAAGGAAAGGAAAGACTGCAAAAAAATAAGATTCAAATATTACAAATTAAGATGAGCATGCTCTTCTCAAAGGTTTAACTTGCAAACAACAATCATCTAGCAACTATAGAAAAGCAATCAGTCAGATGACTATTTGACGTGTGACATTGGGCCTCAGCAACTTGTCCTTTCGATCACAAAGCCGACAGGAACAATAAAATCCATTAGCATGAGCTGTATGCCCATGGAAACAGGTCACAGCATAGCAAATATTACTGCCAAATCTTTTCCTTTTCTTGAGAGACAGTGAAGAGGGCTTTGAATAAGACAAAGAGTTGGGGACAACGAGAAAAAGAGGGAGAAAAGAAATAACAGATACGGTCAGAAAGCTCCAATTATAGAGTTCACACTCACTTCAAAAGGATCCTCAACTATTTCCTAGCGCCAAAAGATGATGGCTAAATGTGAAAAGTCGACTAACTACAGGTGACTGCTATAGTGATCATGGGGAACTGACAAGATGAGGACCTACAAAAAAGGGGAGAAAAAAAAGGAAGAAGACCTGCAAAAAATGATTCACAGCTCGCTTAACCACTTGAGGTTCATGAGGTGCCAACTGCATTAAACAAAAAGAAAACATCGTAAGGCCCAAACCTCAATCGATATAATTCAAATGAAATGTTGATAAATTGCCAAAAGAAGATTTACGAAAACCATGGCCTGGTGTTTAGAATATACAGATGACATTTTCTTAAGTATACAACAACCGATATGATGCAGGACTTCTCGACCAAGTCCCTCAACAAGATTATCACTGTATGCTGTATATCACAGGATAAAACTTAAACCACTCAGTCCGAAAGAAAATGTCTTTATGGGAAAGACGGCATACCACTTCACCAGGCTTTCTTTTGCTAATTCGTTCCACGTCTACATGGCAAACATTGGACAGAGCGTGAACTCCTGCATCCTACAGATAGAGAACGATCGAGAACGATTGAAAACGGAGGACATGCGACACGCAAAACGCATCTATCTGATAAAGATGTGAACACAAAGCAAGAAGAAAATAACTCACGGTTCTACTGGAACAAAGGACCGAAACTGGCTGACCAATGAACTTATGAAAAGCCTCCTAATGAGAATGTCCAAGTCAGTCAATCAAGAAAGCATAGATTTCCCACGAAAGCACATAAGAAAAAGAGAACGAAGCATATGCTCCGAAGCAAGCAAGACGTAGAAGGACCTCGAGAACGCCGACAACTGTTCGGCAATTCGGCTGCTGCTGCGACCCCGAGAAGCGAGTCCCGATGTACTCAATTGCTACCAAGTAGCGCTGTGCTCGAGGGTTCTGGTTCATGGGCCGACTCGCAACGCCTGATTCCGGCGGCTGCTGCGATTCTTCCTCTTCTTCTGCTTCTCCTTCGTCGCTGCAGCACTCGCTCTTCGCTATTTTGGACGGTCTCTCCGAACTCTCGAAGGCGCAGTCGCGCGGGGATTTCGGATTTTCCGTCATTTTCTCATCGACGATGATCTCTCGCTCTTCCCCCCCGGCGACCGAACAGCGGCGACGCCGATGGGGTTCTGCTTTGGGGTTTTTCCCCGGGCAGGAGACTGTTTGGGCAGAGGGTCTAACTTACGCCTGTCCCCGGCGTGGTTTAATGAACCGAAACGAAGCCAAGACAACGTCGGCCCTTGTCCCGAATGGGTTTATCCATGTCGACCAAACAGCAACCCAGAGATCCACATGGCTCCGAGCGGATCCGATAAGACTCTCCTTCACCAAATTACGACAGCAAAATCCTCGATAAAGATTCGAAGGCTGACAGTCTCTTCAAGAGATAATCAATAAACTTGACAACTCAATTTCTCTTTTGCTTTGAATTTAAGAATGAACGAAATCAGTGACTCATATTACCGATCATAGTCCATACCTCTTACATTACTGAAAATTAATAACTACATAGGGGTAAAAACATAAATATTCCCCGAGCTTTGATTTAATATGTAATATTATCCTTAAATTTTTAATTTATAAAATGTGATCCGAAATTTGACTTAATATATAATATCGTCCCTAAATTTTTAATTTATTCAATATGGTCATTGAACTATTTGTAAATATTTAGTATAATCCCTAGACTATATAAAAATTTTTAAAAATTTATGGATCATTTTGAATATTAGACCGAAATTTATGAACTACATTAGATAAATTAAAATTTCACACATGACATTTCACATTGAACCAAAGTTCTTGATTATAATAAACAAATTAAAAATTCAAAGACGAATTCAAACGTTGGACGAAAGTTCACAAATCATTTATATCATTTTCCCTAAATACAAATACACCTAAGTTTATTTGTTTAATATAATAAAAGAATCACTTGACAATCATAGATATACATAGGAAAACTCGCTAGTGATTAGCATGAATGAGTTAGTGCATTAAAAGTTGAAAACGAATTTGAGAAATTACCATCACCGAAATATTCCAATTGTTTACAACTTTGACTGATCATGGATAAGTTGGAATGGAGAGATTAATAGTATATGAAGAGCGGAGACACGTACTTGCATTATCGACGTACTAGAATACTAAATATGGATGATGTAGATATGGGGTACGATATTTTAATACAAGGAAATTGCCTATAAAAGCTTGAACATCTCCAGCAAAATTTCACTCTTAGTCATACACAACGTTGTGCCCTATGTAAGTTCCTCCTAAGCGTAGACATCCCAGCTTGTATATATTCAGAAACAAAGATATCAGCCAAAAATACAGATCTAATTAATTTGCACAAATTTCAAAACCCAACCATTACAATTAGAGACGCCCACAATATCTCAAATCTGCCACTAACTGATGAACAATCCTCATACCAAAGGATCCTGCTTGAACTGGGGGCTGCTTTTATCTTTCTCGGGACTCGTGTAACAACGGGATTGGACCACGGAGGACGACGGAGACTGGCGGTCCGGCGAGGGACGCGGGTATTCAGAGAGCATCTGAACCACCTCTCTCATGGTGGGCCGCTCGACGCTGTTGTCTTGGACGCAGAGCATGGCGATGAAGAACAGGTGCGTGGCTTCGTCCTTGGGCACCGCCTTCAGCTTGGGATCGACGATGCGAGTGACCTCCTCCTTGCGGCAGCCGGTCGTCTTCTTGCTCCACTGCACGATGTCCACGCCTTCCCCGAAATCACCCACCGGGCGCCGGCCCGCCAAGAGCTCCAGCAACACCACGCCAAAGCTGTAAACATCGCTCTTCTCGTCCACCCTCAATGTGTACGCATACTCTGCAAAGAAACAAAGGGACAACCAAGATGCACGGTCAGTCCTCTTAATACAAATGCACGAAGCTTCAGGTACGTGAACGGGGATGGTCAATTGCATGTTCTTAAGCAATGAGCCTCCAAGATGACAGTGGGAATCGGCGCGATTCATTTGACGTGCAAAACGAACGGTAAGACAAGAGAGAGTAGGAGAAACACTTTACACGTAAGCATAAAGCAAAAGATAGGCGGGTGGTGGGGGGCAGGCAATCTCCAGACGTTTCTTGGCATCAATGGATGTGTGATTGTCTGATTGCTTTTTGCGAAACTCAAAGCCACGGTAACGTTAGTAGTCGTCAGAGAGAGAGAGACCCTTCAACTCGACTCAGACTATCGAGGAGTATGCGGAGAGAAAGAGAGAGAGAGTTGGGCCCCGCTGCATACTGGTGGCTCTGAATTTAGAAGGATCTGGGTTTCAAAGACAAGGCTGCTCTGCTCTGCTCGGGTGTGATTACCCAAAAAATTCCAAAGTACTGGACTGGGACTGGACCACTAGTCCCTGAGCGTTGTTATGCTTGTTTACGTAAGTAGCACGAATCACGGGTTCTCTTAGATCATAATGGCATTGATGTGACGTGTGATTTCTGATACTTTCGTAAGTGGAGAATCACAATTCAAATCGCCTCAACAAATGGCTTCTAGCAGTTTGTCTAAAAATGCGCAGATGTTCATGTTCTGCTCGACCGAATTCGAGTCAGTTTAAGCTCACCTAATCTCAGTGATTTAGGACCCGAAATGACCCCTCAGTGAACATCTTTCTCTAATGGATTTGCCCATCCGACTTGACGGGGCCATCTGCTTCAGCATTGACCCCTTTGCACGACAATCCGTTGGCCGAGGTTTCATAGATGACCCACAAAAAGTCTGAGGGTCTGACTTCGCTCGCGTTTAACTAACTCAACCGACAATGTCTCCTAGTAGATGCTGTGTTGTGTAGGTTTAACAGAAATGGGAATTATGATGCGATGCAAGGGGTTGTTAATTTGAGTGTTACGTACCAGGAGCAATGTAGCCATATGACCCTGCTATTGCAGACATGCATTCGGATGCGCCTCCATCCACCAAGTATTTTGCTAGGCCGAAATCCGCGACGTGCGCCTCAAAGCTCGAATTGAGGAGAATGTTGTTCGACTTCACGTCTCGGTGTACGATCAACGGGGAACAATCATGGTGAAGATAGCACAAGCCTTTAGCAGCTTCAATGGCGATTTTGTACCTTAAATTCCACCCCAGGAATGTGCCTTTCTTTCCATGTAATGCCTCCCCTAGGCTTCCATTTCTCATGTACTCATAAACCAATAGATTGGCTTCCTTGTTCGAACAGAACGCTAGCAACCTCACTATGTTTCTGTGCCGAATGTTGCCTAGCGTTTGAATTTCCGCTCTGAACCCGTGATCGTGGCTGTGGTTGCCAAAGCCCAAAAGCTTCTTCACGGCGATTTCAACCCCATTTGGCATTTTGCCATGATACACAATCCCAGCTCCTCCTCTCCCTATCACATTGCCGTCCTTCACACATTCAAGGATGTCGGAAACGGTAAAATCCAGCTTCTGGAATGCTGTCATCTTCCATGAGCCAGAACTGCTTCTTTTGAATGACTTGGCCTTCAATATGGCGGCAAGAGCAAATGCCAGAGAGCACATCAAAAGCCCAAGGGCAAAAATCAACTTGAAACGTGTAGTGCTGTTGCTGGGCTTGCTCGGGACAGTGGTGAAATTGCAAGGATTGTTTATGAGAGAACCACAAAGCAGGGGATTGCCAGCAAAAGAAGAGGCATTGAAGAAAGCAAATTGTCCCGACTCTGGAAGTTTACCAGAGAAATCATTGAAGGAGAAATCTGCTGTTGTTAGGCTCTTCATGTTACCAATTGCTTTTGGTATCGTTTGGCTCAGGTGGTTTCGCGATACATTCAAGTAATTGAGGATGTGGATGTTAGAGATATCAGGTGGAATGAAGCCAGAAAGGTTGTTTTGGCTCAAATCAAGGAAAGTGAGATGGTTACAATTTCCAATATCTGGTGGAATCTCACCTGAGAGCATGTTCTGGCTGAGATCAAGCTTCAGCACTTGATGCAGCTCACCAATGGAAGAAGGAATTGGACCTGAAAACTGGTTTCCGCTGAGCAGAAGGATCTGGATGGAGGAGTAATTGGCCAGTGAAAATGGTAAAGCGCCCGAAAGTTGGTTGTTCGATAGGTTGAGCTGGCCCAACAAGGCAGGCTTTGACGAGCTATTGCCGTTTTCTGACAATGTTCCTGATAAGTAGTTACTTTGCAGCTCCATCAGTTTCAGCTGAGGCAGATAGATGAAGCCGCTAGGAATGCTTCCGTTCAGGTAATTTTGTCCCAACCTCACCCTGACCAGGCTGGAACATGTTCCTAGACCTTCCGGGATAGGCCCGAAGAGATAGTTCTTCAAGAGAATCAATATCTCAAGTTGATTCGATGAGCACAATTCTGGAGGGATTGTGCCGGTTAATTTGTTGGATGACAGATCGAGCAGTTGAAGCTTTCCATTTCGGCCAAGATTTTCTGGAATTGTACCTGTGAAGTTGTTCATCCACAGGGCAAGCGTTTCCAGGTCTGGTAAATCAGCAACATAGTCAGGAACCGACCCGTGCAATCTGTTCATGAAGAGGTTGAAAAGCTTTAGCCTTTTGAGATTGACAAGCTCGAACGGGATCTCTCCAGTAAGCGCATTATCGGAGAGGTCGAGATTCACCAAGTTCGTCAAGTTCCCCAGCTGCCTGGGGATTGGACCAGACAGGAGATTGATGTGCAAATACAACGTATCGAGCTCCTTCAAATTCCCCAATTCCCTTGGTATCGGACCATCCAATTCACAGGAGGAAATATCCATGTGAACTAGATTTATGAGTTTCCCAAACTCCTTGGGAATCCCACCTTCGAAGGCGTTGTAGTAGCCTAAGTAGATCTCTTTTAGATTGGTGAGATTGCCCAGCTCAACTGGAATAACTCCTTTTAGATCATTTCCCGCAAGAGAGAGGAACTCCAACCCCACTAAATCCCCATAAGCCTCTGGAATTCTTCCATGAAAGTAGTTGCCCCCCAGATTCAAGTGCTTAAGTTTCTTCAGGCTGAGAATTCCAAGGGGAAGGAGAGCAGTGAGGTTGTTGTTGTAAGCATCAAAAACTTCCAAGTTCACTATACTTGAGTAGTTCCAGTCCAAGCTGCCACTGAACTGGTTGTTTGAGATGTTGAGAAACTGGAGATTACTCAAGTTTGCAACCGTGATAGTACCCGTAAAGTTATTTCCAGCGAGAGAGAGCTCGACCAGGCAATCCAATCTTAATATGACAGGTAAAACTGTGCCATACAGATTTAAGTCTGTCAAGTCGACCGACACAACACGTCCCCTGGAGCATCTAATTCCAGCCCACGAGCAAACTGAGGTTGGGTTCGAGGCATTCCAACTGCTTAGAGTCGGTTCTGCATACTCAAATCCCTCTTTCAGTTCAAGTAAGGCATCGAAATCACCAACCGGATAGGACGAGCAAGTCCGAGACAGAAAAAGAGTGGCCAAAACAAAGAGCGGGAACATGCTGAATTCCTCAGGAAACTCTTTTCAAGAAAGCAAAGCCTGGAAACACTCAAAGCGAAGAGAAGAGGATTTAAGGGGTAAGCCGATAACGATATCTTTAGCAATGGTAGAAAGAGGGAGGGGAACGAGGGAAACTTCAAGTGTGTATGGGGTTAAAGGAGGAGGCATCTTCAAGAAAAGAGACTTCATGTACAAGCATGAAGCCGATCCTCACCTTTCTTTTTCCTCTGCTTTTCCTTTATTTGCCTCTGTGAGGAGAAGAAGAAGAGAGAAGATTGATGCTCTCCTAAAAAATGGTCTGCTTCTTTAGGCAAAGGCAAAAGAGATATAAAGAAGGAGAAGCTGCAAAAGAAGAAGCTATGAAGGGTCCATGAAAATAATGAAAATATAATAAGGCCGTTGGCTAACAGAAATTTAAAGTTCTGATTTAGGGGAGGAAAAGTAAAAGTTGATATCCTTCCTTTTATTTGTTTTTACCAAAATGCCATCAAACTTTAACAAAACTAAGGCCCCTCTCTTTAGTACTTTGAAAGGGAGATGATAGAATTGCACTTTCAGTCATTTGGGTTTTGGCCAAGGTGTCATAATGCTTCAGTTAAATCACTAATCTGTACCCACTTCTTCTACTGTTAGTTGAATTGGCATTTGATCTTTAAAGAGAAAAGCAGATCACCAATCAGATGCAAAGTGAGTTTGCTCTGATGTGAAAAGAGACTAATTTTGAAGGCGCAGCAGACTTCATTTGTTAAAGAGGTAGTTCAGATGATCTGTAACACAAGAAAGGCATGATTTTGAAAAAAGAAGAAGGAATTGGACTGGATAAAGCAACCGATGTTTACACTGTCTAACGAAGAACACTGGTCCTGCGGCGGAATGATGATGGGCAGCATTAATAGAACAGTATGTCAAGTGTCTCAAAATCCCCTCATTCTTTATCTGTGTGGCTGCACGGCTCAACGTGTTTGCACTTTAAGAATATGTCTCCATAGATGGATTTTTGTTCTAACTAGCAGAGAAGACCCAGACTTAATGATCTGCCTGCGCGCAACCACTCATTTGGCTCTACGGTTACTGGAAACTTGTGCCCGCAACAAACAGTTGGAAGTGTAAGAAGTAAAAGACCGTGATAATTGTAAAATCATTACATGGTTTTGAATGATCAAAATACAATTATGATGCAAAAGATGGGGGGCGCGAAAAGGAGGGGGAGCCAGCGTGCTTTATTTTTCCTCCAGCTTTATTTTTCCCTTCTTCGTTGCCCCACATAGCTGGGACCAACTCTCACTGTGATGAGCATCCATTTAAGCTTTAACAAAAGAAGGGAATAGTCTTAAAGAGAGGGCTGAGAAAAGTAAAAGCAGAGAGAGAGAGAGAGAGAGAGGCATTTGCTTTTGTTCTTCCACTTCAAAAGAAAGCGAAGAATAATCCACGACCCCTCTCTCTTCACATGGAAAAGAGTGCTCCTGTATTAACTTGGGAACTCCATGAACCTCTTTAAATCAAGAAGAATATAAATCCATGACCACCTCGTGCATGGGAAAGAGTGCTCTTTTATTAACATATGAAAACTCTCTCTCTCTCTCTCTCTCTCTCTCTCTCTCTCTCTCTCTCTCTCATATTATGAAACTTTGGGCAAAATCCAATGGGCATGGGATGGTCCAATTGAGGTGTCCCTGTCCTTATTGATGGCGAAGTCTGCCCTTCCGAAGGGTCACTGTCTCACTCTGTTGCTAGACTCTCTTGTATCGTGGGTGCGGAACACTCTGTTCTGGACTCTCAAGGCATACGCCCAGGGTGGCGAGCACAGTGGAAAAGACGATGGAACTTCTTGTCGTATCAACTCGAACGTCTTTGATAACCATTCAAATCAAATCATGGGCCTCAACTATCCAATGCTTTAGATCTTGGTGGAGTCAGCGAATTCATGAAGAGAGTGACAGGACCGATAGCTGCTAAGATATCGTAATGCAATCCATATGCATAGGACAAAACATGATTAAGACAGTTGATTCTGCATAAATCTGGTATGGCAGTGAATGAGACTCATACTAGACATTTGCTTTTTATACATGTTAGTGGTTTAGTATGCAAAATTTCAAATCGACTTGATTTCGACACACATGCGAACAGCAAGCCGCCCCAGTGGCATCTTTTGAATTTACTTTTATAAGCGTACCATTCTAGTGGAGTAGAACTAGAGATTACTGTTCCTTCGGCCGTACTCATGATTCACTAAAAGACACATTGACATTATAGGATATAAAGAAGATCCGAGGGGCATCACCAACGACATAACGTCACAAGAAAGCAATGAGAAGTGATGACATTTCCGCTTTTTCATTGGATGAGCATCTGTGCTGCTGATGTGCGTATGGCGTGGTCTGGTCCTTAGAGGGGTCTAATTTTCCAGAGCTAGCTCTAATTACAAGTCTCGTGCCAACACAGATGGCCCAGAAATAGCACATGATAAATGCAGAGGAAGACAACCACGCTCCACTCTACCCATGAAACCATAAAAGAAAAGGAGTACTGATTGAAAAGCACAGCAGCACCTCAACTCAATTATATACCCAACCACTTGAGTCTCGGGATTTATGAATGCTCTGTTTTTGTTTTTCAGCTTCAGGCTTGAGCTGCAGAATCTTAGGGTACAGACAGGGTGTTGATGTAGTCAATTGGTAGGGCGAGTCTAAGAGATGGAAACAGGTTCCGTAGTGGGAGTACCAGCAGACAGTGGCCCTGCATTCATCTCCTGGGAGAATGATATGAAAGTGGTGAGTCAAACAATGAGATGATGATACAAGTGAAATTTGATAAGAACCAAAAGAGTGAGTGGGCACTAACTACGTTGCGCCATTCTCACTCACTTCGAGACTCGGACCCAGCTCCCTAGGCTGCTAGCCTCTCTCTCTATCTGGCCTTCCCACTCCACTGCTTTTAGCAGCCCAAAGACAACACGCACCCGTAAAAAAAGACAGAAAAGAGAAAGGGCAAAAGAAGAAAAAGAAGACTTCCACCACTGCTCATCACCTTTGGGCTCTAGTTATGTATGTCTTTTGCTAGACTTGCTTTTTTTCGTCCAACCCATAATCGACTTAGTGGTCAAAGAATGTGTTCGTCTGTGTGTGAATTAGCCTCACCCGATAATGGTTTGATTTTCCAGCCCCCCAAATATACTTTACTTCACTGTTAGGACCCCACTTCAATTTTGGGCCCCCAACTTTTCTAATATATGTGGGCAAAAGGATATTTCATAAAACTCGAGTTTTACCTAGTTAAGATGGCTTTCTCATCATAAAAGAATCAATCGAGGTATGGACAAGTGTGGTGTCTAATCAAAGGCAAATCTATAAAATTTTCCATAATTAATAAAAGTCTAAAGTTATTAATAAATTTTTTAATATTGGTGGTACGAAATATCGCCGATAAGTTGATTGTTAGGCAACCTTGTTAGGAAACTATTACCAACTTTCAAATGAATTAATAAATTATCAATTTCTCTAAAGTTTTACGGTGTCATTAGTGAATTGCCAACATCAATAATAAATTTACCAAAATTCCAGTTAGTTAGTAGCTTCTCGGCTTCTTTAAAATGTTATAAGCGTAGTCAATAACACATGAACCCTACAAAGAATTTACCAATATACCAATTAATTAGTAAATCTCTAGCTCCTTCGATTATAACAAGTGTTGCTAGTGAGATAACAACACTGCTGGTAAATCAACAAGTTTCTTGAAGTTTTAACAAAATACCAACCCACGAGGAATATACCAACATTCCATTAGGTTAGTAAGTTACCGATTTCTTTGAAATTTTACAAGTACTATTAAGTAAACTACAAACTCCATAAATAATTTACCAACATTTTCAAAAGATAGTAAATTTGCAACTTTGAATTTTAGTAAATGTGCTTTGTAAAAGACCAACCCTATAATGAATTTACCAACATCCGAAAAGTTTAGTAAAATTACCAACTTCTTTTACATTATAAAGTGTTGAGAGTAAATTACCATCCCTACTAGACAGAAAAAATAAAAACTCCACCCTTTAAAGAATTTAGGAACATCCCAATAAATAATTATGTATCAATTATGCGCTTTAGGAAAATACTATATTGCTATATTATTCTATAATATATAAGTATATCTACATGAAAGAACCGATATTATATTAGAAAATAACATGTTGCAGTTGCAATACATATTCTATATTACTTGAAAATTTCTCTTTTGGAATTTGATCAATTTATAATTCTAAGAATAATTAATTATTTCCGTAGTGTGCACTTGTATTATGCGCACTATGCGTTCGTGCAAAGTTGAACACGCGTGACTAATAGAGTGTTAGGCTTAGATAGAAGGAAAGTTTATTCATTTCCTTGTGATCCTAATTGAAGCCTTGTTTGGAGCATTCTAGGAGTAGGATAAATGCATCAAACCGATGTGATAGAGTGCTCTGTTAATATGACTAGGAGAGGTGAACTAGTCGAAGTGCGCAAAAACTAGCTTGAAAGCCATGTGATCTTCAAATAAAAAGAAGTTGAATGAGTAGACATGTATTAAGATAAAAATAATCAAATTTTAGAGTGAATTTGTGAGTTGAGAGAATGGACGAAGTATGGAAACTACCTATTAGTTAACTTTACTAAATTAGATAACCTGTCCATTCCATTTTTCCCGATTTCAGAAAGAATAATAAGTGAGATAAAAGGATGATTTGACTCGATAATGCAAATGATAAAAGAGACATAGACACGAACAAAGAGCATGATATTGTGAAATTGTCAATAGATCCTAAATCATGGGGCATATTTGGATAGAATTCTACTTTTTCTCCCAGCATGTTTGGATAAAGTTACTTTCTCCATAATTTACATATCGTAATGAGCTCATTTTTGGTTTTTTTTAATCTCATAACATCTTGAACTTTCACAATATATGAATGTTACATGTACAACCATGTCTATATTTTCTTAATTTTTTGAAATTTGGATAATATTTAACTATTGGTAGGACAACAAAGAGCTGCATTTTTACATTTTGAGAAAACAAACAAGCCCTTGAAATTTTTTTGTTGTTGTTGTTGTTGTCTTTGCTTCTTCTTCTTTGCTATTATTATTATTATTATTATTATTATTATTATTATTATTATTAAGTTTTTAGTTTTGGAAAGAAAAAACAAATAAATTCATTATAACGTTGGAAATATGCTAATTATACTTTTAAAATTTCATTTTTTTTTTGTTATTTACTAGATGAAAAATTCCTTACAGAGGCTTATAAAATTCGAAAGAAACCGATAACATACTATTTTATGGAGATGTTGGTAAATTCCTAATATATAAACAAATGCAAGGGAAAGCATCAAAGCTTATTAAGCTCAAGCTCAAACTCATTCCTAACTTGATTGCAACAAAGTGTAGCTCGAATATTTCGTTTTTCAGTTCAAGTCAAGCTCAAATGAAATACTAAATACTCGTTGAACTCTAGTAAATTAATTTTTGAATATCAAGTATGTGAGTAGACTTAGCTTGAATTTGGTACTATATATGCTTTGACTAGGCTTGATTGCATCCCTATCAAAGATGGACGCATAAAAGTAAGATAAGAGTATATATTGAGCGTAGAAGTGGGAAACACCTCGGATTGATTTGTCTTGGAACTCAATGAATTCTCCTGCAACAATTTATTATATTTAAAGCTTGAGATCCACCAAACCATCTTTTGCTCTCTTTTTTATGGCATTGATTTTAAAGTATGAGATCTTTCCTTTCTTAATTCGCATTATGGGGTCAGTATATCTTTCAAGATTTGCATGGGATTTGACGTAATCGGTTCTCCGAAAAAAAAGTAGAATGTATTTCTCAAGAGATTCTCGTGCGGTGCCATGGATTCTTCTGACCTTCTTCTGACACTAAATCTCGTAAACCTGCGAACCTGAAAAAACATCATCAGCGATCAATAAAGATCAAAGACGCTAAAAAAAAAGTTACCGACTGCATGGTTAAGTTTGTCCTCATGTATCTATAAAGCTCGACGCCTCGTTTTGTTCCACATGCATCCTCGTGTTTTCTGCTTGGCAAAAGATAAAATATTGCTTTTGGCATTTTGAGCTTTCCTAGACTAGACATACCCTTTTAACTTGGATCGGACCGGGTTCAAATGTTACTTCCCAAGCACGCGGGTATAAACTACAGATCTGTTCATCAGAAAACAAAACTATATAGTCCTAAACCATTTTTGGACTGCTAGAAAGCTCTCTTATGCAGCTAGATTGCAGCTTATTAGCTATGTCGTTTAGGGTATTGTCAAATACTGGGATAAGAACTTTATACTTCCTAAAAAGATCTTTAAATGTTAGGGCTTTGTTAAGGAAGAGAGACAGCTCTGATGCCGATAGGAGCTAAGCTGATCTCAGATGCTATTTGTTTACCCATAAAAGGAAGGAGGGCCTGGGCTTAAGAAAAATGAGGATTGAAATAAAGTTTGTGTTATGAAGAGTATTTGGCTGACTTTTGCAGAAGCTGGGTCCATCTGGGTTACTTGGTCGTCTGTTTACAAGGCCATGGATTTGCTCATCCTACCTAATGCATATCCTTTCATTTGGAGGATGACTTTAAAGCTCGGCAATGCTGGAAGACCCCATATGGAGCACGTCGTTGGTGACGCAAAATCGACTTTTATCTCCCACGTCGAGTGACATCCTCCTGGTCCACCGCTGAATCCTCGCGTTATCATGCGAAGTTTGATAATGTTATTGAGGGGGACGACGGGCATTTGTCTCCTTCTCGATCTGGGGAGATTTCATTAGATCATACAAGTTACATCAGGTGGTAAGAAGGATAATGACAGGCGGAGGTGGCGAGGGACGTAATAAATGAGGTGTCCCACGGTTGACATTATGAGAATTGACCTTGCAAGGATGGGTGGGGTTCATACATCTTCATCAGCAGAAAGCCATGCAAACGCACAGATGGTGGAATCCAAGTCACCATTGCCCACTTGCTACCCTTCTTCTGCTATGATTGTCATTCATTGCACCCCCCCTTACTTTGCATCTTCGTCTCCAAGGGTATCGATTCCCTCTCTCATTCATTATTTCATGCTTCTTCAATCCATTATTGCTCCTTTTTACCATGTATTGCCGCCAGTGATGGCTTGAAACGAGAGGAAAAAATAGAGCTAAACGACCTTAGTATGAGACCGATGGTAGAATGAACCCTCTTCTTCACTTTGGGCTTGTGAAAACGTCGACTTCCTATCATTTCCACACTCTATATTTTGTTGAGGAGTTCAGATGAGTTGAGGAGAGCGGTATACTCAGAATCCAAGACCACGTTCCTGCACAACTTACATGATTTCACTCACTCTCATGTTAGCTCTAAAAGAGTCCTACTAGATTGATTCGATCTTTGCGATTTATGTGAAATCTCATTCATTGCGTACTATCGAATGACGATACTATGAAGATAAATGACACATTTTTCCTACTCTTTTACGATGGAGAACTTAAAAATCCTTGTAATGTTAATTTAGTTGTACTTATGGTATCTTTTAGGAGTGAGCATGATTCTGAAATAGGACCTAAAACTAAAGAATCGGGCCGACGGGAATCTATCCGATTCTAGTAGGTTCTAGGTTCCAAAAGTTTGGAAACCTATTTCAAAGGGTAAATTCCAAGTTTTTGATAGGTGATAAAACAAGATTTTGTGTTTTTCTAGGTTTATATCTTTGTGCAACTTAACAGCATTTCATGATTTTCAATGACAAGTGTATAATTTGGAACTAATAGTCTCAGCTTCCATTTTATGACCAAGACTTTTACTTTATTGATGTTTCATATTATTTGTGTGTCTACATATAAATTTTAGTCAGTGGATTGTAGCAACAAGTGATGGTCATTAAAAATGATAATTCAATACAATCATTCAATTAATAATATAGGTTTAACTTGGGTAAAACCTGGAACTGACTGTGGAACTTGTGACATGATATGTTCCAAGTTCTAGGATATATAAAATAGGTTTTAAGTTTCAAAAAAAAAAAAAAAGAACCTATTTTAGCAAGTAGGTTTTAGGTTCCAGGTGGACCCTGTACAATACCCGAAATCGCTTACCCGCTAATATCTTTCCATCGATCCAAAGAAAAGAACTATTGGCCGTGTAGGTTCCTCATGACTAGTTTTGATTGGAATCATTAGTGCATGATGGATTGGACCTAAGCAGGAATATTTATTATTTGATCCGTGTCTCGAGAAAGCCCAAATGAATAGGCCCATTTATCATGGGCTCATTTTTTGGGCAGGCCCATTAGGCCCAGTATGCGAACGGCGGTAGCTTGGGGAAAACCTAGAAAGCCAACTCTATTGTTTCACGATCCAACGGACAGTCCCGACGAGAAGATCCATCGCAGCCGTTGACACGAGATTGCAGGCACTTGATAAGCGCCGCATCCCGCGAAACCCTAGTCATTCCGCATCGTTGCAGACTTGCCGTCGGTGCCGCTCAAGGAGAGGAGCAGCCGCTTGCAAGCCGAGGTACTTTGGTTTGTATTCTCTTGCTTAGACGAATAGAGGTTGTGCTCGATAAATTGCCTTATGGCTGGTCGATGTAGGTGGCTTTCCGGAATCGCGAGTGCCTTTTGGCTGCTCAGCTTTGTGTTTTGATGTGTATATGGAGTTCACTTTAGATGGTCGGCAATTATATGTGTCTGGAACCTTTCATGAGTTTTGGCAGATGGTTGTAGGATGCTGACGCTTGCGAGTACAAGTCTTGCAGATATCATGATTCGGGTGTTTGGTGGTTTCTATGTTTATTGCAAGATTAGACTCATGGTTTATGCTTTGGAATGAATTATGAGATGATATGTAGTTATGGGATCCTATTTTGCGAAAAAAGTGTTCTGGATATCAACTTATGTTGTGGAACCCTCTCTTTGGCATGTTGCTGCATCGCCTCTTCCAGCAATGGTTGAAATGACATCCCCCAAAAAAATTAGTCAGTAATCAAGGCTGGAGTCTCAAAGGGGCTCATTTGCCATGACCCTTATCTGGGTTTTTGGAAAGAGATACCATTGAGCCAGAGAATTGGCATAGCTTTATGTCATAGGCCTTTGGTGGGGGCATTTCTTTGCATTTGCTGAGTTGGTGGTGACAGCGTGTGCTGGTGTTCCTTAATTAATGTTTTAAGTATTAGATCCTTCCCTGGTTTTTATTTTTTTTCCCCTTTTGTTGCAAAAGAAAGTTTTTCAATTTACCATATTGTGTTACTTTGACTTTTCTTCTTTCGAAATTTACCAAGACTAGATGCTTTTCATCCCAAGACAAAGCTAATTTGCCCATCTTTATAAATATTTTGGAAATTATGGTACCACAGTTCCTTATCAAGTGTTTAGTGCCCCCCATTCTCCAGGTGAATGAATTATTCGACTAGTGGGCACCCGGTTGGAGCTAAATTTTCTGCACTTTCACCCAAGATTACAGGAGTCTGAGGAGCTATTGATACTTTGTTTTTGAATGCAGACACTGATTATTTTTTGTTCATGTATGACAGGCTTGGAAATTCTTGTTCTGCGAAGTAAAATTGAATTGAGTTTATTACAATTGTTTGAGTTTCTTTGTCGGAAAATGTTAACCTTCTCTTAATGAGTTATGCAGAATTTACCCTTAAGAAGGAAGTATGTCTCATCGTAAGTTTGAACACCCAAGACATGGCTCTTTGGGATTTCTTCCTCGGAAAAGAGCCTCGCGCCACAGAGGAAAAGGTTTTTGATGCTTTTCCCTTATCTGAATGAACAATTTGAAGACCTGTAATTTCTACGGTTCATCCGTTTGTCATGGTTAGAAGTTGTAATCAGTTATACTAAAAAACCTGACTTACTGACACATCAAATGCCACGACATACACTTCTGATGATTGATACACGTAGCTAGAAACCCTTACCTTTCTGTTAAAGTGTTATTTGACACATAACGTAGCAAGTTGCTGATTCACTTTGAGGTATTCTGTGTGATATATGTGATATAGTTCTATATGACATAAGCATGCTCAAGCAGTAACATTTTATTTTGGTGGAAGCAATCTAAATGACTGGCTTGTTGATGTTATCTGCTGTATCCTCTCATGACCACTCTATCATCCTATTCTAAATTGCTTCTCTTCTTCTTATTCTGAATAAAGTTAAATTTCAGTTCATGTTTTTATGTTGCAGTCAAGGCCTTCCTGAAGGATGATGCAACAAAACCATGTAGGTTAACTGCCTTTCTGGGATATAAAGCTGGGATGACTCATATTGTCAGAGAAGTTGAAAAGCCAGGATCCAGTGAGTTTCATGTGTGCCCAATGTAGTGCAAACTATTGATTTAAGTCTATTCATATGGGCATTTATCAGCAGTTTTCCTATCGTATATGTAACTAATCTGCAGTATATCAAGATTTTTTTTTTTTGTGTCAACTTGTTATTATTGTTACCGAGATGTTATAGTTACTTCATGTTGAGAAGTAAACCTTAAAGGTTGGAGGTAATCAGTTTCTGAATTGAGCAAAACTCTTCACCACTTATGTAGTTTACTGCAACTGTGATAATCTTTTGAAAGAAGCTTTTGAGTTAGTTTTTAGCAAAGTTTCCTGATGCCGTTTGTTAATGGATTTATGCAGAACTTCACAAGAAGGAAACATGTGAAGCCGTTACTATGATTGAAACCCCTCCTATGGTTGTGGTTGGTTTGGTTGGCTATGTTAAAACACCTCGTGGGCTCCGCTCTTTGAGCACTGTCTGGGCTCAGCATCTTAGCGAAGAGGTGAAGAGAAGATTCTACAAGAACTGGTGCAAGTCCAAAAAGAAGGCTTTCACCAAGTATACTAAGAAATATGAATCTGAAGATGGGAAAAAGGACATTCAGTCACAATTGGAGAAGATGAAGAAGTACTGCTCTGTTATCCGTGTTTTGGCCCATACCCAGGTGAACATTACTTGCTTCCTTGTTAAACTCGTAATCTTCTCCAATGCAATGCAAAAATTTGTGCATCTGATGGATTTGAATGGCTGCATGTGCCTCATAATATATGATTTGGGAATCTTCCTACTATGGTGGGTTCTCTAATTAACTGATTCTTTCTGATTCTTAATGGTCTGATTATGTAGATAAGAAAAATGAAGGGACTGAAGCAGAAGAAAGCCCATCTCATGGAGATTCAAGTGAATGGTGGGACTGTTGCCCAGAAAGTTGATTATGCTTATGGATTCTTTGAGAAGCAGATTCCAGTGGATGCTGTATTTCAGAAGGATGAGATGATTGACATCATTGGAGTCACCAAGGGTAAGGGCTATGAGGGAGTGGTGACCAGGTGGGGTGTAACTCGCCTTCCTCGTAAGACCCACCGAGGGCTTCGCAAGGTGGCTTGTATTGGGGCCTGGCATCCTGCTAGGGTCTCATTCACAGTTGCCAGGGCTGGTCAGAATGGGTATCATCACCGTACTGAGATGAATAAAAAGGTCTACAAGGTTGGGAAAACGGGTCAGGAGTCTCATTCTGCTATGACTGAATTTGACAGGTTTGTTAGCTTATTTTCTTTGCATTTTTAGAGTCTCACGAGATAGTCAAAGCATGACATTCTTACCAAACATGAGGGAAGTCATCAAACTGGGAGGGATGTGTCTGATGTGGCTTTTTATGTCTTGATTCTAGGACTGAGAAAGACATTACACCTATGGGAGGGTTTCCCCACTATGGTGTGGTGAAGGAAGATTACCTGATGATAAAAGGATGCTGTGTTGGACCCAAGAAGCGTGTTGTCACGTTAAGGCAGTCCTTGTTGAAACAAACTTCTAGAGTGGCCATGGAGGATATCAAACTCAAGTTTATTGATACGTCCTCCAAGTTTGGCCATGGTCGTTTCCAGACAACACAGGAGAAGGCCAGGTTCTTTGGAAGGCTCAAGGCTTGATAGCTATCCAGAACATAGGATCTCTCGTTTGGCCTTTTACTGTTCCGGAGACTATTCAATTCAACCATATAACTTTCTACAGTTTCTTCGACTTATTTTTCTGTTCGAGTTTGCTGTATTCCATCGATTTAGGAGTAGTATTATTGAGGCTTCGAGAATGAGCAATATAATGGAATTCTTGATTCTCTTTAAAGTTCTTTTCCTGTTTAATCAGCTTAGTCTACAGACACGGTCAAGTGAATTGGATGGAATTTTACTTGTTCCAAGTATTTTCATGCGTGATGCAGAAATTGAGAGTTCTTTGTTTTGGGTTCCGACTGTGTACTTCCTCCAAACTTATAGGGGCATCGCATCCTAAAGGTTGGATCCTGCCTGTTGGTGGCGCCATAGCATCCTAAGTCACATGAAGGAAACGTCGCGAACCAGTGTCAATTGTCTGACCTTCATTGATTGGGAAGGAACGTAAGAAGCACGATGCAAGGTCCATAGACTTGGATGAGAGCCTTTCCAGTGATGTGATATCAGCGCAAGAAAAATATGATGCCATGTTCAATCCAACTAAATTATCGCAAGCCCAGCTGGCCTCCCATCTGCGAAAATTCTGATTCAGATGGCATGATGACAGCACGTCAGCATCAATCAGTCATATCCTGTCTGCAAGCTCTACAGTCCCGACGTAACACTCCGATGGGAGAACATGAACCGTGGAATAAGAACAGAGAGAGAGAGAGAGAGAAATAGAGAGGCAAGGCGAGAGCACAGTTACTCGAGTCACATCATGGGGTTTCTGTCCACTCTTTTTACCCCTCGATGATTCAATTTCACGAGACTCCGTCAATGTTCAAGCTAAATGAGTAAGGTTGAATTTAACAAAATATTCCCCGATGGCAGAGAAAAAAATACAAGATGGCTTTGAGAAGGAGACCAAGGTCAGAGAAAAGAGGTAAAGAAATTATTATACTATGGCTCTAGAACCTTTTTCCATTCGGTATAATGTCTGGGAGAGTTTATGCTTTCTGGTAATGTCAAGAGTGATGATGAGGAATGGGTCCCCTTCGGCCTTTATGAAAATGTCTTACATGCCAAAGAGGAATCACCATATTTTCACTATGATGACCTCCACCACCTCACGACATTGATTATGTGTGCTTGTATAGATTCAGTCTTTCGTCTGCCAAAATCACAGCACATGTGCCTATTGCTTTCGGCTCCAGCTGCTTAAATCTCGTTTCTTTGATTTTGTAGTTATTTTCTTAGTTTTTTTTCTTTTCATTTTGGTGTATTGGACCAGGCAGGCTTTATGTCTTTACCAGACATTGTGATTGCCTTGTTGACGAAAGTCCTTAATTCATGGCACTTCCGAATGGTCTCTCTCTCTCTCTCTCTCTCTCTCTCTCTCTCTCTCTCTCTCTCATATCTTTTTCAGCTTTCATGCAAGTCACTATAGTATAGCCTTTACCCCAGGACGTTATTCTATATCAAGAATATTCTTTTCTTGATGGTAACTCTCCTTTTCTTGCATGACAAATCGAGATTTCATTCCAGCTTCAACGCATTGGAAAGTAAGAAAAATTTGATTTAAGATAATACAGATAGCACCAGTGTTAGTCACAAAAGCAAATACATGCATATTGGAATCTCTTTTGTCATGGCAACTAGTAGGTTTCTTTCTTTTCTTCAATTATAATGTATCTCATCAAACTCTCAAATCAATCTAAATTTTGGGGAAATAACTACTCAAAGTCACTATGACAAAGTATAAATTATCTTGGCAAAACACTAGGAACTTACTTTATCCTACTATTGAAGGAAAATGAAAGTAGTCCCTTTTGGTCAATTTATTAGATAATTACACGTTAGAAACACTTTGACAGTAATTGTAGGAAGGTTGATTAACTGCATTTTCATGATATTCTCCTTTTGGCAAACCAAAATTCAGTTTTCAGATATCGATGCAAGAAGTAGTTCGTGTCACATGTTATCTTATGAATAATCAGTACATTTTCTAGTTTATTGTCTATCCTGAGAATTCTATACCATACTCTTGTAAGGGGACTTGGTCCAAAGTCATTGCCTAGCATGTTCTTCTCCCATATTATAAATGTCCATACTATCATCTGACCAGAAATGTCTCTGATTCTTTCATGTTCATGGCTCTAAAATTACCTTTTCTTTTCTGCACATAAATAAGCCCATTGTGGAGCAGATTTTGCTCTCTTTCTTTTCAGGTTATGTTCCGTCTAGCAGCTTTTCTCTTTTTCTATCTTTCTTTCTTTATTTGGTAGGGAATAATCATGGAGTTGTGGTTGGACATTGCTACCATACATTATTACCATAAAGTGGGTATGTTGGATATAGATTTCATTGCACATTATTGCCATCATGCAGTCATTTAAGCCAAGAAGTTAACCTCTAATTAAGCTTATCCACAAAAGCCATGTGTATTTCAACTCTATAATCATGTCAAAGGGTGTTTAATGAGTGTGATTAAGAAATCTAAAACAATCTCACCCTCCCAACCAAGAGAAATTTGGATAAGTGGCTTGGTGACTTGATGTAAGAGTTGGGACCTTGGAGCATTTTCTGAAACCAGAAGAACCAGAGACGCTGCTCAAGAAGCACTTCTTTTGGACTCCCCAGACAGGAAGGCCCATTCCTTGTCCACTTGTTTTGAGTCTCCAACCCTGACAAGGTATAGTATCCATTAAGTTAAGCATCAAAGAACATGCAACATCACAACATAACAGAGGAAGAAAAGGGAAAGTACTATTATTTAACTTTGTCTTTACTTTTCCTACTTGGGTATAAAGGTAGCTTAGAAGATTGCGCTCTAGACATCGCCGTTCAGAAGTCGTGTCTTGGTTTGGGATGGCTTCATAGAAACTCAAGCTTTTCGGACCAGAAGCCTAGTAAGGATGCTCCTACTTCCCAATCATTTTCAGGATCCAGACAGGATCTTTTAAGGCCACATCCAGACAAGGTTAGTTGATACATGTATATCATCGTAGGTCATTACCAGACATTGGTGTTTTACTGATAGAGAAACCGAGGACACGGCTGCTAAAACTGAGGTAAGCTATTTTTCCTCAATCTGGGATACTAGTCTATGAGTATCTACCTTAAAATGCATAAGTTTTGATGAAGTGCCGTCTGAGCGCACTTTTCTGCGAAACCAGTCATTTAGTTCCAAACCTGGTGAAATACTCGTGGTAGCGGTGTTTGAAATGATGTGCTGTCATATTTGGCTTTTCTTTTTAGTTCACTTCAAGTTTGGGTAGTCTTTCTGTTAAAGTAAATTCACTTCATATAAGGAAGTCATGTAATGAGTTTTGTCTTGCCTCATTAGCCACCCTTCTTCTTCCTGAACCACCTCAATAAGCGCAAGTCAACTAGCTTCGGCAATATAGGCCGTGTCTCTGTTAAATACTAAATCTAGGTTATTTGGGAAATCCATCTGAATTCCTTGTCAAAATATCCATGCCGCATTTATGGAGATGGATCATCGTAGTCTTCTCCTTTCTTTTCGCTCTTTCGAGGTTCATTTACAGTTCAGCATTCTTCACCTTCTTTCATACCTTTCTAAGCGATTGTTTAATACGTTATCAATTCAAATAGCTTTTAGTGGAGAGCATGTGATAGTAGTTCGAATTTCAAAGAATTTTGAGTTCGCAGCATGCCTTCGCACTTGTGGGATGATCCGTGATGTTGTTATCATGCTTAAATCTTTGTGCAGGGATAAGAACTTAGCAGATAGAGTTTTCAGAGGATTCAGTTGATAGAGCTATCTGGACTTATCGAGAGATGAACACGATCATTGGAAACAATTAAAATCGCCTCTTAGTCTGGAAAAAAAGACCTTCATAAACTGCCAAGAAAGAAGAATCGAGAAAAAGCGAACTTTTCCTGGACAACCATGAATGGATTTGATTCTGAAAGACCAAAGCCATGGAACATATATACCAATTCAGATCCGAGCTCATCCCAAGCAACACTAGATAGGGAAACTCCATGGAAAAGCTTTGGAGCATCAATGAATGCCATATCTTTTGGATTTGTTGCCACAGCAATTTTGATATCCTTGTTCCTCATTATGGCTATCTTTGAACATCTGTTCAGACCCAGTCCCTCATTCACTTCACCTGAACCCATGAACAGCAGTTCTCTGGAAGCAGGAGAGACAGAGAAGCTTCGCAATCCGCAGCTAGTAAGTTTCACCTTCATTTTATCCATAAAATTCCCTTTATATTGTCTTTTACAATCTATTGGACTAGCAAGACCTTTTTAAGATCCATTACAGGGATCTTGTGAATTCACAGTTCGAGTTTCACCCTTTTGATGCCAAATTGGGAAAAGAGCTTCTCGTTGAACTCACTCATAGAAGAATATAATCACAAAAATCAGCCTTAGATACTTCATTTCTGCATTTAGCTTCTGTTTATCCTTCCTCATGTGGGCATTAGTTCATTCATACCCATTGAAGAGTCAGTCAAAAAGGGGAAGCTAACGCGACTCGCCTGGACAAGCTAACGTGGCCTCTGGGATAAAGCCTTATTTGCTAAATATCGCTACTGGAAGAGAACCGTAAGAGGACGCGTAGAAGACGATGAGAAAAGAAACAAGACCTCATGTACCATGTTGACCTTTCTAAAACTGATCAAGATTTTCATTTTGTAAAACAGGTGTCTACGTACTATGCTTCAGAAATCCCGGTGCTGATGCCGGCGCAGCACTGTCCTACCTACATTGCTCAACCTGCTCCTCTCCCCTGTCCAAGAGAAGGATTTTATCGGCCTTATAATGAAGACAAATTTTCTTTTTGAGTATGTAGTTCCCGCAATGAGAGCCATCACTGAATCTGCTTGTATATTGATAAGGGCATGAGATCCTCATTTGTGAACCGCATCTCACTTTACAACACCCCTCGCAACAAAAAAGAAACGAGATAAATGAGTAGTTTAGGCTTATGGAGACGAATAGGAGCTGCGAGGGAAGTTCGGGTTCAGTTTTCATTCTACAATGTACGATATAATGCATTAATGAAAATGAGTGTGGAGCTTGATAAGATCTAAGAGACCCGTGACTTAAAAGCATGAATTCAGTATTGGAAAAGGGAAGCTTCCCCAGGTGAATTAGTCCATCTCTAAGTGACGACAAATGGAGCGCTACTACTCAACCTTGATCAAGTCTTAATTCTGCACCAAAATGTTGTTTGCTACCGTTCCATGGCAGACAGAGTTATGGAAAAAAAATGGAAACAGATGTACCGAAACGCTGTGCCTCTCACTCACTTGAATGTCATACATTCACCGTGTAAATGAGCATTAACAACCCTGCCGGAATAGTAGTACGTGGGCAATTATTGCCTGACCTAAAAAACAGAGAATGAAGTTCACGAAGAAAGAACTGAACTGAACTAGTGAGGAGATGGGAGTACGAGGCTGCAGGTTCTCATCTTCAACCTTCGGCAATCTCACTTGGGTGTTCTCAGTATATGTAATAGAAAGCAGAAAAAGGAACAAGAATGGTTACACCACATGAATTGCGTGCTTGTGCCTTGATGATCCTAGAAGGAAGATGTGAATTGTTAATGACAATAGCATCAGCTAGTAACAATAGTCCGGGGGATTACAAAAAAGTGGCCATACATTAATACCCCAGACCAAAAAAGAGCCTGCAGTATGTTGAGATTCATGGAATTTCAACTTTCTTCTTAATTATGTGAATTGCTTTTCTCTCTCTGCAGAAATGGACTTAAGAATTACTGCATCATCCTACGAAGCTGGGGTGTTACATGAATGCTGATTGGGAAAAGAAATCGCATGCCTTAGCTTTACTCATTTAGATAAAAAGATATTACTTGTAATGTACGAACAAGGACACAGCCCACCCAGCAGAGAAATTTCCAAGCCCAAAAACTTTTCTACGCGTAATTTACCTTCCGCTCTGCCTCAATTCAGCTATTTGCTTTGGCAGTTTAAATTTTCGGAGCGTGCTACAACTGCTGTTTGCACCACTTCAAGTGGATTCCATTGTCTGCTTAAGACTGGATGAGCACTGCTAGTGATCCTCGAGTGTTTCTTCATCTGGTCTGCTTAAGACTGGATGAGAACTGCTAGTGGTCCTCGAGTATTTCTTCATCTGGTAATACGACAGTCAGCAATGAATACTTCACCCGGAGAGAGATCCTTCCCTTCTCAACCATGAGCCTCGCCCCAGAAACAACCCAATAGCCAGGAGACTCTTCTGGCCCTCTTGTCATCTCTGTAGTGTCAACCAGCTTTAGAAGCTTGGGTGCTTGAACAGGCACTGGCGGTCCACCAGGGTAAACAGCAGAGTTTATATTCACCTCTGCAGGCCTGGGCGGTGGTCTCTGAACTGTGGAGAAGTGATGACTTATTAGTGTTGATATGAGTCCCGACTTGGCTGCTAATCCGGGAGATCCATCCCACTCTGGACGCTTCACTACAGCGGCACCCAACGTGGTGGCAAAGCGGAGTCGTAAGAAAAGAACGTTTTTCATCCCATAGTTCTCTACCTGCAATTGGGCACCAGTGACAATGGAAAGATCCTCATCAGACTCAACAGGTGCAGTGCAGACATGGGAGAAGTTCTTCCACTGGACTTTCTCATAGTACTTCCTATCATAAGATTCATGGGCGAAGTTGCCATTTGGATCATCCAAGAGTTGGAATATTTTTGGGAGAGAGGAGAGGTGCTGCAAATGAATCGCTAGGCGGTCGCTTTTTTTACCTTCCAAATAAAGCCTTAGGCCAGTAACAGGCCTCTTACCCACATCAACCTATCATGCAACACAAGGAACAGAGTAAGCCAGAATATAGGTCATACTTAATATAAAGTAATAATGCTCCTCCGAAGTTCTATATGAATCCACCAAAATTATTCTCAATATAGTACTGACAATAGCTCTAGGTTTCTCTATGGCTAAATGGGCCAACTGGGCAACATGAAACTCCTCCATGCTTTAACCCTTCAATCTAATTAAGAATATATGATGCATTCAAAAAGAAAAAAATAAGAAAAAGAAAAATCCTAATGATATATGACACGATGAGCCAGCATAATGAAAAGAAAATAAATGAGAGATGACTAATAAAACTTTACCGGGGTGGTATTCACGTATAATTTGGGTCCCATCAAGCTGAAACGCAAAGAACTGGTGCTTTGTCGCTTGCGCTGGGGACCAAGAGGAAGCTCGCTGAACACTGGTGCCCACTGCCTGGGCAGCTGGAATTCCAAAAATTGGTGGAGCTCATCTATTGGGGGTTTATCTATAAAGTAAAGATAAAGGTGATGAGGTAGCTACATATTGACGGCACCAACACAATCTAAACAAATTCCCGTTCGAAATATCTCATGAGAGTTCAATGAAAAGCTTTACAATAGCTTTTCAATGTGTATTATTATTATTATTATTATTATTATTATTATTATTATTATTATTATTATTATTTTTATCTTTTTTTAGTATCACCGAGGAATATCCATCATATGAGAATACAGTGACAGGTAACATTACAGCTAACAAAACAAAGAGGTGCCAATAACCAAATTAATACATGGACAAGGGGAAGAATGACTAACATCTCAAATACAAGTTAATTGCATGGCTCAAAAAGCCACTTCCTGCAACTCCACTGAGTAGTGAGGTAATGGGAATGAATGACATTGAGATGACATCAGGTTCCAACTGAACGGTGTTTAACCAATCATTATGAGACAGGTGTTTACTACCACTCCCTCCTCTCCTCTTGCAAATGGTTACAATGTCCTGCATTTAGCAACCAGGGGACAACTTTCACAAAGCGTTTACAATGGATAACTCACCAGGAACTTTAGAAGATAAATTTAACTTGAACATCAAACAATACCTCCTTGAGTAGATAAGAACTTGATGAACTGGCATCTGCAAACCGTAGACGTTGCTCCCTGATATCAAACTGAAAAATAAATGGTTAAATAAGACAGCAATAGTTTTGGTATATCCATTTTGCAATGACTTTCTGAGAGTTGAACTCATCCCAAAATCAAGTAGCTAGAGATCAGAAGATAATTGTCTTCTATTTAAAACATGCAGCTCTTGGTGCAATGATAATATCTTAGTAGATAAAAAGAAAACTTCAGATAAGAGATGATTATATCGGGGACGAGCCTAAGATCCATCCAATAGAAAAATAACTAAGAAAGGCCTAAAGATCCAAATATGTGAACCTTTTAAAAGTGCAATTCTCCATATCTAGCACTACAATTGGACACAGCTTATGTACTATTTTTGCAACTTCACAAACCTTATCATGCTGGTAGACTTGTTCAGAAGCCATATACTGTCCATTACCATCAAGAAATCTCTTATCAGCCATTTCCTTCAGCCTCTTCTGTACATCAGCAGGCTGAAGAGTTGATGAATGCTGCTGCTTCACAAATATCACATCCTTCCCTCCCATCTTTATGCCAACTATAATATGGGTCCCAAACATCTCGATGAACCTAGAAGCACATTTATATTGATTAAATGTTCAAGCTCTATGGAATCACCCATTATGCGCTGCACCTACTAAAGATAAACATCAGCCAACTTCCATTGTCATTGCATTTATCTTGTGAAAATATCTTACCACTGAACAATAAGGATATACTAACTTAGTCAAACACCAGAGGTTGAGAGGTTTCAGGTGACTAATCAAAGACTTCATTGGGCAAATTGACTTATTAAAGATGTGATAATATGCAAATAGAAGTTTATAACTTGAAAAGACACTAGCTGACAAGCATATGCAGAAAATGGGATTTTGGATCATTCAATTCAAAATCAGCATATAAAATAAAAATTGTCTGTATCAATATATAGCTAAAGAATACTAAGCAGTAAAAATGGAAAAAAGTGCAAAAGAAGTCCTAAACCAGAACTCATGACAAGGAACAAATTTGACTATAACTCTGAAGGAGACGGACACAATCTCACGATAAGATTGCAGTCAAAATTATGAAAATAATGCAGTCCACCTTGCCAATGCAGCAGGTTCCCATGTCGTTGGGACAGCATTCTTGACATGATCACAGAGAACTATCTGAGATTTTTCTAATGCAACAGTATATAGAGTGATGAACACCCCATCAAAGGCAAGGGTCTTAGTGTTTGCCGCATCTTTCTGCCAACATCCCGAAAATTCAAACATCGCATTAAAGAGGCCTGAAGGTATTTTTCCAGTTAAAGACATGTCCTGATTGAACTGCTCGGACATCTGTAAGAGAAAAAAGAAAGAGACAATTAAAAGTTGGAGATACATGGTACATAGAGAAAAAAAGGGACAGAGCATGCACTGACAAGCATTAGACGCATTTTCTTATACATTAATCTTTTGGGGGGCTTTGAGTCTCAAAGTATGATGATTAGTAGCCCCTCAGCACCTCTATTTTGAAATGCTTCTATTTTACTAACCCCGACAAAAGAAAGAAAACTTTAAAATGACACGCATAATTACTAACATTCATAGATTCTATGGACAAGGAAAAGCAAATGAATGTGATGTTTAAAACATCAAGGAGGCAGTAGCCGCCAGTGGAAGATATTTTGAAAGGATTATTGCATACATGCCAGAAGAATTCAAGAAAAATTAACGAAGAGGTGCAGCAACCTCCTCTATGGCATTTGAAGAAACTTAATTACCTAAATGTAGTGTCCCCAAGAACGGGAGAGATATATTTCTAATTAAAATGCATGCAAATCACATATTACTAATACGAAAGTTCAGGATAAGATCAGTAACGTAGCAATGTCTTTTACTCTGCAAACTCCACAAAAACCCAGATGCATACACCTAAAAAGGTGTGCCTACATGATCATGCACACGCTGAATAAGGAACAAGAGAAAAACTTCAGATTGGAAAAAAAAAATACTAAACACGGTCTATCACACAGGAAGCAAACCTCCAAGTTTTAATAGTTGAAAGAACAGTTACAACGGTGACAAAGATGAAGAAAATTGTCAGTTAACATAAACTGAAAAGGAGTACGAGTAGAAAGAATATTGTCAAGAAGGTACGAATGACATCAAGCAACAACAAATACCTGTTGGAAAGAAAGTACGTCGGACCTGAAACGTGTACGCTCTCCTTTGTCACACTTAATCGATTTAGAGACGTTTGGGATCGAGAGCCCACCAGGCAGAACAATCTCACATCCATCGTCTTCATCTATTTGAATCAATCGCGAATCCACCGAATTGCCCTTACAGTACTTCAGCCTCAGATCCACTGCTACATCATATCCACGTCCAATCGATCCAATGGCCACCTTCGCAGCTTCTGTACCTGGAAGCTTTAGAGCCATTGCTCAACGCCTCGGAATTCTCCAGAAGAGCATGTGGGGAGTTCTGAAAATAACCGGGGGAGAAAGAGAGGCCAAAAGAGGGTCACCAGCGGCGCAATTCAATCATATTTCCATCCGAAAGCCAGAAGCAAAGAGCGTAGCAGACGCAAAAGCTCCATAAAATAAGTTAAATTTGAAATTTTTAAGGGCATGGATCCCCTCAATTAAGGAAAGAAATCTGGGATTTATCTCTCATGCAGTCAGTCAAAGCAAGAAAAGCGTGCCGGGATCCAGGCAGGCACGCAGGGTCAGTCACATTGTGCTGAAATCCGTGAAAGATCTAATGTGCATAGTTCAGAGATGCGTCAGTAGGCATCAGTAGGCATTCAAGAACCATAAAGCACCCACAGACTGACGACGAACCAGTAACACAACTCGTGCGCCGGAGATGGAAAATCGCATCAAAGACGACATTTTGCACCCAAAAACCAGATCTGAACAGCGTAAAGAGCCCGAAGGAATACCAAATTTTAGCTAAGGAGGAATCGCGGGGCACATTGTTCCCGCACATGCGGATTGCGGCGGCCGCGGAATCGATCAGCAGCGAGGCCCGAACTTCACTTGGGCGAGGTGAGGTGAGCTCGCATTGTCAGTGAGCACGCCACATTCGGCTCAACCGCGCCTCTCTCGGGCTTGGATTGATCCAACGCACTGTAGCAGAAAGCGCAATATTCGACTGTGCAGGTGCCGAACCATTAAAGAAGAAGAAGAAGATTATAAAAAAAAAAAAAAAAAAACCCTAGCCAGCTGATGGAGATGACGAGCTTAGAGAGAGAATATTTTTCGAGAGAGAGAGAGAGAGAGAGAGAGGGGGGGAGTGCTTTGGGGAGTGTTGACGAAATTGGGAGAGTGATTTAGGTTTGACCAGCCATGGAATATTTGGGGAGCGGGGAGAGAGAGACACACGCAACTCCAATCGACAGCGACTTAAGTGAGCGGCGCGCGAGACGGACAGCGAGGTCAAACGAGCCGTGATACTCTCACCGCCCCCCCTCGCTCACCGTAATCACACGGCCCAATCCAATGTCCATCTTGATCTTTCAGTTATATAGTTGTTGTTTGTTTTGTGTTCTCTTCACGGTGGGAATTTAGGATTTGATGGATGGAAGATGGAAGATAGAAGATGAGGTCGATTGAATCTAACCCCCTTTTTTTTTCTCTGAATTAATCTTATAAAGAAAGTAATAAATCGCTCCAAATTTTTCGATTTCTCCTTTCAAATAATATATTTGAGATGATGAGTTTCACCAATCACGAAATAGTTTTGTGAAGGTAAAATTGTGAGTAAAGCAAAACTTGGAGTAAAATTTGGGTCATTGAAAAGAATTATTTTCATTATGTAATTACTCCCGTGCTTAAAGTTAAGAATAGAAACCGCAAACATACGTTGTGGAGAGCAATACAAAGGGGTCAAAATCCAATGTCAACCCTATGGAGATTTGTACTTTTATACTTTCTATGTCCAGCACATGTGCCACCAATCGAAATATTCAACATGGTTTGTGGCTTTGTGCGCTGCCTAGGCGTGTGTTTTTGGCCACGCTACAAGGAGGAAGCGTCATCGTTCTATCCAAATGATTGCTAAGAACATAAGCAACTTAAAGGTTTTAGGTACTTTGGTCGTTTCTGCCGGTTGGCTAGATTCTTTTCTGGATTACAGACGATTGCAAGGTTGATATAAAGAGTTTCAATGGGCCATGAAGCACCCAGAAGGGGAACGCAAGCTTTTGAGTAAATTTTCGGCATTTGCCCACAATTTACGAAGCCTACCGGACGGCAGAATCGGGCATTTGGAAGAACATTGAGTTCATGCATCACGGCCGTGTCACGACCTGTACATGGAGGAACAATCCAATGCCTGACAGACAGCATTGCATTAGTGAACCTTAAAATAACCGAGGATCTACATGATTTTCCAAGCTATGCACGTGTCTCTCACATGCCCTTCCTGGTCTTTGTTCGCTATAGTTCCTAGGGTTCCACACATGCCTGAATTTTCTAATATGTGTGCCTCCATCCGTCCTTTCCCACTGTCGAGGCCACGTCGAACATCTTCTTGGTTGGGATGAGGACCGGAATCCACATCTGTAGTACAAAAGAACCGACCAACCAAAGACTTGTTTACTCCAAAATCATTTGACCAAATCTACCAACTGAAGACCCGTTTTCACTTTCACACACTTCGAGCCGCGGCCTTCGACAATTTGTCATGGTGAAAGTGATCTCCTTTTGTCAGCACTTGAACGAGAACAAAAGGGACGGGCTCCTCAAATTTGACTCCGCTGTCCTATGGTGGACTTCTCACCTCCCTCCACCGGCATTTCCACCACTACCTCGCAACTCCATGTCTCCATCTCCAGACCTACCCACGTTGCTCATCGTCCATCATTTTCATTTTTCTTTTATTTGTTTCCTGGCGTTTTGTAGCTCTCTTATGTCCACATCCCTCCATGGCCCCATTCTCTCAGAACCCTTTTGCCTCTTGTCATGTCCTTTCGTTAGCTTAGCTGCTCCCATCTCAATCCGAGCTCCTCCGCCTTTCATCTCCGATCCATAGTTATCATACTACATACCTCAATAAGCGAGGATGAACAGCTACTCCAAGATGAAAGCTTTCGGAACCAACAAGTCGAGATCTGTGGACTTCTCAGAACTGTTGCCGTCATTTCCTGCTCCGACTCCAAAACCCATCGCGAAGGCAGGCGTCGAGGAAGCAAGGCCCGAAGACAGTTCTTTCTCAGAGAAAGAGAAGGATGACTACTCGGATGGAGAAAGATTCGGGGTGATACTCTGTAGAAGCAGCTCGGTCTCCACCGCTTCCGACGGATTCAGGTTCGACAGGCAGAAAAATGCTGGAATTGTGAAGAGAGTGTTCTCCATGAGAAGATCTTCTTCAGTCTCTGAGAGGTATTGTCGGATACATGACCAATCCGTGACGTTGTCATCGCAGGCGGACGACGATGAAGGCAGTGAGGAGGTAATGGGATCTGCCAAGAAGAAGAAGAACATGGGAGTCAATATCTTTAGAGCCTGCAAGCGACTTCTGGGACTCTAAAGATTATTTATCTAAACGTCATGAATGTGCAACTTTTTTTCAAGTCCCTAGCGTGTATTAAGATTTGGACGCTCTTCGTCCTCCTACTTCAGCTGATGAGGCAGACCAGTGGTTTTGCTGCTTCAGTGTCTTGCTGCATCCCCAAGGCTGCATGCTCTAAGTCTACATTATCATCATCAACTGTTCTTTTCGGCAGTTACCAGTGTATTTCACTATTTTCACTTTGCAAAATAGAGAATTTACGAGGGTATTTTTAATTTCGCAAACCTTAAGGTTGAATCAAGTTTCTTCGAGGCATGGCATAAGATGTAGAGCACTATCCGTTTCTTTTCTTGTTTGGCCATTTGGCTTGTGCTCTCCATTCTTGCTACTTGTTCTTCAGAAAACCAACAGTCCCCAAGATAGAGCAGAACCATCTACTCAACGATCGATGATTTTCCATTTTAATTAAAATGGACACTGCGGAATAATGAGGACAAATGCTACATAGTCAAACTTCAGCAATTAAATGGCATCCCTTTAAAATTGAGTAGGCCTAAAAGACGAGACCAAGTCTACCCCCCCATAATTTTGTGCACGGAAAAATTGCCGATGGCGGTTGTGACATTCAAGCTTGTCAACGCCACCGTTGGATACCGTGTCTTCTCAACCATTAGATTTATAGCTCATCAATGTCGAATGCTGAATTTGAGAATGGGTTATCTACGGAGGTTTTACTCCCAGCACCATAGACCCACCGAGAAGATGATCTAGCAAGACTTCCTCGACAGAATAGAACATCCTTGCAATGCCGATCCTTGGCGGAATTCTAAAAGATAATCAAATGTCATTGGGCATGTTACCTTAGCAACTAGGATATTGCATGACACAAACCGGCTTCCTTATCAACTTTCTACACGACTTAGCACAGGGGTGGCAATTCTTGACGAAAAAAACCCAAACTCAATATGACACCAACACAACTTAACTAGAAACTAATAAGAAACTACTAGGAACTGTCAAGCGTGCGCTCATTTTTTATGAAAAAATTATGTAATTATGTTGATATTATATATATATATATATATATATATATATATTTTTTTTTTTTTTCTTTTACAACAACACACGACATGCAAACACAAATTGCCAGCACTTAGGATCATGCTCCATCGTTATATATATTTATATATATATATATATATATATATATATTTTTTTTTTTTTCTTTTACAACAACACACGACATGCAAACACAAATTGCCAGCACTTAGCATCATGCTCCATCGTTAGGGATACTGCAGCAGTAGGACCATCCCAAAGCCCGCAACCACATAGGTCGCTGCAAGTTTCATGCTATGTACAGGGAAGCAATATCAAGCACAACCTGGATGGCTACTTAACTCGCACATAGCGTATCCCACCCGGAATCTAGCAGCAGCCGACGCATTCACACGCAATCTGGCAAAAGTATACCATACTCAATGAACAGATTCCAATAGCCGGTCAAAGGAGGATTGCCAAAATTGGTTTCTATTGAAAGAACAGAAACAAGACAATAATAGAGTGGCAGATCGGTATCCGCATGATGTCTCCACCCCAAAATATGGACATTTCCAAGTATAAATCTAGTGTTGGGCCTAATCATCACACAAGTTCACTTTGATAACCATAGATAGAAACTCCATATCCTCTTTCCTAAGACTGGGTGCTCTCTTGTATTACCAACATAGTGAGAACAGAGCGGGAACATATTCACCAGTTAAGCCGATCTCCAAAGGCTCAATTCTCGCGAGATGATCAATCCTGATGATAGGCAGCCAAAAAATTCCTACCACAATCCTTGGCTCACTTGCTATCGGTGAAGTCAGCATCTATGACATCTCCCTCTGGACCCTTGTTGTCTGATGAAGAGTCGGTAGGTCCACCTGAGGGGCCACCGGCACCAGATGCACCACCAGCACCAGGTGCACCACCTGCACCAGGAGCACCTGGTTGGTTGTAGAGGGACTGACCCAGCTGCATGACCTCCTGATTAAGAGCAGCCATGGCGTCCTTCATGCCTTGTGTTGAACCACCAGAGATTGCTTCCTTCAGCTCTCCAAGTTTAGCCTCCACCTTCTCCTTCACTGGAGCAGGAACCTTGTCTCCAAGCTCCTTCAACTGTTTCTCTGTCTGGTAGACGACAGAGTCCGCCTGGTTCTTTGTGTCTATGGCATCTCGCTTCTCCTTGTCCTCCTTGGCAAATTTCTCTGCTTCCTGAACCATCCTCTCAACCTGAATTGTCCAGTTAGAGATGATTAGTGTATTCCCAGGGAACACCCACCGCCCCCAAAATACGAAATAAATAAACAATTTATTGCTCTCGGCATTTATATGTCAGAAAATTCCTGGAGGAAATTCACCACTTTTAAGAAATCATACAGCCCTGACCAAATCGATTATTGAGAAAGATGTGTACCTCATCACTAGGCAAAGTGCTAGCACCCGTGATTGTGATGTCTTGCTTCTTTCCAGTGCCCTTATCCACAGCAGTTACAGAGAGGATACCATTAGCATCAATATCGAATTTCACTTCAATCTGCGGAACACCACGTGGAGCAGGTGGGATGCCATCGAGTCGGAAACTGCCAAGGGATTTGTTGTCTCTCACAAACTCCCTCTCACCTTGAAGGACATTAATCTCAACACTCGTTTGACCGTCAGCAGCTGTTGAAAACACTTCCGATTTTGAGGTCGGCAAGGTTGTGTTCCTTGGGATGATTTTAGTCATAACACCACCGAGAGTTTCCAAACCCAGTGATAATGGTATCACATCTAAAAGGACAATATCACTCACGTCTCCAGCCAAGACACCAGCCTAAAAAAAATGGCAGATATAAGAATACTCAGATATTGGGGAAAAACATAAAGCAAACAGACCCCAACTCCTTCCATCGAAAAAGAGGCATGAACCAAAAAAAGAAAAAAAAAAAAAAAAAGCACCTGAACAGCTGCTCCCAAGGCAACAACTTCATCAGGGTTGACTGTAACATTGGGATCCTTCCCAGTCATCTTTTTCACAAGCTCTTGAACAGCTGGAATACGTGTTGAACCCCCAACAAGGATAACCTCATCTAAATCTTTAAAGGAGAGTTTTGCATCCCTCAAAGAGGTTTCAACAGGGGTCCTAAGCCTACAGGATGCGACAGATCAATTAGATCACAAAGCTACAGGTAATTGACCTTTATTGTGGAGGCAACAACAAGCACAATGAAATTACAATAGCAGCGAATGTTGCAAAGAAAAAAGATGTCTTTGTAAGAGACAACAGTCATTGAGAAGTTGAAATAACAGCAGGCATTGTGTAAATTCATTGCAATGTTTTCAACGTAAAAGGAGATGGAAAAAATTACCTGTCCAGCAAATCTGAACACAACTCCTCGAATTTAGCCCTTGTAAGTGTGGTTTCAATGTGCTTTGGACCATCTGCAGTGGCTGTAATGAAAGGCAAACTGTAGGAAACAGCAAGTGAGAAATAAAAACAAAGATATGGGGAGAAGAGATAAAAAGGAACTGGAAGAAGGAAAGAAAGGGGAATGGGCATCGCAATCAAGTTACATCACCTAATATTAGTTTGTGTCAGAGATGAGAGTTCCATTTTAGCTTTCTCAGCTGTCTCAGTCAACCTCTGTAGAGCTTGTTTGTCCTTCAAGAGGTCTATGCCTTCATCTTTCTTGAAGCTGGCAGCAAGCCAATCGACAATCCTCTACACAGAAAATGAAATTTTCAGAACTTCCTCGTGGGCCCTAAAAGTCGACGGAAACAGTGATGAGGGTAATGAAAGCGCACTCATTTGGACACCAAGACACCAACCTTGTCAAAGTCATCACCACCCAAATGCGTGTCTCCTGATGTTGAGAGCACTTCAAACACTCCATCACCAACCTCGAGCACTGATGCAAAAGAATAGATAGATAAATGAAAGATTGACGAATTTCAAATAGCAAATGCAAAATAATATTTGTAGTCTTGTTCTCACATCTTTTTGCACACATATTACGCCAGTTGCAGAAATTACATGATCCCAACAGTTAAGAAGGAAGTCATATTATATATCACGAACATGTCAATGGTGCAAACAAGCGGAATTTAAGTTCTTCGAAGGCGGTAGTACCTGAGACATCAAAAGTACCACCTCCAAGATCAAATACCAGGATTGTCTCATTTGCTTTCCTCTCAAATCCATAAGCCAAGGATGCAGCGGTAGGTTCATTGATTATGCGAAGAACTTCCAAGCCAGCAATACGACCAGCATCCTTAGTAGCTGTCCTCTGCGAATCATTGAAGTAAGCCGGAACAGTCACAACTGCTTTGGTCACCTTGTCATTCAAGAACTTGGACGCATCATCCACGAGCTTCCTCAGCACCTGCATTCAATAATATGAGGAGCGCCTCTTCCCACAGCAAAGTAGATTCACCATGAAATTAGTAAACACGCCACCAAAAGCAAATTCTGATTACAGGCTATTCAGCATATTAGTATCTCTTCGGTTTCCAAGTGGGATTGCACATGAACTGAAGGCAAAACATTTAGATTGTTACTGAGCTCACATCCCACAGACTGAGTCATAATACCCAAGTTAGTGCCTACATTTAACCCATAGCCACAAGCATGACTAAGCAATACAGATTCAAAGGCGAAGCATATGAAAAGGGAAATGCGAAGTCATGTGATGACTGAGCTGAAATAAATCCGTTGCGCAGTTAAATCATACCAATCGTGGCAAAAATTGCACTTTTAAGATAGGCCGCTACATCTCGAAACGATACCTGAGCTGAAATCTCCTCGGCAGCAAACTGCTTGCCAATGGCAGGGCATTCCAACTTGACATTCCCATTCTCATCCCTCACCACCCTGTAAGACACCTGCTTCGACTCCTCATCCACTTCCGACATCTTCCTCCCGATGAATCTCTTCACGGAGAAGAAGGTGTTCTCGGGATTGACGACGGCCTGCCGCTTGGCAATCTGCCCGACCAGCCTGTCGCCGTTCTTGGTGTAAGCGACGACGGAGGGGGTGGTCCTCTGGCCCTCGGCGTTGGTGACGATGGTGGGCTTCCCTCCCTCCATGGCGGCGACGGCGGAATTGGTGGTGCCCAGGTCGATGCCGACGACCTTCTCGCTGACGACCCTGACGGGACCCACATGGTGCCGCCGCCGGGAAGCGCCCCGGGAGGAGCTCAATTTCAAGAAGGAAGCGGCGGTCCTGGAGGAGCGGAGGGATTGGCCGAAGAAGAGGGACTGGGAGGGCGGGCCTCCGGATTTGGGGGTCCTAGAGGCGGCGGAGGAGGCCCGGCCGGTGACGCCGAGAGAGTGACCTGGGCGGCGCAAGAAGCCATGGTTGATGCACTGCCGGAGGACGCGGCGGCGATGGAACCGAGGGCGGGGATGGCCTCCGCGCACCCACCAACACTTCTTCGCTTTCTCTGGAGAAGTTGGGGAACAAGCTTTGGAGCAGAAGATAAGGAAGGGAGGGGAGAGCACCGAGGGTTTATGAGGGGAGCAGAGGGTTAGGTGGTGCCACGTGTCTACCTTCTAGAACCATCCGCCTTCCCCCCCGGGGCCCCGACCCGGGTGACATTGATGGGCTTTTCCCGAACAAGGGGCTTCGAGCTCGGAAACGAGGCTTCCCGGAGCCCGACCCGAAAAGCCCATGGGCCTGAGGCTGGAGGTTGAGCTCTGAACATTCATTCTCAAGTTGTTCGGGTCGGTCCATGGAAATGGCAATGCCATGCGAGAGTGAGCCGTCTTGAATTCTATCCAAGTTTTACCCAGAACCCAAAACCTATTTGCTAGAATGGATTCCTTATTTTTTGAAACATATAATCTACCTTGCATATTTTGAAATCTAAAACCTACCCTATCATAGGATCTCGGGTCGGTTTCAAATTCAATTGTAATAAGTCATCACTTTCAATGACTTTAACTTGTTCTTACAATTCACTGATCTCAACTTCTATTTAGACACAAAGAATATGAAACGTCAACACAATTAAAGTATCAATTATAGAATGGAAGTTTAAACTAGTATTTCCAAATAATACCATAGGATTATGCGAAAACATAGATAAAGAAAAATACAAAAACTTATTTCAAATTCTGAGTTCCACCTACCTACAATCTAAAACCTACCCATCAAAATAGATTTACTAATTTTTGGAACCCAAAACCTACATAGCATACCTTAAAACTTGTAATCAGACAAGTTCCCATCAGTCTGATTCTTAGATTCCAGTTTCTACCCTAAAATTACACTCACTTCTAATAGCATGGGAGCAGCTTTTTTTTTAGGTTTTTGCTTTTGTCTCCGCATGGGAGCAGGTTTTTTTTTTTTTAATTGTATTTGTTTTCGTCTGTGCACGGGAGCAGCTAGGAACGAGCATATTTATATTTTACAACATGTCATTTTCGCACGGCCACCCACTTAGGCACCCAACACCACCTATTTTACGGAGACGAAAAGCTGACTAAATGCCCCCCGAGTGAAGAAGACTTGCCACCCGAAAGGAAAAGGTATCTCCCGTTTTTCAATCCCGTATGATTACTAATTCAATATTTGCCCCTACTCCCATCCTCTCAATCAGCTTCGAATTACCAAGTTTTTGCATTATCTTTCTCCTCCTCCTAACGCTTTCTTCTAATGGCTGTTTGTGGCCATCACACAGTGCTAGATTATCTTACTACTCCGTGCTCTCTCATCTTGCCCTTTATACATGGGTTCCATCCCCTTCACATTCCTCACAAGCTGTCTGCGCTCCTCCTTCCCACCCCACCTAGAAACACACCATCCCCGCCTCATTGCGTAGCTGAATCTTGATGTGCGCGAAATGCAAATGCCGCCGCCTCTGGTGGCTCTGCCGCCGCCGCATCCTCATCATCATTATCGCCATAATAATCATAGCCACCATAACCGTCAGCATTACCCTCACCGCGCGAGAGCTACTGCGCCCGCGCAAGCCCCGCCTCACCCTCCAAGACATCACCATTCCCACGCTCAATGTCTCCCTCGCCAGCGATAACCAAACCTATTTCCTGAACGCCACCTTCCAGGTCACCATCTCCTCTAGCAACCCGCATGGCAACCCCCGCTCCATCCTCTATCACGACCTTCACGTCCACATGTCTTACCACGACCAGCAGATCACGGCCGCGACGCTCCTGCCCCAGACCTATCAGGGTCGTGGAGGGGTCGATGTGTGGTCGCCTCTTGTGTCTGGGGTTTCCATGCCCATCGCTCCAGAAATCGGCCCCGCGTTGAGCCAGGACAAGAGCAACGGATTTCTCATGATGGAAGTGAAGCTCCAAGGACACGTGAAGTGGAGGCCCGGGATCTTCACGTCCGGAAGCTTCATTTCAGTGAATTGCCCTGCATATATCAACACGGGGAGTGCAAACAAAGGAGTTCCGCTCTGGCTCGGCGCAGTCAAGTATCAGCTGATGCAGAGTTGTAGCGTCAGCCTGTGAAAGAAAAGGACAAGCACAAGTTTTATGCCAATCAATACCCCTTATTAACCTCCATGTCTGAAGTAGTTGGATGGCCACAGTGCACCTGTAACGCTACCTATCGTCATCGTCATTGTCAATTTGCTTGCGCATAATAAACATTCATCTCTCGTGTTCATCTATCACGACTACCGACAAGACCTTTGAGATTCTCAAAGGACTTATATCGTCAGATCCGGATTGTCTGCAACATTAAGCAGGACTTTATTTCGTCATGTCTCTTACACTGGTGATTAGTCACTAACTACACAGGCCTTTATTTCATTATATATCTGGATAGTCCGCAACATTAAACTTTATTCCACCAACAGTTACTATGGATGGAGCACATCGAAAAGTGATTCTGCAAAACCTTCTTGACCGAGGCCAAAAAAATTCCTCAGTTTGCCTTAAATAAATCTAAAACTAAACTCCCCATATTGGAATGTGCCCGATGAGATTGCATCTGAGGCTCAACTACTTTTTTCCGTGAATTGATTCTTTGGAAGTGCTCTCCACCCAATGTCATGTCGGCAGAACCCTCCTGGCCAGTTGATGGTTTCAACTGCTTGATAAACTCTTTGACGTGCTTCTTCCAAATTCCTCCCCTTGGCAGTGACCCCAAGAGCACGGCCTCGACCAGCAACAAAATTGCCATCTGAATCAAAAGTTGTTCCAGCATGGAGTATCTTGACAGATGGAGCAACAGCTTCTGCTGCTTCAAGATTCCGAATCACAGTTCCCCTTACAGAGGCCACTGGATAGCCCTTACTTGCCATTACCACCACCATAGCAAATTCAGGCGCCCACTCAAGTGTTACTCCTCTTAACTCTCCCTTACAAGCTGCCAGCAGCACTTGAGTCAGATCCGATTCCAAACGAGCCATCAATACCTATACGTAAAAGAGGAATATAATGCAATAATGGATGGACAAGTGCAAAAACACAAAAAGAAAGGGGAAACGGAAGGCACTGCAACATAACTAGCATAAGCACTGAGCAAGTGACCATATTATTTCATCAAACAACTAATTCATCATAATGTCGTGTTGAATTATAGGAGGGATAAGTGTGGGCTTGGGGGGCAGTACCATTGCTAGGAATGGTGGCCATATATAGGTTTTGGAAGGACTGAATTTGAAAAGCAAAAAATTATCAAGAAAACCTTGGAAGAAAAGAATCAGCTTAGTATTGATCTGCAGGTTCAGTACATGCCAAACAAAGATTATGGTGCGGCACAACCAACTCCCCACCACGGGATTGGGGAAACCTGTTGATAAGCACAATTGAATTTGTAAAAGAAAAAAAAAATAAAACAAATAAACATTACAAGCAATGATGGGAAAAAATCAGACTACCTTTCAAGGTACGCATACTTGCACATGACAATAAGAGAATTCAGTAAAGTGCAACCATAGCCACTACTCAGCACTGAAACCAGGAATTATGTAAAACAAAGAATCCGGCTTGAGCTTAAAGTAAATGGAAAGATTGGCTGACCACACAAAATCAGCCAATATAATGCTTAATTATAAAGATGACCGTGCTTGTTTTAGGTGTATGCTTGACGATTAACAAACCTGACACTCTGGATCTCCAAAGCGCACATTGCACTCAATCATTTTAGGCAACCCAGACTTCTTCTCAATCATGAGTCCCGCATAGAGAACGCCAACAAACTTGCGACCTTCTGCTGCCATCCCTTTGACAACAGGGAGAATGATAGACTGCATGACAAAAGATTGCAGCTCAAGAGTTAAGATCGGCGCTGGAGAGTAAGCACCCATCCCGCCAGTATTAGGCCCTGTATCACCATCCCCAACTCGTTTATGGTCTTGAGAAGTTTCCATGGCTATGGCATTCTCTCCATCAACCAAGGCATGAAAAGAAGCTTCCTCTCCTTCAAGAAATTCCTCAACAATGACCTTGCAACCTGCAGAACCAAAAGCCCCCATAACCAGTATCGAGTCAATTGCTTCATATGCCTCCTCCAATGTCATGGCAACAATAGCTCCCTTTCCATCAGCCAACCCATCTGCTTTTATGACAATTGGTGCCCCTTCCTCCTTGATGTATTGCTTTGCTGCAGACGGGTCAGTAAACGTTTTATACTGCATCCATAATTCAGAAACTTTGTTAGCTATTGGTCCTTTCCCTTCAAAATGCACAAGGAATGCAAAAAAATATCTCAGCTAAGAGCACAGCCAAAGCAGAAAGATGTCACTAATGAGAGCACACGTGACCTCATCTGGTCCAATGCTTTAAGGCATATTAAAAATCAGCACATATCATCAGGCATAAACAAAGTGTGGCTGTCCTTAAACACTGACAAATTATTTATACTTCTCAGCTATTAAAGTTTAGAGGAACAAACCGAGAAGTAGCTAATGTGCACATATCTTTAGATTTTCATACTACATTGTAAGAAAACAAAAACAACCTTGGCTGTGGGAATGTTGTACTTGTCACACAAGCTTTTCATGAAATCCTTAGAACCTTCCAGTGCAGCAGCTTCTGCTGTGGGGCCAAAGGTAAGGATTCCAGCCTTAACTAAATCATTCGTTAGACCAGCAACAAGAGGAGCCTCTGGTCCAACCACAACAAGTCCAACTCCCCACTTGCGGCAGAAAGAAATTACAGCTGGACTGTCAGCAATATTAAGGTCTGAGACACAAGTGGCATCTCCTGCTTTAGAAATGCCGGCATTTCCAGGTGCACAGAAGACTGCACCAGATGATGGAGATCGTCGCAAGGCACAGCAAAGTGAATGTTCCCTTGCTCCTCCACCAATGACCAGCACTACCACTCCCTCTTGAGTAAAGAAAACAGGTAGAAGGAAACGGATGAGCAAAGAAACTGAGAATAATTGCCTCTGAGAATATTATATGGTAAGGAAAAAAAGAAGATGAAACGAAAGAAAACATGAATAAATGCTGACATAAATTTTGTCTCTTCTTAGATAAAAACATGGATAAATGCTGACATCAATTTTTCACTCTTCTTAGACAACGCCAACATAAGCAGGCAACGGTTGGCTACGCTTCTTCTATGATAAATGACATATACATTGTCAAGTTGGAGTGAGTAGAACCCGTGTAAAATATGTAAATATGATTTGATTTATTATCATGCCGCAGTCTACTACCTTGAACTCGAAAAAGAGCAGCCAAATTTACATAGAAAAGAAAGAAGCGTGTATCATCAAAGAAAAATGCCGAATTAAAGCATATGATAGTGAGCCACAAAATCAAGAGCAGCTTACAGTAAAAGTTCTTACCAGCAGCAGCACCCCCACCGTGGGATGAATCTGTGGAACACTGAGGGCTCGGACGTCCCACTGGCACATGAGAAGACCGAAGAAGGCGAATATCGAACATTCTCGAGGCGTGAGTTTGGTTCCATTTGATAGGTGCACCAACCTGACCCGAATTCCATGAACCAGAAAAGCGGCAAGAAAGTTTGAAACTTGAAAAGCCAGGGATGGAGGATCCCAATCCAATAGAGCCGTAGCTTCTGTGGAAAAGTTTCTGTGAAACTAAGAGGCTAGAGGCAGCGGTGGAAGCCATGCCCACTACCAATGCACCTGTGATGAGAGGAAAAACATAAGCTTTGCCAAACCCAAGTGCCCCTGTGGCTAAATTCCCAAGTGAAGCAAACTGGCTGTGTCAACATTATAACCTCAACAGCTACTTGGCTTTCATACGCACCGATGAACGGTAGGTGAGATTTGAGTGAACAAAAAGGTGATATCTTTCGTTATCATCGTTCCATAGACATATGGATGAAGGGAAAAGATTATAGAGTTTTCAGCATCCAACAGCAAAGGTCTAAACTTTTTTAGTTTCATGGACAGATGACGGCTTTCGGCCAGCAAAGGTCTAAACTTTCTCAGTTTCATGGACAGACGATCGGTTTTTGGCCGTTCTCGGTCCTCTTCTTTCTCATTTTTTGCACCCTTTCACCACCTTCTCCCGTCCCTGGCTTAGAAAACTAGTGGGGACACAAAGGATTCTGCAAACAAAAGGCACAAGGAAACGAAGGAGGAGGGAGATGATGTCTCTTACAGGTCTCAAGCAAAAACACGCGCCCAAGGACAGGCTTTTTCTTTGCACTTCGATCGATCGAGAGAGAGAGAAGGCGTAAAGTTTTTGCTCGCGTCCTGAGAGACAGGGAGGGAGGCGCACCTTAGATTACGTTCAAATGTTTTCTGGGTAAAATCATACTTATAAAATTATATAAAAATGTTTTTTAAATAATAATAATATTATTATACTAATAATTACAAAGATAATGCATCTTCCACGGCTATCGACTATCGAGGGTGCGAAATCCTAACACGTGCGCCAAATATATAAAAAATAATATGGTAAATTGATTATTGTCATTAAAATTAGAATATGCGAAGCAAAAAAATATATAAAGCAATTTCGAACAAAAAAAACAAGAATATGTACAGCAATGGTAAATTAGGAACAGTATCCAGCTGATCGTGAATTGATTAGAAAGTTAAATTAAAATAGATGGACTATTTTGAACCATTAAAGTGATTAATATGAGGGCCATCTCAAAATGCTCCTTCAATCGGGGCCTTTTTTAGGTCCCGTTTGATTCGCGAAAATGATTTTGAGAAATGCAAATACTTTTGGGGACAAAAGAGTTTTCTGAAATGCTATGGTATTTGGCAAATTTTAACTTTGGAAAATAATTTTGGTTTAAATACCATTTGGTAAAACTTCCATTTGCAAAGAGATTTTTGTTTTTTTTTTAAGTCAAAATTAAATCCAGGGGAGCTTAACCGTCGACAACCTCGCCTAAGGTCACGTGGCCCTAGGCAGCGATCGTCAAGGACAAGCAACCCTAAGGCAACTGTCGTCGAGGACGTATGACCCCTCAGGTGACCCAATTGTCAGCCTCCAATAGTTCCTAAATGCAAACCGTAGAAAATGAATAGTGAACATGGACTTGCATTTTCAAAATGCTGAAAGCCCCCATCTGTTTTAAACTTTCAGCCTTCTCAATTGGGATCCAAAAAACACTTGCCAAACACTTCATATTTTCCCCAAAACCCCTTAGAAAAACTAAACCAAACAAGGCCTTAAATAAAAATATGATATGCAAAGTATTGAGTTACTCAAGTTGGGTTCAGTTAGGACTCAACGTCGAAGTGGGCGTGTAGCACTTGGAAAAGCAAATCCATCTCAAACATGATGTTTAAAGTGACATGATGTGTTGCCTGGAAGTAGCTTTATGTTTTCTAGCAATATTATTTTCTCTAGGATTCATCTTCATGTTTTGTATGGGCTAAGAGATTTGAAGATTAGTCAAACCTGGCATCTTCACACCATGTGAAGATGTGTGGAGCTCGGAGGTTGATTGTGAAATGAGGCTTGGTGCTGCATTTTGGTTCCTCTTCCAGCAGATTTAACTCTGCTTTGTATACTGGATCAATAAAACTGCCCCACCAAAAAAAAAAAAAAAAAAAAAACAGAAAAGAGATTTCTTTTTAGCTCTTTTATTTTTGTACTCTTTTTCTTTTCTGTGTTCGGATGATCTGACCCTCCAAAGCAGTAAAAAAGCAAGAAGCAAAAGGAGAAGGTAACTTCTCCATTCGCCCTCTCTCTCTCTCTCTCTCTCTCTCTCGCTTTCTTCTTCACGAAGCAATCCAATTTGCATCCTTATTTGCATCATCCCTTCCATTTGCATCATTATGAAAATGATTCCATAATGATTTGTATTGTAATCGGTGTTAATTATTTACCCCGTGATCATATATGAACTTTTGACCCAAAAAAAAATCATTATTGAACAAATTCATAACCGTATCATTATGAAAATTACATTTTCATTTGTTAGCAAGTACTCAAAGAAGGAACTAATAGCCGTTTATTACAAATTAGGATAACACTGCTAGATCTTACATTGATATAAAAAAATTAAACCTAGTCGAGTGATTTCATAGGCTCATTTGAGCCTTATATATTGATCCCAAAGATATAAATGGGCAAGTTTAGGCGGGCAATTCTCCTCTAAGATTTTGCCCTAAAATTAATAGTCTGGATGTCTAATGCACGGCCCGGCTCGACCCAGTAAAGACGCAATGGGTGGAGATGGAAATTGATGAACCTTCAAAACTTCTTTTTAAACAAGTGTAGGGAAGTCAACACTTTTTTCTATCAAGAAAGTTTCACATGGTTGCTAAAATTGATGGAAAAAGATAGAAAAAGGGACGACTAAGGAAACGACCTTTAAAAAATTGGAAAAGCGGAGTACGCAACTAGTCATTAAACAAATGATATTAACATTACCCAATCTTCATCTAATTTCATCTTCCTCCACACGCAAAGGAAAAAAGCCCCTCCGGGGACGGCTCAACCTCACCTGGCTCTCACAAAGAAAATGGTAAAGATAGCCCTTTAATTTGTAATATTTCGTAGACAAGACAGGGCTAAAAGCATCTCTTTTTGTTATTGGTAACAATGCTTGTTTTAGGCAAAAATACTCGAAACTATCTTTAATGATATTATTGATGATACTAGGGATCTTTCTTAAATAATATGATATATGGTAAGTTATAGAAGTTGTATAAAGTATTTGAATAAGCGTATCACTTCCAAACATTAAGAATACGTCATAAAGTTAGTAAACCTAATGTCGAGAATCTTGGTTATATATACATATGCATATCCATCCTAGTCCAAATGCCCCTTCCCTTTTGTCCAGTCGCCACTCGCCAGCCATAAAACTCCACTTTCCAAGTCCCTCCACCACGCCACCACCACCACCAGAAACGCCACCAACCGCATCATCATCTTCTTCTTCTTCTTCTTCTTCTTCTTCTTCTTCTTCTTCACCGTCGTCATCATGTCCAAGTGCCAGCACCACCATGGCGGCCACAAGTGGAGGAAGATATGGAGGAGAGTGTTCAAGGTCAGCCTGGTGGTGCTCTTCATAATCCTGCTCATAGTGCTGATCACATGGGCCATCCTCCACCCCCACAAGCCCCGCTTCACCCTCCAAGACGCCACCGTCTACGCCTTCAACGCCTCCGCCAACCCCAGCCTCCTTACCTCCACCTTCCAGGTCACCATCTCCTCCCGCAACCCCAATGACAACATCGCCATCTACTACGATCGCCTCGACTGCTACGCCACCTACCAGGACCAGCAGATCACCCTCAGCACCGGCCTCCCTCCCACCTACGAGGACACCAACAGCGTCAACGTGTGGTCCCCCTTCCTCTCCGGCGTCTCCGTCCCCATCTCTCCCTATTATGCGGCTGCACTGACCCAGGAGCAGAACCACGGGTACGTGACGCTCACGATCAAGCTGAGCGGGCGGGTGAGATGGAGAGTTGGATCTTTCACCTCGGGAGGGTACCACATTTTCGTCAACTGTCCGGCGTATATTACATTCGGGAGCAAGAGCACGGGGATCTCAGTTGGGAACAACGCGGTCAAGTATCAGTTGATGCAGGCTTGCAACGTTAATGTCTGATGATCAACGCTACTGCTATGCATATTTTACTGGCTATGGTATAACTCGTCGATTAGCTTCTCTTTTTTCTTAATTAGCTTCCATCAATAATTCGTTCCCCTCTTTGTCCTTATTTCTTATGTTTTTTACTTCTGCAATATAGTGGGTACAGCGGTGATTCCCTCAATCATGTGTAGAGTTATGGGATGATGTGGATGATATTAGAAAGGTTTTTCCAGAAGAGAAGATGGATATGTCAGCAAAGCCATTAATATATATATCTACATTGTTATGTGTATATAAAGTGGGTCGTCATTTCTGTAAGATAGATGTCGAAATGGACGGTGACGACTGCACATCGCTGTCGAGTGTAATGGTTGTTGCGGCTTCCTTTTCCGACTGCAAATACTTGCTCTAGCTCCAATGGGCGGCTTCTTCATGCCTTTCACGCTCATTGATTCTGGATGGCCAAAAAAGAAAAGCAAAAGACCCTTCTTTAACAAATATATATTGCAAGCCAACTGTCTAATTGGCTTTTATTTTTCTTGGGTTTGACCTTGTTTGTTGCCTAAGGAAGGAAGCGTTCTTGTTTTGGTGGACACTCTTTACCTTCCCTATTAAGGAGGTAACAAGAATGTAAACAAAGCATACAAACAGATCCAGGTCGGCTCCATTAAAGTGATAACACTTTAAAAGATGCTACAGGAGAAAGATGCTCAACTGTTGCATCCATATTTGACCTTGTCGATCACATTGCACAGAGAGAGCCAAAAAACCCATTCAAAGCCAGCGTATACATAAATTTGAGGATAGCAATATTTGAGGCTAAGGCTAATAAGTCAACTTTGTCTAACCTTTCTGGGCGGACAGGAAGAAAAAATAACATGGCCCTAGTGAATGATTTCAACTGCAGTAACCAAGCAGACAGAAGTCAAATCGCCATTATCTATCGTCTTAGTCAGTGGCTAGCACAATTAGTAAGAAAAATTAGCATGAGGTTCCTGAAGGAAAAGATCTTTTCACTTTGGGATTAACGTGGGAATGTCGTATCTCAAGCTTACATGGGAAAAAGGAAAAGGAAAAGCGATCCACTACAGCCGGCCTCGTAAGGCAAGAGTAGGCATTGTAAGGAAGAGGGAAAACTAAACTAAGGCAGGCGATGCTTGGTGGAGGTTGCCGCGTCTTGTCTTTAACTGGGATGAAAGAAGTTTCTACGCATTTCTCAACCCTCCCCTCCATTTTTATTTTGTGCGTGAAGAAGCATCTACAGCACCAATGGTCCTCCTTCCTTGATCATCACTTCATAAGAATAATCAAGATTGAAGTATATAATACGATTGCTGATTGAAAAGCCGCGCATGAAGGAATCAATTCCTCATATCTTATGTGAGTTAACGGAAGATTCGAGTACCAGAAAGTCAACTCCTCAAAGCCTCTCTGGTCTGGAGTCCGGTACATGAATGAACATGCATCTCTCACTATTTTAATCAGACATCAAGTTGGACCGGACTCGGATGCAACCATTAGGATTAGGATTCGGATAGGCACTAGTTATGAATCGACAACTACCGAATTAGACACTAAATGGCCGCTATGTGTTCATTATTGTCTACTCAGTTAGTTCGAGTTGATGGGATTAGGTAGAGTCCAAGGAGTTCCTCCTGCCTTCGTTTGTTGGTAATGTCATTTTTTAAGGCTGCTTCACGTCAAAAGATGTCGCCAGAGTAGACGGTGAGTGTACTCGATTAGGTTTACGTTAGGGAGTCCACTTCCCTTTAAAAAGACACGTTTCATTTTCAAGTATTCCAACAACACATTGAAAACTTTTAAGCCTTCTAGTTCATTTCATTTGGTCTTTAATTAAGTGCCCTTAATGCACTCTTTTAAAAAAAATTCATCCGATGAACCGACGCTGGGTCGTGCTGCCGAATTGAAGATTGACTACATAGACCCTTGCGAAGCATTCACGGAGGGAGTGATTAGTTAAAACATCCAGCTCAAAACTGGCTAGTCATCTTGGACTGATGATAGGAACCGTGATTCTGGGCTCGACGTGAAGAAATCTGGACCGACACGAGCATCCATACAGTTACAATGTACCCGAAAGTTGTATCCATTCCATACGACCATTCAGGATAGAAAAAGATAGCTGTATATAAGGGTGAGGAGGACTGATTGATAAATAAATATTTGCCACGGGTCAATTTCACAAACGTGCTTGCGTACATCAGAAGAGAGATGACCAACTCCTAAACAACTCTAAACCCCCTCTCCACCGCTCCAACTTCCTAACTACTAAGAAAAGATGGACTTGGTCTTTACTGCACTAGTAAGCACCTGATGTATCTGTTCACTAATTTAAGAAGAAGCACGTTGAAAGGAACGAACACATCCGGGAAGGCAGACATGAAACTCAGATCCTCTGGTTCCTCGTTTGTCTCGTTAGTGAGATTCAATATCTACTTTTTCTCAGGCTTCCTGCCACTAGATATAAAGCTCCTGTTTTCATCTTCTTTTCCTTGTTCATTTTTTTGGGTCTTTTACCAACACAACCTACCCTACCTAGACAGATAAACCACAGACAGCCTTATGACAAAAGGATCAGGATGCAATATCCAGGACAAACAAGGTTGCACAACATGTGATGCCAGTGTGTTCTCTGTGACACTATGGTATTGTGAGAATTTGAAATAATCAATGCATCTTGAATAATCCTACTGGCAAGGCAGCAACAAACAAAATAAACTACTATCTTCACAAAACGTTTACCTCTTGTCAATTAAGTAAGTAGGGTAACCAGCTTATGAGAATAGTTGTTTGACCCTAGCTTTCTCCCTTGGTCCTTGGTAATTAACACTGTCTGTTAGCCTCGTCGACTAAAATAATTGTGTTTTCTGATAGGGCCAGCCCCACCATGTTGATATTAGCTTAGTTTTGCTTTGCCAATTGCTTTTTTGGAAGTGCTCGCCACCCAATGTCATGCCGATAGAACCCTCCTGGCCAGTTGATAGCTTCAACTGCTTGATAAGCTCTTTCATGAGCTTCTTCCAAATTTCTCCCCTTGGCAGTGACCCCAAGAACACGGCCTCCGGTTGCAATAAAATTGCCATCTGAGTCAAAAGCAGTTCCTGCATGAAATATTTTAACAGATGGAGCAACAAGCTCTGCTTCTTCAAGATTCTGGATCACACTCCCCTTTTCATAGGTCCCTGGATAGCCATTACTTGCCATTACCACAACCATTGCAGATCCAGGTGACCAATCCAGTGTCACTCTGCTCAGCTCTCCCCTACAAGCTGACAACAACACTTGTACCAAGTCCGATTCTAAACGAACCATCAATACCTACATAAAAAGGGAACGCTAGAGGATGAGAAGACCCAAGGAAATATAAAAAGTGCCAAAATAATAATTTATTCAGTCAATCAACACCGACAGTCTTCCACAACAAGTTGTCAACAAGTAAAATGGAATTTATAAAGTGAGTATGACTTCAAGAGGAGGAAAAGAAAGGGACTTAGGTTCAGTGACAAAGAAAAGGGAAAGAGGAAGAAACATTAAGGCCAAGTATGAAATTAACCTCACACCCAATTGTCATCCCTATTCAGTAGCTTACGAATACTTATGTCACACTGATAAACAATTACCCCTTATGGCAAAGCAACACAAGCCTCCATTTTTGCTGATCATTCATCTCAGCATTCAAGTTACTTTACACATTGCAGGACACACCTGCTCACATTGATGAATTCACCTTTCAGGGCAGAGGGGAAGACTGCCGCTGAAAAGGTCTGAATTCGAAATCTGAAAATTACCAGGGATCGATGTGGACAAAGAATCGTACTACCCTATTAATCTCTACAACTACGGCACAATAACAGGAGAATTTTGGTACATCCAAAAGTGCCCAAAACAGAGCAGTATATTCAGGAAAAAAACTCCAGGTTCAAATTCAATAAGATAGAGAAAAGAGATCTCAGCCAAAAAAGAAAGAAGAAGAAGAAAAAATAGAGATCGCCTGTGGTGACTGTAAACATTCATATTAATTAGCCAAAACTCAATAAATCAAAAATAGCCATGATCATTAAGGCTGGACCCTTCATAGCTTCATAGATTTAAAAATATTTGTTGATTCTATGTATATATCGACATACCTGACACTCTGGATCTCCAAAACGCACATTGTACTCAATCAATTTAGGCATTCCGGATTTCTTCTCTATCATGAGTCCAGCATAGAGAACACCGACAAACTTGCACCCTTCGGCTGCCATGCCTTTGACAGTTGGGAGAATGATGGACTGCATGACTGAAGATTGCAACTCTTGAGTCAAGACAGGCGCTGGAGAGTACGCACCCATTCCACCAGTATTAGGCCCCGTATCACCATCCCCAACTCGTTTATGGTCCTGGGCAGATTCAAGAGCTATGGCATTCTCCCCATCCACCAGTGCAAAGAAAGAAGCTTCCTCTCCTTCAAGGTATTCCTCAATGATGACCTTGCAACCAGCAGAACCAAAAACCCCCTCCACAAGCATTGAGTCAACAGCTTCACATGCTTCCTCCACTGCCGTGGCAACAATAACTCCCTTCCCAGCTGCTAACCCATCCGCTTTTACAACAATTGGTGCACCCTGCTCCTTGATGTATAGCTTCGCTGAAGAAGGGTCCATAAATGTTTTATACTGCACCAGTTGTTCATTAACATTGTAAATAAGTAAGTCCCATGAACACGCATGAAAGATATGGATATCTCAGCAAACAGCAAGATGTGGTATTCTTAGACATTCCATGTAATGGTCAGCAACATTTAGTGGTATTTGGAAACAATGATCAGTATTGTTTTCATTTGGTTCGACAATAAGTCCATTAACCAAATAGAGAAGAAGCCAATGCTACATCTCTGACTTGTTAGAATATGTACTTGATATATTATTCCCCCCCCCCCCCCAAAAAAAAGAAAAAAAGGGGGGGGAATACCTTGGCTGTAGGAATGCCATACTTGTCGCACAAATTCTTCATGAAGTTCTTAGAACCCTCTAAAGCAGCCGCTTCCGATGAAGGGCCAAAGGTAGGGATTCCGGCCTTAACTAAATCATTTGCCAAACCTGAAACAAGAGGAGCCTCTGGTCCGACTACAACTAATCCGATTCCCTGCTTCCGGCAAAAGATATAACAGACGTACTGTCCAAAACATCAAGATCTGGAACGCATGTGGCATCTCCAGAGCTGGAAATGCCAGCATTTCCAGGTGCACAGAAGACTGCCTGACATGATGGGGATCGTTGCAATGCAAAGCATAGTGCATGTTCCCTCCCTCCTCCGCCAATGACGAGCACCACCACTCTCTCTTGTGTAAAGACATCAGGAAAATGAAATAGATTAATGAAAACCTTCTCCATTTACGCATTAGGAAAGGAACTAAAAATCACAATAAGTTCATGCTACCCATAGAAAATAAAAAAATGAATGAAAGTTAATAAAAAAAAAAAAAAAATAAAGATGCATCCACACAAACATATCTCTTCATATATGTTGTGTATCTGATAGACAATATAAGATAAATATTTCTTGACATATAAACCGCACAAGATTTATTCATGGCGTTGAAAATTATTAAAAATTTAAAAAGAGCAAAAAGAAAAGCCTGAGCACCAAATGGCAACCAGAAGTAGAAATTTAGCATAAGTACCCCAAACAAAGCCATCATCAATATGACCAACACGACTGGATTTTTCATAATGAGCTTAAGTTCTGATGTTAAGAGATAACAATCACCTAAAAGGATGACATAAAATGTTAGATGGATAAGGCTGATATGATCAGACAATAGTCTACGAGGATTTCATTAACAGTGGCAAGATTATCTCACCAAGAAATCATAGAAGGAAGAAGTGGTAAGTTTCAGAAAGAATAAAATAATGGTTTCACAAAATGCATTGCTTTGCATCTATCTTTCTCAAAAGGTTTCCAATAGCCAAGGTCAGCAAAAAAGTTGAGCTGATGAAGAAGCTTCCAAATGTAGTGAGGGCAATCTCTAAATACGCTCCCAACAACAGCATACCTCCATGTCAGTCAAAAGCACCCAATGACATTGAGACGAGAAGACAGAGACTACGAAAGAGATACACAATGCAAACGAATATTAATCCCGAGTCAAATGATCAAGGCACACCAGAGTAAATCCATATAAATACCCCTAATCTTACCATCAGAAGCACTGTCATTTTGAGATGAATCGATGGAGACAGAGGGCTCCGATGCCCGACCGACACACTTGAACACAAACCGAGAGTTGCCGAGTGAAGGCACGACCTCGAGCACTCTCGAGGTGGCGAGATGAGCTCCAGCCGATTTTCGGACTGACATGTCCGGAGTACCACGAACCAGAAGACCAGCAACAAGCATTGTAATTTGAAAAACAGGATCTTGAGGATCTATAGAGGTGGCTATTGAGCTTCAGAGAAGCTGAAAGGGTGGAGGCACTAGAAGAAGCCATACTCGCGCTTCCAACCTCCAATGATGCAGCTACAATCCAAGTTTTTTTTTTTTTTTTGGTCAGGAATTGGACATTGCAGCCATCAATATAAGTGATAAGCCGGGGCTCAAGTCTAAAACCCTCAAAAGGGAAGCCTGGGAGACGGCCAAGCCCACGGAGGGACATGCTTCTCATTTGAAGCAATGGCTCGGAGAAAAATTACGCGAAGCAGATGGAAGTTCGACGGCGACATACCTGAGGTGGAGCTGCTGCGGGGAGGAGGCGGAGCACAATTGGCGGAGTGAGAACCGACGGAATCAAATGAAGGAGCTTCCTCCGGCAGCGACCGAACTGAACGGAGCTTCGTCTGTTTCGCGGCGGCGGCGGCGGGCGGCGGCGGCGCTTTCGTCTGATTTTTCAGTGGCTCTCTGCAATTCGGCGCGTCCGAAGGGAAAGCTGCGTGGCAAAAGAGGAGGAATATGGTCCGAATGTGGAAGCCGACTGACGTGGCATTTCTCAATGGCAATTGACAAGTCTGCCCCCGTCACTTCATTTCAAGCTCAGCCCCGCGTTCTTCTTCCTCTTCTTCTTCTTCTTTTCTTTTTCCTTTTGACAATTTTTTTTTTGATACTCCAGCCTGCAATCAGTGAAGGAAAATCATCCTAAACGAAATATGATGCGAACCCTTAGCCTTTCCTAATAAGAGGGTAAGACGATTAGTTTAATACATGAATTTTACTCATTTATAATGTTCAGACTCTACACTCAATATAATTAATTCTTTCATAAATTCAAGTTTTACTCAACTCAACTGGCTAAATTAAATATATTATTTTCATAAAAGAAACTTGATTTGATTACTCCAATTATACTCAATATTTCACAACTTACTTAACTCGTTCCTCATAATTTATGACTAAAAAATAAACTAGTTCCTCATAATTTCTTACTTTACAAGTCCCTCATATTTGAATGTAAGAGATGACTTACCTATTTTGGATGGTATAGATTTTTCAAAAAATGTTGTTTAGATTACGAAGTTTTGTTTCCAGTCTCTTTAAATTGAATGATAGATAATGTAGAATTGCATGCTTAGTGTAACTTTAGCATATAGAGTTTGAGCTTCAACTCTTAAAAGGTTAGCAATTAGTCCGCACTGGAAATTCCATACGAAAATCATGATATCACTATCGGTATCTCCCCTAATTTTCTTTCTAAATCATTCTAATCATTTTGTCCAGCATGAAGTGTCATCCATGAACTGAATTCAGACATGTTCATGGAAAGTTTTAACTTTTATCTTAAGAATTTTCCATTGGCTGAATTGCATTCTTGACCTTTCGTTAGTGTCTTAGCTTTCATTAAATTCAATTATATCCCTAAAGGTTTCAGAAGGTTTGATGCCATCCTCCTTCTCCTTCCAAATAAAAAAAGAACTTACCGTAATAGGATCCCGAAACCTTCTTATCTTGATGCCCGCATGAACGTAGCCTTGCTTAGACATTTTGCCTGTCCTATAAAGTTGCCATTGACTCAAGCGAGCCTGCGCGAACTGCTTCTCTGAAAGTGGAGCCTTCCAACGTGGGGTGTGCATTATACAGAAATCAAGATGTGCACCAGTCATCAGACCAGTTCACACAATCATCAGATATACAGTCTACCGCAGGAGATGAGTATACACGATCAGGCCAATCGTAAGGTCAACTCTTTGTATCCTATACTGCTTAGCAAAAGAACTTCATGACCGCTGGGGAGAAAAGAACAAACAAGTGTGTGAATAAGCCACGGGCACTGGGGTCAACGGCCGAGCCGTTTCAGGGTGAAACTGGAGACGAACACTCCGAATGTTTAGGATTCACTCGTGACTGTTAAAGACGCACTTGCTTGTCGAACAAAATCCGCAAGTCTTCAAGCATTATCATGTTAAATTGATCGGTTTTGGCACGGGCCCGGCTCATCCGACTCATGCACATCAATTATTAAATTGATGTTGCGCAACCCACATCTAATGGTCGTGATTGTGTCTGGTCCCTATTCGTACTAAAGAACCAGCTTTGACAGTATTGTCTATTTTCTCACATGCCTTAGAATTGGCGGACAAGATTTTATAGGTCGAAATGGAGAGAGCTTCAAGAAAGGAGCTGAAATGCAAAAAATATTTCAGCAGGCAGTAAAAGCGAACACATTACAGATTTACTTGGAGCACACCGAGCTCCTCATTACCGAATTGCAAACATGCCCGACAATCAATCTGGATAGAGGAATTACGCAGCTCACCGACTTCAAGTTCTACATACATATTCAGATGGACACCGTCCTTTTGGGAAGATACTAAAAGCAGACGTCGTAAGATCCACTACGCATCCAGAGCCATGAACAAGTTCTGCTTGCGAGCATGCTCGGGTATGAGCCTGTTTATGATCTCGGGGGTATGCCCGAGAGTTCTGTCCAAAAGGAAGCAGAGTCAAAGTACTTCCATTAATGACAAAAACAGAAAAAGAAATTATTAACATGACAAACAGTGATTTACCAAAGTACTCTATTCTTAATAATGACGTTATATGCTCACCATAAAGAGGCAGAAATTTGAACAAACCTTGGGGCTTAAAGTTAAACAGGGGAGGAAGAGGGCGACCGCTGGGAAGGCGAATATTTGGGTCCCTCAATTCATCGAAAAAAGGGTGGATACAGGCTTCCAACTATACAATCACAGAAAGCAACAGCACAACCCTTGAGTAATACTTCCAATGAGTATCAAGAGAAAAGGAAAAAAGACTTCTGATCTTACAGCAGTGCAACGTAGGTTTGGAGAATACTGGAAAAACCTACAAACCAGGTCAACTGCTTCAGGGGGTAGACGTTTCTGAAAAACCTGGAGGGGAAACAGTGTCAACCTTTACAACAGAAACCAGCTATACACTAGAATTACATGTTTGTTTACCTAAAGTTCTGAAAAGAAAAATAATCAAAATGACAAGTTTTAGAGAGATATAAAGCAGTGTCTAGTTCTCCTCACACAGCACCTTAGCTTTCTTTAGTGCATCATTTTACTTCATCAATTTTTTAGGCAACCTATAGGGTACAAACATCCTACAACCTAGATGGTAAAGGATGTTAATGAGGAATGGCACCTTTTTCCCGAAAGCCAGTAAGGTAACCGACTACTTCCAATGAGCATGCAGCCTCACATTTGAAAAAAATAGCAAGCCAAATGAAAAAATAATAACTTCAACAATAAAAGATAATGACCATCCAAGGCTTCCAGAGTAGCAAGCAACTACCAAACACCATTCTTGTGAATGAAGCTTTACAAGCATCATAAGCACAGTTTTCACCTACTATCAAGCAAAATCCGTACCTTATGCCAAGGATGAGGCTTTATTTGTGGAAATTTGAATTCCGTGTAATTTGGATTCATGCATTTTATCTCCTCCCTGGTTGGCGTACCCAACACCTGGTAACAAAGTTTTGATGGATGAAAGGAAAGATAGGAGGATGAGATATAGGCACAACTTTCCAAATATTTATTCTGAAACACATGGGCATGCACAAAACTCTTTCATATACGATGAAAAGACTTTTGAACATATGCTGACATATCATCTCTCAGATGAGTCTGCTTGGGGATAATAGTTTTGTAATTTCTGTCACAGAAGACCGATTTCTTTCACAACAAATCTAAACAAAACTCTAGTTTCTCTACATCAAAAGAAGATGAGGTTCACTTGAGCAACTGGGAGTTTTGTTCTCAACATAGGCAACAGGTGTCCTTCAATCCTTCTCCTTAAAATTAAAAGGCGTGAGAAATAAGTTGCAATCCTACATCATTCGAATTTAAACAGGAAATTTTCCATACATTCACCCGAAACTCAAATTCATTGGAATCACTTCTCTACCTAACTATGCGCCTCAGTTACCAAAAATTCTATTCCAGACATCCAAGATGGTAGTTTAAAAAGTGGACAATGCAGCCAGATAGGATGGTTCATAATCATAACCACATGACTAGATATTTCACCTTGATGATCTCAACTAATTGGTCGACTCCACTTTCTCCCGGAAACAGGGGCTGCCAAAAGCTCAGTTAGCAAGATATTGGATGAATAAGATTATTTGTTAGTCTCAAAAGATGTTCATGCATGCTACATATCTACCTGCCCAAGAAGTAGTTCAGCCATCACACAACCTGCAGACCATATGTCTATCGCAGTTGTATACTCAGTTGCACCGAATATGAGTTCTGGAGCACGATAATATCTTGAGCAGATATAAGAAACATTTGGTTCTCCTTTCACCTGATGAAAATGGAAGCTTAAGCCACAAATCAATACTCCAACGGCAAAAGATGATCCAGTGCTATACAATAGCCAGCACTGGAAATCACAAGAAACCTTTGTTTTGGATAAGCTAGTAATTACATGAGTTTAGAAATTACCAGAACTTTTGCACTACCAAAGTCACAAAGCTTCAATTGATGTGTGTGCGGATTCACCTGAGAAAGAGCAATATCATTTAATAAGGAGGACCTGTGGTCACTATTTCCCTAAGATACAACTAAGAAGCCCCCTTACAATCTGGAGCAAATAAAGTAAGAGAATGGGTCACAATTACTAATTGCAAATACCACAACTGAAGCATAAAGTTGCTATGGAAGAACTGAAGACTCATTGACCAGAAGAACAGACTAAAATCATGTAGCAGGACACAAAATCCATTTATACCAAAACCTTCAGCGTCAATAACATCATTTACGGGTAATCCCATTGGGAGCACATGAAAATTGTGGATGATAACCAATCCAATTACTCAGATCATGAACATGGGAAAAGCATTCTTTTTGTTCCTGTTATCAAGCAATTCTTCCCTATACTTTAGGCAAGTTCTTATTTCAGTTTCCACACTACATAGTTCTTCATTTTAGTCCAACTTCCCTTGCTAATGATTCTGCTAAACTCTGTTTTCCATCTGTCTTGTGGCTAGAACATAGAGGCATGCCCGTTTGCATAGGGACTAAAACATTGACAGAATGGTTCATGAGGACCTATGATGAGAAAGTGCACAAGAACCTGAATGAAAATTCACCTAGAGTAAAAGAATAAATAGTATGCCTTGCTAACATATTTTCTCAATCAAGTACCTAACCCACACAAAATGAAGTACATAACGAGAATGTAGAAGAAAGAACTTGAATGCACGAGTGCGCACTGATTCATGATTTCGATGCCTTGGCCGAAAGCAATCACCATGTCAATCTTATAATCATCATACTCCAAAAGTTTATTTACGCTCATATCAGATCAGAGAGAGAGAGAGAGAGAGAATGATGAGGGTCTCACGAGTAAATTCTGAGGCTTGATATCCCGGTGACAAATGCCAATGCAACCATGTAGGTATGCAAGTGCCCTGCAGATCTGCAGCAAAATTGAAAAAACAAAACATGACTTATACATTGCAGTAAATCATATAGCTTCAGAAGATGCAAAAATGTACAAGCTGTGAGGACATAGGACTGGCCCTCTCATTCAGTAACTCTAAATAAGATCATTCCAGTCAAATCAGTAAAATACAGTAAGACATGGAAACCAAACAAACCGCCCCCCCAAAAAAAAAAAATGTAGAGAAAGAAAGAAAGAACAAAGGTAACACGCCAAAAACATTAAAGAAACAGAAAAGGCCATGATCAATGTGGTTTAAAACAGAACATTTGAAGGCAACATTCTACACATTTGTTAGCGCTCAGCTTATTGGAGCCAAACTTCAAGTTATTTGCTTTTATGGATTCCATTCAACACATGCCATTTGCTTCATGAAGCTGTGAATTGTAAACCACCCAGAGAATCACATTATAGGCCAAGAAATTATCACCCACGTACTTGGTAAGTATAGAGTTTAACATATATCAAGGGCATCCGCTGGTTCATCCTGCTGTACTGCTTTGCCACACGATTAACAGTTTCAGGAACAAATTCAAGCACAAGATTCAAATACAGCTCTTCCTTGTCTGTAGTTGAGAAGAAACAGTGCTTGAGGGCCACGATATTTGGATGGTCCAACATTTGCATAATCTGTAGTTCGCGATTCTTGTAGCGCTTGTCTTGGAGAACTTTTTTTATAGCAAAAATTTCACCAGTTTCTCTACACTTTGCCTGGAACAACAGCCAAAACCATCTCAATTACACCGGTCAATGAAAAAGAAGATTAGATGATGATTTCCAATTATACATATTCACATAAATGGTTCAAAGACACTCAAGAGATTAAATGCGTTAAACATATGTACCTGAAAAACGACGCCAAAAGAACCTGTTCCAACCACATGCTCTGCAATATAACTGACTCTCTGCCAAATAATGAGAAATAATGGCCATAAAGTCATAACCATGTGAATTGCACAAAATTTTTACCAAATAATTTAGAATTCGAGCCTCATTCCCTCAAACCTGCCTAGATTGACCATTTCGACCACCAATTGTGGTTCTTATTATATGCCCTGTTTCAGCGCCTACACCATCTATGATGTCTGGCTCACTGTCCTGCAAGAGATGCAATAATAAGGAGAGATCGGTAAGAACTCTTACCAAAATAAATTACCCTGCAAAAGATTAAGAGTTTTCTATTTGTAGAAAATAGATTTTCCTCAAACATAAGCATCTGGGCACTCTTTTTTCCAAATTCATTTTTGAGTCGGAAAATGAAACAAAAAAAGGCTCTCTCATTCAAATCCCAAACATTACATCTCAGAACTCAAATAAAAGAAAAAAAAAAAACAGTTCAATATAATCTCATATTGAGTAGTTGGGACTATAGGAAATTTTTTTTTTTTTTTTCTGGTCCAACATGAAAAAAATTCACATTGCAATTGTGAGTTTTGGTTTTTAGACATAGAACGTAATTTTGTGCACATAAAATGACTCTTACCCAAAGCTTAATGACCTTCTTTGGTAGATATTTGATATGCATGTGTAGACATATAGAGAACAAGAAAAGTAATGGCAGAAGCCATTTATTGCCCAAACCAAATCATGCGATCAACAGCTAGCAGGAAATTCCCAATTTAATTGGACTTGGTTCAATTCTTATGATCCATTTATGAACAAGGGGTGATGTCAGAGAAGTGGAGGATTTGATTGCATGGTTGAAAGTGGTGATAGTGAGGGTGGCATGGAGTTTAAGGTTCTACAAGATGCTAAAATCCTCTCCCGAAGCAAACCAATACCAAGTCATTACTTACAAGAGCTAACAAAAGAAGCAAAAACCAGATATAGAATGCAAGACATACTCTATCCTCTTCATGCTCCACCCGATCTCGCAATCTCATCTCAAGCATCTCTCTGCCAAGCCAGTCGACAGAACTAGATGAATTGCTGAAGGCATGAATGGATCTGGAACTGCCGACTCCTCCATTCCCACGGTTAGCAGAAGCCATGTATGTATCTGGGGATAGTCAAAAATAGCAGTTCTCGATAGCATCATAACTATCCATTGCCTTGCCCCTCAATCCTAACTTCTTAATAAATAACAAGAAAAGAAAACAATGTGAAGGGATGGAATAAAAAAGAAAAACGATAATCAAGTAACTGCATTTCACGCAGGAAAAAAAAAAAAGCAAAGAAAATATCATTCACGGAAGTTAGAAAAATCAAATATAGCATCTTTAGTAGGAAGGCCAAGAGGAGAAGAGAAGCATCCTCAGGACCCAAAGTAGATAATCTCTCTTCCCACTTTTTACCCATTTTCGGTCAAGATGCACTTAAGGAAAGTTGCTCTTTCAGAATTTACATGCCAAAGAAAAGAAAAAGAAACTGACTTAACCAGCTCCTGAAATTGGTAGCACACGCGCATAGCCCTTCATTTAATTGCCCCATCCGAAATGATGCTAAAGGCAGGCAGTTTGCATTATCACATGAAAATCCTCCGAGCAATTGTTCTTGCACCACACAATTAATTTATGCAGTACTTGACAAATTTGAGCAGGAGAAACATCTTGGATAGGGAGACGAAGAAAGCCCTCTCCTAGAGCGAATATCAACATTATTTGACTCCAAATTCACAGCAATTCCTATTTCACCTAATCAACCGCCACGATTGCAATGCTGCCTCTTCCAGTTAGATACAAACACAGGCACAAGAGTTCCCAATTTCTATCAAGTGCATCTAGCAGCGGCGGTAGGGGAAGGATAAGCAATTACAAGTCAGGAGTGAGAAGAGAAAAGACTTTGTGAGTGCAAAATCCGCAAAGCAATGAAAGATCTATCCTTAACAAAGCAAATCAGGGGTCGTGGGCGATCAGGATGGTGGCTAGACATTCTCACTACCAAAAGCCCAGAAATTTACAGGGCTCCAACTCCAAGAATGAAGACGACAAGATAATAAGGCGAGCCTAGAACTGAAATGGGAAGAATTTCACAGATTCTCAGCGAAACCGGCCCAAATGCAACATGGTCGGAAGTACTGAAGAGCTCGACGGATCCAGCAGTTGGTACGTTTTCAGTCTAGCGTTCCGGCAGGATCAACTAGCGGGCGGCAGAGTAGCAAACGCTGGCGTCATCACGATGCGGGAAGCAGAAGAACAGAGATCATGCCCGCAAAGCCAATTTACGAAGCAAAGAGGAGTGACGGGAGAAGCAGGAAACAGGGATGGGATCGACAGAGCCATGACCGATCAATCGACGAATCAACAAGCGAGGGGTTGAAATTGGGAAACAAGAGAATCTAATCGAAGGAGAATAGGGCAAATTACACGAGGAAAGAAACGAAGGGGGGTGAGGGAGGAGGGAATCTACCTGGGAGCGTCAGCAGAGGAGAGGCAGGAGCGAGAGACGATGAGGCATTTGAAAAGGGCCCTCCGATTTCATCCAAAATTGGTGTTCAACTCGGTCAAAGTGAAATAATGAAGGACGCTGAAGATGAACAGCAGATTAGAGATAGAGAGATAGATAGATTAGATAGAGAGGATGGAGAGCCTAGAGGCTATGGAGCTTTCTCCTTCTTCTTCGGTCTTCACTTCATTTACTAAGCTGCCGCTGCTACTGACTGACACCAGATCTGATTCTCACACCTCCCATTTACAATCGCTTCTCCTTCTCCTCCTCCTTCCGTTTTGACTTATTTTGTCGCCCGATTCATTTTTTGATTATTTTATGGCAATGTTAGAATCTAAAAAGGGGTGCACCATCCTAATCCCATTACAGGGTAGTAGCCTGTTTTGATTGGAGGGGCGTGCCCCCTTTGTTTTCGTTTATTCTATATAATGTGGCGTTTTTCAAAACACCGCTTTTTGGGATTTTACTGGTGAGAGCCAAAAAAAAAAAAAAAAAAAAAAGGGCTAGAAGGAAAGTAATAAAGGCAAAAGAGTCATCATGTCGACAAACGGGCGCACCTCCATCCATCCATCCATCCATCCATCCACAACCAAAGTAGGAAATGGTTGATACCTTGACATTCGCAGCAGCCGCAGCAGCAGCATCATCATCAGCATCAGCATCAGCATCACAACTTTAGACTCCCCGCATTATCCTCCTCCAAAAGCACTCTTGCAAATCCAGGCCGTCTAATCTCGGATCCCATTTGATTCCCGTTTGTCCAAATTACATTCGCTTCGGAAAGTAGGGAGTCCCCCTTGCGTCGAGCAAAGAAAAAGAAAAGTTCAGAAAAAAGTCCAAAGCGAATCGAGTGGGATATGCTTTTATTTTCTGAGGAGAACAGAAATGGCGAGGCATCCCCGTCCCGCCCGACTACGACGTAAGGGTGGTCCTCACTTCTGAGATGGGTTGGCTTACCATCATGTCGCCATCCATGTTTGCCTCTCACTCTCACAAAGCCCAAATGACAACTACGTCTCGCACGCTCTCAAAGCAGCTCCACCGCAAGAAAAGAATCCTCCCAGCCCTTTTTGATTACTCCAAACATACGTATGTCGTCTTACCATTTGATTTTTTTTGAGGTTCACATCAAAATTGAATAAACAGTGTAAAGGTTATAAAGGACGATCGCAACCACATGCAACAGCCGAAACATTAGAAATCCAAAACAGAGTGCCATCCGATTTCCAACTCCATATCAACATTCTCCACATAGACAACAATTCGAGGATACAATGCGAAAGAGCATCCCCCGACATATATCTTTCTCTATTCGACAGAAAGAACCCCCATTCAGAAAGCCATTAAAACAAAATGGGCTAGAGCAACTACACACCATAACTAGAGTATGATATTCTGCCCAACAAAGATGTACAACTGACAAGAGCAGAGGCAGTAAACCATTTGCTCCCGCCTTCGTATTTACAGTCCAACCAAGAACCTTATCCTATGAGCTAAAATATCATGCTCCCCTCATTAGAGTCGATGGCAAGAATGTTATCTGTAGCTCCTTCAGCGATGATAAGAATCCTCCCGAAAGATACTGGGATAGGATCTGTTGTAACTTATGTACGTTCCTAGGTGACGATATCTTTCTCCTTCTCTTTCCAACTAATCCAAATCAGCCTTGCGTAGTAGTAAATCCGGGTTATTCAACTCACCCACCCAACTGTTAATTACAACAATATCTCCATCCTCCCCTCTTCGAGCTGTACCAACCAACAGTTTCTTCCCGAGAAACCATTTTTGCTGCCAAAGCCTTCTCCACTCTGACCACCTGTCTAGCAAAAGAGACGAGCCTCCAGCCACTAGCAGATATGTGTGATCAATTTCACAATACACCAAGCATTTCACTGTAGAACAACAGCAACATAAGACAACAGATTAACATTACCCAGAAGAGATTGAAGCTTCCACACAACTAACTGCAGAGAAAAAACCAATTTAAGCAACCAAGTCCACCCCTGGATTGCCTTGATTGCAACATATCACGCGAACAGATATACTCTTCAACTGTATGCATGCACCTTCCAAGAGAAGTCAAAAGCCCTAATAAACTCTGGCAAAGTAATAAATGGAAAGGACATACCATAACTATATCAGCTGAACAAGCAACCATATCATGAAAACATGATCTATACAACTAAGCAAGGCAAAGTCCAGTACTTAAACATAAAAGCATTCTTCTACTTCTACGAACTACCAGGAAAAATAATTCCTTCAAAGTTTATTTACTCCTCCAGAAATGTATTGAGGAGTCATGCAGTATGAGAAACCTACTTCAAAGAGTATAGCTAATATACAGGATTGAGAGATTAGGATTCAACCTCCTGATATCTAAAGCTCTATCTACAGCCTAAGCATGACAATGCGAATATCCTACAGATAAACCAGAAAAGACAAATAGAAATTGCCAACATAAAGATTCTCTTCATAAAGCAACAATAAACAGGAAAAAAAAAATCATAATACACTGACAGGCTTACCACTTTTCAGACACTAAGATCCAGAACTTGACTTTTGAACCCAGACTTGCTTCTGCAAGGCCAAAAAGAGATTTGCCTTAAGTTTGTGTTCTTATCTCTAACAGTCATACTTATCTGATGGCAAATATTTATGCGCATGACCTATTGAAACATTGAAATAAAATAAGCAAACGGAAGCACCTCATGGGAACTATAGCCAGAAGCACTTCCTCTTTTTGAAGACTTCTGTTCACTCGTAAGCGGTGAGCCATCATTATCTTTCCCACCCTGAGACGATCCCCGACGACCAACAGACTTACGGAAACCTGTATAAAATGGCGGCAAAAAAAATTGTTGTGCTCTAGCTAAGCAAGATAGTAACAGTAAAAACTACAAGTGCAAAAAAGAAAAATAAAAAAGAAGAAGAAGGAGAAGGAGAAGGAGAAGAACTTCATTATCTCTGTGCATCAGAACTCAAGAAGCATCACGAATTTTCTTGCACACGGAATTCCTAAGGCAAACCATTATCTAAATGCATGAAGATGTGATGCACACCAATTTATAATTGAATAAAGCCGCTGCCTTCTATGCCCAATCCTAGATGGATGTATTCATTTAAAACAAGAGGAAATAAGAAATGAGAATACTCAAGAAGAAGGAAGGTATGGTCCAAATGAGGATGAAATGTAAGAATATTAACTGGGCAGCTTTGAACATGAAAACAATGTGTTTTAAATAGTGCAATGAGAAGATGAGACTTTATGATCCGGATGGAGTTAAAAGGTGTATGCAAATCTGAAAAGACATCAGCGGAAACTTAAAAGAAAAATCTGGAGTGCTTGGATTTTAAAGTGTTATTGCACTACTATTAGTGTTGCTGCTTTTCTACTAGAGAGAGATTACACTGGATGAAAGGGGTAAGAGTGTTTTTTAAGCTGATGCGATGGCCCATTAAAATGATAATTTGATCCCTCTTCTATGTGAGAGTATGGGGGTATGTTTAACAGCACATATTCTTTTTTCTGGTCTACAAATAACTCCACAATAAAACAATGATAAACTTGACAAGTCACAAGGACTCCAAGCAAAGGCCTATTGTCTTACCTTCTGAGGAATCCAAGGTTGAATGTGCAGCAGTAGCAGAGAGTGTTGAATCACTTGCATGGGATCCATCTAAACGACGGAGAGGAGCCCAAACACCACGATCGGGTCTATCTTTATTTCTGGCACGTCTTTCCATCTTTTCACTACCAAAACCAGACAGGCCATTCCCATGGACCTTCTCATCAGGAGCACCATTTGTATCTTTTGGAACTGCTTGTGCGCTTGGGGCTCGAGGAGGCCTCCGTTCTTTTCCTAACTGCATAGTCTGTGTTAGAGTTTCAGATGGGACTCCCAATTGATTTTGGCGTGCATCTTTGTTCAAAAGTATCGTTCTAATTATCCGACCACCCTCATGCCGCTGTTTCTGCTTGTCAGTGGTTGAACCCATCACATCTTTTAGTTGACACTGCTCCTGCGATACACCACCAGAGACCTGCATAACCAATTAAATACAATAAAAAGCTTATTTCCAAACAGATGGGATGAGAATACTTCATGGTGACAAATGGACTGTGTTCTGACAAGTTGAATATCATTCACACAGCCTGGAAAAGAAAATCACATCCTTATTTATATAAATTGGCTGAAATCACAGCAAGGGCACCATGTTTGTCTCGGAAACATATGAAAGAGAGAAAAAGAATATTTGGAAGCCACCTCATGAATGAACAGTCGTAAAACCATAAAAAAAAATAAAATAACTTAAGAATCCAATAGATGTTGTCTAGAACAGGAGAAGGATGCCTTCGCAATGGACAATGAAGATAAATAAGCCGATCGACTTGTAAGCAAAAGAAGAATAAGAAGTAGAAGAAGCTAACATGAGAAATCTCTCTCTCCTTCCCCTTCAAAAGCAAAATCTTCTTTTTCCCAGCACCAGCAATTCCAAATCCAATAGTCCCTAGAACAAAGTCAGGAGACAAAGTAATTTTTCTATAGAATAAGCAGCAGCCATCTCAGATACAAAAACAAATAATCAAATTACATGTGCTACAGCTAATGGAAGTGTATCATTAGATTTCTTTGAAATATGACCAACATACCATATGAGTATACTAAAGAACACATCAATGAAGGCACATGGCACTTTTTGCTTCTAGAACAAAAAGTTATGAATAGATCAAAACAATACGCCTTAGGTACACAGAAATTGTAACAGTGGTATAAAAAGAAAAGGTTCCATATAAAGATAACAAGATAAACAATAGCATCAAGCCCAAAAACTTCCCTCTGGAGCCAATCTAGTTGGACCATCGCAAGACCGAAGCGAATGTAACTATCATCACACCAAGGTCTGTAGTTTCAAACAATCGACTATCACACCTGAAATCATGTTGGAAGCCCCAAGAGGAGTGCTTAGGTGTTGGACATTTCACAGTGGCCTAGACTTAATATCTTCACATATTTACCATGCACTTGTGCACGATTTAGCTACCTGCCTCGAATCCCCAGAAAAGGATATTACAACCAGACCCCACCTCCACTGAGAAACAGAAGACATCAACCACTCCCAGAGAAGAAAGTAAAACCTCAAGAAAACATGGTCCCCTTATTTCAGCAACATTTAAAGTAAAAAATATGTTTTGCCCGATCTGACTTGTGAAAATCGCCTTGAAAATAAAGATGTAGACTCATGTTGTTGTAAATGATTTTCTGCAAATAGACATGAAAAATAAATACATCTCTATGGGGAAAAAATGTTCCCACAAACTATCCTCATATCATGCCAACTAGTGCAACTCCAAAAAAAGTCCTCGATAATGGAAGTCATGCCATGGCAATAAATAAAACTCCACCTTAGTTCAGCCCACCCCACCGCAAACCACCCACCCCCTCCCAAAAAAAAAAAAAAAAAAAAAGGAAAAGAAAACCCCTCTTTTTTTTTCCAATAAGTTCTAGTATTGCCAAATGGCTTATTGCTACTTTCCCAAAATAAAAACACAAAAGCCCAAAAGAAAAGGTTTAAATTGCGGCAGTGTCATAAGAAATTGCCCAAACATGAGTATCATCATCTGGGCCTCACCATTGTCATCTTCTGGTTGTCCAGCTCCACTTGCCACTGCTGAAAGATTAGCTTTGTCAGAAAGTTGAGGATCATCTCGCTTGGAAGACAGAATGTACATGGACTTATCCTTGCCACTGCTGCTCCTCGAAGCATCTCTTTGAATATACTGCAACAATTGCAGACAAATTCAGTTACGATTCTTCAGCAATGAACCTTGGAAGCAGTTTGACGACTGTAGGTCTTGATGTAACTAAGACTGTGACCTACAAGGCTCGCAAAGAGCAAACAATCCACCACTTAAGAGCTCCAGCTGAAAATGAACCGATCATTACATCGAACACCTCAGTAAGTTCCCAAAACAGGTTGCGTAATCCATGATAACAAGGTCAGAATGGAGAAAAGTCAAACATTACATTACACACTTGCAGTGACACTTCCCATTGATCACTCCCAGGAAAAACTATAACATCAACGGTAAAGCTTCCTAACTACCACAACGTATTGAGGACCACATCTACAAGTTCCATTTCAATTTCGAATTCCTCATTTTCTCTACAAAAACTCCACCACCAACTTAAATTTGACGAACTCAACATGCAGGAGAAGGATGTAACCAAGAAGAAAAAAAAAAAAAAAAAAAAGGCAATGCCACCCATTACAAAGTAATGACACTAAAGAAGCCAAAAGATTTATGATAGTCTACTTACAAAGGGACAATCACATAGATAATAGCCAAAAGTGGAAGCAATTCAAAAAACCTAAGCTCACCATCGTCTTTTAAAAACAATCATAAGGAATCCATTGTTAAGCAATGCAACTCAACTCTATGAAAGAAAAGGATACATGTCTCAATCAGAACCCATCTCCCACTTTACAAATTATTAGACTACTACGTTGAAAAACAATGCATATCAGTGGCTACAGATGCAAATAAGGAAGTCAGAAGATGTGCAAAAGCATCTCAATGGTGTGAGCTGCTTTAGGCAACCATACCAAAACATCTAAAAAAACACAATACAAAACATATAAATATGTATGTGCAACATGCCATAAGAACAGTACCATTGCAGTAGAACTTTTTCTCTTTTCAGAATTTCGTTTCGATGGTGCAGAACTAGAGCTTCCAGCAGACGATCCACCACCTCTTCCACTCAATTTCTCATTAGCGATTGACCTCTGCCGACAAGCATGAAAATACTTTAAGAGAGTCTACTAAGCAATGGTGCTAGGGGGGCAAAAATCCAAACCCAAGTGCAATGGTAACAGTTGAAAACGTTACAAAAAATAATATAACCACTTATGTTAAAATTTCTCAAAACTAATCAAGAATGGAAATGCAAATTAAGCACTCTATCCTGTAAAAAGCATGTATGGAAATAATAAATGTAAACTAGCTATATTGTTACAGTCAAAATAAGCACATCAGCATACAGAAATGAAAAATGGATTTCCTTTCTCAAGAAACACCAAGGTTGGCGTAAGATGGCAACACTTGCACAAAAATCCTACATGACAAATAAAATTGCCTCCTCAACCAAAAAATAATATAAAAGCACAAACGATACTTTGGAAGTATATGCCTCCTTTTGGGGGCACCATGAGCCAGAAAAGAAGAAGAGCTTATAAAACCAATTCAAGCTAAGCAACTTTGTATTGGAGTGGGAGTAACTCCACCAACACCTCATGCTTACTTATTACCAATCTCCATGCAAGAAGGCACAAAAAGATCAAATTAATAAGCGACCTCCTTATCATGTCAACATGTCACTACCTCCAAATCAAAGAACATACAAAACCCCTATTTTTACATGCATCATATTAATTATCCTTTTGACTTATCCTAGAGTATATTGATCCAGCAAACAATAACTTCTAATCTCGAAAGCATTTGTCAATCATCTATTGTCCTACTAGATTCCCACGAGTATTCCATTATCAAATAAATATTGTCAATGACCCATTCTAAAAGTAACTACAGCATCAATAAAGTACCCGAGATCCACCCTTTGAAGCCCTCTTCTGGCGAACAAAATCCATCAAAGGAGTCACTATAGGTGCTTCTTTTGCAATACCTACAAAAGTTGAATGAGCACCAAAACACGGGAGAATCAAAATTAGGAGTGCAGGCTGCACTAATATCAAGGATTGTGCACCCATTACAAACAAGCAACACTATAACACTACAGAAAGCGAACTGTACCAGATCGCTCCGCCTCACGTCTCTCCAATTGTATCTCTGCACTTGGAAGATTCTCAACTGGCTTTGCAATAAATTCAAGGAATTCCACGTACTCAGGATCTGCAAATTCAAGAGAGCTATTATCAATTAAACAATTAAATGCCTGGTAATATCTAAAACATCATTGATTTTCTCAATGGTTCTGCTTAGGTGAAAAGAAAGATAATACCTTTCATTATGGTCCCTTCACGGCCATCCTTTTTAGATGTCTGCTTGGGTAAACGTTGTGAAGGAGCATATTCGACTATAGTCTTGAACTGAGTACCTAACAAGAGGTAGTTTTATATCAAACTTATGAAGAATCAAACATCACGAGATTCTCATAGAAAGCTATATCAAGAGGTGGCTGTCATACAAAGCTCACATATCAGAATGCGCCGGGTCACAAGCAACTACAAAACATGTGAAGCCCACATGCTTGTCACAAGAGTAAGTTAGGAAAATTACAACTAAAAAGCATGGCAAGTTCATGTTCAGTTACCTCACAAAAAAAAGAGCTCAATTATCAACCAAGAATTTTTTTCAAGAGGCTTGATTTGTGAGATAAAATAAAAATCCTCAACAGGCAGACACAAAAATGTATTTCATCGGATTGCCAAAGTTACCTTTCTCATTCACAAACACATGCCCCTCAAAAAACTCAGCAAATTCAATAACATCCTCAGGTCTCTTAAAGTTGATGTAGGCTCTTGAATAGACCTGGTGCTTCAGGCTGCAAAACAAGTTGAGGAACCATGTAAAGCAAAGCACAACATCAGAGCAGAAAGCTTGTTTTGCCAGTGTCCAAAAAATGACATCTCCCCACCCATAACTAGGAAAACAAAGACACTTTATAGCATATTTTTTGCAGTGTCAGAGCAGATTTTCAACTAAACCCGCTAGAAGATCTTTAAATTGAAAATTTCACAAAAATGTAGGACCAACCCAGTTAAATGGCATTGGACCTGTTGGTTTGCATCAGTCAACAAGGAAATGCGGGAAATAATTTCCAACTCTTTCTTTTCCTGGTGGTTTTTTGTTTCACTAGGAGTCATCTTCTCTACGATACCTAGGAATACCTCCCTGATAATTATCAACACCCCTTGAACCTTGCAATATATTCTACTTCTTTTATTCTGAAAATGAAGCTGCTTGGTCAAGGAACAATCCCCGAAATAAGAGGAAGGCAACGAAATCTCAAAGACACGAGGTTAATGAGGTCACTATCCGACAAGAGAGCTTAAAGAGACCGCCCCCAGCAAATGAAAATCGCGAACACTACCCTTCTCTGGAGAAGTAGGGAAAAATCATCACAAGTAAAGCAAAATATTCGACCCCTAACTTCAGAGATAGGCCAGTCACAATCAACCTGATAACCAACGAAAACGGACTCAATTCTGCAAGTGGGAGGCATAGCCTCAAAGCTTCAGCGGCTCAACTAACTACTTAATAAAGAAATAACCAGAATCAACGAAAAATAGGGCACGAATCTCGACTCTGTAACAGCTAAAACCTCGAAAAGCACCCCATAAGCGTCTCCCATTGCGTACGCTGATCAATTGACGCGTAATCTCGGTCCACCGAGTAAAGCGGCAAAAGCGGCAATCAAGGTAAAGGAAGGAGGCGCGAGAACCTAATGTGAACGCACAGAAACCCCGTACGAACAATCGCACGGAAGCACGAGGCGGGAGGAAGAAGGGGCAAAACCCTAACCTGGTCTTGCCGGGGCGGAAGGAGAACCAGTTGTAGCGGCCCGCGAAGGCGGTGTCGATCTGGTCCACGAGCATGCCCTGCGTAATCGACGGCGGCAAGTGCCGTAGAACCACCTTGGTCCGATCCGGATGGCCTTTCATGCCCTCGATTGGAAAAAAAAAAAAAAAAAACAGGCCCCGACGACGACGACGAAGAACTGGAAAACTGAGCCCTCGCGAGAAATCGAGTCGAAGGAGGAAATCACGCCCGGGAGATCACATCTTGTACGGCATGATCGAGCGCTCGGCGGGGAAGACGAAGCGGGTCATGAGATCGGGATTGAGCAGGGCACCTCCATTCCAGGGGGAATAATATCGAGCGAGAAACAGAGGAGGAATGAGGACGGAGGAGGCAGAAGAAGAGAAAAAGAATGCGCAGGTGCGGGGCGTGTTATATATACGGTTGCGTTTTCGAATTTCCTGAGGTCTCTCTCTTTCCTTAAATCCGACCCGGAATCGAAAAATTAAAAGAATCCGAAAAGGTCGCATGGAAAATAAAGGGTGACGCGTTGCCCGCAGAAACTGAAAAACGAGCTGCCGTTTTTTTTTTTTTTTTTTCTCAAGTGTGGGCAGTCCGTCAGCAATCGGCCCGGCCCGCGAACGCTATAGGCTGGCACCGACTCAAGTGCTCCCTCCCAAAAAGATTATATGGGCAGCTCATCCACATTATAGCATCTACCAAACATGTCGATTGACAACTTTTCACTGGTTGTTGAATTTCTGAAGTTTTTATTAAATACCATTGTTTGACGATGAAAAAAGCAATGAATTGGATCGTGAGTGACCTTCATATGTGTGGAGTTATCGGGGTGGTGTTCCTCGACAATTATTGCTCTTATTATTCAATGAATATGAAAATAGGATAGGATTGATTCGTCAATAATGATGGCTTATGGAGAAGACGGCAAATTGTTTTTGAGGAATTACGACCGCCGGCTCCTCTATCCTCAAATCATTGACTTTTCTCGACGTATCGATGCATTATCATAAGTAAGAGGACCGAGAGAAAATAAAAATAAAAAATGAGGCGTTCGCATTGGGATCACAAGGGAAGGTGCAAATTGGAGTGGATGGCTCCTGATATTTTACAAGGCAACATCAAAGGAGCAAAATGGGATCACAAGACGACCCGGTTGCAAATGCAATCATTTTCACATAATAAGAGGGTGAAAATGAATCTTGTTGACTAAACAGTAAACACTAATACAAATCAAAAGCAAGAGGAAAAGCCAAAACTCAAAGATCCTCTCTTCATTTCATTTCATGCGATGTCAAGAGTAGGAGGAGCATAGCGGCAGTAGGGCTGCCTGAGCCCTGGGCGTGTGCCTCTGTCTGCTCTCTCTCCTTCACTCCAACAACCACACAAAGCGGAAAAGGGAGGCAGTCTCCGATCCATCTTCTCCCCGCCCGTCCCATCAAGTAAGCTCCTCTCTCTCTCTCTCTTCTCTCTCTCTCTCTCTGCTTTGCTGTGCTTGTTCTCGGGGGCATAGAGAGATGAGAGAGAGAGAGAGATGGGTCGATCTGACGTTTGTGTTTTTTGTGTTTCTTTCTTGATGGCGGTTGATTGGTAGGTGTTGGGTGATGGGGGAGAGAATCCAGTCTGGGAGTTTCTTCCAGTATCCGCCCTCTGGCCTCCATGCCTCTCCTCACCGCTCCTCTCCCCTTCCTCCCGATCGAGAAAGGTCTCTTCTTTACCATCCCCCCTCCCCCCCTTTTGTTTAGTTATTGTCAATTCCTATCTCTGCTGCTGTCTCTGTGATTTGTATTCCCGATGGTTTTGTTTTCTAACTTTAAAGTTCCCCCTTTTACGAATACCGGCTTTGCCTTTTGCGATGGTTTTTATTGGTGGGCGGTGTGATTCTGCATTGCCTCGTCGAGAGAATTGAAAGTATTAGCCTCCCCACATGGCTTTTGCTTTTATTTAACCTCCGAATTTTCCCAGAGTTTCACTTTCCGCTTAATGTGCAAAAGCTTTTTTCGGGTTATCTTTCGAGTTCACAATTTGGCCTCCTTCGCAGAGATTAGTAGTTATGCCTTGAATAGATGGAATTTACATCACTTATCTAGGATCCATTACACTTCATTTTAAGACTTTAGTCTTCATGTAGGAGATTGGCCCTTGTCCCATTGGCCCGAATAATAATTCAGTGGCTTCTCCATGTTGCTATGTGGTAGCAAATTAGATCGTTTTATCTTTTTTGCAGATACTTGGCTGAACTATTGGCTGAGAGGCAGAAGTTTGGGCCCTTTATGCAAGTTCTTCCCAATTGTAGCCGGCTCCTTAATCAAGGTCCGCTGCTCATTTTATTTATCATATTCGATTCTCTGTCACCTAGGAGACCTTCCGTCTGTGTTGGTTTCATCTCCGTACTTATCTCGATGACAACCTCTTGGCAAAGACTGGTACATAGTATCCCTTGTTTGAGTGCGTGTTAGTATGATCTTCAGCCTTTGTCATGTTAGCATCAAGCTGAACATGGTCCTTTATTTACTGATGAGCGTGGGTGGCAAAATATAAGAAGCTGCTTAAATTCTTCTGAGCAAATTATGGAGTTGTTGATGGCTAAAGGGGTACACGTTTGTGGCCCTATATGTGTTACTTCCCTCTTATTTTTCATTTATCCTGCCTTTTGGTTTCTGCAGAAATTAGACGGGTATCAGCTTATGGTACAAGTTTTCTGGATCACGAGAGACTTGACCATGAGAGCCCACATAGGCCATTTAATCCACAGTTAAATGGGAGGCCCTTGGAGTTGGATAGGTGGTCTGTCATGCAAATGGAGGTAATACCTAGGTCACTTCCATGGGAATGGTGACGTGTTTAGCTGCTATTCCATTGGAGCTGCCGATTCTGTGATTCTGGGCTTGTGGCCATTTGTGTTGCAGTCGATCTGCATTCATCTATTATGGGACTGATTCACAGTTTGCATGTCTTTGTGATATTAATACACGTCTTCTTTTATCTAAAAAGCTTTTCCTAATTTGATATCCAGTTTGAATTATTTTCGGACTGTAAGGTACACTGTCTTCTTAGAAGAGCGTATGAATATTTTGCTTTAAGCCTCGGCTAGGACCTTCTAAAAGTGAGCTGACTAATTGGAGATTTCATTTGTTGTACTAAGAGAAATAAGTCAAATGGTTCTTGTTTAGGCTGCTGAGTTCACATTAGCTTGGTCAAGAAGAAACAGTTTATTGCTACTTCCAATTTGAGCTTACTAAAGCTAAGCCTCTTGCATCAGGAAAATGGGCATCTCCAGAAAGCGGGTCTCTTTCAATCTTCTTCAGTTGGTTGGCCAGGAGCTGTCGGTGTACCAACCACTCCTGTAGTGAAGAAAGTCATCAGGCTTGATGTTCCTGTAGACAAATATCCAAGCGTATGTTCACAAAAATTCTAGCCAATGTCAAAATGCTTGTGGTTTCTGGTTACATATTGAGTAGTGGCTCTAACTCTAAAATTTAGCAGTATAATTTTGTTGGAAGAATCCTTGGTCCACGTGGAAACTCCCTTAAAAGAGTCGAAGCTTTGACACAATGTAGAGTGTACATAAGAGGCAAGGGCTCGGTGAAGGATTCTGTGAAGGTATCCAACTCCAACTTCCTTGCAATGACAATGCGATGTTTTGATCTATTTAGTGCATAAAAATAAGGTCAAGCACTTCATATTCTTTTTTCAGAAAAAAGGGAGAAGGTTATGCCCTTGAAAAATTGAAAAACCAAATTTCGTCATTGAGTTGAAGTTGGCTGCCAAGCACCAACTCCAAATTGCCTTCCTCTCCATCAGTGAACTTTGGATTGGATGAATCTCGTCTTTTTACCTTTTCATGGTTCCTCTCTGAATCATTTGATATTACTGAAATTTCCCTTAAAATACTTTCTAAATGCAACAACCTTAGGGCATGTTGGAAGTCAAGAGCTTTTCTTTTCAGTCTTGTTTCTTTTATTTCTGTCTCTCTTCTTTTTAGATATATTTTTGGCCGGATATTTCTCTCATTTGACTTCATCCTTTCTTATCAGATGTCTTGTTAGTATCTCAAATTTAGGTTGGAAGTCAGGGTTTTTTTTCCAGTCTCACTTCTTTTATTTATGTCTCTCTTTTTCTTTGGCCCGATACTTTTTGCCTCATTTGACTTCATCCTTCCTATCAGATATTTATTTTGGGAATTATTGTATGGTATGCCAATTTGAAAGTTGTGTTTGGGGCTTTGTAGCCTATAATTTCTTCCTGTGGATAAACAAGGGAGGATAAGCACCTTTTCTGCCAAATTGCCTGTGAGTTCATATATGGTAGTAAAAATCCTCAGGTTGGGTCTTACTGAAGAATGTATTGCAGTTTGGCCGGTATGCAGCATGGTTCCCCAAATCTGCTTGCCAAGTATTGAAACATCATTCGTTGTCTCACTTTTAAAAGATATTGAATTGCTCGTAGTTTGTTTTAGAAATCGAAAAATATAGGATGTAATTTTTATTATATTGTTAAATCTAACTAGTGTTGGCATGGACTTGGCGGTAAATGGTAATCTGTTCTTCTAGAATATTGGGTACTTTGCTTCTTAATTAGCATGCGTATTTGACGGTGTATTTCTTACACCTTTTTAGGAAGAAAAGTTAAAGGATAAGCCTGGATATGAGCATCTTAATGAACCTCTACACATTCTAGTGGAAGCTGAATTTCCAGAGGATATAATAAATTCAAGGTTGGAACATGCAGTGGCTGTGCTAGAGAACCTTCTGAAGCCAGTGGTAAGACACATAAACACTCACATTCTCCTTTGATTTGCCCGTCACTTGCCTTAATAACCTCCTCTCCCTCTCTCTTTAGCAGGATGAATGTTTGGATCACTACAAGAAACAACAGCTAAGGGAATTAGCTATGCTCAATGGTACGCTAAGGGAAGAAAGTCCTAGTATGAGCCCTAGCATGAGTCCGAGCATGTCACCCTTTAACAGCACAGGAATGAAAAGGGCAAAGACAGGAAGATAAGTATGTATGTTCTTGAATTATTGTCTAAGAGACAGATGTGATTGACTGATCATCCATGAAAGGTGACTGCAGTTTTGAACGGCTTCTCAAGGAACGGAATCTGGTGAAGCCAGTGTCCAAGTATAACAAAACCGTGACTGAGATTTGGGTTAATTAATATCAGCGATGGGCATCAGCTGCATGAACTTTGATTGATGCCCCCGCGGTCCATGTGATTAATATTTTATCCATTCAATTCTGGAATCAATATTGTTCCAACTGAGACATTGCAGTTTCTCTCTTTCTTTGCTATTAAGATTTCTTGTACTTTGTATTTCTTAATCTCAATAATATGTAGGTAGATGTGGAATGGTGCTAAGTCCTTCAGTCAATTTTTTTTGTTGATTATTGTACTGAATGCATTAAATTGATAGTTGCGTTTTCTTACTTTCAAGCACTCCCTGAATGGTGTTTTTGCTTCGGATCTAGTTGCCATTTGATTTTGGAATTGCTTCTGCATAGTCTTATGTCTAACATTACCTTTGCTTATCGAGAAGGTCCTTTTAAAGGCTTAAACTAGACGAATGGCTTCACCACCGCGAGATATATGGTCAGGACATGCCTGCATCAGGACTTGCTTCCGGTTGGATGCAGGGTTGTCTGAATGCATATAACCTGCTACCAAGGCTACAAGTGAAAGGATATTTCACCCAGCAAGAACTAACTTTTTGCACTTAACCCAACCGGTTTGAGCAAATTCTTGTGCTTGAACCGAGCAAAGATATTGTGCCCTTTCCCGACATTGAAGAGGACAACCCAACAGTTGTACTTAGCTAAAGGAAGATGACTTGGTGGACAGCGAAAAAAAAAAAGGGAGATTATTATACCGGGGAAGTACCGTAACAGATCATCACACCCAAGCATATGATTGGACTCATCACTGCCCATATTTCTGCGAAAACAGTAAATTTACTTCATGCCACCGGCACATGGAACATATTCATGCTGTACCAGGGAAAGATTCGACGAGGACTCAAGACCCTTTTACCTTACAATTCATATATGTATAAAAAGGGAGGGAGGGATTGCACACCAGGAAGCTCAAGGATTCCTGACCTAATCAATCATGTCATTGTCCCTAAGAATGAAAAATGGTGAGCAAGACAACCTCACCCGATAATTTACGTTTTGAAATTTCATAACTGCGTTCATCCAATTGCACTCAGAGACATTGGACCTCCCCCAAAGAAAAAACAAAAAATACCTGCATTTCCTTGATTTCATGTAATATCACCCCTCCAAATGTTTCTTACACTTTATAATTCTCTCATCTAAGGCCAACCAAAGTCAAATTCTCACAAATTACTCTCTCTGAGAATATGAATACAAAAGGTACAACTTATAAACTGGAAAAAGGACAAGAATCTTGTTCACAAAATTCCCAAGCTGAACGTGCTATTAAAGCCAAGATGGACCTGTGACGAAAATAAAGGAACTGTCATCAATATCAATGCAAAGGCACTGGCACTAAAACAGGAGAATACACCGAGTTAGAAGGGCACCACTTCACATCTAACCACCTCCTCCGATTGATGTCGCAATGTGTATTATCAAAGGCAATCTTGCCCCTTTTAGAAACATTTTCACATAAAGATTACACATGATGCAGGTTATGCAAGACATACACTTTACTTCAGATGCATGATATTGACCCTCCGAATCAATTGCCTGGTCCTTTGTTAAATTCAAATACAGCCATCATAGTTCAGAGCATTCCGCTCCATAGAGTTGGGGAGAGATATGCTGCGAGTGACTACACCCAGGGAGAAAAAAGAAGGAAAAAAAACAAAAGCTCTTCTGCTCAGCCAAAGTGAAATCAATAAACTCATAAAGAAAGAATAACAAGCAACAAAGTTTGAGTTAAAACGATAAGAGATAAGTGGTCCTTGAATTTCAATAAGTTCAATGTGATCCTTGAACTTTAGCCCAATGTATAATATCATCCTTGAACTTTTAATTTGTTTAAGGTGATCCCTAAACTTTTGGTACATATTCAAGTTAATCCCTAATTTATATGAAAAAAATCAATATTATCTTTCAATTAAATTAATTTTAAGAATAACATTGAACATTTTCATATAGTCCAAATATTAAATTAAACACATGTCAAAAGTACAGGAACCACATTGAACAAATTGAAAGTTTAGACATGACATTGCACATTGGGTTAACGTTCAAGGACCATTTGTGTCATTTTTCCAAACGTTAACCACTGAAAAGACATCTACTTAAAAAAACTTCCATTTCATTATAGACTGCCGAACATTAGAACACTACAAGATGGCTGCTGTGGACCTGTTGGCACTGCAAAGATATGCAAGAGAAGAACTCATTTCAGCCACGCTACAAACCCTACCATCACCAACAGGCCCTTCCAAAGTTCATAGAAAATGAGCCCAAACATAGTAGATTCCAACCTCACAGTGAACCTCATGAGGACACAATAGAATCTTTGCTCATATGCAATCATATAAACACAGAAACGTCATCGTCTCACCTACAAATAATGAATAGTCCGCCGTGAAAATTCAATCTCGCAGACCAAGTTCGACCTCGAGCTCATCATCCTCTTCAAACAACTTGAGAAGCCGTGCATACTGCTCAGCCCGCTTCTTCTTTTGCCATAACTTGTAAAAAACGAAAGAGAAAAGAGCCACAACCACGATCACAACCAATACCACCAGTACCATAGACCCTGTGTTACCACTGGACTTATCATGAGTCTCGGATTTCGTGCCGTTCTTGGAGCTTGACGCGTCATCAGAAGAGCCTGAAAAGACAGTGGAAATTGGTTATGATGCACGATTTGACAGAGGAAAAAGAAAGAGCAGGTGAAGCAAATGAAGAGGGTGCAAAGGAGGATGACACCGCCTCGAAGAGTGTGCATAAATGGGGGACTGGGGAGGACGGGGTGACCTAAACAATGCCAAATGTGCGCAAGACCACGGCAGTAACGACCAGACAACTTGGGAGGCGACATGCCAAATAGGGACAAGAGCCCGACATCCACAATCAAGAGGCATTCAGGCAAAACGGAATGCAGATCCAATAATCGCGATTCATCAACTAACTAAAAAGAGCAAAAGACATAACTGAAGCTCCAAATCAGTAGTGGCCGGGGGTACCAGTGGGTGGGCTAACGCTAATATGCAAAGTAGAAGTCGGGAGTCACGGTGAATTGAGGACAAGCGAATTCCCAAACATCATTAATGGACACGAATTGAGGACCTCACTGATCGGAGCAGATCAAATCGAAGTGCGAGCACGAAAAGGGGATCAGTCGGATACCAGCTGGGCATGCAGAAACGAACACAAGCAAAGACCTACCGGATCGCCCCGAAAACACAACCGCCCGCAAAGACGCGACCCAATCAGCGAGCAAGCAAACAAGAGCATAAGAGGAATCCCAGTAAATAGATTCGGAACACCAGGAAATTAGAGAGAACACGGACGAAGAGAGGAACCTGGGGAAAGTCGAAGGAGAATCGAGGCCAACACGAGGAGAAATCGAGGCGATCCGAGCAGGGGCATCTCTCTCATGGCACTCCCACCTCCTGGGGAATGATGTTCGGGTTATGGTGTCGGGAGAGATGGAGAGACGTGTAGTTCGATGTTCCTCCGCAACCGCCTTCGGAGAAAGCCAGAGACGATGAAATTCCAACCAAATTTGGCCTTTTCTTTATTCTTAAATTTATTCTTTCGTTTTGAATTGCAATTTGTCTTATCACATTTTCTAATTTCCATTTGATATATATATATATATATATATGGTTGGGTTAACTGGGCCCATCAAGTTCAGATCGGACATATTCCCAACCCAATCATATGAATTACCAAGTCATATCGTGTGTCGATGGTCCTTAAGAGAACCTCTTTGGCTTATATAAATCAGACCATCCGTCAGCGTTTCTATGCAAATATGCTTGGCCGTCGGTGGTCACTTGACAAGATCGAAAGTTCCACTTTTACGAAACTTCTCTTCCTTCTCTTTCACTCTCCGCCAGAATAAAATGGAAGGTTGCGCTTCTCAACATTTCTTCCTCTCCTCCTCTCATTATTCCCAAGAGAACCGAAGGAGAGACAAATTTCTTTCACGGCAATTGAATCGAAAGCAATAGCATTTACGTTTCCTACACGCATTAATTACCACCACACCCCCCACCCCAAAAAAAACAAAAAAACAAAAACGGATCCAATATGAAAAAGCACACGATGCCAGTGCCTCCTCTCCCCACAATCACTCATCACCTCTGCTAACTCGTTTCCCTTCACCACCGCCCTACTTATGGTCCCAACAAAATAACGAGCCACCCTGTCATGCTCATGCTGTCATCCTGCCATCCTCGACCCAATAAATCCAAAGCTAACAAGCATCTCGTTATAATCTGAAAAAGCACACATTTCACTACATTTTCGTATTAAGCAGTGATCCACAGCACCCCAAAAATAAACGATACATACTTAATATCCTAGTAGAAATCCACGAGGATTAGTTAAAATAAGTATGTCACTCAAATGACAAATTGCTATTACTTCAGTTTTTGTTCAGACTGCAAGTACAGACTCTACCCAAATCAATCAAAATTTAAAAGCTGGGGGAAAAAAAGAGACAGCGAAAAAAAGTGTAGATCTGATCATCTGGAGCCTCCCCTTCCCTCGATCATTTGAAGCACTTGGCATCCAACAGGGGCTCTCCCTCGAATGGCTCCTGATCCTCAATCATCTGGCTAACGCGCTCCTTCTGGGCCTCGTCTGAAATGTCGACCTTCTTCCACTCATAGAGCTCCATGTCGTAACACTCATCGATCACAAACTGCGGGATTTCTTGCCCACGGAAAAGCCACAGACCCTTCACCTTGAAAGGTGGCTCCGACCCGATCACCAGCATCTTTCCAAATGCATACTTGCGAGCAAGGTCCATACGCTGCAGAAATCCACCTACTTTGTTCAAGGTGACAAAAGAAACGGTATTCTCGTCATTGTACTTGTAATCACAGAACCACAGTGAGTATCCCTCAGGATCATACATGTCCCAGAATCCTGCATCAGGAAAATAGCACAAATGAAGTAAACAAAATGCTTGAAAAGAATGCCTTCGTGGTACAAGTAAACATAAATTCTCATTGGGCAAGTTGAATGAACAAGATTAAATCAGGATATAAATGACATGATACCTTTAATTGCAACTTCACGGAAGTTGGTCTTGGTATTAGAATAGAGCCTCTTCCACTCATCCAATATCATCTTACTCGGAGGCAAGAGATCCAGAGGATTCTTTGCCTTTGGCTTGGGTGCCTCTTCCTCCTCAGCAGCTTCTGCTTTGGGCTCTTTTGGAGCTTCCTTCTTCTTTGGCTCTTCCTTGGGCTTTGGTTTAGCTGCCTCTTTTGGCTGGGCAGGCTTCTTTGCTGTTTGAATCGGCGGAACAGATTCGGCTTGCTTCACCTCTCCCAGCACCTTTTTGAAATTTGGCTGATTAACCATGGTCCAGAAGTATCTCTCTACATGAGGGAACTCTGAGGTAAAGCTCTTGGTCAAGAGATGGGTGAATCCCATGAACAAGTTGCAGGTCAGGATAATGTCAGCCAATGTCACAGAGTGCCCGACCAAATAGGTATTGGACGAAAGATGCACATTCAAAGCACCTAACGCCCTCTTCAGGGCGGCAATTGCGGCTTCCTCAGCCTTCATGCAAAATTTTATGATTTTGTGTTATAATTAGCACGGAGAACAATGAGATAAACAAAGCTAGAATACCATCATAAAAGGCATATAAGGAGTATTCCCCTTGTAAAATTAGCAATAATCAAATAACAAAGCAACATGGTTTCATATATGGCACCTTCTAGGCACCTCATCAGCTAGATACTTAAGTTACCTCTAGAAAAGAAACTACCAACTTGTTACTCTAAAAAATAGAAGAAACTCTCTTAATCACGCCATTGTAGAGAAAAAGATGCAGGGTCGACCCAAAGCTTTCCTTCAGAATAAATGGGCTATGATCACATGGATTTAGCCTGTGAAGAAACTGATCCTACCATACAGGAAAATACTTCATCATGTGTTGAAGAAGTAGAATAAGCATTCTCATTATAGTAGGGACCAATAAAAAATGTCCAAGTCCAAAAAAAAGAAAGTTGAAAAGCTACCCTTTATATCGGCAAGGGCAACTTACCGGAGGAAGGTACACTGCCCGTCCCATTCTCGGTCTAAACCAGTTCAATATGTTGGCATCAACTTCCAGAGATGAGAAATCAATCCATTGTTCAATATGAGCCTGCCAACGACAAGTCACCAATATATGATAAAGATACGGCCAGTTTCTCAACAGAAAATAATGTAGAAGTAAACGAAAAGGAAATTAAGTAAGCAAGCAAAACACATAAAAGTGTCTTACATAATCAATCAAAGAAGATCCGTACAAGGGATTGTCCGCCTTCAACCGACAAACTGCATTGAAGAGAATCAAACAATCATATGTGGTAAAAGTGAGCACTGCCCATAAGTTACTAATGAAATAACGAGGAGAGAAAAAGATACCATAACGGGCAATAGCATTGCTCTCGAAGACAGGGCCATCAGGTGTTTCCAACACCGGGATCTAGAGAGAGAAGAAATCTTCAGCAACAAAATAAATATGAAATTGGCACTACACCATCTTAAACCTAAACTAAACAAGAAGACAAAATCCCATCAAGTCACGCGTTCTCCCCACAGTTCAAATTGCACTGTTGCCTCTCCTGATGTATAAGAGCTGTCTTGCTAGGCAAGAGAGGGGAAAAAGGGATGACGAATCATCAAGGACTTCAATAGATTAAGCTGCGTTGGATTATGTTAACTAGTCCGTCACAAAAAATAAAACACCAAAATGGCATCTATATACCTTTCCAATAGGGTTCATCTTGATAAACTCAGGAGTTTTATTTGAAACACCCATCTCAAAATTCGGCGCCAGTTCAACTTTCACACCAGTGTATTCTGCAGCAATGAGTGCCTTGTAGACATTTTTGTTTCTAGTGGCGTGCAAAACCTGTAATGCGGATCAAGTAGCAGCGTGAGTTATGAAGAGGGTTAAACCTATATTGAAGGTAAACAGGGTTCTTGCCCTTGTCCAAAACTCGAAAATGGTTGATAACTTTTATATTACGTTGGCTTTAAGGAATAAGTTTTGCCCCCATCAAATTTCCAAGAAGATATGCAGATGACCCGATAGTGAAAATTTCCATTTCAGTTTGTCCCCGCAAACTGATAAAACTTAGAAAACAGCTCTAAAACCATGAAAAAAAGTATTATAGGCACACGAAACAAGGCAACTTTAGTTTGAAGCATATTTTCAATCGTAACGACACCATGTTAATTAAATTTATAATTACTGATCTAACTTTTATCCTGCCAAGAAAAAATCCCTACCATCGTTCCCTCGTGATGAATGCATCATAGTAGCAGTATCATATTATTAATCTAATGGATTACTCAGATAGGAGACCAAATCACGATGGCTGTACTGTACATGCATAGGATTATTGCTCAGGCAACAAATCTACGGAGACAGAGATAAGCGGGTTGAGCCGGAATACAAAAACCATGGGACATCCGAAGGGGACGTTCTGAACAGATCAGGGCCATTCCAAGGCACGCCCACTGACCAAAAGTTCAAATCCTTCTCATTCCCAGAAAGAAGACGACAAAAATCAGACAAAAAGCAATGGTCAGAATATCGCCGATTGAACATGCACCCCCGGATTCACGTATAATGTGAGAAAAAGATAACGCATTCGGATTCGAACTAACCAGAGCCATGGCGCCGCGGGAAATCACGCAACTCCGATTTCAGATCTGCATCAAGAAACACGATTGAAAAAAGAGCGAATCGGAGAAGTCAAAAAATAGCAAATCGGCGACAAGAGAGAAACCAGATTGAGAACGATTGGCGGAGAAGCAATCGCGGAGAGCGCGATCCGGACACGCGCATGCAAATCGAAAGAGACTCCACTCGCAGCGGAGAGAGGGAGAGGCGATACCTGCGGATGGGAGAGCTCCTGCAGCAGAGAGTAGCTCGAGCGGAAGGGAGAGAGTGAGGGCGGGATGTGCCGAGCCTGCGTTTTAGGGTTTTGGGGGACTTGAGATAAAAATATACCATGGCATATGCGGGTGGGTCGGGTCGGGTCATTCCTTCATTCTTTAATTGGATAGTCGGTCGGTTTGGGCTGGGCCTGAATCCGACGGGACTTGGGGAGGAAGGAAACGCTGCTACTTAAATTAGTTTTATTAAAAAAGAAATCAGTTTATAAAGTGATGTGCAAACTTAAATAATGCACAATTATGTGAGGCCAATATCTCTAGAGAAAAATAGGGATAAGTATATTGAAAATCTCAAATCTTGTCACGAAAATACAGTTAAGTTCTAAAACTTTTTAAATGTATAATCAAATTCTAAAACTTATCGAATTCGAAAATGTTGAGGTAGTTTCTCTTCTTCTTCTTTTTTATCTTTCATTCACGACTAAAACATGAATTATTAAGGTAAAATGACATTGCTTTGGTTCAAGCTATTTTGATTTTAAAAAATTAGTCGAATTAAAAAAAAGCAAAAACAAAAACCATGTGGCGATGGTGGGGCAATGGCTGAGAACGGTCGCCCCGCCATTGCCAACCCTTTCTAATGACGATAGCAAGGACCTAGATTTTCTATTTGTTTTATTTATTTTTTAAAATTTAGCTTATTTGAGTTGGATTAAAAATAAGATTCGGACAAAAACAACATTATTTTGGCTTTATGTTTTAATGTTATAACTGCGTCGATGCTATGTTTGAGAGAATATAATAAAAAGAGCACATCAACCATGTTTAACGGAGTTAATGAAAAACTTGATTGCATTTTTTGAAAATTTGGAAACTCAATCGCACTTTATAATAGGATTTAAAATTTCCAATCCACTTATCCCAGAAAAATAATATGGTGAAGGCACCATTGATCCTTAAACCTAGGATCGTTAGGCCCACTAGAATCACCAATGACACTCGGCATTAGGTAATGCTAGATGTGATCCTTTATTTTCCAATGGATCGCCTTCTCAATTCAATCAATCAGATATTAGGTTTTTTGGCATAATAACACAACTTTGTTATTGCTCTCATGCTCGACTCTCCTATCAAGTGCTATGTTTACTTTTAGATATGTGTATTATTTGTCCTTACACTATTGTCACCTGGGATGACCAAGCCGATTCACATGGGGACTAGTCCAAGCCCCTATTCCAAAAATTGAGAACCGACCTAGGCTAGCTTGGTTCTCGTTTCCATACCCTAAACCAATCAATTTTCCTTGAGAAGCTAAAACTTAGAACCCGATCAGTTCCAAGGTTAACAAGATTAGTTCGCAGTTACAAAAACGGGGAACCAACCTTGATAAAATGGGTCCTAGATTCAGAATTTATCAATTCTGGAACCAATCACCCCAAATTTCGACATGTTTTTTCTTGAGATGAGGTTTAAATTGGTCATCTTTTTATGTAATTGAAAATAGTATTCATGCTTCCTTTTATGCCTTTTCAAGTCCCTTGGCTTCATTGCTAAAATCACGATAAAGGTACCCTCAGGCTCAACACGGCATTTTTCTTTGATACTCTCTAGAGCCAACAACGATAGAGGTGACATAGTTTTTGAATTTACAATGGAATAGCAATATTAAACATTTTTCACCCATCCCGCTGTGGGCACGTTGGTTTGAGCCTTTCCCTCTCTAATTGCGGAAGGGGAGAGGTTCGAGTCACCACGTGCACATATAGCACGACTTAAGCGAAGCACCGTGGGAGGTGGGTCCCCGTGCCAGTGCTCCAACGTTCGCTGTGAGGCAATTACTCCAGTTAAAAAATACATATATATTAAACATTTTCATATAATGTAGTAATTACATTCAATATATACAAAAAGTTCATAGATTATATTGAATAAATTAAAAGTTCATGAATGACATTACATATTGAGCTAGAGTTCAAAAATCATATTAAACAAATTAAAATTCGAGTATCAAACTGCATATTAAATCAAAAGTTAAAAATAATTTGTGTCATTGTCCCTCTCTTTTAATGGGTAGCAAGCCGATTTGGGCTAGCTCTGGATCTTAAGGTGGATGCAAAGTAAGGGAAATGTCATACTTAACTTGGTTTATAAAGTGACATGTCGTATCGTTGTCGATCTCTAAATAGGGCGCAATTGCTTGAAAGGTTCATTCATGCCTAACCCGTCACTTGCTAAATCAGTTTCATGAACCAATAATTAGCATTGCTTGCAAACAGAAGTCCTTTCGACTGATCGAGAAAGGATAAATGTACTTTCTCATCTCAGATTGAAATTATTTTAAAATACTTGATATCTTTTCTTGCCACATATAAATCAAATTCACATATATTTCATCTCAAATTTTCTGATAGCCCAAAAAAAATACATCCAAATTTTACTCATTATCACCCATGCCCCATATTGAGATAAGTGATGATAATATTTTGCACTTCGGCTAGCAATTTCACGGTCTACATGTACTAGAGGGTCGTCATTGATGTTAAAATTATCTTGCATTCCAATTAAAATTCAGATCATCCTAATCTTTGAATCCTTCATGGGAATTGTCTCTGGAAAATAATATTTTAGTAAAGGCACCACTGACCTTTAAACAAGCAGTTACCGATGATTACCTTCTCAAGTCAATCAACTGGACATTAGTTTTTATTTGCATATTTACTCAACTATAGCATTATTCTTGTGCTCGGCTCTCCTATCGAAAGGCCGTATGTCCTTAAGCCATTCTAATTATAAATTTTCTCGAATTGGGATTTAAATTAGTCATCTTACATTTCATCCAATTGAAAACAGTCTTCACAGTTCTTTCTTATTTCTATAAAGTCTCTTGGCCTCATTGCTAAAACCACAACTAATGTGCTACTAAGCCCATCACCACGTTTCTTTAGGTCCTCTGTCGAGTCGATTGCAAGAGAGGTTGGCATGGTCATATACAGCTACAAACAATAACACGCCCTTCGCCATTAGATTAAGATCTAAACTCTAATCACGACTGATTATAATCATCAACATACCTAGGTCAAACGACTACACTATTTGAATCCACATTGCTAAGGACTCCTACACTTTGGGTGTATCAAAAGTGCTGGCATGGTAAAAATGAATAAACGACAAATATAAGGTTGGTTTGAACGAGCATTGGAACCTTCCAATTACCTCCAACGAAAGAAGAGCAAGGGACCCAAGGGGCCTCCCTTTAAGCATATGACCCTATTTCATGCACACAGGATGGACCAACTAAATTATGAAAGACGCTGATCTCACGCTCGAGGTCCGCCATTGGTTAAAATTCCATCGAATGGGGCAAAGGTTGTTTGGGAGCAGTTGTATTACGATTGAGAGTCCTGGTCATGGATCTATTTTTAATCCCATTCTCGATTATAAAATATTGTCAAGTGATTCGGCATACGTCAAAGATCAATAATTAAACCATAGGATTCTTTTGAGAACATGTTCGGGTCCTTATTTTGCCTACGCATGAATTGAAAATTTTAATAAAAAAGAGGAATTTCTTCTCAAATATGCTCTTCTCCATTGCATGAGGTGATCGGGACTTGGAGGGGGATTCCATTTGTTGGCCTTGGGAATGAATAGGAGTCCTACCTAAACAGAGGAACGTGTCAAGTGGCTCGTCACATGAAGGAAGAGGAGCGATTTTCTCTTTCATTAATATGATATTTTATAAGACGTTTCCATCGTTTCGAGAATTTAATATATAACATGAAAGCGTGATTTAATAGTTAAATGTTTTAACATTTTATTTCATGTGTGATTAGATTTTAATCTAAGATTAAAGCGTGTAAATATATAATAAGATGAACTAGGTACTTAAAAGCAGAAAGGAAGGGGAAATGATTTGAAACGACAAGATGTGTGGTGTTGGCGAAAGCCACGCATATTGGAGGGATCCTTGCGTCAAAATTAAAGTCAAATTTTGCATGTTTTGTTAATGTCAACCGGTCCAATGCGCTGATAAGAAAAAGTAGTCACATGTCTCTCTCGTCGAAAGGACCTTCCTTGCCCATTCAACCTTTTCTTTCCCCATTATTATTATTATGATGATGTTCCATCCCTGCTTGCCAAAATTCAAATCTTCTTCTCGGATCTATAAGAATCAGCTCTAAAACTTTGAATCGCAGAGAAGACGAATACAACACAGGTAAAGAGCTCGAGACAGCAGAAGCCAAGAACAGCCATGGCAGCCAAGCCCAACCCCATCCCTCTCCTCACTCCTTACAAAATGGGCAACTTCAACCTGTCCCACAGGTCTCTCTCTCTCTCTGTTTCCTTTCCATGTTTCCATTTCCAAGCACAATTCTTCTGTCTCTCCGAGCTATCTGTGCTGTTACTTCTTCTTGCTTTTAATGAGGAGCGAATAGAACTGTATTCCCCTGTTTCAGCACCAGCTTATCTTGCTTGTCCTTTCTTGAGTGATTGGATTTGCAGTTTTCTTTTAGTTTATCAGATGTGGACCGCTCACCCGTGCTCGTCTCTTGATCTTAACTTTCCTTTTGTTTGCTTCGCTGCACAACATCATCGCAGGATCGTGTTGCCGCCATTGACGAGAAGCCGGTCCTACGGCAATATCCCTCAACCCCATGCCGTCCTTTACTACTCCCAGCGCACCACCCACGGTGGCCTTCTCATTGCCGAAGCCACGGGCATTTCCAAAACCGCCCAAGGGTATATTTCTCTGTTTCCTTGTTTCATCTCTTTTTCATGCTCTCCCCCTTCTTGCACACGAGACATTTCATTTTGGACTTCTGCCTTCAAAAGTAGTATGACACAGCGTTGCTATTGTAATATGCTTGAAGGTATCCAGAAACGCCTGGTATTTGGACAAGAGAGCAAGTGGAAGCTTGGAAACCGATCGTGGATGCTGTTCATGAAAAGGGCGGAGTTTTCTTTTGCCAGATTTGGCATGTCGGTCGTGTTTCCAGCTATAGTAAGAAAACCTCTTAATTTTGTTCATGTACTGAAGTAGATGAAAAACCTGAATTTTGATTTCTAGAAACTTTCTAACACTGTGGTTTGAACTTTGATTCACTGAGTTCATGTAGTTGTCATGAGTGATGTGAAAACGAATGTATTGGCATGCGATTTTCGCTAGAAACCGCAAGGAGGTCGATAATTAGAGCGAGAGATTGTCCACTTGGCCGTGCTCTATGGCTTTCACGATGAATCTGCATATGCTCCTGTGCTACGGAAAAGAAAGTAAAAAGAAGAAAGAAAAAAGCAAACCCCAGCCAATTGTACAACGGCATTTCCAAGAAGAGAGAGATGGATCGATCTAAACCAGCCCATTTATTACTGATACGATTCAACATGCCAACTAATACACAACTTATTTGAAACACAAGACAACCAATCAGAAATGGACTGGTTTAGATCGATCCTAACTGGTTTAGATGGATCATAGTCGGTGAGATATTTTTTTTGTTAGACTATTCTGATGCGTGGGGTTGAGGTTGAGAACACGTGAATCCTATGTATCTCTGTCTCATGCCTGTGCTGGCGTTTTGGTTTGGAAGTCGTGACAATGGATTTCAGCTGAACAGAGAAGACACAGACTTTGAAAGAGTAAAGTCATTGTTCAATTTCACTGTGGTCCAAAAGACAAGGATGCATTTGGCTTTTTCTTTTTTTTCTCTCTCTCTCTCTCCTTGTCTTGTCTAATATGAAGTTGCATGGTCTAGCTTCATTTACATGTTAAATGCCGCATGTTACGAAAAGGATTGCTGCAGATCGCAGGCACTGAGCATAGTGCTTCAACTCGTCCGCTGCAGGTTATCAGCCGAACGGTGAAGCTCCGATCTCAAGTACGGACAAGGGGGTGACCCCCGGGCTTGATGGAGGGGACTGGTCCCCTCCCCATCGTCTCCGAGTCGATGAAATCCCTCACATCGTCAACGACTTCAGGCTTGCTGCCCGTAATGCAATTGAAGCAGGTGAGAAGTTCTTATCCTGCATTCATTGAGCCGTGATGGCCAGAATACGAAGGTAGTTGATACGAAGTTTTACTGTGCATATATATGGGTGGTGACAGGATTTGATGGAGTGGAGGTCCATGGAGCGAATGGCTATTTGATAGACCAGTTCATGAAAGACCAAGTGAACGATAGGACCGACGAGTACGGGGGGAGCCTGGAGAAGCGTTGTCGCTTCGCATTAGAAGTGGTAGAAGCAGTGGTGAATGAGATTGGAGCCGACAGAGTCGGGATGAGGCTATCGCCGTTTGCTGATTACATGGAGACAGCAGATTCCGACCCGAATGCGCTGGGGCTCTACATGGCCAATGCACTCGACAACTATGGATTAGTCTACCTGCATGTGATTGAGCCAAGGATGGTCCGAATGGGGGACAAGCTAGAGACTCCACACAGCCTTTTCCCCATGAGAAAGGCCTTCAAGGGCACGTTCATCGCGGCGGGAGGGTACAGAAGAGACGACGGGAACAAGGCAATCGAGGAAGGCTATGCGGACCTGATAGCGTACGGCCGCCTGTTCCTCGCAAACCCGGATTTGCCGAGGCGGCTCGAGCTGAATGCGCCGCTCAACAAGTACGACAGGAACACCTTCTACATCCCAGATCCGGTGGTCGGGTACACCGATTACCCATTCCTCGAGGTCCCTGCATGAAATCCAACATCCATTCACCGACCCGGCTCTGTATTTGCAGGGAACGAACTCGGTTGATGTACCACACCCCCTAAAAGCTCCCTCGTTCTCATTTGGATAATCCAACAATACAATAAAAATTAAGAACAGGGAGTGTTTTTCAGCTTCTTTTCTATAATGAGAAGGAGACGTTTTCTTTGCCAATATTGATAGAAGTATTAAGCAGATTTCGTCAGAAAACAAGAGTCGGTACATAGGTCCTCGTCATCAAAGAAGAAACACGATAAGTTGCTCATGTCTTTGGTTGGTAAGCGTGGATCTTGACGACCCGCTAATTGCAGAAATAATCAAATGTTGGGGAACCAATCCGCAGCCACCGAGAACCGGATGTCGTCGGAGTGAATAATTAACATTGGAGTCTTTTCGACGGAGCAGGTGACCGCGTGGGGCGAAAAGTCCTATTGACTGTTGACCGTCTTAAAAGCAAATACACACTAGGAACACCCGGTTGGGTAGGTACACCAACGTATGTACAGCATAGGAAGAAAAAAGATGGTTAAATACGTAAGAATCGAGGTTTGAAATAAATAATTGAAAACAGAAACGAAATGAAAAATTAATGCGCAAAGGTTCCAAAATTGTAATTTTACTTTTGGCTGATTGATTATATAAACAAAATAGTATTTAAAATTTGATGTAATATGCGACATGATTTATAAATTTTGAGTCAATGTGCAATGTTGTCCACTTGCTAGACTTTTAATATATGTTCAAATTAATCTCTAAATTATATGAAAATGTTTAATGTCCTTTGATTAGATTGAACATGTATCAAAATTTTAGTGATCATAGTAAACAAATTGAAAGTTTTAGGAATGACGTTACACAATGAGTTAAACTCCATGAACCATTTATGTTATTCCCTAAAACAACAAAAGGAAGGTGAGTAAAACAGAGACAAAATGAGGTCTTAACATTTAATTTCAAGCCAACGGGCATGCAACCCTATCGATGGAGTGATTGGGGGTGAAGTCGGAGATTGCTAGGTATGGGGCTCGACGTACATGAGCAGAACACATACATATTACATCGAAGATGTTGTTTATTTAATAAACAAGATGAGAAATGGGCTAAGGAAGTAAAGACAATTGGGCCAAGTGCTGTTTGGGTTTAAGGTCGCCAGTTCGTCTGAGGTTTTGCCAGTTCCACTCTGGCTGGCAACCAAAAACCCGAACCCTCTCTTTTCTTATTCGTTTTCCTTCTTCTTCTTTTTTTTAATTATTTTTCGTTGTTACTATTAACGTCGAAAGAAATGAAGAAAGAGAGAAAAGAAAATGGGGGAGGAATAATAAAAAATAATAATAGTAACCACAACAACAGATGCAGAGAGAGAGAGAGAGAGAGAGAGAGAGCAGTTTTAGATATTTTATTTTATTTTATTTTAATATGAGAGAAAACGAAGAAAATCTGGGCAGCGGTGTATTCAAATCAAAGTCTGCTCCTCTACTTGCTAATTGGGCATATCGTTCCTTCGCAGTCGAGTCGAGTTCGCTTCCCGCTGCCGCTGACGAAGGGTCCCATCTGCTCCTGCTCCTGCTCCTTCTCCTGCTGCTTCTTCTGCTTCTTCCCACTCTCCTTTTCTCTTCTTCTTCTTCTTCTTCCTCTTCTTCTTCCGACCAATCCCCCGAAAAGAGGAGGAAGAGGGAGGATAAAGTAGGGAGGGGGTGGAAATGGCGAGGAGAGCGGAGGAGGAGTACGATTACCTGTTCAAGGTGGTGCTGATCGGCGATTCCGGGGTCGGCAAATCCAACCTCCTCTCCCGATTCACTCGCAACGAGTTCTGCCTCGAGTCCAAATCCACCATCGGCGTCGAATTCGCCACCCGCACCCTCCAAGTAAATTCCCCTTTCTTTTCTCCCTTTCCCCCTTCCCCCTTCCCTTAGATCTCCCCCCCTCCTCCCTCTTTCGGAAGTCGATGTTTAGATGCGCGGGGACTCGGGCCTTCGACTCGCTCGATCTGCCCTTCCTAACATTCCTTTTTTTAAGCGATCCGCTGTCTGTTTGTGCCTGCGCTTCTTCTGATTTTATGCCTCCGTCGATGTTTCTCTTCCTTACGCTTTCTTTTACTTCATTTCCTGGTATCAGTGCGTTCGCCAACCCTTTGCTTTCTTTTTACTACCATGGAAAGTCGAGGAATTCCTGCATGTGAAAATGGGTTTGCTGGTAAAGAAACAAATCATCTGATATACACCAAAAGTTGGGCATTTTGCTGCTTGGAGTTTGTGCAGGATCGAGGGTTGTTGTCCTGTTTGTATCGAATGTATTCATAAAAGGCACCACCGGATTCTCATTGAATCTGTGCTGTAATACTGCCACACCAGTCGCAAAATGTGATCCGACTGCATATCTGGAAAAAGTTACTCGTTTGCATTATTGTCCATAGATCGTGGTTGCACACTCTGTAGATTCAAAGCCATCTGGGTTTGACAGTATTTTAGTAAAGTTGGATTCACTATGATCTGTCATTCTTCCTCACTCTGTAGATTTAATGTGTATCTTCTCTTCTTCCACAAAGCAGTGTGTCTGAATTGATATGTAGTTATCCCATAGTTCCTCCGTTCCATGGGGTGTTTGGTTCCAAGTAATCACCAGTGCATGATTTTGCTTGTTGATTATAGGTTGAGGGAAGGACTGTTAAAGCACAGATATGGGACACCGCTGGCCAGGAGCGATACAGAGCGATCACCAGCGCCTACTACAGGGGTGCCCTTGGGGCTCTTCTTGTATACGACGTGACCAAGCCGACTACTTTTGACAATGTGAGTCGATGGCTGAAGGAGCTGAGGGATCATGCCGATTCCAACATTGTCATCATGCTAATTGGGAACAAGACTGACTTGAAGCACCTTAGAGCAGTGGCTACTGAAGATGCCCAGAGTTATGCCGAGAAAGAGGGCCTCTCGTTCATCGAGACGTCCGCCCTGGAAGCGACGAATGTGGAGAAGGCTTTCCAGACTATTCTCTCGGAGATATACAGGATAATTAGTAAGAAGCCTCTGTCCTCAGAAGATGCAGCCCCGGCCAACATTAAAGAAGGGAAAACCATTGTAGTTGGCGAATCAGAAGCCAACACGAAGAAGACATGCTGCTCTTCGTCTTGAAGATCATCCTATGGTCCTTTCCCTTACCATTGTGGTCCTTGTTTCCTTAGTTTCTCTGCTGGTTTATATGTTGTCTCCGATTTGTTTTTCTTCTTTCTCTTTCTTTTCCAATTTTTCGACTGTTTCCAAGATTATTATTGGGTCATTTGACGATCTTTTGTGATGGCTTGAGTTATATTGTTCTATATGATGATTTATATAGGAAATTTTCCTCAGCTAAGAGTGTGTGTAGAAGAATATTGGAATGTTGAAGTGTGTACGGAGGGTGAATATTTAAATAGGGCAGCTGCATGGTTCTCTTGTGTGAGGAGGAAGTGTTGAGCAACGCACTTCACTGTCATGTTCTTGTGGGTAAATCCCTAATGATGTGGAACAGAAGCAGTAACTCAGGAAGCAAGGAAACGTTTAGGCGTTCTTGCTTTTTTGTGTTGACCATATTCTCTGAAAACTAAGCTGTCTGCACTCTGCTCGTCAAACTCATTAGTGAACAGCCTTGATCTTTTACTGTTGGATTGCGGATTATGATGTGGAGCAGACGGCTTGGTCCTCTATCTTATTAAATGAAAACGACCACCAACGATTTCGTTGTGAACGCGAATGCAACTTTGAGTTCATGGACGCCGGAGGCTTTTTTCGTATCCTCTGGCAGACTGACTGAATTTCCTTGTCATGATCTTTGGGGTTACCTAAAGACAGAACACATGGTAGCCCTGAACAAGACGGGGCTTTTAAGCAGACATGGTTTGTGGATCGACGGAAGATATAAGAAGAGTGAAATAGCCCATATGCATTTTTACATTGCGGGGATATAAGTGATGCTTATGACAAGGAAGGACTACAGCACACATGCTTATTTATAAGCTCAAAACGCCGTCCTAGACCCGCGTCGGTGGCCCTGTGGCCGCTCCATGAACAAGGAAACCCCAGATTCCATGAGAAAGAAATCCGAAAAATTGGCTTTGGCCTCTAATTTTAGACTGGACAGAAGGGCATGCTGGACTCGCCTCCGTGGCTAGGGATGATGAAGTGCCTCAACCTGTTTTCCTGTTTTTTCATGTAACCCTCACACAAGAATGCCTTGGAGAACTTGTCCTCTACGGACCTGTTGACGTCGTGCACAAACACATCCGTCTCTCCCTCCTTCCTATTCCTAGCCATCATCCCTGCCGTGTATATCGCCGTCATCCTCCCCGGTGCCTCCTCATAGTATCCCGTCGGGGCATCGACCATGATAAGGTCCCATTGTCTCTCGTAAACTTCGTCTGGCAAGCCTTTAAGCGCGAGTTGGCACATGGAGTATCTAGGGTCGCTCACCACCATGCACTCCGGCACCTTCCCTGCTTCCATTAGGTTATCCGCCTGGTTCACCTTGCTATCATAACTCACGTGGTATGACTCCAGCATCGGAAACCTTTTCTTGATTTGCTCGATCCACGCCTCGTCTTCTTCTAGGAAGATAGTTCGCCCGCCATAGTTGAGGGAGCTCCACATGAGACTGTCGTGGCCGAGTCCGAACACGAGGAAATTGCACGGCGATTTCTTTTTGAGGACCCGAGCAGTCACCGATATCTCCTTGAGTGTTTGTTGAGGGGTGATGGTCGAGGTTGTATAGTGGATGAGAGCTTGTGCTAGCGGATTCGGGATCTTGGAACAAGTCGGCGAGCAGTCGGATGCCTTTGCTTCTGACGAGGCTTTCAAGGAGGAGTTTTGCGAAACGGAAGAGGAGACTTCATTGGAAGAAGAAAAGCTTGATCTCAAAATGAAGATAACGAGAAATGCGAGGAAGATGCCTAGGAGAAGGAACTTGTGGTTGAGGGGGTAAGTGCCCTTGGGCTTCATGCTTCTAGTTCTATCCCTCGTTTTGATCCAGGAAGCGATAAGAAAGGACTCTCTGCGCTGTCGAATGTGAGGCAATAGGGAGGTTGAATCTTAGGTTGTAGAAGCTGGGGAGTCTTAAATGGGAGAAGATGGGACACGTAAGTTGCAATGCTTAGATAGGAAGGGAAGAAACGTTGGGTGATTTGAAGAAGACAAGAGAGCTACCAGCAGTGCCAATGAAGCAACGCCTTGTTGGTGGATCCGAAGTGATGATGCGAGTTTACCTTAGATTTCATATCGAGGTTGGTGTCGTAGGAGGGTTGGTCTGACGGCAGGACACTCCTTTAGCATGGGAGGGAGGAGGCGAGTCGTCTTTACTGTAAATGCCCACTTCCCTTCTCAACCCAGCAGGAATCATCGCAAAGACCAAAGCCTTTTTGGCATTTTCAGTTCATTTAGAAGCAAGTCCTAATAGACAGCAAACAGTTTTCACGTCTTTGTTTTGCACTCTCTGTTCTGACCAAAATAAAGGAAATAAAAAGCAAAGCGCCATGCCCACGACATCATTTAGAAAATTGTTGTCTTGTAACTACATTATTTCCAACACCAACTTTTAAGAGAGTGCTTTCGTATTGTTATCAAACAATAACGCAAGAGCTATATGGAAATGTTGAAATGCATTGAATGTTCCTGAAGTAACGCTCTTTAAATATATGTTCACAGGCATGGATAATCTCTATTATATTTAAATGTCGCACTTTTTTAAAAGATTAAATTTTCATATTGTTTCCTATGATGAAGTAACATAATTTCTTATTAAACACGTGTGACTAATTAAATCGCCAACTTTCAATTGTTGTCAAAAGTTTTTTTTTTTTTTTTTTTTTTAAATTGGCTAAAGAATGTCTAGAAGCTTTAGGCCTTAACAAGTTAAGGAACGTGCTTTATCTATTCTTATATAATGTATCCAGAAGACTCGACTAGATCGTTGAAAAGATAAAGTTTGAATTTTCAAATTTGTAATCCATAGATAAATTAGTCGTGGGACTTCAATGTTTAGCTCTTTTTGTCTCTTTCTATGGGTCGTTGGGAACTCGTAATCGCGAGGGGGGATTATTGAGAAAATATTTCGCTATTCTTTTGTCGCTCAAAGATAATTCTTTATTTTTTACTTTACTAATGATTGGCATTTCAAAAGAGAGAAAAAAAAAAAAGTAGACAAAAAAAGTGTAGCGTCTCTTCAAATTTTGGAGACGATCATTTGAAAGGCAAAGGGTGCAAAAATGTAATCTTGACGGTTGGAATGAAACGCTGGCCTTGGCTTGGCTGGTTTACCAATTCACATTTTCTTCAAAATAATGTAAAGAGACTAAAGAGCTCGACCCGTCGCAATTCCTTGCTTTGCTTGGTGGGATGGGATTCAAGGGCCTTTCCCTTTTTAGACCAGTTTGCAGAAAACTTGATTGACCTGTATAATATCCCCAAAAATTCAAGTACGACTTTAAATGCTTATATTCACATACGACCTTGTAGATTTCGGGTGTCTGGCTTATGAAAAGAGGGCATGCATTTAACATTACAAGTAAAACATAAAAGGAATTTGGGGAGAAAAGGAAATGGAATGCAAAGAATAGAGGAACATTGTAATTCTCAATTTCTGTTTGAATGTCATTATTTCCTATCTGTTATTTGAACGTGTTCTGATGGAAATGGTGAAATATGTGCTTTTTGCTTGGGACAATTTGAGGTGTATTATAGCATTAAGAAGGACCGAGGAGAGTTTCCCACCCGAAATCTGAAACCACAGTTCCAGATGCATCCATAAATTTTCATGCTGAATTGAACCGTACCATGCTTAAATGACCAAAGCATGCCCTCAAATCTGCAGAATGAATACAGAACCCAGTTAAACCATCCAAGTTCGAACATTGTGCAGATTCCGACAAACCATGGACAGCCAAATCTGCAAACGTTAAACTGTGAAAAGGAAAAAACAAGAGACCAACAAAAGATTTCAAGTCATAGAATAACTGTCATCTACATTAAACTGAAGTTCCAACTACACATCAGATGTTCAACACACAAGTATAACACTTGCAGAGTTGAACCTGTCATCTCCTGACCTAACAATATACAAGACCAACTCTAATGTAAAGGCGGGATACTTCCAAGTCCGACATGAGTATAGATATTGCTACTGCTAAAAAAAAAAAAAAGGAGGGTATTTCCCACGCAAATCCACAGAAAGATAGTTAAGATTACTGGCGGTATCCCACGCCACCACTCCTCACCTGCAGCAAGACGCAATTAGACAAGCAGAGTTATTACGACCCAATAGAGAATCCCAGCAAGTAATGCATACTTAGACGTGATTTTCATTCGCGATACTTGCAAGACGATTTCACTTGAAGCTGCAAATGAAGAGTGGCTATATGGAAGGCCCAGAGGATTTTTTAAGCCCACACGTCCTCTTGTCCGATCCACAATTAAAGTCTTACTCATGCGGCAGCCTTTTTGTACATTTGGTTTACAGAGGTACATCTACATGTGCCGGAGTCACATAATGCAGCTCATGCTGCAATTTCCATGTTTATGGATATAATTATTTCCCCCTTGATGAAAAAATCATAACTTTTCCTAATGAAGCTCTCTTTAGGTAAGCAGAATCATGAACAAAACAGCCCAAATGTACGCCATTCCGCGTTTTTTTTTTTTTTGGGGGGGCTTGGTTGTTGTGATTAATATACATACTACATTCTAGAGCATCATGGGAAAAAACAGAGTAAGTTATTTGACATGCACCTCACACACACGAGTGATGGAAAAAAATAAGTGCAAGGATATGCTTACCCGGGGAAATTGTTTAAATGTTCTTCGAATTCGTGCCGGGCACTCTGAACCGCTTCATGCATTATGTCAACACTGGTTGTCAACATTGTGATTTCAGAATCTTTCTCCTCCCTCTCTGCTAAGGCTAGTATCAGTTCCCCTTGAAAATGTCTCATCTCCTTAATTATCTTTTCGACCCTTTCCGCAATTTTGGCTCTTTCATTCTTAAGCCCTGAAATTTGAGCTTCAGCTTCTTCCCATTTTTTGTCAAGCTTTTCAAGTCCATCTTTTATCGAAAGCAGCCTCAACAAATGACTCTTGATCACTTGGGCATCAAAACCATGCATCTCCAATTCTACAAGGTCTTCCAAACAGGTAGTAAATCTACTTTTGGAATCAGTTATCTTCAATTTGGAAGCCATCTGTACTGTGTTAGCAAAAGTCACCATCTTGGCAATGGCCAGTCCTTCACGAGATCCTGCTTTGGTATCACTCAAAGGTAGAAAATGAGGTGCTTGAGGAAATTTTTTGAATACTTCCAAAGATTCCACTGCTTTCCATATTGGTGAGGTTTTCACAAAAGGCAATGCCAGCCTTTGATTTGGCCTATTGTCACCCTCAAGGTTCCCATTTGCCTCAAGCTGAATAACCTCTATTGCCTCCTTCACTTGGTTTGCCCCACCAAGATGAGAATGTTCTGGATAAAACAAAAGCACAAAAGTCAATTCAAGCGAAACTTCTTTCCTAAACTAATTTAATTCTTGGAGAAAGGAACTTCTTACCAGATCTATCCAATACTTGAGGGTTGAATTCTTTGAGCAACAATCCTTTGACCCCTGAGTTGGTTATATTCCCTGCAGTGACATCTTCTGCTACTTTTGCCACCCTATGCTTTTTGGAAGCTGCAGCTAACATTTCAGCAGATGCATCTTGAGAACTATGAGTGAGAAAATGGGAATGGATGCGAGAAAAAGTAGGCCAGACCAAATGATCTTTTCTCACGGTTTCCGCGGATGCATGCTGAACACAATATGTCTCTCATAAACTCAGCTATTTAGGTACCAGCAAAGGAAACAAAATAAGTATGCGCACGATCACACTAAAAGTATTCAGTTTCGTTAAGGCAATCTTCTTAAAAGTATCATTAAAGACTTCGGCAATGATTGGTGTCTGGTCTACGAGGGCCATACCATTCAGATGTTCCACTGGAGTCACTGGGAACCCCAGTGCATTTGCCGCAGAAGATGCCTCATCTGCTCTCTTCTTCTTGCCTGCATAGTAATCCATCAATGTTTCTTGTGCAAGAGAGCAAATAGTAGCAGCTTAAAATGACTATACCGGTCGCTGAAGAAGCATTTTCAGGCATAGCATGTAACTTCACAAGTCTTCGTCTCTTTCCTTGCTGACTCTGTTCGGTATCCTTGCTTTGAGAAGTAGATTTTTTCTTATTAGAGGGTTCATTTAGCTGCGGAATAAATATCCAGGAGGAGGACCAAATTGGATAATGGTTCAGTTGAAGCCATGAGGAAAAGATATTCGTAGAAACATTAAAATAGAGATGTGCACTAAGGGCATTGAATTTGATGACAATACTAATCGGTTCGGTCATGTCACCAGCTCCACTTACTGTTTTAGGCTTCTTGGGAGGGAGAACACACGGGGAATCACCGCTGGAGCACTGCTGCTCAGTCTCCTTCTCGCTGGAGCCACCAACAGTTGAAGATGCGAACATCTCATTAGGAGTTGATTGCTCGATTAAGCATGGCATAGGAGTGGCAACGCTAACTTCAGTATCCTTTCCAGAAATGGCGTTATGGCCTTTGGCAAAGGCAATAATCAGCTCATTAAGGTGGTCAGAAAATTCCTGCAAGCAAAATCAGAACATAAAGCATGAAAAATTGGACCATGCAAAGTTGTAAAGACTCGTAAAAATTGGGGAAAAAAAACCCAACAGGACTGAAAGTCCCTGGACAGATTCCTCTCTCGCCATGAAAACCTGCTGTAAAGAGGGATTTTTAAAGCTGAGATTTCAAGAAGAGGAAATGGGCGAGGATGCTTAAGGGGGGCAAATTCACGCAGCCAGCAACCTTTCACAGTGGTAGCCCAACGATGGCCATCAAAATCACAAAGTTGTTGGGACTTCACTTCAATCAAACTCACCATATACCTTATCCTAGGTTAATACGAAAAGCGCGATACAAAGGAAAAAAAATAAAAATAAACAGACAAGACGCTGCGACGGCCATGAAAGGAAACAAACCCACGCATCCATTAAAGACAGACAGATAAAAAAGAAATATGGAGAGAATGAGTACGAGGCATTTAGGGGGAAGGCTCCATTTCCCATCTTGGAACTCCCAGTGCAGCCTCAGTCGATCGCGGTCGAACTCGAGGACATGCGGCGGGTCCTCGAAAGCCACCAAGTATTTGCCTTCCTCCGTGATCTTGGCGATCACTCCCGTCCACCACCCGTCCCGGTCGAAAGTGTCCACCACCAATTTCTCCTCCAAGGGCACCTCCCCCTCCCCCTCCCCCGGAGGCAAGGGGCGGATGTAGATGGAGTCGCTGTACTCCCGGAGCGGGGTCTGGCCGTCGTCGGAGAGGAGGTTGGTGTACTCGATGAGGGCGAGGCGCTTCTTCTTGAACTTGGACTTGCAGTACAACGGAGGGACGACGATGACGGCGTCGAACCAGGCCCCCTTGAACCCGGGCTCCTTGCTGGTGACCTCCACGCGCGACCCTTTGCTCCAGTAATCCGCGCTCCCCATTTTCCCCCTTTCGCCCGCAGCTGAAACTCCGGAGAGTCGGAGACCGCGACGCCTTGAAATGGGGGTCAATTGGGGGGTCAATTCCTCGCGCGGGGACGAGAGGTGGTGGGGAAGGCGAAAAGGTCGATGGGAATTTCTTCGTTGTTGCAGAGCACGGCGGTAGTGGCAGCACGGTAGGGGGAGCACGCGACGCACGCGCCTTGCTGTGGACGGCCGAGGGGACTTGACAGACAGCACACCTCCTCCTGCCTTTTCTTTTTTTTTCTTTTTTTCACTTTTTCTGTTTTTTCTGTTGGGGTTCTAGGATGATACGCTTTTCGTTGCCGTGTCAACGTTGGCGTTCTGAATTCGGATCAGTGATTAACAAATGGAATCCGTTTCGCTTCCGTTTACGATGGCCGTGCAAAAATCTGATGAGAGGCAATATTCGTGGATAATGCCGGACAAACTTAACTCACGTCTTGATAGTAGACGCATGCTGCAATCGAGATTATAATCGTCGTCTGATTCTTAATTATAATGAATGCCGACACATTAGATATTTAATGTTCGTACGGATGATAGATACTTATAGGTTCATATAGAAGTGCGGGGTGTCGATGCGACAAAAAAAAAGAAAACTCGGGTTGTATAGTCCCGCGAATGAATTGGAATCTATGTTGGGACTATCCCTAAGATTAACATAGGTTATCTATTGGCACCATCATTTATATATCGACATTTACATGCTTATCACTATAGAGTGTTCTCTTAAGTGGCGAATAAATTTATCAATCTATTTATAATTCTTGGTTCAAGTCTTATTGGGAACATCCTAGGAGTAAAATTTTGAATGTACCGAGTCGATATGAGTAATGTGCCGTTGAGATTACTGGTAGAGGTAGACTAGTGAAGGTGCAAAAAAACCTGGCTCAAACTAGTTCGAACAATCATCTGATCTCTCAAAAAATCTAGCCATAAAATTGTTTGCGCAATATCCAGTGTGTTGATTTTGCAAACGATTAAAGTTATCATATCTTTTACTGAGATGTTGTGTCGTGGACTCTTCTAATTAGTTCTTTTGGTTTAGCGGACATGCTATGATTCACTTCCTAGGTGATATCAAGGACGCACTTCCTTATACGACCTTGGTTTTTAACAAGTATCGTATGGTTATTGAAGAAGTTAACTTATGATTTTCAGACAATTATAATTAATTAAATGATCAACTATAAATTTAAGACTATTAACATCAATCTCATCTGGGTACATAAGTCTTCGAGAGAATTTAAATTTATATTCAAACCATTCTCATTTTAGAATCATCTGGACCGATTTCCCTAGATACCCTAATAACAACTTTTGCTTACTCTAGTAATTAATTCTCTATTTCTCGTCGCTCTTATTTGAACGTGCCTTTTTTTCCTAATTTTACAAATAAGGGTGAGTTTTAGGGATAGTTTGTGAAAAAAAAATATATATATATATTGGTTTGGAGTTTTTTCCTTACAATTTGAAGTGAATAGAATAAGAGGGCCATGAACAACTGCAATCTGGAAATAGCGACTATCCATAATTCTCATGTATGAGGTTTGGGTCAGGCCCATAACGAGCGGCCCAACTGACCCAAAATCCAATGAAGCATTTGTAGGTCATTCTGTTCATTTCAAAGAAAATGAATGCGTGTTTGGTAACACTTCAATTTCTCTATTTTATATATTCTTCGAAATAGAAATCCATTTGATAATTTTTTTGTTTCTAGGAACAATTTGTTAATGAGAATAGATTTGGAACAAAAATAAGAAACAAAAAAAATCCTTCTTTGTTTTTTAGAACAACAAAAGGAATAAGCCTTTTTTCTTTTATTTTATTCTTTTTCTTTTTATTTTTTTTCTTTTCGTCTTCCTCCTCTTCTTCCCCTCACTGCTCGTCGGCAAGCTGGCTGGAGCCTCATCAGCCCCCGACGAGGTCACCCCGAGCTCGCTAACCATCGGCAAGGTCCCCCCAAGCCTTGTCATGGTTGGGGAAGGCTTCACCTCGCCCAGCCATCGGTGAGGCTTCCCCAAGGCCAGTGATCTCGTGAGCGGCCAGCTAGAGGTAGAAAAAGAAAAAGAAAAAGAAAAGACAAAAATGTAATAAAATTATTAATAAATTAAAAGAAATTCTAAGTCATAAAATATTTAGAGCCATAGCAAATGCATTTTTGTTTAATGAGTATAAATTTTGTGCAGTTACGAAACACTTTTAAATCTTACAAACTCGTCTAGGGAACAAAACAAAAAAATTATCTCTGGATATAAATTATTTCCAATAACAAATACGTTACCACACGCACCCTAACAAAAATATTGCTTGGAATAATTAAATAATGCAAAATCCATTACCGACAACACCTTATATCTGAATATTTTCGTAAACGGTGAAAATATGTTTCATTCACTCGTTTTTACAAACAACACAAAGCAATCATTAAGTATTTTTAAATAATTTATTTTTTACAAAACAAATTAGTCATATAAAGTCGTCCCATTTGATTGTCGAGGGAGAGTGCACTTGGTAACATTTTTGTTCAGGAAAACAATTTGTGTTTATAGATATTTTTCCTGAGCAAAATAATGTGCTTAATAATTGCACAAAATTTTTATTATCGGAATAGAAAAATAACATAAATGTGTTTTATACAACCCAAAAATTTCTATTCCCAAATTTTTTCATTTAATTATAAAAATGTTAGTGGAGACGTAACAATTAATGTTTGGATAAAATTGAACTTTTGTAAGGTTTTAATTAATCAATATTTTTTTAGATGGCCTATGAAAATTCAACGCATTGTTAGTCAAGAGATGAATTGTTGGAGATGGCAACATAGAGTCAGGTGCATAAACTTTCTGAGCTTTTTTAGTTGCAAGAAGAAGAGCAAGTATTCTCTCGTGGAATGGGCAAGGATGAAACAACTAAGGATGGAGGCGATCTTAAAGTTGGTGTGCTCATCTGCACAAACTCGTCAAATCTTCAACCAAATGAAATCGGAAATCTACGGAATACAGGCTTATTTGATTGCTATGAACACAAAATAAATGGTAATGCAAAAAAGTCGTTCAGAGTCATCTAATTTTATATTAGAACATAACTGTAGATGATTTTAAACGATGCCTACAATAGAATCTTAAAGGAATATCTCGTTTTCTCTAAGCAAAGTCGCCAAATTATCGTGACCTAACATTGCCTCTAGAAGAAAATGGCATCCAAAAATCCATATGGTAAAGCCCTAAGAGCTTGTTTATTTTTTAGTAAAAGATTTGCGTTTTTTATGCTAAACTAATTCTATACTATAATTAACACTAAAAAGTACTCAAAATATAATTTCTAAATTTTTTCCCGAATTTTAATTCTTATTTTATTTTTTATTTCGAAAAATGGGGACTCTGTTTGGGTCGAAAAATCGGTGTGGACGTGAGTTTTGCACAGATCTTGTGTCGATCGTGTAAAGACGAGCATTAAGTAGGCTGAGCATATTTTTCTAAAATGATCTTTTTTAATCCATGGGAATAAAAAGGCAGATTTTTTTATTTATTGTTTAAGTTATAAATTTATTTTCTGGCTATTTTTTCATTTCGAAAAAAAAAGGATTAATGTAGATAAATGGATTTATTTTTTTTTGTTTCAAGAAATAAAATAACGTAAAATAGATAAGTAAAAACATTGCAAAACGCGTGTTGACTAGTCTTTTCATTTCTGAACAAAACATCTAGCTTTTCTAACCACTTTAATTAGTAAAAAGAAAGCTCAATTTAACGCAAAGAAAAAAGTGCCACTCCGGTTCGACTGGAGTCTCTCGTGCTCACCGCGAATCGATTAGTAGGTGTCTGGCGGGGATTGGCCTTTTGCCTTTTTTTGTGCAGTCGATCGTCAGGTGCGCGGGGGAGACCGGCCGCACCATGAGCTCGAAAGGAACAAAAGCTTTAAAACAAGAAAAAAAAAAGGCCGAAAGGCCGCTGTTCAACGATGGCCAGGCCGAAGCGACGCGACAAAACAAAGGATGATTCGTTGGATCTATCTGTGCAGAATTGTCAAAAACTCACAACATCGCAGGGAGAGGCATATTGCAGATAGGTCCCCCCCCCTAAAACAATTATTTCTCCAAAAACCCGGTCACCTCTTTCTGTCCATCACAATCCTCACGAGTCACAATGTGTCCTTTCCCCTTCACTTATTTTGTTTTCTTTCCCCGCGCATAAGTGTCTTTTCTTCGTCTGATTTTCCTGTCCGGAGTTGCTTTGTCTAAGTCTCTAAGACGAGGAAAACGTACGTGTTCAATAAAATTTGCTTTCCAGAAGAAGCATCCTCATTGAGCCATCTTCTTGATTTTCTTCCTAACTTTCGCCTTTCCAAGATAAGTGCCATGTCTTATGAATTTGGTGGGACCTGAAGATCGGCAATAACATGTTGCCCGTCTGAGCCAATCTCAAAGAATTGACAATATCACAGTTTTTCACCGACTAACCTTATCCAAACTCACCTAATATTACATCTTGGGCCCTCCATAATCAAGTTTGCTTTGAGATAGAAGTGTAGATTTTTCCCACTCATTTACGAAAAAAGGTCTTTAACTCATAAAATCTCATCAAATGCTCCAATACACCGCAGGGTTGATATAGTAATCATCGAACAATCATAAGTTTAGTTAGCCATATTATCAATTACAAATAATTTTGTATTTGAAATTTAATTCCAATAGATACTTTTAGTCCATGTAGAAGTGCCGAGGTGTTGATGAGACAAGGGAAAAAAAAAACCTGGGTTGCGTAGTCCCTGAAGATATTGGAATTTATGTTGGGACCATCCCTAAGGTTAATGTAGGTTATTTACGCTAAGTGTAGTGGCACCATCGTTTATATGCTTATCACTATAGAGTATTCACTTAAGTGGCAAATGAATTTATCGATCTATTTATAATTCTTGGTTCAAGTCCTTATTGAGAACATCCCGAGAATAAATTTTTGAATGTACTGGGTCGATATGAGGAATGCGCCCTTAAAATTGCCAATAGAGGTAGACTAGTCAAGGTGCAGAAAAGTGGATCAAACTAGTCTAGACAACCATGTAATTGCCAAAAAAAAAAAAAAATTGGACAAAGTTACTTGTTTGTAGTATTCATTATCCTGGCCATAAAATTGTTTACACAACATTCAGTGTCTTAATTTTGCAAATGATTAATGTTATAGTATCTTTTAGTAAGATGTTGTATTATGGACTCTAATTAGTTCTTTTTGGTTTAGCGGACATGCTATCAATCATTTCCCGAGCGATGTTGAGGACACACTCCCCTATATGGCCTTGGTTGTTAACAAACACCGTATGGTTACTAATAAAGTTAATTTATGATTTTCAGACAATTATAATTAACTAAACGATAAATTAGGAATTTAAGACGATTAACGTTAATCTTGTCTTGGTACATAAGTCTTTGAGAGAATTAAGCTTATATTCAACCATTTTCATTTTAGAATCATCCTGACTGATTTCTCCAAATACCTTAATTACAACTTTTGCCTACGTTAGTAATTTCGCTTCCATTCTCGGCACTCTTATCTGAACGCGTCCTTCTTCCCTAATTTTACAAATAACGGTGAGTTTTAGGGCTATTTGCGGGGAAAAAAACATTTTGGCTTGGAGTTTTTTCCTTACAATTTGAAGTGAATAGAATAAGAAAGGCCATGAACAATTGCAATTTGGTAATGACAAATATTCAAAATTCCCATGCACGAGGTTTGGGTCGAGCCCATAACGGGCGGCCCAACTAAACCCAAAATCCAATAAAGGGCGGGTTAGCCATTACGTTTATTTTGTGGAAAATGAATAATTTCAAAAATATCGCTCGGAATAATTAAATAATGCAAAATTAATTATCGACAACTATCTATATCTAAATAGTTTCATAAACAGTGAAAATATGTTTCATTCACTCATTTTTATACTCAATACAAAGCAATCATTATGAATTTTTTAAAATTTATTTTCCATAAATCAAACAAATCATACCAAGTCGTGTCATTTAATTGTTGAGGGTGCATATGGTAATATTTATATTTCAAGGAATAATTTCTATTCATAAATAGTTTTTTTTTAGCATAATAATGTGTTTGGTAATTGCACAAAATTTTTATCTTTGAAATAAAAAAATAACAAAAATGAGTTTTGCATGACTCAAAAATTTATATTCGCAAGTTTTTTCAATTAATTATAAAAATGCTAGTGGAGACTTAACAATTCATATTTGAATAAAATTGGACTTTTGTAAGGATTTAACTTATAAGGACTTTCCAAGATAGCCTTAGACAATCCAATGTATTGCTAGTCAAAGATGGATGGTTGGAAATAACAACATAAAACCGAGTGCGTAGACTTTTTGAGCTTTTTTAGTTGTAAGAAAAAGAGTAAATATTGTCTCGTGCAATGGGAAGGACAAAACAACTGAGGATGGAGGTGATCTTAAAGTTAGTGCACTTATTTGCACAAACTCATTAAACCTTCAAGCAAATGAAATTGGAAATTGATGGAGCATAGCCTTATTGGACTGCTATAAACACAAAATAAACGGTAATGCAAAAACTCATTCGAGGCATTTAATTTTCTATTAAAACATAATTGTAAGTAATCTTAAATGATGCCTACAATAGAATCTTAAGAGAATAACACGTCTTCTCCAAAGTTTTTCAATTCTAAATTCAATTTTCAGCAAAATATTTTCACATTTTTTTTATGCCAAACTAATTATAAACTTGAATTTACACTAAAAACAACTCAAAATATAATTTATAAATTATTTCCTAAATTTCTTATGCTTATTTTTTTATTCTAAAAAATTAGGACTCGGATCGGGTCAGGAGAACAGGTCTAGTTGTGGGTTTTTGCTCAAATCTTGTGTAGATTGTGTAAAGATGAGCATTAGGTTTTGCTAAACTTATTTATCATGAATGATATTGTTTTTTTTCCCGGAAATAAAATTTTTTTTTTTTTTTTTTTTACTTATTGTTTAAGTTCCAAATCTATTTATCGATTACTTTTCTGTTATGGAAAATAGAAAAATTAACTAACGTAGATAAACGAATCTCTATTCTTTTTTTGTTAAAAGGAATAAAAAAAATAGAAAGATAGACAAATAAAAATGTCATCAAACATGTCATGACTAACCTGTTCATTTCTTAACAAAACGTCTAGTTTTTTCTAACCACTTTAATTAATGGAAAGGAAGCTCAATTTAACGCAAAGAGAAAGTGTCGCTCCGGTTGTGCTGACTGCGAATCGATTAGGCGTCTGGCGTGGATTGGCGTTTGCCTCATTTTAGGGAGTGGGGATCGTCAGGTGCGTAGGGGAGAGCGGCCGCACTTATGAGCTTGAAAGTAACAAAAGCTGAACGGCCGTTGTTCAGTGCTGACCAGGGGAAGGCGACAAAACGAAGGGTGGTTTGCTGGATCTATCCGTGCAGAATCGTCAAAAACTCTTTAACATGATAGGGAAAGGCTCTGGCACATTGCAGATGGTCCTCTCCCCCCCCCGCCCCCCCCCCGGGGACAAGTATGATTTCTCCAAAGTCCAGTCACCTCTTTCAATTCATCTCGATTCTCACGAATCACGACGTGTCTTTTCTGCTTACTATTTTGTCTTCTTTCCTCTCTGCACAAGTGACTTCTCTTCGTCTGATTTTCCCGTCGGGAGAGGCTTAGTCCAAGACAAGGAAGAAAATGTATGTGTTCATTAAAATTTGCTCTTCAGCAGAAGCATCCATGTTAGGCATCTTCTTGATTTTCTACCTATATCAAATAGCTTCTTTCGCTTTTTCGAGATAAATGTCGTGGTCATATAGATTTGCGGGACCTAAAGATCGGCAATAATGTGTTGCCCCTTTTCACCAATTCTAAGGAATTCATGCACCATTCTACAGACAATGCCAAAGTATCTCACCGATCGACCTTATTTAAACTTACCTCATATTACACTTGCCCCCCCTCCCCCGATCAAGTTTGCTTCGAGATAGAGGTGTAGATTTTTCCCACTCATTTGTCCAAAAAGGTCCTTAACTTGTAGAATCTCGTCAAGTGCTTCAATATATGACGAGATTGATATAGTAATTATCGAACAAACAATCATAAGTTCAGTTACTATACCATCAATTATGAATAATTTTGTATTCGAAATACAATTCTAATATTAATAAAACACCTCACTCGTCATGTGAAATAAAAAGGTATTATTGATGAACTCAAAATTATCAACCTAAATGGATTTGCTTCTTCATTAACAATTCTTTCGTCAATATCTTTTCATGCTTGAAAGCAAAAAAAATTTACCCATTTTTTGGATGGGAGAAATCATTCAACCTTTCAAATAATGGGGAGAGGAATTTCTTAAAATTGAAGATCTTAATTTAATTGCGCAACCTACACAAATTGACCGCATTAACTCACCTCGCCCACTTGATCCAAATGAGAATGTGAGCAAATGCATTTCGTATGAATGCACGTAAGATCAAAGAAGGAAAAAGCATGGAATTACACAAATATAATAATTCACGTCACTCGTCTCACGACTAAAACACTCGAAATATTACGTCGGGTTTGGTCCGAGGAGAAGAAAATTGAGATTCGCGACTAGAAAGCAGCCCAAAAACGAAAGAAAAGAAAAGAAAATGGCCTATAGAGGTGGAAAATGAAGGACAATAAAAAAGCGGGGGGCCAAAAGCGAAAAGCAGGGAAAATACGGGTTGGGCTGCAAAAACAAGACAATCGCAATCACGTCAGTATCAGTGGGGACAGTGGCGAAAAGGCCGTTTGAATATTCAGCCAATCCAGAGCCCTGGCAACCACTGCGACCGCGAAGCACAAATGCTTTATCTTCTCTGAACTCCCCGCCCCGATTCGATTCCCTGCCTTACGGCAAGATGCTGGAGAATGGCGACCACGCCGCCGGCGACGAATCCCCGCCGCGTTCTCATCCTGAACAGGTCGGTCCGGCTTCGGCATCGCGTCCCGCTTCGTTGCTTTGCTACCGTGTCGGAAGGGCGGCTGATGATGATGCCCGCTGCTGACGCCGTAGCTCGCACTCGGAAATCTCGACCCGATCCCGTCGCGCTGTTGCATTAGCCGATTCTTAGTTTTCCTTCGAGTTTTGATCGATCGATCGGCTTGTGGCGATCTCGCGAGCTTCCCCTTTCTCATCGGCGCTTCTGTTTTGTTTTGTCAGATCAAGGTCGACGCCGGGAAGCCCGCGCCGCTCACCTGGCAGCGCAAGATAAACAGCCAGGCCAATGTCCCCTTGGAGTTCAACCTCACCTTACAAGACAAAATCCACTTGGTACCTCCTCCGGTTGATTTTATCTCTTCTCGATCGGTCCTTCTGAACGGCTCCACCCGATGACGCACTGCTTGTTATAAAGACGGGCTTGCCTTTGGTTTTCCATCATTGGTCGATGGCCTTTTATTTATGGACAAGTTACTGCCTTCAATACTAACTGGATGGTTCTTTCCATCTGAAACTCGGTATCCATAGATATAAATACATCGGTAACTATTAGCAAGAGACTGCAGAAAACAGCGATGAGGAGTCAATTTGTAACAGCATCCAAGATGAACTACAAATTTCTGAAATTGCCGACTGCGAGTGTAATTTTTGCAGGCATGAAACATGCATGTTTATTGGTTCATTTTATTTTATTATTTTTCATTTTTTCTACATCCCGTGATCATACAACTAAATCACATTTTCTGGGGACTTCGTGTGTCTATATTGTTCCAAAATTAGCGAAGAAGGAAAGCTACACAATTTCCATAAACCAGTGCACGAGAGATGGAGGACATTTTCAACATGTGTTTGCTCCAATAGCTAATGATATGCGAGTAGTCTTATGTAGTTAACTCAACAATTTTCTGAAAAAATTATAGCAGATTCTGAGAGGTTATTGCAATATTTCATACTTCTGTCGCAACCTGAATTGTATTTGTCTTAAAAAATTTAGCTAAGCTGATTTGAAATGTGAAGCAGGTAACTTCCAACTACTTTCAAAGCTTGGTTTCCTGCAAAATACTTAAAACAGTCATAGTACATGCAAGCACATTATTATCGACTCATTGATCTTTTCAAGATTTTGTTTTTATTTTTTTGTGTGCTTTTACTTCATGTGTTAAGCACTCTGTCTATGGTTTTTAGGCTCCAATAGGTTTTCGGCTATGGCGTCAAATTCGAGAAGAAGCTGCCAAGGGGAAGGTAACAATCCATCTAATTTAGATGTACTAGTCATATAAATCTTGCGTATGTTAAGGAAAAGAAATTCCTCACTTTGCCAAATTTTCAGGGGACCATCATAAATCCTTTCACAAAGCGCCCTGTGACATCAACTCATGCCATTCCTCTTGGTGGTATTGGGTGGGTTTTCATTCTCTACTTTTCCTCAGTAATACAACGTGAAATGCATCTTAAGCACTTGTAGAGATCGTTGCTCTTATGTTGAGTCATCAAAGATTCTGCATCACAATGACCTATTCCCTCCCCCCCCTCAAAACAAAAAAAAAAGGGGTGAGGGGAGGGAGGATTGTATGATCACTGTATCCAGCTTGTATCTCCACTGCAGATGTTACTCATTTTCCTGTGGTATCTTTCTGCTGCAGTTCAGTTCAAATACTGTATAACCTGATGTGGAAAAAGATTATAGTAGTGATTTTGGTTATACACAACATAATTTTTTCGCATGGTGACTTTTTTTTCAAGCTCTGGAAGCATTGGAAGAAGCTATCGAGGTGAATTTATGCGTTGGCAAATATTCCCCAGAATATGTGAGGACAAAGCAGTTTTAGCTAATCAATTTTCTGTAAGTTTGTTGTTTACTATTTTGTAAACTTTCTCAGTCTCCTTTGCAGAATTCCAATATGTTTGAAAAACCTTCATCTGTTGTTAGTTATAGTGGAAAATCTATGGTTCTGCTTACATAGTGAATTCAACCCTGTATAGGTAATCATGCTATATCGGCTTTTGGCTCTTGCCCAATGATTTCAAGTTATGATTATTTGCAACTAATGCCACAGATGTTTTGACTCCACGCAGGTGTTTGTTTCTCGACCCGATAGCAAAAAATATTCTACCGTGCTCTGCCCTGGGTCTCCAGCTGAACTGAGTAAGAGCTCTCTTCAGTATTTCTTCAGAAACAATTGACTGCACAAACAATGGGAAATAGGGTCATGTCTTATCAATTCAATGGAAGCAGTTTAAAAGCTCAAACTTACTGGGAAACATGTTCTGTAAACAGAGAAAGCCCCAGTTCAGGAATTGGATCTTGGGACTGGAAGCTGAGCGGCAATAATTCCACATACCATGCGCTGTATCCTAGGGCATGGACTGTTTATGAGGGTAAAGTTTGACAAAAATTGCTATAGTATTTAGTGTAACTAGTTTTCAAGATGAAATGTGGCTGCATCACTCTTATTTTCCATGTACAGGTGAACCAGATCCTGCCCTTAGAATAGTCTGCCGTCAAATTTCCCCAATCATTCCTCATAATTACAAGGAGAGCAGTTTTCCCGTGTCTGTTTTTACTTATACGGTATAAGTGAAATGAAATTATTTGATCTCTAGAAATTTCCCTACAGCTGGCCTGTTATTAACCCGCGTTTCCCCCCTTCAGCTATATAATTCTGGAAAGACTGCTGCAGATGTCACTTTGCTCTTCACATGGACTGTGAGTTCACTTTCAATTGTTTTTGCATTTTTGATTAAGATTGAGCATTTCATACCATGTATTATCAATCGATTTTTCCTTCTGTCAAACTGTTACTCTGAACAGAACAATCAAGTTCTTATATGATGCTGTTTATCTATGCCATAACAGAATTCCGTGGGAGGGATGTCTGAATTTTCTGGTCATCACTCCAACTCAAAAATTATGTAAGCTATTCACTCAGATATGTAAATGACATCAGCGATGCTAAAGTATGATACTGACTCTAACAATCTCATGATAGGATGAAGGATGGAGTCCATACTGTACTTCTGCATCACAAGTTTGTTCCTATCCTTGATAGAGCATATCTCTCCTGATTCGACTTACTTGATGGGTTTGCCTACATCTGTTTATCTGAAATTAATACTGGAGACGATCATTCATGAACTCAGGACGGCAAATGGTCTTCCCCCTATAACTTATGCAATCGCAGCTCAGGAAACTGAAGATGTTCATGTCTCAGAGTGCACTTGCTTTGGAATATCCGGTAATTTTGAGGGTATCTCTGCTAGTGACATGTGGAAGGAGATAAAACAGGTTGGTTCATTTGCATTGCATAGAATATATAAATCATTATAACGTTCTCAAGCAGAAGCAGGATATTTGCTCTGTTTTTTACTTGTTGGTTTGTGCATGACCACTGATAACTTAACACAAGTTACTGCAATGTTCGATTTTCTAATTATAAATAATTGGTCCCGTTCTTTCACTCACATTATTTGTCATAGATGTTTCCTGAACTGCATCGCAAATTTTGAGTAGATAGCTTCAAGTGGAGCCCTGAATAAAAGACTTGAGGAAATTGTAAATAGACCTTCGAAAATCTGGTTTTCCTGTAATTGCAAATAGTTATTCGATATTGCATTTAGAACTATTCCTTTTGGGATTTTCAGTTTCATTGTAAAATGACTAGCTTATGCTTGCCTCTTTTTATTCGAATGTGCTACCACCTACCCCTGATGTCATCATTTTGGGTCCTGGTTACTTTGAACTATTGAGTAGTCTTGCTCAGTGATCATACTGCCATTGAAGATTTTGTTAATTGCATGTGTAAAGATTGTCCATAATTCTAGGGGATATGCTTACTCTATACCGTGAGAATACTTACTGTTTTTAACCTATGTCAATAGCACGGATCCTTTGACCGTCTTGATTCCATGGATGTGTCGGTTCCATCAGAACCAGGATCATCTATTGGAGCTGCCATTGCAGCTTCCGTGACAATTCCATCAGGTACTGTGCGTATAGTGAACTTTTCCTTGGCATGGGACTGCCCAGAAGTAAACTTCATGCAGGGAAAGGCATATCACAGGTGATTGGACATGTACATAATCAAGAGTTTGAAAATATGTATAGATCATTGATTTGATGAAAAACAATTTGTGCAGGAGGTATACTAAATTCTATGGTACACATGGAGATGCTGCGGCAAAGATTGTGCATGATGCAATCCTTGGTAAACATTTTGTTTTTCATTCCTGCGAAGGCAATTAGTTTTCTTAAAAAGTAAATCTTTTTGATCCTTTGTAGATCGATCAATTTTAGTAATTGATGCCTAGCCATAAATAGCGATTGAGTTTTGATACTGCAATTGAGCATCTTCTATATAGTTGTGATGCTGAACAGCATTTTCTTATATTTTGCCCCTGAAGATTACTGTTGATATCTTTCTCATTTTATTTGAAAATAGAACATGAGCAATGGGAGTCCCAGATAGAAGCCTGGCAGAGACCTGTTCTTGAAGACAAGAGGCTTCCTGAATGGTGAGCTTATATGTGAATTGCAGGAGCTAGGTTGTTAACCTCATTGATAATGATATCTAAATGGACATTTGGTGCAGGTACCCTATCACTCTCTTCAATGAGCTCTATTATCTTAATGCCGGGGGAACAGTTTGGACAGGTAATCATGCAACTTAGACTTCTATTCAAGGTTTATTCAATGTGGTTGATCTTTTCTGATTCCCACGTTTGCAGATGGATCACCTCCACTTTGCAGTTTGGTTAGCCTTGAAGAAAAGAAGTTCTCCCTTGATAGGTTGAGATCCCATATGGAGCGTGCAGTGGACGTCACTTCTCAACCTGATACTGCTGTTGATATATTAGAAAGAATGACCTCGGTCCTTGAACGAATACATACTCCTATCGCATCTAATTCTGCTTTTGGCACAAATTTGCTTCAAGAAGGAGAAGAAAATATTGGTCAATTTCTTTATCTAGAAGGAATAGAATATCATATGTGGAACACCTATGATGTCCACTTTTATTCTTCATTTGCTCTAGTGATGCTCTTTCCCAAACTCCAACTCAGTGTACAGCGGGACTTTGCAGCAGCAGTGATGATGCATGATCCTTCTAAAATGCGACTCTTGTGCAATGGACAATGGGTTCCAAGAAAAGTCCTGGGAGCTGTTCCCCATGATATTGGTATCACTGATCCATGGTTTGAAGTAAACGCCTATAATCTATATGATACAGATAGGTGGAAGGACTTGAATCCAAAATTCATTCTTCAAGTTTACAGGGACGTGGTTGCCACTGGTGACAAAAAGTTTGCACGGGCTGTGTGGCCTTCTGTTTATGTTGCAATGGCTTACATGGACCAATTTGATAAGGATGGAGATGGAATGATTGAGAATGATGGGTTTCCTGATCAGACATATGATACATGGTCTGTATCTGGGGTGAGTGCATACAGTGGTGGACTGTGGGTTGCAGCCCTTCAGGCTGCATCTGCCCTGGCACATGAAGTTGGTGACAAGGGTTCAGCGGCTTACTTCTGGTTCAAGTTTCAGAAGGCAAAAGTTGTTTATGAGAAGCTATGGAATGGTTCTTACTTTAATTATGACAGCAGCAGCAGCAGACAAAGTTCATCTATACAGGCTGATCAGTTGGCCGGCCAATGGTATGTGTTCTGCATTTTTCCTGTGTAATTTTTTTTTGAACCATAGGTAACTATATTATGCGACAAAGCTTTTTGTTAGGTAAATGGGGATATTATCTTTAATAAGTGGAGAGTAAACGGGGACCTATGATCCAAGAAAGTTATATGACTCAAACATCAACTGCAGATGCAGTAGACGTTACTTAGAGCAGGCTTGAGCCTAGCCCTGTGAAAAGAAACACACCTGGCATTTAGGCTGGCACTAATATCAGGTCTAAAAACCCTTTCCCATTCCCAACAATGATTAAAAAATCGTCGGATTTTCTTCATAGAATTGATTAGGACTGGAAAGCCCAATTGGCCGTGATTGGCCGGGCCGGGCCCGGGCCCAAGAAGAGAATTGCTTGTACTGGCCTGCTCATATCAATAGTCAAACCAATCCATATGATGGCTGGGCCTGTTCGGCCAGCATGTGGTTATGATCATGATGGGGTCTAATGTTTGAGTGGTGGATTTAGAGATTCGCAATTTCAGTTCTTGCGGCAACATAAGGCAAATGATGACTTGTTTAGAAGTGATTTTGTAGGTATGCTCGCGCCTGTGGTCTTCATCCTATAGTTGATGAGTCTAAAGCTAAAAGTGCTTTGGGAAAGGTTTACATTATAATGTTTTAAAGTTTAAGGATGGAAGAAGAGGGGCTATGAATGGAATGTTGCCAAATGGAAGTGTGGACATGTCATCCATGCAATCGAGAGAAATTTGGCCCGGAGTTACATATGGTGTCGCTGCAACAATGATTCAAGAAGACATGATTGATGTGGCATTTCAGACAGCCAATGGCGTATATGAAGCTGCATGGTCTGAACGGGGACTTGGGTATGTTGCATTTTCTTTTCTAGTGCCTTAATTCAGAAATGTAAGAACTTTCAGTAAATGGAACACTTGAAGTTCTTAATCTGGTATAAAGATGCCGAGAGAATTTACTTCCTTCTATGATCAGTCCGTCTCTTCCCAAAAACTTATCCATATTTTGTTTTTGCTTGGGTAATAGTCTTCTTAAATACTGATGCGGCTGGAAAAGCTTAGTATTTTACTTCTCGAGTACAAAATATACTATAGTGGAAGCCATGTAATTTAACTTGAGAATGATTTTCTCTTGATTTGTTGCTGAAAGATACCCCTAGTACCGTCGTTCATCTTATATAGAAGGGATTCATTGGAACTAAAATATGCCTCTCCAGCTTTTTCGCTTCATCTTATATAGAAGGGATCCATCGGAACTAAAATATGCCTCTCCAGCTTTTTCGCACTTTAGTTCATCTCACACTTGTGTTCCTGTTGTGTTTACAGCTATTCATTTCAAACTCCTGAAGGGTGGAATGAGAATGACGAATATAGATCTCTAGGTTATATGCGTCCTCTGGCCATATGGGCAATGCAATGGGCATTATCAAGGAGAAATTCTTCCAGGCAGGAGATGAAACCTGAAGCAAGTGAAGAAGATTTGCTTCGACAGCACGCAGGATTCACCAAAGTGGCACGACTTCTGAAGCTGCCAGAAGGGGGAGCAGCCAGAAGTCTCTTCCAGGTTGTACTTGACTATACTTGCAAGCGGATGTGGATGTGACACAAATAAAACCCCAGAATAAATGATCATTTGTACGGCACATTGGTCTATCTGAGTAAATAATTTAGAATATGAATCGGTTACATAACTGGTAAAAGTAAAACTGTAATTACTGGTATTTTCTGATAAAATTTTGAATAGGCAATATCTTGTAGATGCATGCATTCGAGTGACTTTACAATCTCTTAAGGATGTAGTATCATCTGGTTATGCTTAGCATGAAGAGATGGAAAAAAGAGGATGTCGATTTAGCATATCTTACACAATGACAATATGACGTGTTTTTCCTTACGTGCAAATCTTCAAGCTCATTATTTCCCTGCAAATTTTGAAATGCAACAACTGATTTCGAAAGAGTTCTCTCTAGTGGTTGAGTTCGCCACTGGCCCCCAGGAGTCTAGTACCTTCACCGTTACTTCCTTTCCCTGGTTTCACCAGTAAAAACGTGCAAGAGTGTGTGAAAGGTTATGTTTTCTTCAAGATGAAGAGAATTAAGTGTATTTATGTGAGACTTTTTTCAGTTTGACGAAAGGTGACTGACTGGCTATCCCAATCTTGTGGAAAATCACGAGAGCCTGATTGGATGCTCTAGCGTTAAACAAAGCACAAAATTTTAGTGCTCTAGCGGCTACTTTATATTTCCAATTTACTTTTGCAGGCACAACAAGGTCGATAACTAAAATTAATGCCTGGTGCAAAGGTGATATCACAAAATTATGTATCATGGTATCACTGAGCTAATCATGGTAGGAGTGTCTCCCTTTCAAGATACTCGGTGGGCTCTGCATATATTACAAAGCACAGTTTCGGATGCAAATAGTCTACGATCTGGATTTGACCTTATAGACTTCCATTTGAATTGCTTTAAGTTCATAGCATTCATACACCATGAAACAAACACAGAGCCGATGGTTGGCAACCCGACAGAGATACCACTGACATAATTTCTCACAAATGACAAATTACACGAGCTACTTGGAAACATGTGATTTAGAAGGGAATAACTATCATTCGAACAACTTTAGATGAAGGATTAACGAATTCTCTAAGCAACTATATCCTAATCAAGTTCCCTTTAACTGAATGGGGTGCTACCTTCAAGCTTCATCCCCATTCCAGTTGGGCTTCATTTTGGGTCCAGTAGGCCCTTCCTGCTTGAGAACCTCGGGAGGGAGGCCACTGATGGCATTCACAAGTGCAGTCTTAAGCTTTCCAGGCAATGCTTTTGCCACCTTCTGCATCTCGTCCACTGCGTCATAGTCCACTCTAGGACCCCATTCCCTACAGTAGTTCAGCCACGGTAGTACAGGAACTGCTGATGGTCCCAGATAATCAGCTGCAATAATTGAATAATTAGCGCCAGTGTCCAGGAACATGCTGCTCTTCTTAACATCATTCCTCATTCCTACTCCACCACTCCCTTGCAAGAACGTCCCTTGTTGGAAGAACGCAGCATGACCATGCAATGATGCATAGACCACGAACTTGTTGGCATCTTGGAACTCAAGCTCTGACGCACCCTTCCAAATGCCTGCACCGTGCTCCGAAAAGTATACATTCCAGAGCTGCCCATCGAAATTGCTGATTCGTAGGGTCACATGCTCCCAGTCACCCACATGTTCACCTATCCTCCCCAGTGAAAGGTCGATGAACTTCACTTTTGCTTTGGCAGCCCCATTGAAAGGGTAGAAGAGCCATATAGCTATGTCTGTGAATGTCGCCCCAAGCATTGGCTTTACATGCACATATGCCTGAGCGCTCTGAAGGTATCCCTTTTTAACCCTATCTTTGGCCGCCCCATCCAAAGGAAGATCCAACCAGTATGCGCCATCATTTAAACCACCCTGGGGGAGGTTGGAGCCTGTAGCTTCAACAGGAACAGGATTTGATTCTTGTCCTTTCGTATAAAGCAGGCCTCCATTCGTGAAAAACCAGTCTACTGAAGATGGGAGGAATGCTTCGTCAGGATGGAAGTAAACAATGGGAGAGTAAGCTTTGATTAGTGCCTCAATTTGGCTTTGATTTGGCATAGCTGAAATGTTGTACTTGGCATTCCTCAAACAAGATAAAGGCGAAGAGCTAGGCTGGCCATTTTGGGCGATGAATGTGCCTGCACTGACGGCAAGAGCTCCTACCTCTCTGTTGGAGGCTCTTGAGCTGGAGACACTGAATGGGTTTCCACTGGATCCCCAAATCCAAGTTTCTGTCTCGCACTGGTCGGTCAGGTCAGACCGAACACAGCGAATTTTGTCAAGGGAAGGCTTTTCAGGTGACGTAGTAACTACGTGGCCTACTGCTTTGTAACCATCGGGTGGTATTGGCGACCATATGTAGCCACTTACGTCTTGCTTTATCTTCGACGAGTTGCTGCTCCAAATCAGGCTGTAATCTACTGGCTTCTTTAAGGTCCCATTGGAGATATCATTTGTTTGGTCTTTCCCGACAAGAAGCCATCCGGAAAGAGGCCTGTTATTGGGTTGGGCGTAGGAACCAAACATGAAGTATCCTTCTGGTAAGGATGAAGGCTCAAAAAACGTCGCCCCGCGGTTGTCTGGTCCGCCCTCATAAGCTGCCCAAACTTTGGAGAAAGATGACGTCTGGTACACCAGCAGTCCACCAAAATCAATTGTACCACCGGCAAATCCTCCTCCTACATATCATGGGTTGGGAATGAAAATAAACATCAGGACCTTTTGATTTTCAGAAACTAACAGACTTGAAAGTTAATCCGTGATGGAAGATACGAATGAGACATCATGAGATTTGACAACATTACAGATCAATAACAGAATTTACCTGCTGGCCAAGTTGGCAACGGAGAGGGGAGCTTGAAGACAGTATCTATAGGCAAAGTCTCGCTCTTCTTGGAGATGGCTCTTGCAGAAGGACATAAGGTAAGACAATCCCCTATTTCAGAGTTCCCACAGGGCATTGCCAACAGCAGATGATTGAGCACATTGAATTTGAAATAATTAAGAAAAAGAGAGGGAATCACCCCGCTCTATGCTTATGCCAGTGACATACTGAAAGAATATGGAAATAGTAATGGTTTAGCTGATCCCTTTCGTCTTTTCTTGTCTTTTAGATCCCAAACTCGTAGTTAGATAACCTTGGGGTCTGAATTTACAGTTGAAAAGATGAAACTTGGAGAAGTTATAGGTTGAGCGGGGTTGAAATGACAATGGAGATGGAGCAATGGATGACATGAGAAGTAATTATCTAGATATTGTCTCCAATTTCAAAAAGAGAAAAGAGTTCGCGACGAAGAAGTCTCTCGCTACTTAAGTAGCCTCTGTCTATGTGTTCCTTCAGACAGTGCTTCAACTTTTTTAGTGAATATGAGGATTCATGCGTGACAAGATGGTTCATTACTCTTATATTTGGAGAGACCCTAAAGAATCCGACGTACCAACAGTGAACACATGAACTTAGCGAAGAAGGAAAAACAGTGAGCACATCAAAGAAGAAATGAGGAGTGGCAGAAGGAAAATGAAATCGAACAGAGAAGAAAAGATTCAATTGATCTTGTCTGCAATTCAAACGCATTAGATGCATTCATGAGTCCATCTGAGTCGAAAACATGACATCTCATCTCGGAAGACATCATGTTATAGGAGGGGTCAAAAAATGGACTTCTTTTAGTTGGCATGTATTTTCCTTTTACTAGACTATGTCGGAAGAATTGGGGGAAGTCTCAGTAACAAGTTAACAACGCATGCATAAGCTGAAGACCGTTTGAAAATATGTCGAACCCACCTACGAAGAATAACAGAAATTACTTTCGACTGGTAAACGACGCTGACATGACACCCCACTGGCCTGGGGTTTCTCAAAGAAAAGAATTGGTCAGAGCAGATGTCAGGATAGCTGAAATCAATCAGGTTTCTCGCATGAGGACGAGTTCCTTCACTCCCTGGTACCACAAAGTGTTTAGCTATTGAGATTGTAGCTTCTTTGACAGTTTAGCCGTTGGTATGCCAAGCTAAAGAAAAGCGCCAGAGTGATATAATCAGGGACAATCAAAAGAAGAGGACAGGCTAGCAAAAATCCGCTGGAATGATCAAACTTTGTCATCTTTCATCTTCAAGTCTCAACCAATCTACCCAAATTAAATAGGAACTCTTTTCCTGCTTAAAGTTTTTAACTAGTTAATCAGCAAGACACCGATGAATCTGTAAGTTAGCTTTCTAGAATGGGCCAGATCGGTGTGCTTTCAACAATCAAACATCAACATGGCCAAAATTATGGGGAGGAACAGAGATAGACTTACGATCGCCCTTTGACTGTGGCTTCATGATGAGATCACTGATTTGGAGAAGAGAGATGCCATGCGGGTGAGAAGCAAAGGAGTTAAGCAACTCGACATCACGATTGGATCCAAATGCGACACCGCCATTTCTCAAGATCGCGACTTCGACGGAACCTTGAGGATTGCCATTTTCCTGGAAAAGAGTGGATAAGGTGGCTCTGCCATTGGGCAGCTGCCGGAGCTTATGGAGATCATAGTAGCCCGCCACCAGGTGCACGCTCAACACTTTCCTAATCACGTCTCTTGATTCTCCAGAAAGACGGGAAATCACGGCGTCGTCCACGGCAAGAACGGTGAGGTTTGTTCGGTCGGATAAGGAGTTGGCGAGTCCAGTTTCGGCGAGATACCGAGAGAAGGAGCCGAAATGGGAGTATTGGCTGAGGAAGCTGGTGGTGGTGAGGAGAGGAGCAGAGGCAGTGCAATGAAGGAGAAGGTGGAGCAAGAGCAAGGCGGCAGGGAGGACCTGGGATGCATCTTTTCACATGCAGCTCAGGGTCCAGGAGAGGAGAACAAAATGGCGCAAGAATGTTCGGGATTTAGCAGGAAAGAAAAACAGGGAAGGGACTCATCCACAATCCAAAAATAGATTTCCCCACAGATTGAGGTGCTGTCGATGGTCAGTTATTGTGGTCGTGCCCAGTATAGGACAGGACAAGAATAGGAGCAGCAGCAGCTACAGCATTACGGCAATGGCGAGGGGGGTATTGCGTTTTTCTTTATTATCACCGTCGTCAATAAAGAATGAATGTCTATGCACTGGCAGGCACAAAAAAAAACTCAGTAGAAGAGAAAAATCGATGGCGGCCCCACCCGCACACCCTCTCTCCCATTTTCACACTTTGCCCATCCGTCAATCCTTATGAAAATGGTAACTTGCATGGGAGGCGTTTTGATTATGGTTTTTAAGTCTTCATTCAATTGGTTAATTAATGAATTATAATTGAAAAGGTGGAAACATGTTAGGTGGAAACCCACTTTTAAAAAAAAAAAAAAAAGGAAAAGGGAGAGAACGTTTCCATACGCCTTCTCCGACTTTCAACTCCACAGCTCAGGTACGTCTCTTGTTGAAACTTCGGGCGTTGACGAACTGTGGGTTCAACTACTGCTGCTCCTGCTCCTGCTCCTGCTACTAATGCGAGCGTGTGGTAGCCAATCACATCGCTCATCACGTGATTCCTTTTGTCATTATCACATCCGCTTTTCTTCAAACGGGGAATCCGGATCTTCTTTCTTAGGACGACATCTCCTGTGATTGTCCCTCGTCTGTTTCTTCGTGTCTTACAGCGTTTTTCCATCTTAATTTACTCTCGATTAACTTTTTGGTAGAAACACTACTGCCTAGACGTCCTTTTCCATACACGCTCATGTACTCGTAGCGTACTTCATTTACCTCCTTTTTTTCTGGTGGACCGGAGGACATTCACATACGCCATCAATCTTGCACATTCAGGCCTTAATCGCGCTTACCTTTTCTTACCTTTGCGAAAACGAATGAACGTAAGCCACCGCTTTTGTCTCTGGCCACGTGCCGCGGTGAGATTTAATTCACTTTCGTGAGGTGACCCAATTGGTGGTTGTGGATGGAGTCCGATCGCGACGTTACAGAAGGGTTGGCCTGGTCGGTCCTCCTTTGATACCCAAGAAAAGTTAAAAAATGCGAAATCAAAAGTTAAAGATGAGAAAAACCAATCACGTAGGACGTGGTTTTGACCGACCGACAACGGCATCGTGGGGTTGGAGCTGGAGGGACAAGACCAAAGGAAGCTCTCGTTGGAAAAAGCCTCGGACATCCAAGTGGGCCAGAAACCCGAATAAGAAAGCCCAAACAGGTTGTGCCCGGTTGGGACCTTCACCTCAATCGATGTTTCCGGAACAAGCCCGATTCGTTTTAGGGCCTTTTAGAAAGTTCATCGGCCCAATTTAATCTCCTCCTCCTGAGAAAACAATTGGTCCGCCCATCGCACCTTGTGATAGCATCGACTTATCCCAATTCCCATAAAATTAATTTCGAAGCTGAGTGGGAGACAGTGTTTGAGTTTTGATTTGACGTCATGTGCAACACGATACTGATTAAACTAATGAAATGCGTCATCAATTGCTTGTGAAAGTGGCAATCTAATTTCGACCGAGAAAAAAAATTGATAGTCTGATGATGGAATCAAATGGCTAACAAGTAAACGCAGATTATAAATAGATAAAATAAAATAGCGGATGATTCCCGGAAAGACAATTGCTAGATTAAATAAAAAGGCTTTTGGAGTTATGATGTCCATATGAAGAAAGATAAAATCCTCTCTATACACGGAAATGCGAAATTAGTATTGTCAACTTAGGAATCTCTTACTGCACCAGCTAAGAATACGAAAATTGCTTAATTGGTGTAGACACCATCGAGAATTGCTTGATCCTGGAGAGATACATATATTTTTTGCAATAATATTTTATCTTATCTTGGGGGGGTGGCCGGCCACGGGGATGATATTTGACAAATAAAGCCAAACAGAAAGGCGAATTTGGCGCTGTCTGGGAAGGAAAGAGATGAGGCGACGAAGAATTTTGGGGAGGAAAGAAATCGAAGAAAAGAGAAAGTGGGGCGGGGTTGGGCGCAGGAAGAGATTTTTGAATTACCAATTTCTCTAAATTCGGAATAGTCAAATGATACGTACATATCCGGATGACGAAGGATCATTATTGGGACCTGACCTGGATCGGGGCATCCAAACAAACCAACATACCCGGTGGGGCGGGGGCGGGCGCGTGAGCACTCTTCCCTCCATACACGCGAGTGGGCAAATTCGACACAACACCCGCACCCCACGCCCCCGATGTTACATATTCCTTGCCACCCCCGCTTTCTCTCTCTATATCTCTCTCTCTCTCTCGGTCTAAGGTCGTGAACAGGAGGAGGCGAGTCCATGGAAAACGTGGAGTTCGTTTGCTGCTTTTGTTCTTTTGAACAATCCATCGACTCAGAAGAAGTGGCAATCCGTCGAAGGCTTCGAGTTTCGTAGGAGGGAACGGAGCGAAATCCGTGCGAACCGTAAACGCAGAAACACCGCAAAAGACAGGTGCGAACTTGTGCTTTGGAGGAAGTGGAAGGGGCGTGCGTCTGCTGGCGGTGCCTGTCCTAGTCAATTCAGTCGTGCCCAGGGCGTGCTCTCTTTTTGTCCATTCCACTTTCCCACCGGGAATCCACCGAAAAAGTTTGTGTTTTTTTTTTTTTTTTGATTCATCATGTGAATTGTGAGGATGAGGCATGCAGTTGCAGAGTGGGTTCGAGAAAAATAGCTCGCGGCCCAGGTCCGCCGTCCGTCGTCCGCCGTCGGCTGTCTTCTTCCTCTTCTTCTTCTTCTTCTTCTTCGTCTTCTCCTTGTTTGCAGGAGAAAAGTAAAGGCGTTCGCTTTTGCTTCGGGAGTACGACACGGTTTTGCCGTTACGGGAGGAAAAGTTAACCACTTTACGTAGATGCTCGCTCCCCTTTCATCCCTTTCATCCCTTTCGCATCCAATCCTTCCTTGCTTTCTCCCTCGACTTTCTCCTCCTTCTTTCCACTGAAAAGCTCTCTCTTTTTTTTTTGGGTCTAAAATACACCCTTTTCCGATCTTTGTCGTTGGCAGGCATATTGCATGCCGGTGCTTTTGGAGGACTCCCGGCTGTCACCATGTCTACCCACTTCGTAATCTCTCTCTCCCTCCCTTTTTGAGAATAGAAAAAAACTATTGATCGCATGTGGGTGTGATCATATCTTCCTGCCGCTGTGACTCGTGTTTCTTTGAGCTTTGGGTGTGGACATGTTTTTCACTTCATCGGATGTTTTTCCGTTTGTCGTTTTCGGTCGCGGAGAGAGAAAAAGAAGAGGTTATTTCGTCCGCCGCCTAAAAAGGAACACCACAGGGTGTGCCGGTCAATCATGGTTGCCCGTTCTTTCTGGATGAATTTGCCTAGTTTCTGCTCTCTTTGGAGAGCAGAGCACTGGTTGCCGCGTTAAGTTTACCGCCAATTTCGATGCAATTTCAAGTTACTGTCTTTTCTGTTTTATGGGGGTGAATTCCAGTCTCCGTGCTCAACCAGATGGAATTGATTTCAGGATTTTTTTTTTAGAGTGATAGAGAATTGCCGAAGGTCGTGTGTGTTGTTATCTTCATTAATTCTCTCTCCACTGGAGTTAGCGGTAGTTTTGGGTAAACTTGTAGTCTGGTTTACGACGTTCGAGGGAGATTTTCAAGTTTTCTGACTTTGACCATTGTTCTACCTACTCTGCTGCTATTGAAATATGAGTAGGGAATGAAGCTGACCTCACGCTGCTGTAGGTGGACTTGAGTAGCATACTTGAAATTTTCACGTCATATAGCTTGAACTGTTATGGTGCTTCATTGTTCGATTAGATTGCAGAGTACACGAAGAAAAAAGGTAGAGATTGAGTTTGTTATTTGGAGCCATGTTTTCTGGTTATGCTTTTGACTGCCGAGTTTTCAACTTCTCTATAAATTATTCTCTTCAATTCTATTGGATTGAAGAGGGTGGCTTCTGACAGTTTTTAGTCACGAATCCATCTTTCCTTTTTCTCTGGTTTCCTGCTTTCAGTTGGCATTTACTCATATGCAATCGAATAAGCTGCGATATCCCTTCTTGTCAGGCTCCAATGCTTTCTGATTCGAAGAGTAGATCATGCCTCTATACGCTGTTCATAATCGCTTCTCTTTTCTGCGGTGCTTACTTCATCGGTAGCACAGTCATTGCAAAAGAGTACAAAGATGTGAGTATCTTCTGTTTCGCTTTCTATTAGCAGAAAATCTACCATGTCTGTCCAAACTTGGAGGCCTCTTTTGTAGTGAAGCTTCCAAGATTCCAACCAAGAAGTACCACCAAGTAGGCTGGCAAGGATTTGTGTACTAAACAACTGACTATTTTTTATATACTTTTTTATGAATTAGAAATATCATGTTTCGGAAATTGTTGGTTTTGCAAAGGTAATTCATTCTAGCATCTGGATTGATGGCCTGAAGATCTTTGAGAATTGTTGGCTGGTGGTAATAAAGAGTGACTATGAATTGAAAACATTGGAGTTTGTATGTTTGCATAGCCATTTGAAAAGTCAAGGTTGATAAATTTTCTGGATCGAGTATATTCGCTCCATATGACATCAGGCTCTCTCTCGGACCATCACAAATAAGTAGAGTGAAACCTGGCCATTGGTTAGAAGATTTAACTTTTTAAGTCTGGATTGTCTATGCAGAGATTAACTAGGTTGGGAGCATCTGAGACCATGCGAAACAGAGATTCCATGCGTTGCAAGGTTTGTTTATCTCGAGAAGTAAATATACTGTCCGCATCTTTGTGGTGTAGGCTGATAAACCATCTTCCATTGCGCCTTTTCTCTTTCCTTAGGATGATTGCAGACCTTCAGGAAGCGAGCATTTACCGAAAGGAATCGTTGTGGAAACATCCAACTTGGAAATGCAACCCCTGTGGGGCCCCATTAAAAATTATGTAGGTGAAGCAATACTTGGTTTCTCTACCATCTAACTTTCGAATTCAACAGAGGTTTTAAAGTACTATTGAGATGCTATTATACTCATTTCCTGTTACCAGTATTTTTCTGTATGTCAGAAATGCTAACTGCAGTTAAGAATAATTGCTACAATTTTTCTCATATAGTTTTTACATCACTAATTGTCATATTCATTTTCTTCCATTTTGCTGACAATGTTGCATATGTCAGAAAAACACAGCTCCTGCAATGAATTTACTGGCACTAGCCGTTGGGATTAAGCAAAAAGAAATAGTGAATCGTCTTGTGCAGAAGGTAATCGCTCTCATCTTTTCCTTGTGTTCCAGCTCGATATATTACTTTTCTGATTTCGTCCATTGCATTGCAGTTTCCTTCAAAAGAATTTTGTGGTTATGCTTTTCCATTATGATGGTGTTGTGGATAACTGGAAGAATTTCACATGGAGTGAACGGGCCATACATGTGTCCGCAGTGAATCAAACAAAATGGTAATTGCGTGTTACTATTCTGATTCTGGTATTCTGCATAACTGAATGTGTGTAGGTTTGCATTGTCGCACAAGGATCTGCTTGTTATCTGATTCGGATTGTTTTTCCTGATTACATAGGTGGTTTGCCAAACGATTCTTGCATCCAGACATAGTTGCTGAATACGGTTACATCTTTCTTTGGGATGAGGACCTTGGAGTTGAAAATTTTGACCCCAATAGGTAAGAACAAATATACATTGTGGGTCAACTATTGTAATACATTTTTTTTTTGGCATAAAAACTGTTGTAGTAGTTTACCAAAGATTGCTCTCAACTTGCGCTCCTGATGCTTGTTACACTGTTTTTGTTTAACATATTAGATGAATGAGGATTAGCTGTTTTATGGTTGCATTGATCATTCATGATTACAATGCAAAGCAGCTTGAGTTGTAGGTGGCAGGATTATAAAACTGTTTCGAACCAAAAGGTTCCTACATGCATTGCGTGAATGGAACAATGCCTCGGCAAATCTCTCATTTATGTTGAAAGCGAGTTTTCACTTACTGCTGCCTGAGATTCATTTGATCTTTTATAGGTACTTGTCCATTGTCCAGGGTGAAGGACTCGAGATCTCACAACCAGCACTTGACCCTGTGAAGTCAGCCGTTCATCAACCAATTACTGCACGCAGAAAAAGATCGAAATTGCACAGGTAAATTTTAGGTTTTGGTGGATACGATAAACTATACCTCTTGCAAACCAAGATTTCGCCTTTTCAATTTTAAGGCAGTATGTGGATGTGCTTGCTAGATTAGCAGTTGTATAATTAATCATCTTTTGACCTGCCTGGCTTCCTAGCATATAATAGAAATTTACAGAGTTCCACATCTGATTTGCTATTGTTGACTGGGACTGCTGTGGACATGCAACGGTCTTTTCTTTGATCGGTCATAGTGGGGAATAAAGGGGATATGCCCTACAGCACCTGTTCTTGTTGCTTTCAATTGGGGGACTCTAATGGAAACTTTGTGTCATTTGATGATTTGAACAGGAGGATGTATAAATTAAAAGGAAGTGGAAGGTGTGATGACAACAGCACTGCACCTCCATGTGTTGGGTATGGATCGGGATCTTTGAGGCTCTTGTGAAGGATTACTTGTTTAATTGCCTGCCTGGGTATGAGATAGTCGATGCTTGTAAGACCAAGTTTGTGAAGTAACGGAATTTATCTTGCAGGTGGGTGGAAATGATGGCACCTGTCTTCTCAAGGATAGCCTGGCGTTGTGTTTGGCACATGATCCAGGTACAGTTCTTTAATACACCAGCAATTGGCGTTATTGACACACTTGTTGCAAATAAATATGGATACATGGTGGTCCCTTCCATAACCTCCCACTTGTTATGTTGTTTCCTGGGTACAATCACCAAGGATCTCAAGCAAGCTTGCCAAAATTGGTTATTGAGTTTCTTTTCCCGCTGCTTTGTGGAGGAGGAAAATCTCTCTAGTCTGGCGTAAATGGAGCCAACTTGTGCCTTATCTTGCCTTTTTTAATGAAACAAACTATAGAAGCAAGTGGTTGTAGTTCAATATTAAACCCACTTAGTGCATTATTATCTTAAGAAAATCCAACCCAAATGACTTGCATTAGGGAAAGACCCAAAATCACCTTGGTGTTGTGACCTTAGGACATACTCATTCAGGCTGGCCATTTAAATTGCCCAAAATAAAACTCATTGGTACCTCTGCAACCTTCTATTTCTAGCTGCATCATCTGTTATGCTATCCCAACCATGAACCCGGGGCTTCTAGTGTAATTGATTCGTTAATTTCTTTCCTCACAGAATGACTTGATCCATGCGTGGGGCTTAGACATGCTTCTTGGATATTGTGCCCAAGTATGTATAAAAATTTTAGACTACTCTTCTATTTCTAGAATTGGTCAGTTTGTTCAGGGGTAACAATGATGTGTCAACTGCAATACAGGGTGACCGGACCCAAAAAGTCGGCGTGGTTGATGCCGAGTACATAGTTCATCTAGGCCTCCCGACACTTGGTGCTGGCGTGAAGAATCAGGCAAGTACTGGACTATGGTTTGACAATCTGCAGCAACAGTTTACTTGAGTTGGGCCTTCACTTCCCTGTACCGATTGAGACAGGCATTTTCTTTGCAGACTATAGCATATTATGAAGGAGATGTACTTAGGCCTTCACTTTGTTTTGTTAACCCGTGTGGCATAACTCGTGACTGCAGTTTTTAAGCACTAGCTTTGCATGACAATAAAAAAATCTAATAAGCCAGAATCTTTGAAGTTTTTGGTTCTGTATCGTCATTATTTGTTTTTTAACCCTCAAATTTTTCTGTGTGACTGCCTCCAGGTGCACAACCATACACCCGTTCATTCTGCAAGAGACCTTCCAAGCGCCAGGGCAGTTGTATGTCTGCTAAGGCTATGAATTGTTAAGAATATAGGTTTTTAAGAAAATTACGTTTCTCTCATGTTGTTTTACATGTGCACTATGCAGGCTTCGCATGAGCCCCATGTAGTTGACAGTAGATTGGAAGTAAGTGCCATCTTGCGCATGCAATTATCTTTATCAGTTTTTGCTATTTGCATGAAATGACTGCTCCGTCCTCTTCTGTCAGCGGGGACTCTGCATGATGTGCTTCGAACGAATGTACTCTATTTGTTGAACTTTAACCATCTTCTAGCGGCTTGTCTTATCATTAAGTGATGGATGATTCTTTTTGCAGGTAAGAAAACGATCTTATGAGGAAATGCACGTGTTCAGAGCAAGATGGAAGAATGCCATTAAGGAGGATCGATGTTGGGTCGATCCATTTAACAATCAATGAATAAAAGTCGTTGATTGATTCTCAATTCTTTTGTACACAATACATCACACAATCTTAGATCTTCTTTTGAGTCGCCAGATTACTAGTAGCAAAAGCAGCTAATGATAAAAGTCCGGCAGGAACCCAGTGACCATGGATGTTGGCGGAGTGACCAAGTCCGTCTCGGGGGGAATTTCATGCGGCCAGACACAATTGTGAAGCCATATAGTCTCATAATTTAAATTCAGATTTTTCCATGTAAATAATCAGTTTGGAAATCAGGGAATATTGGTGGTTTTATTTTTTCACTTTTGATAGGGTACAGGAGATTCGCATCTCGAGTTTTTTTTTTTTTTTTTTTTTTGGGGGGTGGGGAGGGGGAGGCAACAGGATCATTCTTTATGGTTTTGGAACTGTGGTAGTTGGTGTAATTCTCTCTCCGGAATTAATGAAAGGGTTCGTTTTTCCTCTGATCTGGAAAGTCCTAATGCCACAGGAACTCAGTGATGTGTTTACTTGTTTGATAATTTGGCTGAAATTGTACACGAGTTTGGATACTTTGATTTCGAAAATGAGTGTCATTATTGCTGCAAGGAAAAAGTCCCTAGGTTCAAAGTGATGTCTATTTCGGATGAGGACGGGGAGGGAAAAGGCGGGTAAGGCAAAATCATGAGGAGTGATTGGATACCAAATCACGTCAATGCCGTGGCTTCACTTGTGGGGTTACCACTTATTTCAAGAAAACTGCTTAAACTAGTAAGACTGAGAAGGCTGTTCTAAAGGGGAGCTTGACTCTGTTGCGTTCGGCTCCCCTTTAAAAATGGATTTTCCCTTACGTGAAAGTGGAGATATCTGGTAAAATTTTTTTGAATTGATCTGAGTGAAAGCTAGTATGGCGAAAGCCCAAGGCCCAAGGTACGATCTCTGCTGTTGGCATTTTCAAAATGTCCTATCTATTGATGGTTGAATTTCTTTCATTTCAACTTTACCCTTATTAATATTTTCGAATTTCTAATTTACCCTCAAATTTACTGTTCATCATCCGTCTCAAGTAAATTCACCCACCGTTTGTTGCTCTAAATTCCGGTTGATGCTAGCCCAGAGTGGACCATCATAGGAGAATGGTTGCGGAGATTTGGATTTGGGCAATTGGCTTGCGGATATATAAGTTTGCCAAAATCTAAGTTGTCGAGATTGCTTGATCATTATCTTGCCTTGACAGTTCGAGGATTTGCGGGTTTCATCATGAAAATCTTTTAATAACATAACTTTATCTCATTTTTGATTGTTCGACAGCTTGATCCTTATTGGCTCTTATTGCCTCCCTTAGCCTTACCAATTCAATCCTCTCCAATCTCCAGCTCTATTATTATTATTATTTTTTCATTTTGATTCGCAATGAATGTATTCAAAGTGAGGGCAATCAACGGGCAAATGCACTCAGAAAGCCAGCTCTCTTGTCACAAAGCATTTTCAATTTTTAAGTAACGGAACGGACTGTTCGCAGTAGAGAGAGAGAGAGAGAGAGAGGCCCACGAGCGGCCCACATCTGTCCAAGCCCCTCTAAGGCTTCACATTTCCTCGTTTCCCCCACAAACACCGACTCACTTCTCTCTCTCTCTCTCTCTCTCTCTAGGGTTTAAGCAAGCCACTGTTCTTCCTCCCTAACCAGTAGAGAAAGAGAGCGAAGGTTGCCTTGTCCGATCATCGGCTGTCCCCATGTCCCTCTTCCGCATCCTCCTCCGCTCCCTCCGCCACCGCTTCCTCCTCCTCCGCCGCCGCCGCCGACCTCCACCTCCACCTCCACCTCCACCCCTCCTTGGCTCCCGCTGCTCAACACCGCTCCTTCGCCTTCAGCTCCGCCGAGGAGGCCGCCGCCGAGCGCCGCCGCCGCAAACGCCGCCTCCGCATCGAGCCCCCTCTCCACGCCCTCCGCCGCGACAACTACCCGCCTCCCCCGCGCGATCCCAACGCCCCCGCCTCCCCGACTCCACCTCCGCCCTCGTCGGCCCCCGCCTCAACCTCCACAACCGCGTCCAGTCCCTCATCCGCGCCGGCGATCTCGATGCCGCCTCCGCCGTCGCCCGCCACTCCGTCTTCTCCAACACCCGCCCCACCGTCTTCACTTGCAACGCCATCATCGCCTCCATGTACCGCGGCAAGAGGTACACCGACGCCATTGCCCTCTTCCAGTTCTTCTTCAACCAGTCCAACATCGTCCCCAACGTCGTCTCTTACAATAATCTGATCAATACCCACTGCGACATGGGTAACGTCGACACCGCTCTCGAGGTCTATCGCCACATCCTGGCCCATGCCCCTTTTAGTCCCTCTTCCGTCACTTATAGGCATCTCACCAAGGGGCTCATCGACGCCGGGAGGTTTGGAGATGCGGTCGATCTTTTGCGCGAGATGTTGACTAAGGGTCATGGAGCTGATTCGCTGGTTTATAACAATTTGATTTCCGGTTTTCTCAACCAGGGAAATCTGGACAAGGCGAACGAGCTGTTCGATGAGCTTAAAGAGAGGTGTCTGGTCTATGATGGAGTTGTGAGCGCTACGTTCATGGACTGGTTCTTCAATCAGGGCAGGGAGAAGGAGGCTATGGAGTCGTATAAGTCTCTGCTCGATAGGCAATTTAGGATGGTTCCTGCCACTTGCAACGTCCTCATAGAGGTCCTGCTGAAGCATGGGAGGAAGAACGAGGCTTGGGTCATGTTTGACCAAATGCTGGACAACCACACTCCTCCGACCTTCCAGGCGGTGAATTCGGATACCTTCAATATCATGGTTAATGAGTGCTTCAAGAATGGAAAGTTCGATGAGGCTATCAGCACATTCCGAAAGGTTGGGACCAAAGCAGGATCTAGGCCATTCTCCATGGACGTTGCTGGATACAATAACATCATAACTAGGTACTGCGAACATGGGATGCTTGCGGAGGCAGATAATCTCTTCAGAGAGCTGATGTCAAAGTCACTGTGCCCGGATGTCACGAGTCATAGGACGTTGATAGATGCTTACTTGAAAGAGAACAGGGTCGATGATGCTTTGAGTATGTTTAACAGGATGGTGGATGCTGGATTGAGGGTGGTGGCGAGTTTTGGAAACAGGGTATTTGAGGTGTTCATTGGGAATGGAAAGGCTGTTGATTGTGCTCAGGCATTGACTAAGATGGGTGAGAAGGATCCAAAACCAGATCCTACCTGTTATGAGGTTGTGTTGAAAGGGCTTTGCGATGAAGGTTCATTTGACGTGGCCCAAGACCTAGTAGGGCAGATGATAAGGTATGGCATTGGCTTCACTCCCTCTCTGCGTGAGTTTGTGTCCACGGCCTTTGGAAAAGCAGGTCGTGGTGAGGAGATTGAGAGATTGTTGAGCATGAATAGGTGGGGATATGCTCCGCGTTATCCTCAACAGGGACCCAATCTGCAACCACGAGTACAAGGGCCTCCTCAGATGACTGCAACTCAGGGACCCTATTCGATGAATGGCTCACTCCCACCCCAAGGTGCACCACAAGGTCTTGGGTCATCGAGGCCATCCCAGACCAATGGACCTCTAGGACATCCGCAGATGGCTGCAGCACCAGGAACACCGCCATTTTCCAGGACCCGAGAACCTTCTCCAACACATTGGGGTCAACCCAGACCCTTGCAGGTGCCTGGGTCTTCAGCACCTTGGCAAGCTTCTGGATCACCATTTCCATCACAAATGGGTGGATTACAGGGGTCTTCGCCAAGTTATGATTCAGCAGCACCTTCTCAGGTTACGGGGACACCGGGACCTTCACTGGCAGGATCACAGGGTTTCCACCCAGTGGATGAACAATCTGAATTACCACCCGGCGCGAGAGAGGCGTCTGCATCTGCTTGATTCTTGGACGAAATTGAAAGGAAAGATCTCTGCTGCTATTTTAGAGCACTAGTGGGACAAGAAAAGATTTTGAAGCCATGTGCATGCAATAGTGCTTGAGTTCTTCTGGGTGAGGTAGTGTCTCAAAGCAAATCACATTGCTTTTGCTCCGAAAGCCTTTATTATCAAATTGGATGAGACCGTTCCCTGACATTATCGACATTATTTTGCTATGGTCAAAGGTCCAGTTGATGCAAAGTCTGGACATTGTATCTAATTTGATGATAAGGAGTTTTTCCAGCATGATCATAGCCATATGAGTGTCAGGAAGTTTTTGTTTGCTAGAACTGAATGGAGTCTACTTATATTCAAATATTGAGTTGACGAGTTTTGTTTCTCTCGACTTCCTTTTGGGGAATAAAATTTGGGTCAACTTTCTGGATTCTTTCTGCACGAATACTTGATCTAATCATGTTCAGAGGGTGTGAATTGTTAAAGCAGTTCATGTGCTTCGATTCCTATTTCTTTTCTTTTGCATGCTGCAAACTTTGCAAATATCGTTGCAATTTTCTCATGTTTGTTATCTTAGAGCTTAAGAGGACAGCAAAAGAAGGTCTTCCTTTTACTGCACTTCGTATTCTTCTTGCGGCAAAAAGTCTTACTATTTCCACATTCTGTGTTATGTGGCTAAGAGTTCTAACATTGGTGCGGTAGCCAAAATTGGTTAGCACTTCTTTTTCGGAGTATGGAGTAGGAGATTGTTGACTCAGCAAGAGTTCTTCCAATTATCAAAAAGTTTGCCTACGTTATAAACCTGTTTATATTGAATCTCTGGAAAATATCTGGTTTGTAAAGTCATTTGCTCCCCCCGAATTAAATTTTGTACTCCTTGTTAAAGGAGAGACTTTGCACTGGAAACAGTACTTTGAATATTGAAATGATGGCAAAGATAATTATTTGGTGTTGGTGATGGATGGTGTATGCATCTTTTATCCTGAACTATCCTTGGCCAGTTATGCTCAGTGTCTTATTATAGTGTGCCCACGAGAATGTCTTGCATAGCTAATTGTTGAACCTATGAA